>OY728136.1:1297336084-1298586084 GCA_963277665.1 Viscum album
TTGAAAAAATTGATTTCAAAAAAACTCAAGGTGTTATATTCTACCCTCCATAAAATGAATTTTTCCGTCGAAATTAATCATTGTAATACAAACAAATGAGCATACCTAAGCATCATCGTATCATAAAGTATCCACATAGCTTCCTCAAACTAGTGGTTTCACCACAAAATATTGACTAGGTGAGTGGTATTTTTATGTATAAATATCTATTTAAATCCCGAATCTCCACTAGGTTTTACTCATATAAAGGATATTACTCTAGTGGTATATGACTTATGAGTTCAGTAAATCTAAAGGGATATGAATGTACATCCTTAGGAGATATACTTGTAACCCATCATGGACTTAAGAGTGGTTAAGTGGAAGTTCCATGTGATAGGCTACTATAACAATACATTAAATAATTTAAAAAGTGAATGATATTCCTAGGGATTAGATTCATTTTCTTCTTGGATCTCTTAACCTACTTCCATGAAGAAATTATTAGAAAAACATATCACCAAATTAAATTTATTTATCATGTTAGTGATTATCAGCATAAATTATCTATTGACTCTGATGTACTTTGATGTGTTTCTTAATGGTTATGAAATTATATTCTATTTATTCAGCTATCTTAGGTCTTAATAAAATTATTTCTCCAACTTCATTCCAGCATGTCAGAGCCCCACATTTCTTTCCATATAGGGATTCATAAGGAGCCATTTGAATTCTTGAGTGGAGTATATTATTGTAAGAAAATCTATCTAAAATAAGGTGTTGATACCAACCACCTTTGAAATACAAATAATAGGATCTCAACATATCCTCTAGTGTTTTAATTGTTCTTTCAGTCAGAACAAGTATCCTTGGATGATATGTAGTGCTAAAATATAACTCCTTAACAAGATCAGGCTGAATAATTTTCTAGAACATTGAAGAAAACATAGGATTCTTATCAATCATAATGTAATTTGGTACTCCATTTAACCTTACCACTTCATTAATGTATATCCTAGAAATCTAACCTGGAGAGACGCATTCTATAATAGTAATGAAGTGTTCTGACTTAACAAGGCGATCTACTACAACCTATATAACATTACTCCCTTTATATTTTTTGGGGAGTCCAATTAAAATATCTATAGTTATGTTCTCTAATTTCTATTATGGTATGGTTAATGGATGAAACATCCCCTTATAATTTTAACTTTCAGCATTAACATGTTGGAATACCATGTAATGCGATAAAAAATATATGATATATCTCTTTATTCTATCCCACCAGAAGTATTATTTCAAATATCTGTACATCTTATAACTTCTTGAATGAATAAAAAATAAATAGCTAGTAGATTCATATAATAAATCCTTTATCAAATATAGTATGGATATAACTCATACATAGTTCCTAAACCTTATTATTCCTTCTTAATCAAGGTTAAACTCAGTAATATATCTAACATTCAGTTTAGATCTACATATTCCTTTTATGCCTCTTTAATATTCACTTGGATAGATATTTGAACATTCAATTGAGAAAGGTAATATTCCCCATCCATTATGGATTTTAGATCCATAAATTTCATATATTGAAATATTTGATCCTCAATATTGATAAGCTTGCTTGATCCTTTTGACTCAAAGCATTATCCACCTTGTTCCCTTTCATATGGTGGTATTGTATTGAGAAATACTAATATTTAATCAGCTCTAATCATCTTCTATAGATCATTTTCAACTCCTTCCATTCAAATATATACTTTAAATTTGTATGATCCTTTTATATACCACACTTTTCTACCTAAAGATAATTCCTCCATATATTTAATTCAAAAAAATTACCATAGAAAACTCCAAATAATGAGTTGGATAATTTTACTCATGAATATTAAATTTTCATTAGGTGTAAGCTATAAATATTTAATTATATATAATAACACATCATAATTCCTATCTAGATGAATCACTATAGATTACGGTCCACTCTTCACTAGAGGGAACTGTATGAATAGGTGCAATTACTACCCTCCTGTTTAGTTCCTTGAAATTTTCCTCACATTCATTTAGCCAAAGCAACTTCACTCACATCCAAGAAAACTTGTTTAGAGGATTATATTGTCCTGAAAAAATATAAAAAAGCATATGAAATATCCTTTTAAACCATGATAACTATGGATATCAGTCACTATGAATGTTCTAGGCCAATATTCAATAACCTCTATCTTTGATGGATCTACTGATATACCCTATCCTAATATTATGTGACAAAAAAATGATACCTATAGTAGCCGAAATTATCACTTTATAAATTTTTTAAATAGTTTACCCCTACATGTGGTCCTTAATACAATTCCAAAGTTGACTTCATACTCTTCCTTTATCTTTTAATAAATAATAAAATCATATATAAAGACTACCACAAACTAATCAAGGTAATATCTAAAGACTCTATTCATTAAATCCATGAAGATAGTGGGGAATTAGTATGACCAAAAGGCATCACTATATATTTATAGTGTCTATACCATGTATGGAATATTGTCTAGGGTATATCCTCCTTCTAGAACCTAATGATATCTATAATAAAGGTCAATTTGGAGAAGTATGGATCTCATTGTAGTTTGTTAAACGAGTCATCAATATGGGGAAAATGAAAATTGTTCTTAATTGTGATCTTTTTATGCTCCTGATAATCAATACAGATTTTCATCGATCTAAATTTATTTTTGAAAAATATAATATATTCACCCCAAGGTGACACACTTAGTCAATTAAATCCCCTATCAATGTTTTCTTGGAGTTTCTTCTTCAATTCATGTAGCTCAATCAGGGACACTATACATAGAGTCTTTAAAAGTGGTGTGACACTAGGTATGAGTTCTATTTTGAACAATAATTCCCCTTTTAGTGGAAGGATAGTAAAATATTCTAGAAATTACTAAAAAAGTTCTATAATAATAGGAATATCATCTATGTCAAGTATATCCCAACCATATGAGATAAATACCCCCTTTAAATGGGAATTAAGACCCAAACAATGGATGTGATCTCTATTAGAAGTTCATAATTATTTCCACATTGATAGAAGAGCATAGGTTGGTTTGGAATATCAAACATGACTTCCCTTACTTGAAAATTTATGTTGTATTTATGTATATAAAGACGATCCATGCATAGGATGACTTAGAATTCAACCAAAGAGAGAATGAAAAGATTGATGAGAATCAGATTCCCACTAATGTCAATAATATATGAATCATAGACTAGAGATGAGTTCATCATTGCAATATGAGTTTTAACTTATAATTCCACATATAATCATTTAGTTAGAATCATGATACCCTTATAAAATTATCTAGATATGAATGAATATGTAGATCTACAATTAAATAAGTCATTATTAGTTCTTGAGTGGATGGTATGTGTACCATTAACCATGTCATTATCACATCCCTCATCCTAAATAGTGAAAGATTTAGATTTCCCTTTGTAATTATTCTTGAGTGGTTATTAACATCTATTATCATCATTAAAACTCAGGATTGGGAACTAGTTATCATAATGAGAATTCTCTTTACATTTGAATCCCTAAAGTGTGGGAGGTTTATTTTGTGAAGATTTCATTGTATTCGAATTTTTAGCTAAATTATACCCATTACATCAGAAATAAATTTCTTTTTGACCTTCCCTTATTCAATTAAAACATTTAATATCCACATTAATACAATTTCCTACATTCTACTTCACACAATATGAGTATAAATGAAATATCATCTTCTTCTCTCTGTAGTTTTTAGATTTCTCTTTGAATTCCATACTCCTTTAATTGTCAAAACCATGATATTTCCACATAACTCTTATCTCTATTTCATCATTGATAGCACATCAAACAATATTTTCATAGCCATTAAACTCTCTTATGGATAACACCCTTTAGAGACTTGGTTTTAATCCATTTAAGAATCAATCAACCCTACTTTCATGATGGATGATAATACCAGAAGCATACAGTACATGTCATGTAAAATTATTTGTATACGTACCACCAGAGTCATTATAATCTTTCTTTAATTAAATGAAATCCATATACATATTCATTTGATAAAAATGGATAAATTACTTATGGAAAATAATTTCATGAACTCATCTCAATACATGAATTCGATTTTATACTTTCAACTCATATTCTTGATAAGATTCCACTATTGATCCACTTCCCCTTCCAAATAGTATATAGTGTAAATGAAGTTTTCTTGTTTTGAACACTGGAGAATGAAAAATATCTTTTCAGTGGTACTGATCTATTATTCAGCAATCAGTGGATCAAAATACCCACTAAATTAAGGTGGATATTTCCTAATTAATCACTCAATATAATAATGTTCTCTCCTTTGTTCATTTGGAAGTCCATCATGATTAATATCTTCATAATATTTTTTGATCCTAGCAATATGGGTTTTCATTCCATATCCCATGGCATTTGGATTCTCTATAGAAAAATCATTATATTGTCCATCTCACTCAACATTAACATGGTTAATTTATGTTCCATCAAATTAGAACAACAAAAAAACATTGTCTAATAAATACTACTTATAGTGGTGTACTTCTTAGTCATGATAAATCACTAATATGATGTCTAAATCATGACACATTTTAATTTTATCTATGACACCTATGGTTTATCCTTGGTCATACAGAGTCATATTATAATTAAATCCCTCATAATGGTACAAAATGAGTTTCCAAATTCTCAAAGCATATCCTCTGGGAGTGTTAAACTAGTTGGGAAAAAAAGACCATTGTCATACACTGGTTCCCATTAAAGTCTAGCTCAAAATGGTGTATTTTGGGTTGTTACACCTAGGTATATCTATTCTAGAGCCACATACACATATAGTATCTTGAAATGCATTTATTTATAGGAAACCACTCACTTTATCCTTTACCAAAAGCTTAGGACATTTTCTTATACACCGACTCATACTTAGACTTATCCTTAAACATGTTCATAGGGATCTCACTACGGTTTTCTCATTCGAGTTTACAAAGGATAACTAATCCTTTTCTTTTATACGAACTATAATTACACAGGATTTTCATACATAGATATGACATATTTTTTTATGAATATTTATTACATTACATAAATACACTCCTGAGAACCATAATAGTTTAGTGCCTTTGGAAACATAGAAAATTAAACACTAGTACATAAGTGAGTTACATCATCTCCAATTATGTAGTTCATAACTAGAACCCTTCTTATAAATATCATACATAATACATATCTTCATAACATTGGGAAAGGAAACATAATAAAGGTTGAACTCAAATTCCCATTAAGGGTAAAAAAGTGATATACATAAGCATAACATGAACATAATGATATGAGAAAATGATAATAACATTTTAAAACCATACCCTGTATATCAAAGATCAGAATCATGAGTCAAGGAATAGATATTGGTAGTTCATAAGACATGATTCATAAGGTAATAAAATAACATGATCCATAAGAGTATAAGTAGTGAAATTTTTACAATACACATAAGAATCGACAATCATTTCCATATTTTATTAGACTCACATCCAAAATAATCAATGTTTACAAGTTACTTTATTGAACTAGGTTCAATTCATAGTCCATTCTTATATATTTCCAGAGATATAAATCTTCACCCAATACATTGGAGGGCTATATAGGTCCCACACATCACATAATAAAAGCCATATTTATGGGTTCCACAATATCATAAAAATTCATCATATCATAACCCATGAAATTGAAATGGGTATTAGAAACATTTCAAAAAATTATAATATATGGAAAATAGATAGTATTCATAATCATTTCATCATATCATAACCCATGAAAAGAAGAGGGTTTCATAAGTGTTTTATCATAGTATAATCTATAGAAGAGAAGTAGGTTTCATAAACACCATTCCATTAAAAAATAAAACATTTATAGAAATAATATTAATGGTATACTTGTATCATATTCCCAACAAGGCATCTGTATCACTAATAAATATCATCTTAATTGGAATACAATTTTGATATATCATATAAAAAATTTACTGTAAAAATATCCTTTCCACGTTGAATAATTATTTTTAAAACCAAAAAAAAATTAATACATTTTTCATTTAAAATAACCTTTAATATATATAATGGAAAATTTAAATCAATTATTGGTTATGAAATTATAAAAAAAATTCATAACTTAAAAGTAAAAAAAATGATTCCTTTCAAATTTTCGATAAAATCCCAACAAGAATTTTTTGGAAATGACTTAAATATTCTGTTCAAAAAAATTTTAAAAAATTAAAACATGGATTAAATTTTATTATAAAAAACATAATAAAGGAATATATTATTTTTGAAAATAATTTTAGAAAATATGGTTTTGGAATAACACATATTACTAACCGAAGAGAGAAATAAAGCCGAATTTTCTTTAAAAAATTCTTAATATTTTTAATACCAAATAGTTTAAAAAAGAAACTATTACATGAAAATATCTTGAATAAATTTAATAGAATATAATTCATCATAATTATTAATAGTTATAACATAAGTCTTCAACATTGGATACTTAATAATTATCATTTCCAATAAATGATGAGGTTATATCATAAATCATTAACAATTTTGTAACATTGAACCATAAGCCCCATGAAGAGTATAATATGAAATAAAAATTAAAATATCAGGATTATGAGTAAATTCGTGATATAAAATTTCAACAAGTATCTATATACACCTCATTAAATAATATAGGTGCATACATCTCAAAGAAGAAAAAATGAGACAAAAATACCTTACCTTGAGTCGTAACATCTGTCATACTCATTCAAGCATAATGTATAATAAATATTTGTTTAATATACATATTTTACAGAATAATATTTATATATATATCGTACCATATATTATTTTATTATGACTATTTATTTGCGGTTTAATAATAATTCCATGTTAAATCTACTTTTGCGTAATAACCGCTTTTTCATAGATCTTTTTATTTGTTATAATTTGGTTATCCCAATTTTATCAATATTTGATCATATATTGAATCCTAAAATTGATATAAATATCATATATATTCATTATATATTTATTTATATTAATCCATAAAATTTAGTGATTGAAAATTAAATACAATGTTCATGGAGAAGATAGACTGTGTGTACGCATGAACGTTGTTTTTTTATTTTGTTTCCAAATTAAAAACATTAAAAAAAATGATATATATTATAATTATATAATCATGTTTATGTCATATATATATATATCAAAAATTTATTAAATAAGTTTTTAATACATTCCTTGTAAAGGGTGAACGAATCACATTGCTTTGTGAGAAAGATGTCCACTGTACACACGAACGACAATATCGTACACCCAGGAAATGGAAAGAATCAAGAAATGTGTGATATTAAAATTAATGACTAATAATAAGATCATAAATATAATAAATATAATATATAAAATATAAATAATTTATTATGACCATCCTTGATAGGTGTTAATGTAAAAAATGAATGACATCGGTTCATGAGGTGATAGTCCAGTGTACCCACGAACGATGATTTTCTAACCCATTTTATAGAATGGGAGATAGTTGTAGGTCATTACCTTAATATATAAATATAAAATTATATTTAAGATACATAGGTATTTATATAATAATGATATTAAAATAATTTATGTTTTGGAGGAAAAAATAAAATAAAAGCGCTCATTGATGAATGTTACCTCATCATTAGGTATTCTCCTTAGTTTTGCACTATAATCATTCATATTATGGATTTATAACCAAAATAAAGCATTTAGGATTAGGGGAGGGATGTTGGGAAGTGATTTAGGTATGGAATTGTAGAACCAAATAGTTGCGAAGCTATAAAGTAGAGAGGAGTGAGGGTGGCCATTTATAAGTTAGGGAGTGGACAATTTTTGTATTTTTGAAAAGAAATAAGTTCTAAAATATTTTTATAAGACTAAAGGGTCTAAATAAAGACATTATAAATAATTATAGGTATAATTATATAAATATTTCTATAAAATAGTTTTTATAAAATTTTATTATTTATTTTTACCCTTATCTTTTTAGTTTAGCCCTAGGCAGACCCATTTAACCTTAACCACGATAATTATTTTTTATTGCATTCATTATTAATTTTGGGAAAAAATTAATTTGAGATTATTAGAAATTATTAATAATGATGATTCCACATGTGGAATCCATTTTTCTGAAATCCATTCACATAATTGTAAAAAATTGATTTAAAATTTATCTCATAGGAATGATGAGAGAATATGTTTTTAAAGTGAAAATGATCAAAAGTTTTCAAAGTTTTTATATCCAACTTTAATATTAAATTTATTATAATGACCTATATTAAATTTATAAATTTATAATTTATCAAAATATAATTTATAGTAAATTTAAATTTAAATTTATATTTTTCAATAAATTAAATAAAGATGCATTTTCCACTAATATTCAGAATCTTCACTATTCATCAAATAATGAATTTTTTTTGATAATTTCAAAAAATTCACCCTGTGAAAAATTTTAAATTATGAATTAAAAAAATTATTTTTATTTTATCAAATTAATTTCATAAATTTATCAAAAATTAATTTTATTATTGTTTATAAAAAAATATTTTCTTGACAAAACAATATTTTTGATAATTTTATAAAATTACTAGTGAAAGTGGGAACTGTCTTCAGGGATTATTCATTTTAGAACTAAGAAATACTATGTGAGTGAAATAAAAATTATGGAACCATTTTTACAACTTCGAGTCATTAATATTTAGAACATAATTTGAGGTAACCTGACATGTGTCATAAAGAACGCATTAGGGATCCATCTCAAAAAAATTTATTTAAGTCCATTAAACCTAGATAAAAATGGGTAATTTTGATCTTAAAATGAATTTATGAGATAATGGAACAATTTTTGGGAGTATCCCTACGTAAATATTCCAAAAATATTTTTTGATAGATCCTTAAACATACATGGATGGGTAAAATCATAATAAAAAATGAATAAAGTTCTTATGTCAAAAATGAATTCATTTTACTGAAGTGAATATTGATCCCAGGAAGGGAAATTTTAATTATAAAACAAATACATTTTATATGTATCAATAATGTGAGAAATAAACCTTTGGTTTGAAAAGTTAAGATAAAGTGAAAAATAGAAGTGATTTTTATTAAAATTTTGATTCAACTGAAATATAATTCAATCCAGTTACGGACGTGGAAATTTGATTGGATTGATGTAAAATAAGTAATTGAAATAAAATCTAAGGATTGATAATTTATACACTGTATGAATCTATGTTTGTTTGTTCTATAGATAGTAAATATATATATATGTAGGACCTTTTTATTTTTATTTTATAATAAATTTAATTCAATGATAAAATTACCTGGTACTGAAATAGTTCAGGTACGAGGGAGTGATGAGAACAAAAATTTTCTATTTTTTTTATTATTCAATGATGCTAACCCAATTAATTAAACAATTCTTCTGTAAAAAAATGAGTATTGTGACCTTTAAGGATCTGAAATTTAATTAATAAACTGATCAATTATTTTTTTTCAATAATTTATTTATTATATTGGTTAATGAAGATTCCATACCATTGTAATTGAAATTTCTGTTTTACACTATAGAATTATAATTATTTGATTATGGAATAAAAATTAATAAATTGATTTAATATATTTTTTGAATTAATTGATTTATACATTTTTTAATTAAATTATATCCAAACCATTATTTTGAAATTGAAATTGAAATTTGTTTATTTATGACAATATAATTTGAAATTAAATGTATATTAATTTTAATTCTGAAAATTCGGTGTCTTGAAAAAAGATATTTTTTAAAATTTATTTAATTTTTTTCATTAAAATTATTGGAAGGATGATATTTTTATTTTAACTAATTTAATATTATAAATTTGTTGTAATAATATT
This sequence comes from Viscum album, assembly GCA_963277665.1. Lineage (NCBI taxonomy): Eukaryota > Viridiplantae > Streptophyta > Magnoliopsida > Santalales > Viscaceae > Viscum > Viscum album. Next base: position 1,297,346,072 of record OY728136.1, read on the forward strand.
ATGAACATAATTGTGATTTTTTTGGAAGACCATCTTGAAATTGAAAAATATGTCAAAGTGACAGTATGTAGTACCACACAATTACAATAATGACTATGCTTGATAAATTTTAACTAATAGTTCTTCTCATGGTCAGTATACCTACCACATACATGAATCTTGCGATCAGTTTCCAAGTGGTTGTTACCCTATATATTTACCTCTTCATAGGCAATATACTGACTATGGATGACCTACAATGATCTCCATCCTCCTCACTGTTGGTATAATGACCATGAGCAACTCCTCCAAGATTACCACACCACTGAGTTACACTACCGCTATAATAATTCTCTCTGATGCAAAGACACTATCCCTATAAGCCTCACTTTCTATCAATGACCCAAACCGAATAGCTTGAATAACTCGTTCATTGTCATGCTCGAACGATTTATGTTGTCCACCACCAGAGCTAATAATGAATAAGGATGAGGATGATTTATCTTGAAAATCCAAACACCACCCTAGCCACTGGGAACCAATATACACATGATCATAAATTCTATCATGTTGAATCAAATATGATGCTCACCTTATTATAATGAAAACCAAGATCTCACCCATTACCATATGCAATCGAGCCATATCCCACTCCCGATGAATTCCAATGCCACGTCACTAGAAACACCAGGAAGATCTGAGTTCCCCACCGTATCATATATTTGCCACAACAAAGACCAAACTCTTATAGTTTCATCACTTTCTGGTGGTTAGAGAAGACACGTCTTTTGACACGATTGAATTTATACACACACTTGGAAGAAAACCCACATACCTGATCCAGAAGAAGAAGAAAAATATTAATAAAAAGGGAGAAAAAAATTAAAAGAAAAAATAGAAGAGAAAAATCTAACAAAATATATTTAATTAACATTAATATAAAAGAGGGAATAAGATGATAAAAATATGTTCAAATTTATGAAATTATTTGTTTTTTCCCCATACATATGTTTTTAAATTCGTCATGAACTCAATGATTCATAGTGTTATGACTATATCTATGAATAAAGTCACATACAAGAGGCATGATAAATTTACAAAGTGGATAAAATCACTGATAGAAACTTAATGTAGTTCACATGTTCCTTTGAAATGATTTTGAAATAAGTGAAATTCAGGCCTAAGTGTGTATTTCATGTTTATATTTGGAATCCAAGTTCATAAATAAAACTCAATATTATCAAAAAAATTCACATTGAAGCAATATTGAAGTGATGTTCCCATTTTCTAGTATCATGTGAACTTTGAACACTCTTATTCCACTACACCCTCACAATATCAGAATATATACCTACAAAAATTATCAAACACATTCAAGCATGATTGTGGAGGAATTTCATAGTATAGAACATTATTATTAATAAATTAATCTCAACTATTTATTGAGAAAATTGGAATCAATTTGGGGATACATTGCTCAATGTTGATTTTGAGAAGAATGAATAACCTGTTTTATTAATGTATATCAATATTTTTTATCACATGGTAAAAACATTCAACATATACCAATCATCATCAATCTTTCTCTATAATTTTACATTATGCATTTTTAATTCAATTTATATTATGTTTATTTCTATGATTTATTACCTTATTACCTCTATATTCTATTCTTGTTTCTTACCTCGGTAATTTTCTAGTGTTTTAAATCTCCATGATTATGGATAAATGATTTATTACAGTAGGTACGAGGGAAATCATATTGATGATCTTGAATTTATGCATTTAATTCCCAATCTATTTCCTTTTTAATTTTAGTGCATTAGTTAAGGTGGAATCTGGAGGAGGTGATTGTCAAAATAAATTCTATACACACTATAACAGTCTTTCAACTATTTCACGTAAATGTATCCCTATAGTCAGACCTCACTTTATAATAGTGGAGTCATATGATTTCAAAGGATGAATGGGTTGTAATCAATTCAATCATATGAGCATGTTCAATCACTCGATTAAGTAATGTTCATACTTATTAATCGATGAGAACAAATTGAATTTCTTGTTTGTTTAAGGATATGTTGAGGTGATTAGTGGTTCCATATGAAATAAAACATTGGAGGGTGAATAGGAAAATTATGTTGAACTTATTCCTTGAATTATATGATTTATAAAAAAAATTAAATAATGATATAAATCAATATAATTCACTTCATGACCTCTTGAATTTAATCCTGTTATTATGTGAATTTTGGTGAATTTTGATTTATATTTATAAATGAAAAATTATAAAAACAACAAAAAACTCTAGTTTTTTTAAAAAAATAAAAATAAAAATTTATAAGTGATTTAGAATATTGAGACTCTGAACCGCACATGCTCTTATGAAATGATCATGGCCAGACCTATGCTTCATTACATGTTTAAATAAAATAAAAAAAAAAATTAACATGGACCATTACAACCACATAATTAGTTATCAAATCATCATTTGTGGTACATAATTTTTTAGATATTGGTTTTCCTCACTCATTAATTTTTACACATATTATAGATATTTTTAATATTCTCCAAGATCTCATGCCTTAATTCTTGGTAATATTGAATCCTCTTTAAGAAGAAGAGAGAACATGGATTTTGGTATCTCTTGTGTATTGTATTTCTATCTAAAGTAAAGTTTACTTGGGATTTTCTCATCCTTGATATTGATCTATTTTACATTATCTTTGGAGCGGTATGGATGATGAATTTCAAGAAACATATAGATTACTATCACAAAAGGGTGTATATCACCACCCATGATGGGAATGTATGAATTTTAGAGGGAGAGTAGGATATGTGATCCAATAAAGAAGAAAACCACTTCCTGATGTTGGCATGGTCATATTCCAGGTCTCCACCTTGTTATAGGATGTTAATGAATGGATTTATGGGAGTGTGTTACCTCCCATAGCAAGGGGATTTACCAATGTGTTATCAGATAACTTCTTAGGGTTAATCCATAACCAAGAGGTTTAATTTACAAAATTATGGTTCTAGTAATGTAGATGATTTCATTTCAATATTTTTTCATGGAACACACAGAGGAATTTAAAATCCAATTAAATGACTTAGAATATAAAGGGTTTGTTCACCCAACGGTTTCTTAATGGGAGAAACCAGTTCTATTTTCTATGAAATCATGATGGTTTCCTTTGGATGTGTATGAACTAAAAACATATGAATCATATCACTATTAATAATAAATATTCCATGACCTGTATCGATGACTTCTATAACTAGTTAAAGGTGACACATTGATTCTCCAAAATGAATTTTTGGTCAGGTCATGACCATCTTAGGGTGATAGAGACTGATATTTCAAGAACTATTTTCAAAAGAATGTATGAAAACTGTGAGTACCTTGTCATTCCACGTAACTTGACTAATTATATATAGTTTTCATGGATCTAATGAAGCAGTTATACAATTGGTATATAGATTCTATTGTCGTGTTTTTTAGGATACCCTAATGTATTCAAATTTTTAAAAAGATCCTGACAATCATTTCACGATAATTTGAGGATTCTTTATAACCATTGGTTATATTCCAAGATATCTATGTGTAAATACTAGATTTGAGGAAATGAAATTTTTGGGACATGTGGTGTCAGAACCTAGTTTTTTGGTGAACACCAGGAAGCTGAAATTTATGACGTTTTGGGTGGATCCAAAGAATGTATTAGAGATATTAAACACAATAGTATTAGAAGGTCAGTATTTTCATTTTATCCTAGGATTCTATGAGCATTCATTGCCTTTGACACTTCTCACTCGAGAAGGGGTAAGATTATTATGGACTGAATAATGTCATTATAAATTTGATGATCAAATGTAATGACTGACTGTATATCCCATATTGATTCTTCCTAAAGTTGTTATGGTTTATGCTATCTTTTGTGATGTATTTGGTGTGGGTCAAGTGAGTTTCCTTCTGTATAATGATTATGTGGTGTCCTACGGTTCTCAGCAACTCTAGTCACATGAGAGGAACTACACTACCTATGACCTGGATCTGGCTACTTTTATGTATGAAATTAAATGTTTTCAAAATTAATTATTTCATGAATTTTTTATAGTGCATGATGATCATAAGCGTATTTTTTATATTTTCTTATATAAATACCTTAACCATAGATCATATCACTGGGTGTAATTCTTCCAAACGTTTTATTATCATTATCATTCTTATATTCTATGTAATGGAAATGTCACTACTAATTCTTTAGGCTAGAAATTATCATTTTTAGACATGAGGGGAAACTAGAGAATAGTGTAATATAATGAGTTTCATAGATGAGATACACTTGGAGGTGATAAAGGATAAGATTATTTAGTGCATGGAATTTTTTAGTCAACTCCGTACCTCCTCAACTTTATCACCCATGAGTAGTTAAAAGTTTTTGAATTCCTTCATATCAGAAGAACCTTTTATGGTGGGGAGGCCACTAGAGAGTGGTCACTACAAATATGAGGATATTGTTTTTAGAATCAGGAATGTGGTCCCTTTATCTATAACGAAGGAAGTGATGAGAGACTAACATCGGTCATAGTGGGATATTCATCCTAATGAAACCAATATGTATTATGATATTAAGTGAAAATACCGATGTTCTAGGGGGAGATGAGATATAGAAAATATGGTTTCTCAGTGTTATACCTATTTTCATGTTAATGTCGAACCCCAATGACCCTCTGGGTTTCTCCAAACTTTACCTATTTTTTTCTATAAGTTGAATGATGTATCCATAGATTTCATTATTGTATTGTATCATACCCATTAGAGAAGGAATTATATTTTGGATGTATTTGACCATTTGAGTAAATCCTCCCACATGTAATTAATTAAAGAGAGTACGAAAGTGGAGGATCTTGGTATGTTATACATATGGGAGTGATGGGGATTCAGAATAATCCATCCACTGTCATATCTGACTAGGACCCCCTTTTACATATTAGTTCTGGAAATTCCTCTAGAATGTGATGGGATCCTTTTTAAAGATTATTATATCTTTTTATCTCCAAAACATTATAACACATGGAGTTATAATCAATTCCTAGAAGTAATACTTCTATGTTGTGTTTTATACATCGACGGTGTTAGTGGTAATCATCTGGGAGTGGTCATATTTTCATATAACAATAGTTACCAATATTATATACATACAGATTTCTTCATGTCTCTTTATGATCAACCATTTAATTCTCTTCTTTATTTGTAATAGGTGGATAAGACCTCACTAGTGGGAACCAACCTTGTCTATGAGACAAATGAGAATATTTGGATTATTCATCAGTAATTAGAGATAACTCAGATTCACCATAAATAATATTTTAATCACTTTCATTGACTTTTAGAGTTCTGTCTAGGTGAGAAAGTGTTCTTTAGAGTATCAACTCATTTAAATAATCAATGATTGGGTAATTAAGGTAATATATCCATGAGATATGTAAGTCCATTTGATATCACTGGGAATATTGTAAAGGTTGCTTATAGATTGGATTTTCCACATTGGTTAATGATAATCCATGATTTGTTTATTGTCTCTCAATTGAAAAGGTTTCAACCCGGCCCATCTCATATGATGAATTAAGATGATCTCAAATTGGACTTGGGTGTATCTTTTACCATGAAACGAGATTATACTATTTAATCCTATGTTAAAGTGTTATGAAAAAATTCTATTAATTCAGTTGATGTTTTATGGAAACATGGGCCTGATTTTCATGATCCAAGAAGGTGGGAATCTCAAGTAAGGGAGAAACGGTTTCATCTGTTATTAGATAAAGTTCCAAGTTGAATTTATGGGAACATTAAGTCACATTATAGAAATAATTTTCAAACCTAGTATTTCATTTTCATGTATAAATTCTATTATATAATTTTTTATCCTTATCCTTATTTTCTTATTGTTTTATGTTAAAAAAATTCACAAACAATGGGAAATAGACAAAAAAAATGGTTGATGCATGGTTAATATTGACCATGAAAAAAAATGAAAAGACTATAAACATGGATTATGATCAAATTTTTATGGTTGAGTCATTTTTTACATAACTATGTTTCTAAACCATGTAAGTTACTTGTTGAAGAACGTTCATTCCGCAAGGTTAATTAATGGTTTGAAAAACCATAAAGTCAACCCATGTGTTCTGCTGAGTTTTTAAAAATTATAAAATTACAAATGTAACCCCTAAATTAATCCCCTTACTCCTAACCTCTCTAAATATTGATCCCTTCCTATGCATGGGGTGGCTATCTGCCTTCATTTTTCTTTGATTGTTTGGGTGTTTCATCAAGAATTCTTAATGGAAACTCGTATTTAAGAATTCCTCATATTACCTTTATGTTTCAACTTACTTCATTCATGGTTCTTTACTTGTCCCCAAATCCATGGTGGACTAGCCATTCCTATACCTAAATTTTTTACAGTGGATTTCAATTCTACATATTTTTGGGGGTTCTCTACCTCCTCTTCTTGTGGTTTTCCACTATTTACAAGTGGTTTGAATAGATTAAGGTAGGTGGTTTAATTTCATCATTTGTTGGTCGAACTAATTAGTTCATGTATTTTGAATTAATTTTTGTAAATAATATAATAATTTTTTTAGCATTATTAAAGGACTTATACTTATGAAATCCCCTAGTTGATTAATTTTATTATATTGTAAAATGAAATGATCATGTATTAAATAGAATTTTGAACTTCTAATGAAATTGTTTATAGAAATGACATGTTTTTTGATTTACAGGTGGTTTATGTAGACTTTGTATCACCATTCAGTCTTCCCATCCCATTAATTTTTTTTAGAATTGATGATTATACTGTAATTTTGTTAGTAATATCTTGTAGATATATTTATTTATGTATTTAATTTATATATATAATAAATTATATTGTTTCCATCCATCTATTGAGGGAATGAATTTCCAATTTATGGTGTGGTCATTTTAGATTCCTAGTCTAGACCTTGTGTTTAAATTATTCATTGGGAGAAATCATTCCGAAAAGCATATCACATAATGACCAGATACTAGTTATCATCCCATAAAGATTATGAATGTCCTTAGGGCCTTACCATAGGCCAACTCAAGTTCTCGGATCAGGGGTGGCCCAAGTTGTTTTGTGACACATAATTATAAAAAAGGTAAGAGTTTTAAATAGTGAAATGATATTATAAAATTAATAAGATATCATATATCATAAATAATGTAATAAAATAAACTATTATTATTAAAAACCTGATGAATAAATTTATTAATAAGTAATAGTGGAATATAAAATCTATTTAAAATAGGTATGACAGTATTTAGAAGATATAATCATTGAATAATGTCTAAAATAAGTGAAAAAGGAAATATGACTCAAAATATGTCTCAACTGGTCTGCACTAGATCATTACATTAACTGTTTTAGCTTGACATAGCCAAAAAAAATTAGAATCTAATTCTCCACTATTCATTACTCTGTAATTATCTCTCATTAATAAAACATGTCAATAAATTAAGATCTATATCGTATGAATAAAATATTTTTAAAGAATCCTCTAGGTATTACCTGAAACTTATCGCCCCTCAACTTGTCACTTGAAATATACACATGGGAACCACTTAATATAATTTGGTTTACTATAGTGTCGATATATCATTCCCTTAATTAATTATAAGTCACTATACATTATTTAACATACACTCTATCTCATAAGTATTGGAGTATGTTTCAAGACTAGGGTCAGATGGTTGAAGTGGCTTCAAGTATATTTGACAATCCATATTGAATCCTAATATTCCATTATTGGGATTCACTTGGCTGTCCTTCAATTGACCATGTTCATATATCATCATATATGAACATTGGACTCATCCTACGAATCCTTACCTAGTGGTTTTACTTTCTTTATTGGTGATTAACCTTGGACCAAATCAACACCATGTTCACCATCTGTAGTAAATCCCATAAAAACAATATATTAGGGATATTCCTGCTAGGATTGTTTTCCTTATACCCCACTCCTTTATGTAACTTGATTACAATTACATGTATATAGTTTGATATATACATGTTTTTATCTTACTGTAGTAGGATTGATACTTATACGTCTATTATATTCTATGGTAATATCCTTAGATTAATTGTTTTATCAAAATTATTATAGCATTTTTTAGGTTATTATGAGAACCTATAAGTTCCATGACAGTAATCTTAAACCTATTTCCTATGGTCTAGACACATCATGTCGACTAGATGAAAATGATGTTGGACTATCTGGTTCTTGTGGGTCATAAATATTAAAAATTATTATCATGACATTCTCACATGGTGATCTCATGTAGATGGGATTATATGGAACGATTTCATGACAGGAAAACCAGATTTTCAGGTGTCATTAGATGTTCCTATCTACGAATACAGGTAATCGAATCCTAATTTGATATTATTATCTCATATAATATTTTATTACATACATTTATACAAGAAAAAAACCATGAAATTTATTTCATGGGGAGGTAGCTTTCATTGGTCACACCCTTAGTTGTATAACACTGATTGAATAATAAATATGGAATTTTTCGCTTATGAAAGATGTGATGTCTCAAGTCTAGTTGATTTGGATGAATGTACCTTCACTAAATCCATGTACATCATAAAAAAAGTATGTTCATATACTGAGGTCAATGACTAACAAATCTATAATGTACAATGACATAATTTTTTATCTTACTTTACTTGGAATCATATGAAAAAGTGATTATATTGCACAGAATGTGTTCGTAGGAAAGGTTTCCATTGGTATTACCATTATTTATCTCTTTAGGGGCCATTATGGGTTACTATAATTGACTAATAGTCTATTAATGGTATTCACTACTATCAAGAAAAGGTACTAGATGTTCACACACATGGAATATTAAAAATTATGTCATATTCCAATGAATAGGTGTACATGACATACGGGGATCCACCATGGGGTCCATGGGATGTCTGAGTATTAATGATCACTAAGGAATGAATGAATGAATTATTATTCATGTATATAATAATTCAAATAGAATTTATTTATTTAATGTATTTACTAGTATTTAAGTGAATACATAGGAAAAATTCAATGAACAAATATTATTTTAATAATCAATGTTCGATTAATATTTCTGGGAATAACGAGTTGATTTAATTAATTCCTTTAATCACAAAATATATTTATTATATTATAAGTGATAAATATATAAATGAAGATTATTATATAGTTATTTGTCCATGAAATCACATTTATGACTTATTAAGTGGGTAATACATATTCGAGGACCAACGATTCATTTTTTGAGTATTTCATACAATACTATATATGTAAGAGTATGATATGATTTGATGTACTATTCACCACATGAATTTGTGTGCCTCTTTATTATCTCTCCAATTTCATATAGAGAGAATAATATGATCCATGAAATAAATTAACGTTCTTTTTAAGGGATCAACTGATTGGTGTAGTAGTGATAGCTGGGATATCAAAGGCATTTTTGAATCTCTGTGCTAGCACATGATATAGATGATCAACATTACCATTGAATTTTGAACCATGTATGGATGATATAGAGGTATTATACTTATATTCCTTCATGAAACATTATATGAAGACGTGTGGTTGTAAAATGTGACTTAAAATCAAACGATGTAATTGTTTAATTAATTTTTTCTAAAATTATTTCACACGACTTCCACAATACTTTTATCGGGGTTCACATTGCTGATGTTAATGTTGTTACAACGGTATAGTGATGAAAATTTTTAAATTCCCAAATCATCTTCTTCCAATGAGAACCCCAATACCTTAAATTGATAATAGAGAAATCACGTTATGTTTTATGCCTATAAAAATTAAATTTTCATCAAATTCATCTAGAGGGAATCGTCACAACCCTATAACACCAAACTAGTCTTCGAAATGATCTGGAATTACCTTTTTTGACAATATGATGTTATAAATTGAATGAAAACTGATTTTTTCCATTTTATAAAATGAAGAATATATATATATATATATATCTCTCTCTATGTGTGTGTGTGTGTTTAATTTTTCAAATGGTGGATTACTGTGTTTCAGTAAAATTTCAGTGGCTAGAACCGTGATATCTGATGCAGAATTTATTCCAAAAAATGTGTAAATTTCAAAAGATATTATTAGCCTTTAAAATTATATAAATCAAAAAATAATAAAAGGGGAAGGGGACATGCAGGTCACCCAAATAAAGACAAAAAATTGGATTACTCTACATGTAAATAGTGTCACGAGTACTATTTACATGAATGGTAAACCGATGGGTTCAACTAAATCGACAGTCAACCATAATTTTTAATATATATATATATAACATATATGGGTATATATATATATTAATTTATGTAAAAATTAACTCGGTTACTATTCTAATGAATAATACTAGTTTAATACTATTCATATAAATAATCCCATGGGTAAAAATACCTAGAATCTGTCCTCAAGGATTCTAAATACCCGAAAAGCCCCCAAATTCTACAAAAAAATTCAAAATTATCTTAATAATATTTGAATTTTAATAAAAAAATGTTGGACTGAGTAAAAAGGTAGTTATGAATTAAAATTATTTAAAATTATTTAAGTTCATAATTTATTCCCTAATGTTTTATTATATGAAAATTTAATTATATTCTATAAAGTTATTGCATGCTAACTGAACCCGGGCATTGATCGAACAATATATATATTGTGTTTGATTTATTTAAGTTATCAATTCAATGTATGCGATGATTGTAATATTTATTTAGTAAATGACAGTTTTTTAATAATACATATCCCACATTATATGTATAGGGTTCTGTATGTCCATTTAAATTTTTTATTATGTATTTTTTTCAATCTCAATTGTGTTTGTATAATGATAAAGATGCTGTAAAATTCAGAGCAAACTATGACTTGGAGACATTACAGGAGAGATATGGATACATTGGACATGGTTGTGAGCTATGATATGAGTTAGACAATATTTAGGTATCCATCCCAAGGATCATAGTTAAAACGTTTATTCTTAATGGTTCAACCAATATTCATTTCTCAAGATTATTTAAGGGGTATATTAGTTTATTCATGGGTTTACTTTTTATTTTGTGTATGTTCATTGTTATGGAATGACATAAAATAATAAATAAGTATGCATATAGAAATGTAATTAAGATATAATCGATGTTTTATATTTAATGCATTATTTAGTAGTGAGCATTACCACATAGTATAAGCATATCAAATTGAAAATGAATTAATTATTTAAGAGAAAAAACCCAAAAATAAATAATATTTTATAACACGTTCCATAAAAATATTTGAAAACAAATGGGTGCATGATATGATCATTAACCCTAGTTGAGGGTTCCACCTACCACTACGGAGTTCTTATTAGAGTGAATAGTGGAATTAAATAAATCTAGAAACAGATAATTATCCACATATATCTTATTTCTAAATTATAGGTGAAGTGTTGAGTAAATCAAGGATGAAATTTCAAAAAGATGGGAATTCGTTCAACAATTCATGGATATGTGAGTCAATGCAGTTGGCTATTCTGAAACCTACCTAGAAAATATATGTGTAGTGGGGTAACTATTCTATGGACTATAAATACATATTTCAATTATCATTTCAACTATAACACTATAGTGATTGGGTATTAGGACTCTATTAGTGAGGGATACTACTGTTAAAAAAATAGTCAACGACATTTAATGGTTTATTTAATTGGAAATTTATAATATTTAATCAACATAAAATACTATATTTTATGTTCATTTTGGTTTATAAAATTTATATCACCACCACATATTCATTATCACTACAATAAATAATATATAAAGAAAATATCTTGACTAGCCAAAACTTCTAGGAGTTGTACTGACATTTGTGAATAGTACTACAACAAGATAGAATGGGTTATGTTCTAGTATCCCAACTTCTTACTGAGCCTCCTCAAGGAGAAATAAAGGAGGATAAAGATAAATAAAAGAATAATATATATGATGTAATAGATGTATAGTGTATCAATTTTTCATCAATTCAAAATGAATATTAAAAAATGTATGAGGAAAAAGATGCCTACAAAATTCTATTACATATCCAAGAGTTATATCAAGAGAGAGAGATCAACAATAAGATGTGATATATCAAGTGCATTGTATAGGATTAACTAATAGAAGGGAATCAGATTGGACCTCATTTTCTCAAGATGATTAGGTACATTGAGAGACTTGAGTTCCGTGGGTTTAAACTGGACCAAGAACTAGCGGCTGATCTAATACTTGATTATTTACATCATAAATTCTTATTTTTTTTATTAATTATAACATTAATAACATGAAGAAGTAAATCTCATACCTATTGGATTTAGTTCCACATGAAGATAAGGATATGAGTAATACTAACTCTTCAGTTCTTATAGTGAATAAGTAGAGGAAAGGCAAGGATAATGGGTCTGAGGATAAAACCAAATGAAGACCTTGATGCACCATACTTCAAAGAAGCTAATGATATAGAGAGATGGAAATGATTAGGAGTCTTCCTACATTTCTTGTGGAAAGAAATTCCATTATAAGAAGAATTATATTTCTTGAAAAAAGAAGAAAGGCGACAGCTCCCCCAGAGGTATTTTTTTCCTTGAATGTAATATATCTTTACCTAAAAGATGAGTATTGAATACACCATGTGAATCAATCATTTTTATTCATATATATGAAACAATTATATTTCCGATGATTGAAAAGGGATTGGTGGATCTACAGGATAAAAACAGGGCTAGACTAGCAGCCATAATAAGGAGATATTATCACCTACAATAGCCCAGTGGTTTGGTTCTTCATTTAAAAAATGTTATTATGCACCTTGAGTTACCAAAAATAGAATCTCAGTGTCATGTTTGGACATAATGAGATTTTATTTTATGTTTTGAAATAAGCATTGTTTCTCTTAAAATGATAACTGATGTGGCATTTTTCACTATCTATTTTTCACATCAATTCTGTTAAATAACTATCTTTTAATTATTAAAATATTTTTTTATATTTATCATATGCCTTAATTTTTGAAATTTATTGATAAAACATGATTTTGTGTTAAAATTATGTTTTTGATAATTTATTGTTTATATTTTTTTAACAATTTAAAATTTATTAATTTATTTCACTTTTTAGTCATCCAGTCTTTTTTATTCTCTTATTAATTTTAATTTTAATTTTTTAATTTTTATTATTTAATTAATGTATTGATTATTTCATAATTTTTAAAAATCAAATTTTTTTATTTATTAAGTATCATTATTTTTTCTGGTTTGTTATTTTTTTATTATTGTTTTAATGTTTTGTTTAAATTTTCTTTTTATTTAAATGGTTTTATTATTTTAATTATTTCTTTAATTAATATTTCTTTCTTTTTTTTATTGGTCAATTAACTCATCTGAAAATATATAAATTTTAACTTTTTTTGTTGATACATTAAATAATTAAATTAATAATCTCAATATAATTTTATTTATTAAATATTTTAAAACTTATTATTATATAATTTTTAATTAATTTTTTTGTTTCGTTATTTTTTTATGTTAATTAATTAGTTAATTTTTATTGTTTCGATTTAATTTTTTTTGTTAAAATTCAGAAATATAAAATATATTCCTTGATGAATAATTATAATTGAGTTAATTTGGTTTATAATAACATAAAATGTAAATTTTAGGTTTTTTAATTTTAATTTCTGTTTATATTTTAGTAATTTATTTTTTAGTTAAAAAAATGAGTGTATTGTTTGTAAAATAAATTAGTTTATTATGTGTGTTTCATTATGTTTAGGATTTGTTTCCCATCCCCACCCATTGTCGCCATCTCATTCACCTTCTATAAGAAGTAAAGAAGAAGTGACTACTTTGATTCACCTAAGGAACCATCCAATGGTGACTCATTTGAGTCACCACCATCTTATGAAATGAGGACTGGAAGAGTCAAAATTGCATATCCTGCGTCCATCAGCCATATCCACCCAGCAAGTCCTAGCCAGACGCACCAGTCATTGCGACACCTAATAGAGTCATTTTTTCATCTCAGTCACCACAAAAGTATTTTCGATAATCCTAATCGATGGAATGCATTAATTTGGGCATCAGATAGTATTGTTTAAGGCTAGAAAATTTTGATACTATTTCTGGAATGTTGTAATAGTATAGTTTTAGAAAAAGTACAACCTACAGGATGGGTGACAACCTGTCGCGTCGGACAAGATTGTGGGAGTCGAACCCAAATCGAAGTGTGACATGCCTTTATTGCCTACCACTGGCCAACAGGAAGTCCCTGGTTAGTAGAAACTAGTTTTATTTTATTAAGCAGTGTGATAGATGAAGTATAAGCCCATTTTAAGAACCATTATGATTAATATCACCATAGATAGACTTATGTATATAACTTTTGCTAACCTTATGTTTGAGACAGATGGAATGACCTATCATTCTATCACATGATCTGCTAACACTTCACAGAAGAAAAATTCAACTACATTTCATTAAGAGATGAAGTGGAAATTCTTAAAGGCACAAACAATAGTGATATTGTACCAAGATCATGTAAGTATTTCTTTTAATTCAAGATTTTCAACTTTAGGGAAAGGATATTGAAAACCAAAAATGTGGTCCTAGTGCTCTTATATCTGATGAATCAGACAGTACCTTAGATCATCACAAATTTATGGCTTCGTGATTGTTGGCTTTTTTATAGTCATGTTCTCTACCACTCTCCATCAGAACTTGATGGTTATATTTTTCTTCCATATCCATATTTTCACATATTTTGTCCTATGTGGAATCCCAGTGCCGAGTTACTTTGGGTGACCATTATGATTATAAATTTCCTTTTTTAAAATGAAGTTTTAGTTTTCCTTTTTAAGATGTGTGTTTCTATGAAAGAAAATTTCAAGTAGTAAACCATTTATAAGCTCGACGAATTTCGAGGGCGAAATTCATATTATGGGGGGTAGAATGTAACACCCCGAGATTTTTTGAGAAATATTATTTTTAATTACCTTGACGTCTTCTGTTGTACGCTAAACCAAGATTATCTTGCTCTATACGCAACACCATATTAGCTTATAGTATACACAAACACTATTCCAGTATTGTGTTGCATGCCAGAGAAACCTTCCTCGATAGCATGTGTTGTACGCAATATCGAGTTTCACTAAACAAGATATTATTATAATGTTATTATGAACTAGCCGTTATGAATAGTAATACCCAATTTTTGAAATTTTATAAATTTTATCTTTCAAAATGGTATTCTTTTTTTTGATTCGGAATATCGAAATTATCCTAGGGTGAATTTTTGGTATTTTTCTGAAAACATTCATTTTTTGATGAATAGTGAAAACACTATGATACTATTGGAAAACCGACTTTTTATTTAAATAATTATTTATTTTATATAAATTTATTTAAGGTAAAAATTGATACATAATAAGTATATAAGTTCAATGTAATTCATTGGAGTCATTTTATAATAATTTTAGATATAGAAAAATTTTATTAAACTTTTCACCGTCTTTTACCAACCTCCTAGGTGAAATTGAAAATTTACATAAAACATAATTTTACTGCTTCTGTGAGCAAGATTTTAAAATTCTAAGAGAGACGGTTAATATCAATGAGTAAAATGTGGTTCAATAAGATAAAAATATTTTTTGGTGAATAGTAATTGTTTACTTTTATTTACCACGGTTAAAAGTAAATACGGTAATTAAGGGTAAAAATGATATTATTATTACCCTAACACATGTCCTAATTCTATTGGATAAGTGTAATTCGTCTAAAAACAACCTTAGGAATTAAATATTACCCTTTAGGTCCACTTGGATTAGATTAGAACATTTATTATTATTTTATTTAAAGAAGAGCTAAAATAGTTAAAATCAATGTTTAATAACTAAAACATTTTTAATATAGGGTTTTACATATAATAAATTGGAATATAAATATTCATTAGAAATATAAAAATATTTCCTATATAATGTTATTTTATTTATAATTTTTAGACATTAAATAATTTAATTTATTTATGACACAATGATGATGCAGTAATTACCTTATTAATGAAATATTAACATATTTGATGTTACAAATTCCTAAATAAATGTAATTTGAGACTTTTTATAAATTAAACTACTTTTTTAGGTTAATATGACATGTTAGTATTGATTCAATTAACTTTTTTCTATCTAATCATGTTTTTATGATTTTCACCAAAATCAATTACCAAATAGTGTCAAAATTGCCATAAAATAGTTTTTAAGAATAAATATTATATTATTAATTGTTATTCTATTCATAAAAATCTAAGGTTCGGCCAAATGACTTAGATAAAGTTTTATATATTAATAATGAACCACTTTGGGTTCGTTTGTGTAGAGACCCGAAGCTTATCGTACATGTACATTACATTACTTTTGCGGAATACTTAGTACATAATAAAAACACACACACAAGGATCGTAATAGTTTAGTGTCTTTGGAAACTCGGAACGTAATCTTCTAATCGTGGTGAAAGATCTTCAACATCTCCCATAAAGATCTTCCTTTTTTTACCTAAAACCTTTCATTATATCCTGGGGAAAGAAAAACATAAAAGGGTGAGCTCAAATGCTCAGTAAGGGTAAACAAAAGAAATATCAATCACATCATATACATAAGAACGTAGCTTTTGGAAATCTTAACCTGCAAAAGAGATCATAATATCATAAAATGGGATAAATCGTAGAAGTGAAAATGAAACCCTTACTTAAAACATTACTCATTGTGGCATACACACATAATCATAGAGAATCATTTCTTGTTAGTCAAGACTCATTGCCAAGACTATCTTAGTGGACAAAGTCCCTTTCTGAATCGAGTAATCCTCGTTTCAGTCCTGTTTCACTGAACCGGTATAACCTACCATTCCAGCCATGTCTATCTCATGAGATATGAAATCTTTACCCAATGCATTGGAGGGAGATATAGGTCCCACCCATCTCTTAATGAATCCTTTCTTATGTGTGCCACAAAATCATAAATCATACATCATTGCATAACCCATGTAATAAAAATGGGATTCTTAAACAACATGACATCATAAAACCATTCATATAAGATAAAGGAATTCATAAACATAATTCCATCCCAACATAGTCAAATCAATGTAAAAATATGGATAGAAACAGAACCCTTTATTATCTTATATGGAAAATAATTTTGATAAAACAGTTGAATTGAATTCTTGAGGAAAATATCCTTTCTTCTTCAAAATCAATTTCTTTTCACAAAACATCATGCAATTTTAAAAGAAAGAGATTTTATTGAAAATAGTCATGAAATATTTTAGAGGAAGCTTCATGAAAATAAGGCTTTATAAAACAGTATAAATCCGTTCGTGCCGTATAAGTTAAAAAAAACATTCTTCGTACTTTTATCGGAAAAGTCAAAAAGTACCTCGTACGGAAAAACGACAAAAGATTCCTTTCATATTCTTTACTAAAAACTCATCGAAGGGTAAAATTGGATTTAAAATATTGTAAGTGGATGGAAATAATATCACATATTGAGGAAACATGGATGTGGATGATAAAATACACCCCAGTAAATACTTACAAATAAACAATCTCGGATAAAAATGAGATTGTGATATTTCCCTTACCTTAGGTCCAATTTGCTTCGTATGTGTCCGAACCTCCTGTATAATGATTTAAATAATGTCATTGACTTATTACAGAATCATATTCATTGTTATGATATCATATATGGTTCACTTATGACATTATATTACCCATTCTTTTGTAAATTCCATGTTAAAGAAGCGTTTTGGGTAAAATCGTTTCATTTATCGTAGGTGTTTTGACTTGTTGTTCTTGACATCATTATTACTTATATCATGATTTACTTACTTCCAGAATATAAAATATGATTTATATATCATATATATTCAGTATATATATATATAATAGATAGATAAATAAAATGAAAAACACCGTTCATGGAGACGGTAGTCCGTACGTACGCATGAACGCTGTTTTGCTTTCCTTATTGTCTTGAAATGGAAGTAAGTAGATGACATACATATGTATATATATACATAAATCCAGTAGCTTTATAATGTCATATATTTCATTATTATTTCTTATATATACATTATAATCATTCTTAAATGGTTAACATGGAGAATGAATCTCATCGCGTCGTGGAGACGGTAGTCCGTACGTACGCACGAGCGATGATATCATTTCTATAAATATTGAATTGAATTGGAGTGGATTATACAATATATCAGAATCAATATGATGTTGTAATAACTATGTATAGTTATTCTTTACACCATTATACCCATCCATGTAAGGTGGTTGTGGAAAATAGATTACACCACGGCGTGGAGACGGTATTCCGTACGTACGCACGCGCGGTGATTTCTTTTTCCGTAGGATGGATAGATGGTGAAATTGGGTTGTTTCATACTTATAATAACATATCAGTATATGAGTGATACTGATGTTATTACTTCATAATGAAACAACCTAAGAAGAAGAAGTGGAAGAAGAAATAAAGATGAAAGAATTGGTAACGGTAATTACCTCTTCTTTGAAGTGCCTCTTTGAGACCTCCTCTAAGGGCACTAGAATTGGTATTTGAGGAAGACCAGAACCTCTAGGATGTTTCTAGGGAAGTGGAGAAGGAATTTTGGCAGGGGTTGGCCGAGCATGAGTGCTCAAATTGGTGTGAGGAGGAGGGGGAGGAGGTGTCCTTTTATAGGGGAGGAGAGGGGCACCTTAGGAATATCTCAAAATATTATTTTATATTAAAGTCAAAATCGGTTTATAATGGTTCCAAAGGGTCTTATTTCGAAGCTAAAGTGGGGATGGGTCGAAATCCTATCAACCAATAGAATTTAGACAAGTTTAGGATATTATTTTAACCTTATCAATTAGATTTAACTCTAAGTTAAATAATTTAACTTTTATCATGTCTTTTTGTTTTCTTTCACTATATGGTTAATACACTTACTATAACATGCCAAACGAACCCCAAATTGTTTATTATTAATATATATATCCTTATCTAGGTCATTTGGCCGAACCTTAGATTTTTAGGAATACAATAACAATTAATAATATAATATTTGATTTAAAAACTATTTTGTGTCAATTTTGACACTATTTGATATATGATTTTTCTGAAAGTCATAACAGAATTAAATGTTCTAACCAAGTTGATTAAATCAACATTAATATATCATAGTAACCTATAAAATTAGTGGAATTCATAAAAAATCTCAAATTACATTTATTTTGGTGTTTATAACATCAATTATGTCAATATTTCATTAATAAGATAATTACTGCATCATCGTTGTGTCATAAATAACTTAAATTATTTGATGTCTAAAAATTACAAATAAAATACCATCATGTAGGAAATCTTTTTAGCTTTCTAATGAATAATTACAATAGAATTTATCTTATGTATAACCCCATATTAAAAATGATTTACTTATTAAACATTGATTTTAACTATTTTAACCTTTCTTTAAATAAATTAATAATAAATGTCCTAATCTAATCCAAGTGGGCCTAAATTGTCATATTTTATTCCTAAGTTTGTTTTTGGTCGAATTACACTTGTCCAATAGAATTAGGACATGTTTTAGGGTAATATTGATATCATATTTACCCTTAGTTACCCTATTTACTATTAACCGCGGTAAAAATAGTAAAAAGTTACTATTCACCAAAAAATTATTTTTATCTCATTGAACCACATTTTACTTACTGATATCAACCGTGTCTGTCGGATTTTTGAAATTCGATTCACAGAAGCGGTAAAATTAAGTTTTATGAAAAATTCAGTTTTTTTAACTACCACTTAGTAGTTTCACTATTCATCAAAAATTGATGTTTTTCAGAACAATGCCAAAATTTCATCCTAAGCTATATTTCATATTCCGAATTCAAAAATGAAGTCTATTTTACCAAATTGATAACATAGAAGTTGAATTAATTAATTTTATAATTAAATCCCGCTGTTAAGACAAATAGCGTGTTTTTAAGAAACAATTTCTATCAAAAGATTGATACTTGATTATGTCTGGTTTAAATGTGAAATTACAACCAATGACCAGAATTGAATTAAATTGTAAAAATATATTATAAATATACTTTAAAACCACTCAAATTAATAATTTATCACTATTAATTATTTCGATTAAAAAAAGTTGTTTTTTAATTATAATTAATAATTTTCACTATTCATCAGAATATGAAAGTTATCCGAAAAGTACCAAAATTTCACCTTAGGCTAAATTCGATACTCCGAATCCAAAAATGAAGTTCATTTTGAAATATAAGATTTACAGAATTTTAAAAAGTGGTTATTACTATTCATAACGGCTAGTTTTAATAATATTTTAATAGCATATCGTTGTTTAGTGAAACTCGTTATTGCGTACTACACACGCTATCAAGGAAGGTCGCAATTGCGTGTAATGCAAGGCAAGTCAAGGATGTGTGTTGTGCAAGCTCCTTTTGGTGTAGCGTACAACACAAGACATTAATAAAATTAAAAAGAATATATTTTTTTATAAAATCTTGGGCTGTTACATTCTACCCCCCTTAAAATGAATTTCGCCCTCGAAATTCGTCGGGGTTATAAATGGTTTACTATTTGAAAGTTTCTTTAATAGAAACCCACATTGTAAAAGGGAATACCAAAACTTGGCTTTAAAAACTAAAGTATGAAATGTAACGATTACCCAAATAAACTAATCACTGGGTTTCCGCATAGGTGAAAATATGGATATGGAAGAGAAATCTAACCATCATGTTATGATGAAGAGTGGTAGAGAACATGGCTATGGAAAAGCCAGTAATCACAAATCCATAAATTTGTGACGATCTAAGGTACCATCTGATTCATCAGGTATAAGATCACTAGGACAACATTTTTGGTTTTCAAGATCATTTCCCTAAAGTTGAAAATTTGAATTAGAATAAATACTTACTTTATTTTGATACAATATCACTGTTGTTCGTGCCTTGAACAATTTCCACTTCATCTCTTAAATAAATGAAGTTGAATTTGCTATTCATGAAGTGTTAGCAGATCATGTGATAGAATGACGGGTCATTCCATCTGTCTCAAACAAAAGGTAAGCAAAAGTTATTAAATATACATAAGTCATTCTATAGTGAGATTAATCATATATAGTTCCTAAAATGGACTTATACTTCATATATCATACTGCTTAATATAATAAAACTAGTTTCTACTAAACAGGGACTTCCTATAGGCCAGTGGTAGGCAATAAAGGCCAGTCGCATTTCGGTTGTGGGTTCGATTCCTACAGCCTTGTCCGAAGCGATGGGATGTCGCCCGTCCTGCAGGTTGTCCTTTTTCTAAAACTACGTTACTATAACATCCCATCAATAATATCGAAAATCTTCTATCCTTAAATAATACTAACTTATAATCCATTTCAATCTTTAGGCTTATCCATAATACTGCAGTCCACTCTCATAACATAGTGAAAACGATTACCAGAGATTTAATACCATCGTTGATCCCCATATATCATAAGATATGTTTTGTTGGTCACATTCTAAACATTCAAAGTCCTTAATCATGTATACTCTT
This sequence comes from Viscum album, assembly GCA_963277665.1. NCBI lineage: Eukaryota > Viridiplantae > Streptophyta > Magnoliopsida > Santalales > Viscaceae > Viscum > Viscum album. The sequence goes on from OY728136.1 coordinate 1,297,367,798, forward strand.
GAATACCTTAGTGAAAACATGAGTGCAGTTAAAAGTTAACACTTTCCACATACCAAAATCCTCAAAATTCTATATACTCAAACCATGATATCACTTAGTCCTTATATCAATCATGAGCTCATGAATACTATTAAAAATTTCATTTTCTCATCTTCATTATGCGCATATCATCTTATTTCCAAAAAATATCTCAATCACTTTGAATACCACATCAATAAATATTGCAATACTCAATGATACAACATTATTTTGGAATCCCATTACATAAACACTTAATCATTCCACCACATCGTTGTCATATTCAACATTGCCAATAGTGATCGCATGTGATTTCCCTTTGTCCTTTGCCTTCAGTGGTTGCTCATGTTGATCATCACTAACCCTTGGATTAGGGCAATTATTAGCATAATGCCCCATTTCCTTGCACTTGAAGCATTGAAGTGTTGGCGGTGCGTTCTCTGCAGTGTTTGCTTTATTCACAACATTAGAAACCCTTTTTCCATTACTTCGACACTCAGCTGCTCGATGACCTTCTTTTCCACACTTAAAACATTTTTTAGTCCCTTTTAGACAATCTCCACCATGCTTCTTTCCACACTTTGTGCATAAGGAAACATTCATCTTCTTTTCACCATTATTCTGAGATTTCTCCTTGAACTCCATCTTTCGTTTCTTGTCAAAACCATGAGATGGATATGTAACACCAACTTCCATTTCTACCTTGATAGCACAACGCACAATTTCTTCATAGCTACTGAAGTCTCTTATAGCTAATGCCCTTCGAAGACTTGGTTTTAAGCCACTGAAAAATCGATCAACTTTACTTTCAGGTTGGATGATAATTCCAGAAGCATACCTTGCAAGTCTTGTAAAATTTGCTTCATAAGTACCAACAGATTCATCGTCCCTTTGCTTCAGTTCAAGAAACTCTTTCTCCATCTTTGTTCGAAGAATACGAGGGAAGTACTTATTGAAAAATAAGTTCTTGAACTCGTCCCATTCCATAGACTCAATTTCATCCCTTTGCCTTGTATTCTTAATAAGATTCCACCATTGATCAGCATCTCCTTCCAAACGATACACTGCTAGGATGACATTATCATGTTCAGAACATTGAAGAACTGAAAATATCTTTTCAGTAGTACTAATCCATTGTTCAGCAAATAATGGATCAGTAGACCCACTGAAAGAAGGTGGACGCTGCCTCATGAAGGATTCAACAGAATGTTGCTCCTTCCTTTGCTCGTTTGGAAGTCCTGCATGATTCATATCTTGAGAAAGTTGTGTGAGCATGGCTACAAGATTTTGCATTCCAGCTCCTATATCGTTTGGTTGCTCAGGGGTACAATCATTGCATTGCCCATCACATTCCGCATTAACACGGTTCCTTCGGGTTCCAGCCATCGTCTAAAACCCCAAAAGAATTGTGTGAGAGGCAAAAATCATGCTAGGGAAAACAACATAATAAAGGGTTAGTACCCTCAATATCTAACATCTTAGGATAAATTCGAAGATCGTTAGCGCAATTCTAGGACTATAACCTATACGTATGCTTAACCTTAGAGACATACCTAGACATACCTTAGAAATATCTCTAGGGATCTCACTAACGTTTTCGCATCCTAGTTTCCAAAGGTTGACTAAACCTTTCCTCTGATACCAACTGTAGAGACCCGAAGCTTATCGTTTATGGACATTACATTACTTTTGCGGAATACTTAGTACATAATAAAAACACACACACAAGGATCGTAATAGTTTAGTGTATTTGGAAACTCGGAACGTAATCTTCTAATCGTGGTGAAAGATCTTCAACATCTCCCATAAAGATCTTCCTTTTTTTTTACCTAAAACCTTTCATTATATCCTGGGGAAAGAAAAACATAAAAGGGTGAGCTCAAATGCTCAGTAAGGGTAAACAAAAGAAATATCAATCACATCATATACATAAGAACGTAGCTTTTGGAAATCTTAACCTGCAAAAGAGATCATAATATCATAAAATGGGATAAATCGTAGAAGTGAAAATGAAACCCTTACTTAAAACATTACTCATTGTGGCATACACACATAATCATAGAGAATCATTTCTTGTTAGTCAAGACTCATTGCCAAGACTATCTTAGTGGACAAAGTCCCTTTCTGAATCGAGTAATCCTCGTTTCAGTCCTGTTTCACTGAACCGGTATAACCTACCATTCCAGCCATGTCTATCTCATGAGATATGAAATCTTTACCCAATGCATTGGAGGGAGATATAGGTCCCACCCATCTCTTAATGAATCATTTCTTATGTGTGCCACAAAATCATAAATCATACATCATTGCATAACCCATGTAATAAAAATGGGATTCTTAAACAACATGACATCATAAAACCATTCATATAAGATAAAGGAATTCATAAACATAATTCCATCACAACATAGTCAAATCAATGTAAAAATATGGATAGAAACAGAACCCTTTATTATCTTATATGGAAAATAATTTTGATAAAACACTTGAATTGAATTCTTGAGGAAAATATCCTTTCTTCTTCAAAATCAATTTCTTTTCACAAAACATCATGCAATTTTACAAGAAAGAGATTTTATTGAAAATAGTCATGAAATCTTTTAGAGGAAGCTTCATGAAAATAAGGCTTTATAAAACAGTATAAATCTGTTCGTGCCGTATAAGTTAAAAAAAACATTCTTCGTACTTTTATCGGAAAAGTCAAAAAGTACCTCGTACGGAAAAACGACAAAAGATTCCTTTCATATTCTTTACTAAAAACTCATCAAAGGGTAAAATTGGATTTAAACTATTGTAAGTGGATGGAAATAATATCACATATTGAGGAAACATGGATGTGGATGATAAAATACACCCCAGTAAATACTTACAAATAAACAATCTCGGATAAAAATGAGATTGTGATATTTCCCTTACCTTAGGTCCAATTTGCTTCGTATGTGTCCGAACCTCCTGTATAATGATTTAAATAATGTCATTGACTTATTACAGAATCATATTCATTGTTATGATATCATATATGGTTCACTTATGACATTATATTACCCATTCTTTTGTAAATTCCATGTTAAAGAAGCGTTTTGGGTAAAATCGTTTCATTTATCGTAGGTGTTTTGACTTGTTGTTCTTGACATAATTATTACTTATATCATGATTTACTTACTTCCAGAATATAAAATATGATTTATATATCATATATATTCAGTATATATATATATAATAGATAGATAAATAAAATGAAAAACACCGTTCATGGAGACGGTAGTCCGTACGTACGCATGAACGCTGTTTTTCTTTCCTTATTGTCTTGAAATGGAAGTAAGTAGATGACATACATATGTATATATATACATAAATCCAGTAGCTTTATAATGTCATATATTTCATTATTATTTCTTATATATACATTATAATCATTCTTAAATGGTTAACATGGAGAATGAATCTCATCGCGTCGTGGAGACGGTAGTCCGTACGTACGCACGAGCGATGATATCATTTCTATAAATATTGAATTGAATTGGAGTAGATTATACAATATATCAGAATCAATATGATGTTGTAATAACTATGTATAGTTATTCTTTACACCATTATACCCATCCATGTAAGGTGGTGGTGGAAAATAGATTACACCACGGCGTGGAGACGGTATTCCGTACGTACGCACGCGCGGTGATTTCTTTTTCCGTAGGATGGATAGATGGTGAAATTGGGTTGTTTCATACTTATAATAACATATCAGTATATGAGTGATACTGATGTTATTACTTCATAATGAAACAACCTAAGAAGAAGAAGTGGAAGAAGAAATAAAGATGAAAGAATTGGTAACGGTAATTACCTCTTCTTTGAAGTGCCTCTTTGAGACCTCCTCTAAGGGCACTAGAATTGGTCTTTGAGGAAGACCAGAACCTCTAGGATGTTTCTAGGGAAGTGGAGAAGGAATTTTGGCAGGGGTTGGCCGAGCTTGAGTGCTCAAATTGGTGTGAGGAGGAGGGGGAGGAGGTGTCCTTTTATAGGGGAGGAGAGGGGCACCTTAGGAATATCTCAAAATATTATTTTATATTAAAGTCAAAATCGGTTTATAATGGTTCCAAAGGGTCTTATTTCGAAGCTAAAGTGGGGATGGGTCGAAATCCTATCAACCAATAGAATTTAGACAAGTTTAGGATATTATTTTAACCTTATCAATTAGATTTAACTCTAAGTTAAATAATTTAACTTTTATCATGTCTTTTTGTTTTCTTTCACTATATGGTTAATACACTTACTATAACATGCCAAAAGAACCCCAAATTGTTTATTATTAATATATATATCCTTATCTAGGTCATTTGGCCGAACCTTAGATTTTTTGGAATACAATAACAATTAATAATATAACATTTGATTTAAAAACTATTTTGTGTCAATTTTGACACTATTTGATATATGATTTTTGTGAAAGTCATAACAGAATTAAATGTTCGAACCAAGTTGATTACATCAACATTAATATATCATAGTAACCTAGAAAATTAGTGGAATTCATAAAAAAGCTCAAATTACATTTATTTTGGTGTTTATAACATCAATTATGTCAATATTTCATTAATAAGATAATTACTGCATCATCGTTGTGTCATAAATAACTTAAATTATTTGATGTCTAAAAATTACAAATAAAATACCATCATGTAGGAAATCTTTTTATATTTCTAATGAATAATTACAATCGAATTTATCTTATGTATAACCCCATATTAAAAATGATTTACTTATTAAACTTTGATTTTAACTATTTTAACCTTTCTTTAAATAAATTAATAATAAATGTCCTAATCTAATCCAAGTGGGCCTAAATGGTCATATGTTATTCCTAAGTTTGTTTTTGGTCGAATTACACTTGTCCAATAGAATTAGGACATGTGTTAGGGTAATATTGATATCATATTTACCCTTAGTTACCCTATTTACTATTAACCGCGGTAAAAATAGTAAAAAGTTACTATTCACCAAAAAATTATTTTTATCTCATTGAACCACATTTTACTTACTGATATCAACCGTGTCTGTCGGATTTTTGTAATTCCATTCACAGAAGCGGTAAAATTAAGTTTTATGAAAAATTCAGTTTTTTTAACTACCACTTAGTAGTTTCACTATTCATCAAAAATTGATGTTTTTCAGAACAATGCCAAAATTTCATCCTAAGCTATATTTCATATTCCGAATTCAAAAATGAAGTATATTTTACCAAATTCATAACATAGAAGTTGAATTAATTAATTTTATAATTAAATCCCGCTGTTAAGACAAATAGCGTGTTTTTAAGAAACAATTTCTATCAAAAGATTGATACTTGATTATGTCTGGTTTAAATGTGAAATTACAACCAATGACCAGCATTGAATTAAATTGTAAAAATATATTCTAAATATACTTTAAAACCACTCAAATTAATAATTTATCACTATTAATTATTTCGATTAAAAAAAGTTGTTTTTTAATTATAATTAATAATTGTCACTATTCATCAGAATATGAAAGTTATCCGAAAAGTACCAAAATTTCACCTTAGGCTAAATTCGATACTCCGAAACCAAAAATGAAGTTCATTTTGAAATATAAGATTTACAGAATTTTAAAAAGTGGTTATTACTATTCATAACGGCTAGTTTTAATAATATTTTAATAGCATATCGTTGTTTAGTGAAACTCGTTATTGCGTACTACACACGCTATCAAGGAAGGTCGCGATTGCGTGTAATGCAAGGCAAGTCAAGGATGTGTGTTGTGCAAGCTCCTTTTGGTGTAGCGTACAACACAAGACATTAATAAAATTAAAAAGAATATATTTTTTTATAAAATCTTGGGCTGTTACAGTTTGTCTTATTATAGTAAGTTTATTAACCATATAGTGTTAGAAAACAAGAAGATATGGTAAAAGATAAATTATTTAACTTAGAGTTAAATATAAATGATAAGGTTAAAATTGTAAGCTGAACTTGTCTAAAACCTATTGGTTGAGAGGATATAGACCCATAACCACTTTATCTTCTAAATAAATCAATTTGGAGCTACTATAAACTGAATATGACTTTATTATAAAATAATATTTTATGTTTTTCCTAAGGTTCCCCTCTCCTCCCTTATAAAAGGACACCTCCTCCCTCCTTTCTTTAAACAATTATGAGTTTTCAAGATCATAAAACCCCTGAAAATTACCATCATCAACTTCCCTAGAAAAATTATAGAGGTTCTGCTCTCCTCATAAGACCAACTCTAGTGCCTTAAGAGGAAGCTTAAAAGAGGTGCGTCGAAGAAGAGGTAAACACTTCTACCGATTCTTTCGTGTTTCGTTCTTCTTCAACTTATTCTTATTTAGTTGTTTCATTATAAAGTAGTAGCATAAGTATCAATAATATACTGATACGTTATTATAAATATGACACAACCCCATTTCACCTTCTATCCATCCTACGGAAAACGAAATCACCGCGCAGACGTACGTACGAAATACCATCTCCACGCCATGGTCTAATCTGCTTTTCCACCACCACCTTACTTGGATGGGTATAATGGTGTAAATAATTACTATATATAGTTATTATAACATCATAATGATTATGAGATATTATATCATCCACTCCAATTCAATTCAATGATTATGGGAATGATATCATCGCTCGTGCGTACGTAAGGATTACCGTCTCCACAACGTGATGAGATTCATTCTCCATGTTAACCATTAAAGAATGATTTTAAAGTATATATAATGAATAATAATGAAATATATGACATAATTAAGCTAATGTATTTATGTATATATATATATATATGTCATCTACTTACTTCCATTCAAGTCAATAAGGAAAGGAAAACAATGTTCATGCGTACGTACGGCCTACCGTCTCCATGAACGGTGTATTTCATTTCATTCATCAATCTATTATATGTATATATATAATGAATATAAATGATATATAAATCATGATTTAAATTCTGGAAGTAAGTAAATAATGATATAAGTAATAATAATATCAAGAACAACAATTCCAAACATGTACGATAAATAAAACGATTTTACCCAAAACACTGCTTTAACTTGGAATGTACAAATGAACGGGTAACATAAAGTCATAAGTGAACCATATATGATATCATAAAAATTAATATGATTCTATCATAATTCAATGAAATTATTTAAATCATTATACAAGAGGTTCAGATACGTACGAAGCATATCGGACCTAAGGTAAGGGATAATTTTGCAAATCTCATTTTTATCCGAGATTACTTATACGTAAATATTTACTAGGGTTATATTTTTCATCAATTCCCATAAAATGTTTTTAATAAAGTGTTTAATATTTTTCCATGTATTTTTAAATTCATTTTTACCCCTCTATGACTTATAATTTTTTTTATGGAAGGAATCTTTCTTTTGTTTACCATACGTGGTACTTTTTGACTTTTCTATTAAAAGTACGAGGAGAATGTTTTTTTAACTTATATGGAATGAACATATTTTTACGACATTATAAAGCCTTACTTTCATGAATATTACTATAAAATATTTCATTATTATTTTCATCAAAATCTTTTTCCTTTAAAATTGCATGGCATTTTGTGAAAAAGAAAATGATTTTGAAAAATAAAGGCTATCTTCATGAAGAATTAATTTCAAGTGTTTTATCAAAACTATTTTCCATCTAAGATGAAATTATTTAGTTTCTTTTTATTTCAAGTTTAATGTCTCTATTATTTACATGGTATGATTTTTCTTATGATGAAATTACATCCATTGGTTTTATATGGATTATGTTATGAAGGGATGATGTCTATGAAACCCATATTATTCTTTTGGTTATGATGAATGATTTGTGATTGTTTTGTTGAACATGTAAGAATGATTTAAATATGAGATGAGTGGGACATATATATCCTTCCAATTCATTGGGTAATGATTTATATCTCATGAGATAGACATGGATGTAACAGCAAGTAAATCCGATGCAGTAATATAGGGATGAAATGGTAGGTAAACCTGATTCAGTAATGGACTTTGTCCACTATGATGGTCTTGGCAGCAATGCCTTGGCTACTATAGAAATCATAACATGTTCTTAATGGATTCCACAATTAAATGTTTTATTCCAATGATATTTTATCATGATTAATGTTACTTCATGATCTATGACTTATGTACTTCCATGTTTCATGTCATTGCTCAAGATTTTGATGTTTAGATTTTATAATCATGTTTTTACATTCAAATGTTTATGGATTGTTTTATTTTATCCATGCATACCCTTACTGAGAATTTGAGCTCACCCTTTATATGTTTTCTTCTCCCCAGGATATAAAGAAAGGTTTAAGGTAAAAAAACAAAAGGGGAAGATCTTTATGGGAGATGCTGAAGATCTTTCACCATGATTAGAAGATTATTTTTCCAAGTTTCCAAAGACACTAAAATATTATGGTCCTTGTGTGTTTGTTTTTGTTATGTATTAAGTATTCCGAAAAATTAATGTAATTTCCATTTACGTCAAGCTTCGGGTCTCTAGAGTTGGTATCGGAGGAAAGGCTTAGTCAACCTTTGGAAACCAGGATGCAAAAACTTTAGTCAGATCCCTAGAGATATTTCTAATGTATGTCTAGGGATGTCCCTACGGTTAAGTATAAGTATAGGATATAGGCCGAGAATTATGATAATGATCTTAGAATTAATCCTATGATTTTATATATTGAAGGTACTCCCCCTTTATTATGTGGTTTTCCTAGCATGATTTTTGCCTCTTACACTATTCTTTTTGGGTTTTAGACGATGGTAAGAACCCGAAGGAACCATGTTGATCAATGTAATTAGAAATGGAATGATTATCCTCCTGAACAAACCAATGTTATTAGAGATGGGGTTCAAAATCTTATTGATATACTTATACAAGCTATGAATCATTAGGGTCTTCCAAATGAGCAGATAAGGGAACAATATTATATTGAGTCTTTTATGAGGCAACGCCCACCTTCTTTCAGTGGATCTTCTGATCCACATGTTGGTGAACAATGGATTAGTACCATTGAAAAGATATTTTCCATACTTTGATGTTCGGAATATGAAAAAAAGTCATTCTGGCTGTTTACCGTTTAAAAGGTGAAGCATACCAGTGGTGGACTCTAATTTAGAATACAGTTCCCCAAGGTGAAATTGAATCCATGGAATGGGACAAGTTCAAGAACAAATTTTTCAATAAGTACATCCATTGTATTCTTCGAAAAAAGATGGAAAATGAGTTCCTTGAACTTAAGAAAAAGGATGATGAATCTATTGGTTTATACGAGGTGAATTTTACAAGTCTTGCAAGGTATGCGTCTAGAGTTATCATCCAACCTGAAAGTAATGTTGATCGATTCGTCAGTGTATTAAAACCAAGTCTTCTAAGGGCATTAGCTATAAGAGACTTCAGTAGCTATGAAGAAATTCTGCATTGTGCTATCAAGGTAGAACTAGAAGTTGGTGTTACTTATCCATCTCATGGTTTTGACAAGAAATGAAAGATGGAGTTCAAGGAAAAATCACAGAACAATGGTGAAAAGAAGATGAATGTTTCTTTATGCTCAACGTGTGAAAAGAAGCATGGTGGAGATTGTCTAAAATGTACTTGAAAATGTTTTAAGTGTGGAAAATAAGGCCATAGATCAGATAAGTGTCAAAGTAATGGGAAAAAGGTAGCTAATGATGTGAATAGATAAAAGACTATAGAGAACACTCCACCAACACATCAATGCTACAAGTGCAAGGAAATTGGGAATTATGCTAACCAGTGCCATAATCCAAGGATTAATGATGATTGACATCAACAACCTCTTAAGGAAAAGGAAAAAGGGAAGTCACATGCGATCACTATTAGCAATGTTGAGCATGACAACGATGTGGTGGAATGATTAAGTGTTCATGTAATGAGATTCCAAAATAATATTGTGGAATCTCATTTATAGTATCGTGGGATATTGGAATATCTATATATTGGTTTAATTTTTTTTTCAATAATTTTATGGTACCAGTAACCATGAAAAGTGATTGAAATATTTTTGGAAAGAATATGATATACACATAATGATGGGATAAAGAGAAAATGAAATGATCTCATGACTGATATAACGACAAAGTGATATCATGGTTTGAGTATATAGAAATTTTGGGATTTTGGTATGTGGAAAGAGTTAACTTTTGACAACATTTATGTTTTCACATAGATTCTATAGTAATTCATGTTTCAAGAGAATGTATGATTAAGGAATTCAGATATTTGGAATGTGACCAAAAAGATATATCTTGTGATATATGAGGTATAATTGATGGTATTCACATGCTTGGTATATGACCATTCTAGTAGTCATTTTCTTTATACTATGAGATTGGACAGAAGTATTTTAGATAATCCTAAAGGATGTAATGCATTAAGTTGGATATTAGATAGTATTGTTTAAGGATAGAAACTTTTTATACTATTTCTGGAATGTTGTAATAGTATTTTTTTAGAAAAAGGACAACCTGCAGGATGGGGGACAACCCATCGCGTCAGACAAGTTTGTGAGAATCAAACCCACAACCATAGTGTGAAAGGCCTTTATCTCCTACCACTGGTCTACATGAAGTCCCTGGTTAGTAGAATCTAGTTTTATTTTATTAATTGGTATGATAGAAGAAGTATAATCCCATTTTATGAACCATATATGATTAATCTCACCATAGATAGACCTATGTATATAATTTTTTTTAACCTTATGTTTGAGACAGATGGAATGACCTATCATTCTATCGCATGATCTGCTAACACTTCACAGAAGACAAATTCAACTTCATTTCTTTAAGAGATTAAGTGGAAATCGTTAAAGGCACAAAAACAGTGATATTGTACCAAAATCAAATAAGTATTTCTTCTAATTCAAAATTTTCAACTTTTGGTAAAGGATATTGAAAACAAAAAATGTGGTCCTACTGCTCTTATATCTGATGAATCATACGGTACCTTAGATCATCACAAATTTATGGCTTTGTGATTATTTGTTTTTTCATAGCCATGTTCTCTACCACTCTCCATCAGAACTTGATGGTTAGATTTCTCTTCCATTTCCATATTTTCACCTATGTTGTCCTATGTGGAAGCCCAGTGTTGAGTTACTTTGGGTGACCATTATGATTCTAACTTTACTTTTTTTAAATGAAGTTTTAGTATTCCTTTTTATGATGTGGGTTTCTATGAAAGAAAATTTCAAGTAGTAAACCATTTATAACCCCGATGAATTTCGAGGGCGAAATTCATTTTAAGGGGGGTAGAAAGTAACACCCTGAGATTTTATGAGAAATATTATTTTTAATTATCTTGATGTCTTGTGTTGTACACTAAACCAAGATTATCTTGCACTATACGAAACACGATATTAGCTAACAGTATACACAAACACTAATATAGGCTTGTGTAGCACGCCCGAGCAACCTTCCTCAATAGCGTGTATTGTACGCAATACCGAGTTTCACTAAATGAGATATTATTATAATAATATTAGGAACTAGATGTTATGAATAGTAATACCAAATTTTTGAAATTTTATAAATTTTATCTTTCAAAATAGACTTTATTTTTGGATTCAAAATATCAAAATTAGCCTATGGTGATTTTTTGGTATTTTTCTGAAAACATTCAATTTTTGATGAATAGTGAAAATACTGGGTTACTATTTAAAAACCGAATTTTTATATAAATAATTATTTATTTTATTTAAATTTATTTTAGGTAAAAAATGATACATAATAACTATATAAGTTCAATGTATTTCATTGGAGTCATTTTATAATAATTTTAGATATATAAAAAATTTATTGAGCTTTTCATCGTCTTTTACCAACCTCCTAGGAGAATTTGAAAATTTACATAATACTTAATTTTACCACTTCTGTGAGTGGAATTTCGAAAATCAGAGAGATATGGTTAATATCATGAAGTAAAATGTGGTTCAATAAGATAAAAATAATTTTTGGTGAATAGTAACTTTTTGCTTTTATTTACCACAGTTAAAAGTAAATAGGGTAATTGAGGGTAAAAATGATATTATTATTACCCTAACACATGTCTTAATTCTATTGGATAAGTGTAATTAGGCCAAAACAACCTTAGGAATTAAATATTACCCTTTAGGTCCACTTTTATTTGATTTGAACATTTATTATTATTTTATTTAAAGAAGAGTTAAAATAGTTAAAATCAAATTTTAATAACTAAAACATTTTTATTATAGGGTTATACATAAGATAAATTAGAATATAAATATTTATTAGAAATATAAAACGATTTCCTTCATAATGGTATTGTATTTATAATTTTTAGACATTAAATAATTTAATTTATTTATGACACAATAATGATGCAGTAATTACCTTATTAATGAAATATTAACATAATTGTTGTTATAAATCCCCATATAAATGTAATTTGAGACTTTTTAAAAATTAAACTAATTTTTGATGTTAATATGACATGTTAGTATTGATTCAATTAAATTTTTTCGAACTAATCATGTTGTTATGATTTTCACAAAAATCAATTACCAAATAGGGTCAAAATTGACATAAAATAGTTTTTAAATGAAATATTATATTATTAATTGTTATTATATTACTAAAAATATAAGGATCATCCAAATGACTTATATAAGGTTATATATATTAATAATTAACGGCTTGGGGTTCGTTTGGCTTGTTATAGTATGTTTATTAACCATATAGTGTAAGAAAACAAGAAGACATGGTAAAAGTTAAATTATTTAACTTAGAGTTAAATATAAATGAAAAGGTTAAAATAGTAACCTAAACTTGTATTAAACCAATTGGTTGATAGGATATAGACCCATCCCCACTTTAGATACTAAATAAATTAATTTAGCACTATTATAAACCGAATATGACTTTTTTATAAAATAATATTTTAAGTTTTTCCTAAGGTGCCCCTCTCCTCCCTTATAAAAGGGCACCTCCTCCCTCTTCTCTTTACACAATTTTAAGATTTCAAGATCGTCCAAACCCTACCCATTTTGCTTCCCAACTTACCTAGAAACATTATAGAGGTTCTGGTCTCCTCAAAAGACCAAATCTTGTGCCTTAAGAGGAATCTTAAAAGAGGTGCGTCGAAGAAGAGGTAATCTCTTCTACCGATTCTTTCAAGTTTCATTCTTATTCAACTTATTCTTATTTAGTTGTTTCATTATAAATTAATAACATAATTATCACTAATATATTGATATGTTATTATAAATATGAAACAACCCCATTTCACCTTCTATCCATCCTACAGAAAACTTAATCACCGTGCGTGCGTACGTACGGAATACCGTCTCCATGCTGTGGTGTAATCTGTTTTTCCACCGCCACCTTACTTGGATGGGTATAATGGTGTAAAGAATAACTATATATAGTTATTATAACATCATACTGATTCTGATATATTATATCATCTACTCCAATTCAATTCAATAATTATGGGAATGATATCATCGCTCGTGCGTACGTACAGCTTACCGTCTCCGCGACACAATGAGATTCCTTCTCCATGTTAGCCATTAAAGAATGATTATGAAGTATATATAATGAATAATAATGAAATATATGACATAATTAAGCTATTGGATTTATGTTTATATATATATATGTCATCTACTAACTTCCATTCAAGTCAATAAGGAAAGGAAAACAACGTTCTTGCGTACGTACGACCTACTGTCTCCATGAACGGTGTATTTCATTTCCTTCATCTATCTATTATATATATATATATAATGAATATATAAGATATATAAATCATGATTTAAATTCGTGAAATAAGTAAATCATGATAGTAATAATAATATCAAGAACAACATGTCCAAACACGTACGATAAATAAAATGATTTTACCCAAAACGCTGCTTTAACATGGAATGTACAAAAGAACGGGTAATATAAAGTCATAAGTGAACCATATATGATATCAAAACGATGAATTTGATTCTGTAATAATTCAATGACATTATTTATATTATTATAAAAGAGTTTCAGATACGTCTGAAGCATATCGGACCTAAGGTAAGGGATAATTTTGCAAATCTCATTTTTATCCGAGATTGCTTATAGGTAAGTATTTACTAGGGTTATATTTTTCATCCATTCCCATAAATTTTTTTTAATAAAGTGTTTAATATTCTTCTATGTATGTTTAAATTCTTGTTTACCCCTCTATGACTTATACTTTGTGTTATGTAAGGAATCTTTATTTTTTTTACCATACATGGTACTTTTTGACTTTTCTGTTAAAAGTACTAGGAGAATGTTTTTTAACTTATACGACATGAACAGATTTTTATAGTATTATAAAGACTTATTTTCATGAATATTACTCTAAAAGATTTCAATATTATTTTCAAAAATAAATCCTTTAAAATTGATTGTAATTTTGTGAAAAAGAAAATGATTTTGAAAAAAATGGTTATTTTCATCCAGAATTAATTTGAAGTGTTTTATCAAAACTCTTTTCCATCTAAGATGAAATTATTTAGTTTGTTTATTTTTCAATTATAATGTCTCAATTATTTACATGGGTTGATTTTTCTTATGATGAAATGACAATAATTGGTTTTATATGGATTATGTTCTAAAGGGATGATGTTTATGAAACCCATTTTATTCTTTAGGTTATGATGAATGATTTATGATTGTTTTGTGGAACACGTAAGAATGATTTCAATATGAGATTTGTGGGACCTATATATCCCTATAATGCATTGGGTAAAGATTTATATCTCATGAGACATACTTTGTTGTAACAGCAAGTAAATCTGGTACAGTAATACAGGCCTGAAACGACAGGTAAACCCGATTCAGTAATGGACTATGTCCACTATGATGGTCTTGGCAGCAATGCCTTGGCTACTATGGAAATCATAACATGTGATTAATGTATTCTACAATTACATGTTTTATTCCCATGAAATTTTATCATGATTAATGTTACATTATGATCTATGCCTTATGTACTTCCATGTTTCATGTCATTTCTCAAGATTTTGATATTTAGATTTTATGCTCATGTTTTTACGTTCAAATGTTTAGGGATTGTTTTATTTTCTCCAAACATACCCTTACTGAGAATTTGAGCTCACCCTTTATATGTTTTCTTTTTCCCAGGATATATATATAATGGTTTTAGGTAATAAAACAAAAGGGGAAGATCTTTATGGGAGATGTTGAAGATATTTCACCATGATTAGAAGATTATTTTTCCGAGTTTCCAAAGACACTAAACTATTGCGGTCCTTGTGTGTTTGTTTTTTGTTATGTATTAAGTATTACGAAAAAGTAATGTAAGTTCCATTTACTTAAAGCTTAAGGTCTCTAAAAAAATATTCATCCTTTTGATGATATAATCACTGAATTTTTCAATAAACATTTTCAAGAATTTTTTTTGGGTCCAAATCCACACAAGAGATGGACTGATTTGGGATAGTTGAGAACCAAATTAGGAAATAAATTTCTCAAAAACATGAAGTGGACC
Organism: Viscum album; assembly: GCA_963277665.1. Lineage (NCBI taxonomy): Eukaryota > Viridiplantae > Streptophyta > Magnoliopsida > Santalales > Viscaceae > Viscum > Viscum album. The sequence goes on from OY728136.1 coordinate 1,297,383,385, forward strand.
CCACCACACCAATATATATTGATGTTAGTTTTCCTAAAACTATTAAAGGTTTTCATCCCACCTAATTTCCCAACCGTCAAGTTTCCTACTTTTCTGTTCAACCTAAGAAAGGTCATGATAGTCATGTTACTTTGTCTCCTGAGGGTGAATGTGTTGAAGCTAAGGATAGGATTAGAGTCAAAATATTTAATATTATTCTTAATTGTGAGTTTTTATGGATATTTTAAGAGTTCCTAGAATGATTCATGATATCTGTTTTCAAAACTGGAAAACATGTCTTCTCCTGTTTTTTTTTCGTCAATTGGATTATGAAATTTCTATCAGTGAGTTTGAAAAATTATTAGGAAAAATTCATGATTACCTAAATTATAAACCTAATATAGATTCATAAACTACTAATATTATTATTGATAGTTACTCACCTACAACAAATGATGTTTTTATTTCTGAACCTATTAATGAATTAAGTGTGGGGGAGAATGTGAGGGAGCCCATTCAGAGTGATTCTGGTCAACATAGACATCCTGATAAACTATTTTATGTTCAATATTATTATTTTAACGACTTTTTTAGTTTTATAGACAATTATGAAAGGATTATATGACCTCTAGTGTTGTTTTTTTATTTGAGTTCTTCAAAATACTGATTTTCCTAAGGATTTGTGTGATATAGCTAAATTGTTAATAGGAAATATTGAGGGTTCAAGTACTGTTGAATCTTACCCACTGAATGATATGATTAGATAAAAAGAAGGGATAATTTATGGATGGGTAATTTAAACCTAGCAATGTATGGGAGGAATCCCATGGTTTTAATGTTTTCAATTTTTTATTTTTCTTGAATAAATTCTCCTTTATTGGTTGGGTGTCTCTCTGATTTGGTGATCCTTAATTACTGACATTTTCAGTGACATATTTTTTTCTCTGGATTGATGGCTACTTTTTTAATAGTTTTAGTTTGGAGATAACTTTAGGTGAAGGTTGTATGGTGCTATCAGTTAGTTGTGAGAATTCTGTACTAGTGGAGGGATTAGTTAGAACATCCATGATATAAGGATGATCTTTTTTTGTAAAACATTAGGTAAATCTTGCCTCAACTATTCTATGGTCACGTTAAATTCAGATTTTCTTTTATGATTTATCTTTTCAATCTATTAATTTTTCAGTTACTTAAACCTTTCAACCAGATAACTATTTAATTGTACTAAAGGGAGGTTATAATCATGATATTCAACATTGAAAAGAACATAAAAACGTAAGGATTAACTGGTTTTAATTATTTCTACTATATTTTGGTGTTGTTTCTGGTTTCTTTTTTATTCAATTTATTTAATTTTTTACTAATATTTTTTCTTTACTTCTCTATTTTCTACTACTAATTATCAAATTTCATGTCAATTAATGATATTCCTTTTAAAAGCATTCATAAACTCAACAAACTCATGACATTTTTGGGAAAATGATTCTCTGTGATTAACATTTTTTGGTGGTAGGTGCTTCCTATTTTTATGATTTATTATTATTATTTTAGTTTGTCTTGGAAAAAACAATATTAAAATTCATGTAACCCTCAAAATTTCATTTTAATGTGCCTAACCTCTAAAATACTTTTCAAACATTTAAAATATCTCTCACTTTGAGCCTCAACATTGGGTAAAATAATATGAATTGATTATGTGGGATGGGCCTTCACTATTCCTTGATAATAACTCATCAAAAAACCCTTCTTTTCAAATTTCATCTTGATCATGTATTAAATACATTTTTTATATAGAAAAAAAATTAAAAACAAAACAAAATATAAAAAAAATTATTTTCATCTTTCTTATGTGATAAATTCATTCTATTTTGAGGTGTTAATGGAGTATGGAATATTCAGAAATGAATGATAATTGAGTGTTTGTGCCTACTATTTTTATAGATGTTTAATTTAGGAACATGGAAAGGAATATATGGGAGAAAGCATTGTGAAATTTTGATTATAACATGATAAATACAAAAAAAATTTAACTTGAACCCAAGAAACACTCCATTTTTAAGAATACAGTTTCGAGAGTCAACTTTAATGGAAATCATATAAATCCTTTGAATCTTGAGTATAAATTGGAAAATCAGATCTTATGGTGAGTCTCAGATAAAATGGAACAGGGTTCATTTTAATGAATAAAAAAAGACATTTTTAAATCCAATAAGTGATATAGATAATGATTTTCAAGAGAATTATGACGGGGATAAATAAATAATGCGACTTTTGAAAAATGAGCTCATTTGGGTGAGGCTAATGTTGAACCCAAATAAAGAAGGTGAAAATTGGAATATTTAGTTATCATTTTAGTTGAATCAACAAAGAAACCAAAAAAGAAAAAAAATTAATGAATCATCAATTTGTGGAACCTAGGGAAGAATAAAATTAATGGTTCCTTTTGATAATGTTTAATCCCACTTTTATCTAACATATTACACTATTGGAACTGGAAACCTTTTTTAATGGATATAATGATGTAGGTAATGTTAACATAGGAGGAATTACTTTTAATGTAGAGGAGGGATTCTTGACCTCCTTAGATTTGGATTCACATAGAAATAAGGCTCGGTGGTCCTTTCTGTTTTCAGTTTTTGTAAATCAAACAAATACATTGAATTTCCCATGAGAGAAATTGATTAAGTATGTGGGAGTTTGATTTGGCTTTTCTTTCACACACACACACACACACTCTCTCTTCTATTTAAATTTTGTTAAATCATTTTCTTTTTATTATAAAAATATTATAATTTTTTTAATATTTAATATTTATTGTCAATTTTTTGTATTTTATTATCGAAACATGCTTTTGTGTTAAAATTATGTTCTTTGTTATTTATTTATTTTGTTTTTGAAAAATTTAAAATGTAATAATTTTTTAATCATCATGTATTTTGTATTATTATTTTTTATTTTCATTTATTTAATATCATTATTTTATTATACTTTAATTTTTTTTATTGTTTAAATTTTATTTTTATTTAATTGATTTTATTATTTTCATTATTTATGTAATAAATGTAACTTTATTTTACATTATATTTTTCCTTAATTAATTTACCTGTAAATAAATAAATTTTTAATTTTTTAATTTATATATTAAATAATTAAATTAATCATAAAAACTTAATTATATTCTTTAAATCTTTTAATAGTTAGTATTTTTTAATTTTTTTTAATTCAGAGATTTAATTAAATCTTTTAATCAATTAATATGTTCATTATTATTATATTTAATTATTTTCTTTGATAATATTTTGTAATGTAGAATAATTTATTTATTGAATAATTTTAATCGAGTTAATTTGGTATATAATAATTTAAAATGTGAATATAAATGTTTTAATTTTAATTTTTTCTTGTTGTTTTAGTAATTTTTTTGTAAAATAAATTCACTAAAATTTTTGTAAAATAAATTAATTTATTATTGTGTGTATAGTTTTTTAGGAAATGTTGACAAACCTCACCAATTTCCTCCATCTCATTCATTGGCCGACAGAAACAAAGCAGTTGTGACTTCTTTGAGCCACCACCAGAACCACCCAGTAGTGACACCGTTGATTCAACATTTCATCTCCTGTTTCTGCCAGCCATTTTCACCTATCAAGTCTCCACCTAAACAATCACCCACTACCACACCCAACAAGGTCACATTTTCTCCTCAGTCACCACAAGATTATCTGGAGATGAGTATCACACCTCACCCCCATCACTTCTTACCCACTGCCTACCCCATGATCTCCACTCATCGTTGCACCTCCCTAGTATTGAATTCACGGGTCACCTCCACCCTCATCCAATGGTGACTCAAGAGTAATCGTTGCACCAAAGAGTCACTAATTACACTTTAAATAACCAGTCCTCTGGCCACTTTGAACAATCACAAACACCATAATAGTATAATTAAAATCACATAACAACATCAATCCAAAAAAAATCACCGACATACTCGAATCTGGTCCCCACCGAAAGCAAACTCATATGAAAAAATTTTTATTGAAAATTCAATTTGAACACATCTTAAATACACACCAAACTAGATCCAATCACACTACAGAAGAATTCAAAATCCATTTTGGTACCCACCTGGGAAGATGAACCTCCGCCGCCATCGATGAATAAAGATGGCATTATCCCTGCCTCAACTTCCATCACACCAAGTATCCTCTGTAGCCCATTGAAGTTACCTATAGGCCATCATGTGAAGTCGGTCCAATGCCACTCTACGCCATAACTGAACTCTATCACCCTAATCCTCATCCATATATACTTCTACTCCCATTGAACATGAGTATCTGTTAATAACCTTACTCAATCCAGTACCCAAACCCCACTCACCAGCCCTCTCCTATGAGCCATGCCATCCCCTTCCCCCAATCTTCTCGAGTGACCCCTTATTCACATATAATTTATATATAATAATAATAAGAATAAGAATAAGAATAATAATATTTAATAATTAATATTATTTTTATAATAATATTACTAATCGTTAATTCATTTTTTATATTTAACAGATTATTATGTATAATGAATAACTATGTATTTCTTATTTAATACTTATGTATTATATATATATATATATATATATTTAAATTTTTATTATGTATATATTTAATTTTGGATTACATATTTTTTTGATAGTTATTTATAATAATTTATATATTTAAAATAATATTATATATTATTAGTTTTATTTAATATGTATTTGTGTATATTTATATTTCTGAAAATTTATACAAAATTGTATCATGCCATGTCTTTCTGACTTAGGGAACTCTTCTACAAGCATGATCATAGGGAGAGAGCTGATCATGTGAAGGTAACTTCACAAGGAGCACAATTGGTTGAGGGAGCGATGTTAGTTTCACAAAATAATGAGGATGTTCAGTAAAGGAATGCCACATAGAAGAATGAAGAGCTTCACAGAGCAGAGATGGGGAGTTTTCATTGGATAAGAGGGGTACATTATGTTAAGTAGAAGAGTTTGTAATAGCTTGACGGATGAGAGATACATTCAAGGGACTGTTTTTAGAACAATCGGGCTGGGGGGAGACTGACTTCTCGATCCATTCCATAATCCATCCTCTCCATGACTAGATCTATCCATTCTACACATTCTAGATTCCATTCTACTTTTAGGAATCCATTCCATACCACCCACTCCTCATATTCTTTCTCTTGATGATTTGATAAATGATTCCATCATCTCCATTCATCCGATCATATAGACAATGATTAATGATGACTAACGAGCATGTACTAAATTTGATGTTAAAGCTGGAGGAAGGAACAGTCTCATGATATATGTCTCTTAATTTATTTTAAATCACTATTAGTATTTTTCTATATTTATTGTGTAATTAAACTATTAGGTAGAGTTATTTTTTGATGGATTGATTTACATTTATTCATTCTTATTTAATTTGATTATTTGTTTGGTGAATCTTTTATGTTCGATTCCCTATTCTGTTTAATTATGATAATCAATTAACACTACATATGAATCGACAGGTAACTATAGTGAATCATTTCACCTGGGGTCATTGACCAAAGTACTGTGAACAAGAAAATTTTATTGAATCTCATCTCCAAAATAGAATAATTTTAGGTTTATTGTCAAACGGTCGAGGCTCAAGAAGGTCCATTGAGCTATGGAAGTTCATTAAAGTGATATCTGTGAATTTTCTCCTTTTGTCAAGACCATAATGAATAAATTAATTTATGTTGGATCAAATAACATTATTTTTAATCATTCCAAAGTATCGCAAGGACCCTAAATTCAACATCATTCATGCTCTCTATTTTAATCCCATAAATCACTACATCACACCACCTCAACCACATTTTTACATTGAATCCCTTCTATGTTATCTTTTTACATTTTTTTCATGTTTTGGTTTTTTTGTGCACAACTTAGTACTTACTTGTGGTTCAAACCTTCTTACAACAACACTACTATATTTAGTTTACATAAATTTTAAATTTTAATGAAATCAATGATCACGTCATCAATAACATATTTTATTGTCTGGGGTGTCATACTAATGGTTTGTATGTACTTTTTAAAAAAAACCCCTTATAATGAAAATAAATGAAAAATTAGTAAAAATTACATATATAATACCCACATATGGATGTTAATGTTTATACATGTAAGTGAAAATAATTTAATTAAATTATATCAATTGGGGTAGTTAGACTCTACTGAGTTAATCCCCATAGATATATGTCATTCTTCTTTAAAACAGAAAATAACCAAAGAAAACTTCACTCGGAAAGGATTAAGGGCCACTATCCTACTGAAATTGATTGATACTGATGTATGTGGTCTATATTATGTAGATTAAAGTGGCAAGTTTTTTAATTTCATTACCCTTATTGATAATTATAGAAGGTATGGATATTTATACTCAATTTGGTATAAGAAATAATTTTTTTCATTTGTTTAAGGAATTCCATCATCAAGTAGAAAACAATAATGGTAATGAAGATAGAGGAAATAAACTCAGATCGAGGTGGAAATAATTAAACTAATAATTCATTGATCACTTAAAAGAGAATGGGATAGTATCCTAACTCACTCATACTTATACACCTTAGTAGAATGATATTATTGAAAGGAGGAATCTTAAAATTCATGATACAATCGTATAAATGGTGAGTCATGAAAATATTCCATTATGCTTTTGGGGATACACGTTATATAAAATTGTAATTACCCTTAACCTAATAACAACTAAATAAATGGATTTGATTGTATATGAGTTTTGGTATGGAATGAAACCAATTCTTAAACACACATATGTGTAGGGATGTGAGGCCTCTCTAAAGACTATACATAGTGAAAAATTTATATCTTGACAAAAGTAGTGTATATTTATAAGAAATCTTATACATACTAAAGGATATTACCTATAATACCCTTAATATTGAAAAGTAATTGTAAAAATATACGCCATATTTCTAGAAGGGGAACACATTTCTAATGGAAATCCTGGGAGTAATGTTGAATTTGATATAGTTGATACTCCAAATTTACAAAAGTTAGTATAGGAAAAATAACTGTAAGGGATTTAAGGATATGAATTTGTTCATGAGATATTTGTACTATATAAGTTTACATGAGAGGATAAATAGGTATAATGATATGGTTTTATATTCATTGAGCTTCGCGACATAGTAATCATATATAATTATGAACCTCTAACCTACAAGAAAGTAGTAAAGGGAAATTATGTTGCTAAATGGGATGAATCCATGAATTATGGGATATAGTAATTATTTAAAATCATATTTATATTTTAAAGGACCCTCCTGCTGATGTAAAACCCATTAGTTGTAAATGGGTATCCAAGAAAAAATAGGGCATAGAAGGTTAGGTAAATACCTATAAAACATGACTGACTATGAAGGGTTTCTGGTAACATCAAAAAATATACTATAATGAAGCCTTCTCACCAATTGTGCTTCTGAAATTTATCAGAATGTTACTTGGGGTAGTCTTCCATGATTTCTCAATTCAAAAAATGTATTTCAAAACCCATTTTCTAAATGTCATTTTAGTTGAAGATGTTTATATGACACAACCCAAGGGGTTTATTAAGCCAAAGAGTTCTCATAAAGAATAAATGAGGTAGAGATCCATTTATGGATTAACAAATATATCATAATTAAGAAATTTTCATTCTGTTGAGGCCATAAGAGAATTCAGTTTCATCATTAATGAATGTGGTCAATGTATCTATAAGTTGGTCAGTAGGAATGATATCATTTTTTAGTATTACATGTTGATGAAATATTAATCTTCAGAAACAAAGTGAAAGTGTTACAGTTAGTTATGACTTAGTTAAATGAATTCTTATCTATGGAATAATAAGGTGCATTAGACTACATTATAGGGATCAAGATATATTGAGATATATTTATATATCCCTGAACATATTTTCCACCCAAAATTTTCTTCGGTCCGAGTGACACAATGACTTAAGTATGCCCCCCCTTACACCAAAGGATAAAAAATATAATTGAGGGTGTAAATAGGCGATAATGGGGAGACTATACCCTCTGGTGATGACATAATAATGATCTAATTCATATATAGTAGTGAAAAATAGTTTCCAAATAGACACTAGATGAGTAACACACCCAGGAAAAAAGAAAAATAGTAGTAGTATAATTAAAAATAATAACCAAGATCAATACCATTTTTATAATTAATTATCACAACATACAATTTATAGATAATAAAAAAGAACATGAATCCAAGATAGGTCTAACAATATAATAAGAATTGTTTCCAATGGCCAACCATAGTTATGACATATATATTTACATGATGATACATAAAATAAAAATGAAAGGAAAATATAGCTGATGAAATATTCTCAGGATGTCGTACCATCCATCCCATGCTAAATAACCCAACACTAATGTCCAACACCAGAGATTGAACCCTTACTCAATTGAAAATACATAAAATATACATGCATTCCAAAGGGCCTTTGTAGGTTGTGATAACAAATATTAGTAGGCCACCACCAATGTGTGACTATATTACATAAATGATTATATTGGTATATCTCAAAAATAAATATAACAACAAAAATGTATAATAATAACCTGCCACCCTTGTGCTCAGTTGACACAAGGGAGAGATCGCCTACTTCATCTAATGCCATAATATAATATTAGAGAGGATACTTAGCCTAAGCCTAAGTCATTACCCTAATGTAAATAAACTAAGGTGAACCCTTAGGTTACACCTCTAACAAAAACACATTTAACCACGTGACAGCCAACACCTCATGTCCATGTCCAGTCACTGACATCCCTAAGTCATGCCCAAGAAATATGAATCTGATCCCATACATCCCTTATCAAAATCACCAAACAACTAAAATCCTGACCTCATGAGGCATGAGGATCTATTTACTACAAGTAATAACACCATCGGCTCAACAATCAATGATTTTAGGAACAATGATGTTTGTCCTCTCAAATGACCCCAACCCAATGACATCAATAACTGCGATCCTTAGCCACCACAAACTCAACATTATCAACCAATAGATCATCACCATCCATATGGATTTATATATCAATCACCTCCATTCATTCCCCTAAGAAGAAAATAAAAGAGGAATCCACCCACACAATTCATCACTTCCACCTCATCATCTAAGTCTTAATCTGTGCACATGACTCTAAAACACATTGGCCAACATGGGTATGAAAAAATCACCCAATAAGAACCTAAGACTCAACATCTTACACCTTCTCCTCTATGACCATGTCACTCAGTCGGATTTTCATCGCCTTCTTATATCATCCAATCCATTCCCCCAACCTAATGACATTGTTACCTTTGCCCGATAACCAAGTCACCCAACCGGTGATCAACATCACCCAATACATCTTTGTCCAATCTCGTCCAGATGATTACATCACCTCAATACAGATGGATAATTCCTTCTAAATCCTCATATTGATCCAGTCATATTCCCACAAAACTCACAATAAATCTAGATATATATATATATATAATTAAAATCCATTTAAATAAAATAAATGCCCTGACCTAAACTGCCCAAGGTCCCAACCTCTCACCAATCCTTAACCACTTGTAAACTAGATCGAACTTCCACATGGACATATGAAAAGGTCCATTTAATTAATTAAATTTATGAAATTAAATTCATAGGGTCTATCTTGGTCAACACAATGGTTTGCTCAAATCCACCCCCCCCCCCCCAAAACTATTAAATCACAATGAAATATTAGAACCACCTACATCATGTTGGTAGACATCCACTTATCTGATATTAACCACTAACTTGATATGGTGTGGATGAAATCAGAATTTTAGATGAACTACCTGAAAATAGGTTAAATAAGATCTCATGGACTTCTAGATACATGCGGTGAGGGGAAAGAAGAATAGAGGCAAGATGATTCAAGGGCCTTCTATTACAGATCCAACACCACAAAGGAATAAGGAAACATAGCCCTGATGAGAGATATAATTGAAAGGCTATCCATAATGAAAATGGAGATCTCACCCACTTATGGATGTGATTTTGAGGATAATAGAGGAGGGAATATAAGAAATTGGGTTAGAGGTAGTTTTTTATTTTCAAAATTTTAATGGGTCACACGGTTAGCTCAAACAGTTTTCCTAATCGTCTGCCAACTGCGTGACACCCACAATCTATGCTCAAGGCTTGCACAGTTCATGTTCATGATTATAAAAACTATGTGTGGGCCCATTTTAGAAAATTACTAATTTGGACACATGGATGTGTTCACCCTTCTTAAATGTTTGGAAAACCATGCACATTATACCTGGATGGCCATAAAATTAATCCTTGGAAGTCGCATTGTTTTTCCAAACCATGAGCCCTAGTCTACACCCATTGAAGACATGGGTTCTCATTGTCCATCAGATATGAAACTCAACCAATATGAACATCAATAATTATCTAAATAATGGTATTGGTTTAATGTAAAACTCATAATTAAGTTACTTTGATCGATAAAATATTTTTCACACCCACCAAATATTGAAAATTGAAAATGGGTGAGGAATTAAACCTGCTTTAAAAACCTAGGATGGTAAAATATACCCATATAAACATAGATAATCGCCAATATATAAAGAATAAATAAGATATAGTTCCAAAAAATCACATTTTTTAAAAATTATCCTAGACCACCCTGGTTAGAAGACACAGGTCAACCCTCTCAATGGGCACCCCACTTTAAGAGTTACCTACCCCAGTCACTTCTTGACCCAAAAATAAAATAAAACTAGTGGTCCATCGACCATCCCTAGACTCAAAATTCCTCACATGACTCATCATCACTTCCACACCTCATCATCTTCTCCCATGTCATACCCGACACCCATCATGTCCCACATCACATCATATTACTACCTCATTAACATGCCACAAATGACACCTATGAGGTCCCAAACCTCATAAGATGATCAAAATTAGTCTTGGTGCCATGCACCTTAAAAAAGTCCCACATCCCAATGATTACCAAATTAAAATTCTCCTCAAAAGGCACACAACCATTGATTCCCACATATAAATCCTAGTTACACACACCTCAAACAAACTAACACACACACACACACACACACATATTTCACATCTAGAATGATGAGAACCTACTAAAAACATAGTTTTAGTCCATAGATACACCCTGGGAACCTCATGAACCCAAAACAGACATTATTGTAAAAATTACAAGCTAAAATAAAATAAAACCTTGGTTTCACCCATGGTGTACCTTTGATTATAACTGACTCCCTGGACTACTGTACACCTGGAATATCCAATGCCTTAATTTGGACCGATGTTCAAAAACCTAAGGCCAAGCCACCCTATAGTGATATTCTATCCACCGACCACTAACCCCACTACTGGGTCTCATTGTCTCTACCATGACCTTCACGTGCAGCTGAATATTTTCTACCATCCCCTAACATGGAACCCGATCCGATATTTGAACCCTGAGCCTACCCCATTCCCTAACTACTGGATGTCTGAGAAGGATTCCTATAGAACCTCTCGAGAAACAATTCTTGTCTACATGGTTATAACTCCTTCGGTACTTGATCCCACCATGACTTTACATGAACTAGATGCCTGCATTGGAAGTATACTTCCATCGAGCCACTTTATGATGGTCTACTCAAGCCTCTGGACTGAATTCCCTAATGAGGCTCTTCTTTTCCTTGCTTATTATTATTTGAAGTGTCCTAAATGAAATAATCTAAACCCATTATCCTACTCAAATAAGACTGATCCATCATATTTTTCTCAGCTATAAGAGCCTAATTGAATACATATGAGAATGAGGCTAACATGAAGATGTATACCAAAACTATAATGAAATGTTTTAAACCATCCATGAAATGCCTCACCCTAGAGGTGTTCTCTCCCACCATAATAGGTGCAAAATGAGACAACTCAGTGAATGTCACTACACAGTCCATAAAGAATATGTCTACCTATTACAGGCTCAAGAAGTCCTATGTTCTCTCAGCCCTCAACATATATGGAAAGGTTGATCAAAGAACACGTACTCCATGTCCTTAAAGGCTATCCCCTCATGTCCACCTTCCTAGACATGAACATCCCAGCAACTCTTAGTCGGTCCCCTATGCATATATGTAACCATCATCACACTCTGAGATGAGGGTGTCACAAGCTACTCAAAGTTCATCTACATCGATTATATCTAGTTCTCAGCCACCTCCCTTATCATAATAATATTTTTGGGTTTTGAAAAAAGAAATAATGATTCAAGTACACCGTAAATTTATGTTCTCCCTGATCTCCCCTATAAATTCCTTGAATGACAGATACCAGGCTCACACTGAGCCACTCGTCAAACAACGGTTCAAAAATATTTCAAATCTAGCGGCTAACCCACATATAATGGAGAATATACCTGAAAATATACATGATTATTTAACTATGAATAATAATCTTACGTACCCCCATGGGTCTTATCCCAACCATTAGGGGAATCAACCTAAGCTCTCTTGAGCAGAACCAAATCATCACCCACCTGAGGTTCCTTCATAGCCTTCCAAGGTGTCATCCCAATAAATACCAATACCATGGACAAAAATCTTAGATAAAATATATACATATATACATATATATAATACAAATAGGTAAAGAATTCATAGTAATTGATATATCACTACCCTTACCCTCCCCCATCACAACCATGTCACACAACAACCGGCCACTTGGCCCTTTACCCGCCCACATCATAGTCATGTATCAGATAAGCATCAGGCCATGCCTGTCCGAACGAACCATGTCACCTTAATATGATGACCACGTCCCCTATCCTAGTGATAAAAATCACCCCATAATATCATCCCCACATATTCTATATGATCTAGGCCTATATATAGGGGTATTACATATCACAATAAATTTTATCACAATGCGTGCATATATATTTTAATCATCCTTTGTGGATAATCAAAAAATCATAAACAAATATCCCTTTACATATCGGACCAAGGGTCCAAATATCCTACCATAATAGGTCAAGGGTATCATTTCATAACATATAACAACTCACATCCAATCGTTACACTTGAGGTGGAAATCATATCAACTAAAATATGAGAAAAGGTGAACAGAAATCCCCACACATAGAAATGCGGTTTGTTTCCCATGCTTGGAGATGAAGGACCACATACATGAGTTCTAAACCCCATTATGACAACATAATTATCCTTGGTCTACCATAATTGAAATATTAATACTAATAAATAGGAAAAAGAAACTCATATGATACCATAGGTAGCCACAAAACCCGATTATCCACCTGAACAATGCTTCGAACTAAGTGCCAATGTGCCTTAAGAACGCATCCCCATACACCAAAGGATTTCGACGTGTTGTTAGGGTGTAAATAGGTGATATATGGGAGAATATACCCTCTGTTGATGTTATAATATTGTTATAATAAATATTTAAAATGGGAAAATAAATATAAAACATAAATTGGACCAGTAACCCACCCATGGAGGAAGAACAATAGCAGCATTAAAAGAAATAATAATAACCAAGAACGGTACCATTTTATGAGTTAAACTTCATAACATATGATTTCAGATTCTAAAATAGAACATGAATTTAATTTGGGTCATACTATACAATAAGCATAAGGGTCTATAATAGAAAACCTCAGTCCATACATCTATATTAACATGCTGATATAAAAAAGAAAAAAAGGAAACTCTAATTGATGTTGGAACATCATGGTCCCCTGCCATCCTTACTATTCTTAATATCCAACCACTAAGGTAAATCTGTAGAGCCAAAAACCTTAGCTGATTACAATTCCATATAATCTACACGCATCCTGAAGTGTTCGTTCATGGTGTGAGAATGAATCTCAATAGGCCACCACCAACTTGTGCCTATATTACATTTGTGATTAAGCATGTATAAGTAAATAATAAATATAATTTTACAACACGTGAAAAATAATAACTTGCTCCCCTATGCTCAAAAACTAAACAGGAGTGATTTCTTGCTTCGACCAATGATAAAATACCATAGTGGAGAGGATATGTATCCCATTACAAAGGCATACCATTATATAAATTAGCCTAGACGAACCGTCAAGTTCCAACTCTAACAAAATCAACCAGAAACAGGTGCCAATTGACACCTTATATCCAAGTAAATTCACCAATGTCTCGAAGACATTCCCATGTAATAAGAATAATTTTTCCTTTGACCCCTACTCAGAATCATCTATTGGCTCAGATAATGATATTCTGATGCACAAGAATATCTATCCTCCAAGTAATAAAATTATCTAATAAATATAAAATGTTCATAGGAATGGAAATTTATATCCTAACAAATGAACCTGGCCCAACTGCCTCAAGAATAGTGAGCCTCATCCCTTAACTAATAGCCTTAACATTGTCAACTGATGACCCCTCACCACCCCTTGGTTTTTTAAAATAGTAACCACCAACAATTTCCCTAAGACACAACTAACAGAGGCCTCTACCCCCATGAGTGGTCAATACCATCTCATTATCGGAGTCATACTATGTGTACATGAATCCAAAGATGTGTTGTCCAACACAGGTGAGCAGAAATCAACAAATAAAAACCTAATCCACATCATCTAGAACCTCATGCCCTTACAATCATGTCACTAATTACTAAGTTCATCACCAAACAACATCACTTGGTACATTCCCATAGTCTTATGACATCATATCCTCATATTGATGAAAAAGTCACCTAATCGGTGAACAATATAACCCAATATACCTTGGGACAATCCCTTCATAATGATTACTTCTCTTTAATCCAAATTGAAAATTTCACCTCAATCCCTAGGACAAGCCCATCACATTACCATGAAACTCATAAGAAATTCATATACATATATATATATATATATATCAAATCAATTTAAATAAAAAAACACCTTATCCCAAACAGCCCAAGGTCCCAACTTCTCACCAAACATCAACCACTTGTAAAATTATATAAGAATTCCCATAATAATCTAAAATTGTCTATTTAATTAATTAAAGTCAAGCAACTAAATTCATAGGGTTTTGATTGGTCAATAAAATGGAGCGCTCAAACACACACACCCAAAACAATAAAAAAATCATAACTAAAGATTATTAACACCTACCTCATACTGGTTGATATACAATCATATGATATTAGCCTCTAACATGATACAATTTATAAGAGATCAGTGTTTTAGACGAACACCCTAAATATAGGGAAAATCAGATCGCATAGATTTAGAGCTCTGTGAGGCAAGTGTAATGATGAATAGGGGAAAACAGATTCAAGGGATTACTATTAAGGATCTAACAGTACATATGGATCAAGAATTAGAGCCTGAACAAAATGTATATCTCAAAACCTAGTCAGAAAGAATATGGAGAGATCCCATACTGTTTTGTGTAGTATTAATAAGAATAATAGAAAAAAAAATAAGAAATAGGGGTGAGGGTAGTTTGGAATTTTCACACCATTAAT
Source organism: Viscum album (assembly GCA_963277665.1). Taxonomy (NCBI): domain Eukaryota; kingdom Viridiplantae; phylum Streptophyta; class Magnoliopsida; order Santalales; family Viscaceae; genus Viscum; species Viscum album. The sequence continues at coordinate 1,297,398,975 of OY728136.1, forward strand.
GGGTTTCATGGTTATCTCATACATCTTTCTAAACCGTGATCCAACCATATGATACCCTCGATCCAAGATCTAGGATTGTATGGTTCATGAACATGGTTTTCCAAACTGTGCACGTGTGTGATCCCTATTTAAGAAATTTCAGACATGGTCATATGGTCATGCACCATATTCAACATGGTTTGGAATATTATCCACAGTTGACGTATAGGGATTCAAAATTACTCCATAAAGGTCAAAAGATTTTTCCAAACAATGCGCCTTAGTCTGCGCACATTGAAAACATGGGCTTTCAGTCTCCAATTGACCCATGACCTATCCAAACCCCCAAGACACATTCTGAGTAGTAATATGCATCTTTGAAATATGTATTGGGTGAAATGAAAACATAGAATTATGTCTTGTTGACCAAGAAAAGTGTTCTATCATCCAAAAAATATTGAAAATTCTAAATAGGAAAGGAATTTGACTCGCTCAAAAAACACAAGATGTTATAGATCTCAGATGCTACTTGTGCGATGTAAAATTACAAATATTGTCAATCTACTCAAAAGTTAACATATATAAAAATCCAAGAGAGGATTTTTTTTTCAAATATAGATGGTATCAATCGATCCAAGGAAATGATTCCATACACATATGAGTATATATAAATAATGATTATAATCAAATATGATTCAGTAGTTGTATTTATCATGAATATCATGATTTGTACTAGGTTTGATATTATCATTTCTTTAAGAATGGTTGGAGGATGTCAATCTAATCATGGAAATCTATATTGGGTAGCTATGAAAACTATCCATAAGTACATAAGACATTCAATGGATATATTCCAAGTATATGAAGGATATGATGAACTAGTCTTTAGGGGATGCACTGATTATAGTTGAAAAAAATCACAATGATATGAAATCATAGTCAGACAATTTTGTTTCATGAATTGTAGTGTGGTGATATGGAGAAGCTCGAAGAAACCTATGGTAACCAATTATAAAATAGAATATGTGTATATAGAAGCTTACGATGCATCTAAGTAGGTAGTCTGGATATAAATCTGTATCCCAAATATTGATGTTTCACTGATCAGCACAGAATGTATTCTAGTTTATTGTGATAATACAATAGTAGTTGAGCTTTCCATGGATCCCAGGTCACACTATAAGACAAATAATTAACCTCAGAAGTTTCATATCATGAGTTATTTTACTCAAAGAGGTAAATTCATAGTTAGTAAAGTATCTATAGAGTATAACAAGGAATACCCACTAACTAAATCAATATCCCAATAGAAGCATGATTCTCCTGAGAGAGATAAAATGTTGAGGATTTTAATCAGTTTTCCCTAGTTCAAGTGGGAGTATTGTGAGTGGGTTCCCTAGAACCAACTCAATTATATACTTTGATTACCATCACATGTATATAGTCTGATATATACATGTGTTTATCTTACGGTACTCGTATTTAAACATCTACGTATACAATATTTATGGTAATGTTTTTATATTGCATGTTTTATCAAAAAGGTTATAGAATTTCATTGGATATAATAAGATCCTAAAGATACCATGATAGTAATCATAAAGTAATTTCATATGGCCTAGAAACATCATGATTACAAGACATAGATTATGTCTGACTATCAGGTGATTGGGGCTCATAAGTATTGATAAATCTTCCCATTAAGTTTTCACATGGTGATCTCATGTTGATGAAGTCATGAGGACTGAATTTTTAATAGGAACACCACATTTTTTAGGTGTCCTTGGTAGTTATAATCTAATAACATGTGTAATTTTATCCCGAATTGATATTTTTATTAGTGTATAGTCTTTTATAACAAACATCGATGTAAGATGAAAAACATGAAATTTATATCAAGTCGAGGTAGATTTCTTTGGTCATTCAATTAGTGGTATGACAGTGTTTGAATAACCAAAATTGAATTTTTTTTACTTCATAAAGAAGTGACATCTCGGACCTAGTTGATCATAATGGTTGTACAATTACTAAATCCAGGGACATTATTAAAGAATGTAATCTTTTCTAGTGAGTTCAGTTAATAACAATGAATGGATGATGTCCCAAAGGGTCCATAATTCCTTATGAGATATAATATGATAAATATATTATATGACACAATGTGTGTTTGGAAGAAATGTTTTCGTTGCAATGTTTATTCCTCCTCTCACTATGGGCCTTGATGGGTTACTAGATGCTACTCCTAGTTTGTGAATAATATTCATTTCTATTAAGATATGGCCCAAGAGGATCACACACATTGAAAACTCAAAAGTATGGCCTATTCAAATAAATAGGAGTATAAGACACGGTATCCAAGAGATGATTGGGTTTTAATGATCACCAGGAGAAAAAAAATTAATTATTATTTGTCTATAGATTATTTGGAATGAAATTTATTTATTTGATGTATCAACTATTATTTAAGATAATACATGGGAAAATATTAAACATACAAATTTTATGTTTATTGAAACACACGGACGATTGTCGCCTATCGACCGGTCAAGGTTCCGGTGCTCTGCTAATGTGTATAGCATCACTCGGGTCGAATCCTCGGCGATAATACTTTGAAATAGTCGTTTGTTTTTAGTTGATTGTATTATGATTAGGGGTTTGTTTGCAGAGATTAATTGAAATTACTAATTGATTATGATTGATTTTAAAAAATGATAATTATTGGGGTGAGTTCATCATTAGGTTAGTTAAGCTTGTGATGTCCTTGAGCTTTGCTTTATGTTGCATTTAAATTAACACCCATGTCACAAGTTGACGTTGATTTGAATTCCCAAGTGTTAAGGATTTAATCCAAGCCTTAAATTAACTTAGGGTTCTAATCTTGATCATATCTTCTTTATGATAGAGTATTTATGGTTCCAATAATCCATGGAAACCACACGTTAAACAAAACAAGCCATTAATCCATGACATGTTAAGTCCAACATACACAATGTTAATTCAACGAATACTCATCGAGCGAAAGCTCTCAATCGCTTAACATACCTAAATTAAAACTCACCCCAATGAGAGATTTACTCAGCCATTAGGATTGTTTAAAATCTGGGTTTAATGTTTATGGTGAAGGTTTAAAAATATTAGAAAAAGAAAGGGACAAGAAAAGAGTAGTGTGCCGAACACACACACGAACGATTTGGAGAATCAAAAATGGAATTTCGATTGAATGATGAAGAAAAAGAAGGGAATGGGATTCAACTGAATTTAAACTATTTTAGGACCATTAATATTATAATACAGAAGGTGGGGATGAATAATAGGTATTGAAGAAGAAACAAGCACTAAAATTTGATTGAAATGAAAACAAAGTTACACAATTACAATGGAAAGCAAACATAAGCAAACATGAAAGAGAAGTGGAGGAGAGGTATATCTTGTTGAAAAAAGATCAAATCATATCCTCCCAGAACCATTTCAAGGATATAGTAATGCCAAACCTCTTCCTTAAGTGCTGAAGTGCCAACCCCTCTCAAGGAGGGAAAGGGAGAGTATTTATAGCCCAAGGAGTGGACTGTTTACATTCCAGCAATACCCCTCCACTTGGATCGCCGATATGGACATCATGAAAGCCGAATATCTAGAAATTTACTTCTTCAAAGTTGTATATAAGAAATTTGGCCGACTACTCTCAAATTTTGGAGTCATTTGGACTTAAGGATCAAAAGTTATGGCCGGTTGATTAAACAAAGTAAAACTGTCCATTTCAATCCAGTATTTTTAAAGTCCAGAATGTGAAAGGGTTTGGTAATATGAAGATGACTTCCAATCCGAATGGGTTCTTCAACAAAGTCGGCCGCCAATATCCCTTATTTCACACCGCGAAATCTCAGATCGATTGGAGGCTTACATCATGAGATATGTTATGCATACTATACTGATTTTAATTCTCGGCCAGAATGGAGGGCTGGACTTAAAAGATTTATTTGGGCCCCTTGTACATGGATTTGGGACTTGAAATTTTTATCCAAGATGATATGTAGTGTCCCCCGAATTATGGTGGAGAATTAATGTTTTTGGACTTCTGTATTTAGCCCAGTAAATCAATCTTCAAGGCTGGTCCAGTTTGTTCACAGATTATTTGGTCTTGTTTGTGAGGATCATATGACCATTTAAATGTCAGAATTCGATCATGGTACCTTCTAATGAAATGTTGTATATTAAAAGTAGAATCCTAAAAAACAAGAACCACACAATTTGGATCAGTATAGGGATAGTTATTATCAAAACATTAAACTGACTCTATTGGACTACTTCTAAAAATGCTCAGAAATTATACTTAATATTAAAACATTAATATTTCACAAAAATTATGCACATTTCATATAAAATCAGTAAAGGGGGAATATAATAAGTAATGAAAATATTAATAAAATAAAATCCCCCACACTTAGTTTTGTGCATGTCCTCATGTGAAAAAAATATAAAAACATGACAAAATCATTTTTACTCACCAACAGATATTAAATTTTTTTTTCTCCAATCAGGGGATGTTTAGACTATTTCACTCATCCATTTTGAATTCCACCACAAGTTGTTACAGAAACAATGTTCCAAAACTAATTCATTTTTTCATGCTCAAATTTAGAAATGGAAAATGTGGACACTCAAAACTCACACCTCTCAAGATGATAAAATTCATTTGTGGAGGTTTACTCTTTCACCAACCAAAAGTGAAAATCTTAGAGTTTGAAAAGAGCTCTAAGATTCCAATCCCTATCCAAAGTGAACAAGAATTTAGAGGTCTTTTTAAGGGGTTTTTCTGTGGCTATGGGACGGTAGGAATATAATGTTCAAGAGAGAGAAGAAGAGGGTTAAAATACCGACATAGAAAAAGCAATGCACATTTTTTTGAAATGAAACATGGAAGGAAATAAAAACACATATTTACAAGGTAATGATTGTGTGAATAAAGACACAATAGAGGAAGAAAATATGAAGGCAATTAAAATATGGAATATTTACAACACAAAAAATTTCTCCCAATAAGAATATAATGCAAGTGTTCTTTTTTTTTCTTTTTCTTTTTTTCTTTGTTTTTTCGAAAGTTCACCTTGAAACAGATCTCACACTCATATCCGAACCCATGTTTGATCTCCTCATGGCACTAATTGTAATAGTTATAACAAGATAAAAGGTTGAGGAAGAGTGATTTTTGACCTACCCAAGACACAACCCATTTTTTTCCTTTTTTTTTTGATTTTTTTTAATTTTTATTTTTTTTAATTTTTTTTATTGAACACTTTTCAATATCATTTGTAAAATACATTCCCAAATCCCACTGAATGATAACCTCCCCAACACACTAAAATGGATTCTTTCCCTCAAGCATATGATAACACACCAGAAAGTAAGGAAATGATACCCAAAAATGAAATCCATTCCCCCCCACACTTAAATTTCAAAAACATATGCAATAAAAATTTATGTTGATATTGGGTGGGATAAGGTATTGGGCTTGTAATGTGGCTATCAAAGAAAAGGTTTTCATAGGCTCGAAGGGGCTTTCAAAAGGAGGAATAATGTAAGGGAAATGGGAGGCTATTTGGCTATTGTGATTTTCATGTGGTTCAGAAAATGCCTCTATCATATTAATACACACTAAGGTAGGAAATTCAGCTCGAAGGTCCAAAAACTCAAGACTCACAAATGGGGGTGAAAACACACATTTTGAAAAGATGGTCATAGGTGGCCTTGGAATGAAATAAAATGTTTGTTCTCACGGTTGGGGAAAATAATTTTCCAAATCAAAAATTGAGCATTCAAAATGTGTTGGTTTTGACACAAAATTCTTTATCCAAAGTCATACTGAAAATACAAAAATTTCTGAGATGAAAACATGTCTGTTAACTCCCAAAATGGTTGTACAAAATTTCAAAACTCTATGGTGAGTAAGAATGACTTATAATTTTTTTTGTATTTTTTTAAGTGATTTTTTTGGTTTTTTTTTGGTTGTTTAGGTTTTTATTTTTGTAAAGATACACCCAAACAAAAGAGAAAGTAAAAAATAAAGGTTTTGATAAAGAAAATGGTTAAAAAATGAAAGAGAGATGAAGAAGAAAGAGGTAGAGAGAGGAAAAGATAGAGAGAGTTAAAGGGAAAGAGGTGCCCCCTAGTTTGGATTTTCTGGGTCTCCATACAGTGGTGGTTCTATTGAAGTGGATGGGGATTCAATGGAAGTCAACGTGGTTCCCGGATTGTGAGACCTCTCATGGTGATGCTTTAACCGATGTCCGTTAACCGTGAATATCCTTTTGGAAGAGGGGTCTTGGACTTGCACTACACCAAATGGGTAAACATTAGTAATAACAAAAGGACCTTCCCAACGAGAATTATGTTTACTTGGGTGAAGCTGAAATCGAGAATTGAAGAGCATTACCTTTTCACCTTCATGAAATACCTTTCTCAGGATGTGTTTATCATGGAGTGCCTTGGATTTTTCATTGTTGAGATTAGAATTCTCATAAGAATCAAGTCGAAGCTCCTCCAGTTCAGCCAATTGCAACAGTCTTTCTTCACCATATTTTTCACAATCAAAATTACAGGTTTTCACAGCCCAAAAAGACTTATGTTGGATTTCAACTGGTAAGTGACATGCTTTAGCAAAAACTATCCTAAAAGGAGACATTCCAATGGGTGTTTTATAGGCAGTTCGATAATCCCAAAGGGCTTCACCAAGTCTCTCAGGCCAGTCTTTTCTGGTGGGTTTTACAATTCTCTCAAGCACTCTTTTCACTTCTCTATTAGAGAGTTTAGCCATGATATTTTTTTGAGGGTGATATGCAGTTGAAGTTTTATGTACAACCCCGTTCTTTTTCAGAATAGCTTCCGTGGTTCTATTAAAAAAATGGGGTTTTAAGTCACTGATCAAGGCACGTGGTGTGCCAAATCTTTGGAAGATGTGGGTCTTTAGGAACTCACTAACAGTATGAGCATCATCCTTCCTAGTGGGTTTGGCCTCAACCCACCTTGAAACATGATCAACTGCAAGAAGAATGTATGAGAATCCATTGGAAGGGGGAAATGGTCCCATGAAATCGATACCCCAAACATCGAAGATCTCACAGAAAATGAAAGGCTTTTGGGGAATTTCATTTCTTTTGGAGATTGTGTCGAACTTTTGTAAAGTGGTACATGATTGACAGAACTCATGTGAGTCCTTGAAGAGTGAAGGCCAGAAGAATCTAAGTCTAGGACCTTTCGGGAGGTCCTTTTTGGTCCAAAGTGGCCACCTCCGGGAAGTGAGTGACAGAATTCTAAGATGGAAGAATGCTCATTTTCATCGACACATCTCCTTATTACCATGCCATCCCCAATTTTCCAAAGTTTATTTTCTTCCCAAAAATAGTATTTTGAATCACTTTTCCACTTCATTTTTTTTTCTTTTGAAAAAGTTTCCGGAAAAACACCAAAAACCAAGTAATTTACAATTGGGGAATACCATGGTATTTTTGGAGTGAGAGATGAAAGGTGCTCAGTGGGGAATTCAGGATCGATGATTTCAGATTGAGAAGAATTAGAAATTCTACTCAAGTGATCATCCACAGGGTTTTTCTTTCAACTCTATCTTTGATTTCAAGGTCAAACTCTTGGAGCATTAGGATCCATCTTATTATCCTCGGTTTGGAATCACTTTTGTTGAGTAGGAACTTAATAGCAGAATGGTTTGTGAAGATGATGATTTTGGCACCTAAGAGATAGGACCGGAATTTATCTATGGAAAAAACCACAGCTAAAAGTTCTTTTTCAGTGACAGTGTAGTGAGATTGAGTTTCATCCAATGTTTTTGAGGCATAATAGATGACATGAGGAATTCTTTCTCTTCATTGACCAAGAACAGCCCCAACAGCTCTATCAGAAGCATCACACATCAATTCAAAGGGTAAAGGCCAATCTAGGGGTTGGATTATCGGGGCAGATGTAAGAGCAGTTTTGAGTTCAACAAAGGCTCTCTTGCAAACCTCATTGAAATGGAAAGTGGCATCATTTTGGAGCAAATGAGTGAGTGGGAGGGAAATTTTACTGATGTTATGGATGAATCTACAATAGAAACCAGCATGACCGAGAAATGATCGGATGTCTCGAACAGATGTGGGTTGAGGAAGAGATTTTATCACTTCAATTTTGGTAGGATCAACTTCAATGCCATCTTTTGAAACTATGTGCCCTAGAAAAATTCCATTTCCAACCATGAAGTTACATTTTTCAAAATTTAACACAAGGTTACACTTGACACACTTTTGAAGGACTAGAGAGAGTGAAATAAAGCATGACTCAATTGACTCACCATAAATGGTGAAGTCATCCATGAATACTTCCATGCAGTGTTCAATGAGTTCGGAGAAGATACTCATCATACACCTCTAGAATGTTGCAGGAGCATTGCAAAGTCCAAAAGGCATTCTTATATATGCATATGTTACAAAGGGGCATGTGAATGTAGTCTTTTCTTGGTCTTGAGGTGCGATTGGGATTTGAAAATAGCCGGTGTATCCATCAAGAAAGCAATAGTGTGACTTTCCGGCCAATCATTCTAGCATTTGATCAAGGAATGGAAGAGGGTAGTGATCTTTTCAGGTTTCAACATTCAATTTTTGATAATTTATGCATACACGCCATTTATTCTTCACTCGAGTTGTGACTAACTCTCCATGTTCATTTGTGACAACAGTTATCCCAACCTTATTTGGTACAACCTGAATTAGACTAACCCATTCACTATCAGAAATTGGGTAGATAATACCAGCTTGAAGAAGCTTGGTAATCTCTTCCCTAACTACCTCAAGGATGAGTGGATTGAGTCTTCTTTGTGGTTGTCTAATTGGTTTGGATGACTCCTCAAGATGGATGTGATGCATGCAAAGGGCAGGGTTGATTCCTGTTATGTCATCTAGGGTCCAACCTAAGGCCTTTTTGTTTTACTCTAACACCTGAACAAGTTTGGACTCCTCTGTTTCTGTAAGGGAGGCAGAGATAATGACAGGATATGAGTGATCATGGAAGAGGAATGCATATTTCAGGTGTGCAGGAAGAGGTTTTAGATTAGTCTCATCTTTTACTTTTGGGCTCGACAACTCAGGAATGGAAGAAGGGACTTCAGTTGCTTCAGGTTCATTTTCCTTAATACTGTCCAAGGTGGAGGAGTAGAGATCAGAATTGATGTGGAATTCAAGAGATTTTTCAAGTTCCACTAAATTGATGGAGTCTATGAATGAAAGGTCCACGTCAACTTCACCATTTATGACTTTGTTAATCATGGTGCAGATTTCACAAGATCCTTTATCATTAGAACATGAAGAACATGGTGGATTGGGGTTCGATTGACTCTTAAAAGTGTCCTCAGAAGCATGGATTGAGAATGCAGAGTGATCCTCAGATGGGTATCGCATGGCTTGGAAAATGTTGAACTTGACCAGTTGGTCACCGAATTCCATGGATAAGATGCCTGAATGGACATCAATCTTGGTTCTCACAGTCATGAGGAATGGTCTTCCTAGAACTAGGGGATATCGAGAAGAGTTCGTCTCACCTTCCATGTCAAGAACATAGAAATCAATAGGGAAGATAAGATCATTGACTCGGACAAGGACATCCTCAATTATTCCCTAAGGAATGGGTGTGCTTCGATTGGATAACTGAACGACAACACCTGTTGGGTGCAAGGGACCTAGACCAAGGTTAGAGAATATGGATTTGGGCATGACATTAATTGAGGCTCCTAGGTCTATGAGTGCATCATCAAATTTGGAACTTCCAATTTGGCATGGGACTGTAAAGGTCCCTGGATCTTTGCACTTTATGGGAATAGACTGATGGGTGGAAATATTTTCAAAGGTCCTAAGTTGCCTCTTGTGGGTGCACAATTCCTCAAGAAACTTGGCATACCTAGGAATTTTTTTATGGAATCTAATAGGGGAATGTTGAATTCAACATGTCTAAACATGTCGAGCATTTCAGGATCAGGTTCAAAGGACTTCCTTGGTTTAGAAACGGCTTGAGGAAAAGGAATTGGATTCCTAATTAGAATGGAAGTAGGTGAGGGAATGGATTCAGGTTCCTTTTCAAGTTTCTTTTTATTTTTGTTTTCTAGTTCAACATTCAAAGGAGGGTTTGAGGATTTATATTGAGGCATAGCAAGTTGCTTTTCTGATCTAAGTGAAATTGCACTTACATTACCCATGGGGTTGGGTAATGGTTGAGCTGGGAGTTGGGAAGAATTTGATTGTTGTTGCTGGCTCAGGTGGGATGCAAGTTGACCTGTTTGAGTTTCAATGTTTTTAAGGCTAGAATTGGTAAAGGTGGCAAGATCTTCTACTGCACTTTCCCATGGTTTCTTAGAATAAGAGGCTTGTCCCATATTGGGATTACCTTGATTTTGGTTCTTGGGAAAGCTATTTTATTGGGTTGGGAATTGGGAAGGCTCACTAGGATGATGGAATCCAGGAGGAGGATTGTTCCTTTGAGGTTGAGGAACAAAAGGATAAGGTTGATGGAAGTTACCAACTCCTTGACCATATTGAAACTGGTTTGGGTTTTGAGGAGGGAATTGAGGGGGGTGAGATATGGGATTACCATACCTAAGGCCTTGGTTATAGAATGAAGAGAAGGGCTCAGAGTGAGGTTGGTTGAAGTTTCTAAAAAAGTGACCTGATAGTTGAGGATTGGTGTTCCACAGTTTTTGATTGGTCCAGGAAACATTGATTGCGGAGAAGACGAGGACGGGGATTTGGTGGCCACAGCTAGCTGTCGCACAAGACCTGTAAGTTCACTCATCCACTCGGTCATTTTGTTCAGCTCAATTGATTGATTATCTTTGGCTTGTTTGACTTGAGCATGTTCTTGAGTATGGAATTGTTGTGTGTTTTCAGCCATGTTACTTATCAGATCTCTTGCAGCTGCAGGAGTTTTATCAACAAGAGCACCGCCACTTGTGGCATCTATGAGAGTTCTCTCTATAGCCAATAACCCCTCATAGAAGTATTGGATCAAGAGTTGGTCAGGGATTTGATGATGTGGGTAGGTTGCAACAAGATTTTTGAACCTCTCCCAGTACTCATGGATTGATTCACTTGGTAACTAACATATACCACATATTTCCTTTCGGATAGAAGCAGTACGAGAAGCAGGAAAGAATTTCTCTAAGAAGAGTCGCTTCATGTCATTCCATGTGGTTATGGAACCAGGAGGTAGGTAGTAGATCCATGACTTAGCAGTGTCAGCTAGGGAAAAAGAGAATGATCGTAGTTTGATTTGTTCTTCAGAAACCCCTTGAGGCTTCCTAGTAGAGCACACCACTTGGAACTCTTTAAGGTGGAGATGTGGATCCTCACCGGCTAGCCCGTGAAAATGAGGGATAAGATGAATCAAACCCGATTTGAGTTCGAAGTCAGCTTCTATGTTTGGATATTGAATACCAAGAGGTTGGTAATTCATATCATGGGCAGCGAGTTCTTTAATTGTTTGTTCCCTAGGATTGGCCATTTCAAATTCAACTGGTTGGACAAGGACTGGTTCTTGAATTATTTGATTATCTCTTATGTTCCTCCTATGTTGGTGAAGTGTTCGCTCAATTTCAGGGTCAAAAAAATCCAAGGGATTGGTTGGAAGGCTACGGGGCATTCAGAGAGATTTTGGAAGAAAGAGGAAGACGGGTTTTTATTTGTATTTTTTCATTTTATGATTTTTATGAGAAGACGGGTTTTTCTTTGTGATTTTTTTTCAATTTTTTTAAATATTTTATTTTATTTTTTGGTTTTTTTGAAAATAACCAGAAACTAATGACTACTTAAAGAACCATCCCCAGCAACGGCGCCATTTGAAACACACGGCCAATTGTCTCCTATCGACCGGTCAAGGTTCTGGTGCTCTGCTAATGTGTATAGCAGCACTCGGGTCGAATCCTCAACGATGATACTTTGAAATAGTCGTTTGTTTTTAGTTGATTGTATTATGATTGGGGGTTTGTTTGCAAAGATTAATTGAAATTACTAATTTATTATTATTGATTTAACAAAATGATAATGATTGGGGTGAGTTCATCATTATGTTAGTTAAGCTTGTGATGTCCTTGAGCTTTGCTTTATATTGCATTTAAATTAACACCCATGTCACAAGTTGACGTTGATTTGAATTCCCAAGTGTTAAGGCTTTAATCCAACCCTTAAATTAACTTAGGATTCTAATATTGATCATATATTTCTTATGGTAGTGTATTTATGGTTCCAATAATCCATGAAAACCACACGTTAAACAAAACAAGTCATTAATCCATGACATGCTAAGTCCAACATACACAATGTTAATTCAACGAATACTCATCGAGCGAAAGCTCTCAATCACTTAACATACCTAAATTAAAACTCACCCCAATGAGAGATTTACTCAGCCATTAGGATTGTTTAAAATATAGGTTTAATGTTTATGGTGATGATTTAAAAAGATTAGAAAAAGAAAGGGACAAGAAAAGAGTAGTGTGCCGAACACACACACGAAAGATTTTGAGAATCAAAAATGGAATTTTGATTAAATGAGGAAGAAAAAGAAGGGAAAGGGATTCAACTGAATTTAATATATTTTAAGACCATTAATATTATAATACATAAGGTGGACAAGAATAATAGGTATCGAAGAAGAAACAAGCACTAAAATTTGATTGAAATGAAAACAAAGTTACACAATTACAATGGAAAGCAAACATAAACAAACATGAAAGAGAAGTGGAGGAGAGATCTCTCTTGTTGAAACAAGATCAAATATTATCCTCCCAGAACCTTGTCAAGGATCTAGTAATGCCAAACCTCCTCCTTAAGTGCTGAAGTGTCAACCCCTCTCAAGGAGAGAAGGGGAGAGTATTTATATCCCAAGGAGTGGACTCTTTACATTCCAGCAATACCCCTCCAATTGGCTCGCCGATATGGACATCATGAAAGCCGAATATCGAGAAATCTCCTTCTTCAAAGTTGTAGATAATAAAGTTGTCCGACTAATCCCAAAATTTGGAGTCATTTGAACTTAAGGATCAAATGTTATGGTCGGTTGATTAATCAAAGTAAAACTATCCATTTCAATCCAGTCTTTTTGAAGTCCCGAATGTGAAAGGGTTTTCGAATATGAATATGCCTTTAACTCCGAATGGGTTATTCAACAAAGGCGGCCGCCTATATCTCGTCTTTCACACTGCAAAATCTCAGCTCGATATGATGCCTAAATCATGAGATATGTCATGCATACTATAATGATTTTAATTCTCGTCCAGAATGGTGGGCTGGACTTTAAAGCTTTATTTGGGCCCCTTGTACTTAGATTTGGGGCTTGAAATTTTTATCCAATATGACATGTAGTGTCCCCCAAATTATGGTGGAGAGTTAATGTTTTTGGACTTCTGTATTGAGCCTAGTAAATCGATCTTCATGTCTGGTCCAGTTTGTTCACAGATTCTTTGGTCTTGTTTGTGAGGACCATATGACCCTTCAAATAGCAGAATTGGATCATGGTACCTTCTAAGGAAATGTTTTATATTTAAAGGAGAATACTAAAAAACAAGAACCACCAAATTTAGAATAGTATAGTGACATTTATTATTAAAACATTAAACTGACTCAATTGGACTAATTCTAAAAATGCTCAAAAATTATACATAATATTAAAACATTAATATTTCACAAACATTATGCACATTTCATGTAAAATCAGTAAAGGGGTAATATAATAAGTCATGAAAATATTAATAAAATCATTTATATACAATTATTTATTACTATTTGAGGTAATAACGAGTTTAGTTAATGGATCAAATTTAACATGTAATATATTTATTATATTAAATGTATGTGGTAAAAACATAATTAATTTTTAAGAAATAGATGGTAATAACATGTCATTTACGACTTATTAAGTGGGTAATACATATTTGGGGGTTAGATCTCCATTTTTGGGTTTTTCATACCCTACTATATAAGTATGATGAGGCTGAAATTTGAGTCACTATTAACTATTCAAATTTCAGATCCTCACTCTCATCTCCCCCATATCATAGAGAGATAATTTTCCAATCCAAGAAATCAATTGATGTTCTTATTCGTGGATTGAAGGATCAACATATTTGTTATTTTCAGGATTTATAATGAATTATAAAATCTCTATGGTAGCACTCAAATATAATTGATTAGTGTTATCACATTCTTTTAAAGTTTGTGTGGATTATCTTGAGGGATCTGACCTCCATTTCTTTAAAAATGGTCTCCATCGATTTGCGGTTTTCGAACAAGGCTTCAAATCGAATGAGGTAAATTTTTAATTAAGATTGTGTGCTTAAATTATTTGAAATGAGTTTTTAGACCCTTTTACTTGGGATCACCTCACTCTATAAGATGTTATTACATCAATATAGTGATGATATTATTTTAATTCTCTACCTATCTGCTTCCAATGTGCACCCTAGTTCCAACAATTCCTCTATTCGGTTTGACATCATATTACTAATGATAATTTCATGGATAATTTCATATTAATTTATCCAAAGCCCTGAATTCATAGAAATTGGCTATATTAGACTTCCAAAATATAAATTTAATCCTCAAAATAAGAAACCAATGAACAGTATCTTCAACCATCGATACTCGATATCCCTTGGTACATCAAACACAAAATCTTCATTCTTGTTTAGTTCAAATTATCTTATAAGTTCACTATCATTAAAATTCTCCTTGATGATATATCATAACCCTGGAATCATCATTAAAATTCTAAAACTCATCTCAATCGGCCCCCAATTTTAGTTTTACAACTCCCAGAAGTTTAATCAGATTCTCCATCGATGATCCTAATCATCCCTTGTATCATATATGGGACAATCTATTTGTTTTTTCTTGATATTCCTATAACAATTATTCTTATATTTCTTATTAATCGTGATAAGTCTTATTTTACAGTTTATATTACAATATTATTGGTTTACACATATATTTATTGAGGAATTAATCTATTTAGATGACACATTTAGCATGGTATTCAGGTTTTATACATAAAAAACATCATCCCATCCACATATTAATTATACATAAGAATTCATCATATATCCAATGAAAATTAAAACATTATTTTGGAAAGAAATCTAGGATCCAAAGGAACCAAAAATATTTCACCATTTTGGTGTTACACTATAGTAAATCATCAAATATGGTCCTGACTGTAGCACTACCAATACAGTTCATTAATATTGTTACGAAAATATTTTTTATGCATAAGATGATTATAATAAATTAAAAATAAAAATAGAACCTTAGTTTGGTGTAAAAAATTATGAAATATATTGAATACTATTTTAATGTTCATATATTTTTTTTAAGTAACCTTATTCCAAAATTATAACACATTAATATGTAATGAAATACTTTTTTATTCAGATAAAATTTCTTCAATATCTTGAGATACACCCAATCCCAAGTCTAAATGAATCATAATACATTATATCATTATTAAGAAGCTGTTAAATTGGTAGGTATTAAAATGAATAACTAAATTATAAAAATAATATGGTTTATAAATTTACAAAATAAATTAAGTTTTTATAAATTTATTATAAATGAAAATGAAATAAATAATCATTAGAATGTAAGACAAATCTTTTTATGAAATATTATTTTTATACATGCAATCTGTTGTTGTCTTAATATTTAAAATTAATATCTCTTGGTGAACTATTTTTATTTAATTATTATATTATATATTTCAGAATTTTTTTATCATTAATCTAATATTTTTTCTAGGCATAGGATAATAAAAATTCCAATTTTACACTTTAAAACACTATTTTTTCTAAAAAGTTGTTTCATTTCATTTTGTTCAATTACATTAAGATTATGATTTTTACAAAATTTAAAAAATTTATCTCAAAATATAAAAATAATTTTTTATTTGAACATATCAAAACTATCTTATAGTGATATTTCGATAATTTTATGAAAAAATATTTTTTCGATGAATATTAAAAAATACAAATTTTTATTAAAAAAGCCTTTTTTATTTGAAGAATTTGAAAGTTCAATTTTGTTTTATTATGATAATGAAATTAAAATTAGTTCAGTAACATTAATATTTATTTAATAATGATCATTTTAATCAATTTTAGGTTCACTTTTGACATAAAAACTATTTATACCTTAGAAAACCTTTTCTTTGGAAAATTGATTTTTTCACATTTGTGGGATAATTTTTAAATTAAATTATACAACTACTATAAATATAATATTTTGAAATGTATTCCATATTTTTAACCGTAGTTATTAATATTAATTTATAATTTCAGCTTTATTTTTGGTTATAATGAATAATAAAAATAGTAAAAAGCAGTTCCCATTGTTAACGTCATGCCAAATTTACCAGGGGTTAAACTAAATGAAAATTGATTTAAATGAACTAATTTTTTTTATAAATTCTATTATTTGTCCATATTTGGACCCTATATTATCAATATTTTGGTAATTATTTTTTAGGAATCCATTTTTTGTGAATTTTGCAATGCATTTCTTGATTCATTTCAATAATTCCAAGTGTTCCCTCTTCCCCACTTATAAAAGGACACCACCACTCCTCCCATCATCACAAATAAATATCTATTTAGTTTTCTCAAAAAAAATTAATCCCATAACATAACATGACCAATATTCTAATTATAAAACTATTTAATGATGGATTTAGGTATAGACCTATATAGGTTGTCTAAATAAGAGATATTATTCTTAACCAGAAATTTTTGTTTTATTTTTTCGTCCAACTCCTCAAAATATTATTCAATAATTATGAGATAATAAGTAGAGAATATTTAATATATTGGGATCTTATTATTTTAATTGAATCACGTAAATCCATATTCTCTCTTATCCAATGGGAAACAAAATTGTCGATCATGTGTACAGCTGTCAACCACCTCATAAACCAATGTAATTCATTTTCCATCACCGCCTTTCAGATATAGACATAATGATGGATTTGATATATATATATATATATATATATTCTAAATAAATATAAATATATTATTAATCTATGAATTCTACCTTCTTACCTTCTTATCATTGGTAAAATTAAAATTTCTCTTGTGTGTATGTGTGGACTATCACCACTACAAAGTGATGTGATTCATTTTTCATTTCTGTTTAACATGTATGGTAATAAAAATAGATTTTATTAGTATATATGATTTATACTATATAAAAATGTTCATATAAATTTAGAATTATTATTTACCTTTCTTTCATTCCATCCATCAAGAAATTAAAACATCATTCATGTGTACGTACGACATACCTTCTCAATGAACTAAGTAATTAATTTTTAAATCTATAACATTTATGGTTGAAAATAAATATGTATGTAATTAATATATTATATAATAATATAATTTTTTAAAATAATTCTGTTATTTACCCATGATAAACCTACATGTAACAAAACTAATGAACAAAATTCACATGAAAAATAAAACAATTATCACCTTGATTAGTGATTTTATTAAAGAATTATTAATAAACAAGTAATAAAATTTCATAAGTAGATAATATATGGTATGATATATATTTATATTGTTATGTAATAGACATATAATAAATAAATATTTAAATTTTTGTAGGTTTGAATAAGTATGAAGGAAGCCATTTCTAAGGTAAGGGATTTCTATTCTCACTTTTATTTCTAGGAAACATATGCCATTTTCACCACTCTTTAATTTTGAGTGGTTTATATACTACCGATTATAAATTTAATATCATGAATATATTTATTTAAATGATATTTAAAGTTTAATTTGATGTTATTTTTTCATATGTCTTATGATTCATATGTTACTTATGTGTTAGGGGATTTATGTTATAATCACATTGTTTGATAGGATTATCTATAATTATGCTTATAATGATGAAATATTTTGAGGTTAATCTAAATAAATTAATGTTTTTTCTTTTTCATAAGTTTATTTATTGACAATAAATGTTTTAATTTCATATTTCTTTCATTACCTTCATAAGATGCCCAATTAATATTTTCAGGGAATGTTTCTTTTATTTCTCTCTGCGGTCGAAAATACATTTTCTTCCACATCTATGTTGTCTAAAAAGGTTTTAAATAATGTTTTCATGTTATAATATGATTATTTGATGTCAAATTTATAAATTTTTTGGTTTTTAAAAAATATATTAAAAGTAATCTTCTTGTCATTTTGTAAAGATATATTTTTTTATTTTTATCAAAAATGGGAAAGGTATATTTTTTTAGCACATGTGACATGAAAAAAATATCCCACCATAATGACAATTAATTTTTCAATGATTTATTTCATATTTTCATAGAAATATTCAAAGAAATATTTTACCTTAATATTTATGAAATATTTAGTTATTATATAAGTGATTAGAAAGAGAGAAAATGGTATTTTCCTTGGGAAATTTTATAAGTGATCTTTAAAAATAATTTTTAATTTATGGTGACATACTTTGATGTTACATATGCTTCAAAGGGGATATGATCCAGTGATTACATCCTTATTATTTCTTTCAAAAGATCATGATTACGATAACAATATGTTTATGAAATCCGTTTCTTTTCTATGGGTTATAATATGATGGATTGATGAAATGATTATAAAGCATACTTCATTTCCACGATTTATGAAAAAGAGAAATGTTTATGAAAACTATTTAATTTTCATAGGTTATGATATTATGATTAATTTAAGAAATTTTGTCACATATATGTATTATTTTAATGATGTTATTAGCTGTCCTAAAGTTATATATCCCTCCAATTAATTGGGTAATGATTGATATCTGATAACATAAATAGGAATTGAATGGATAGTGAACCAAGTTTAGTATGTAAATATATCCACTATGATAGTCTTAGTAGTGAAAAATGACTTATAAAATGGTTTGGATAATGAACCCAATACACTATGATAGTCTTTTAAATGATAAATTACTACTAAAGAAATTATTTTCTATTCTTATATATATTCCAAAATACTATGCCTTATGACAATGTTATGATATCAAGGATTACGATATTTGATTTTGTTATAACTAATGTATTATGAACTATAAATATTTGTTCCATAACTCACGATTGTGACCTATGTTATGAAGGATATAGTATTAAAATTATATTCTCATGTTATAATATTGTTATTATCATATTAGGTTTAAGTGATCGTTAATATCTCCCTCATTTCCCTTACTAAGCATCTAATATCACCATTTATTATGATTCCTGTTACCCAGATTATAAGGAAAGGTATTAAGTATAATATTTCAAATAAGGGTGTTAGTTATAAAGACTTATTGGGATATTATATAGATTTAATATAAACATGTTTTTTATGTATCCATGATTCCAAATTTGCAAGACCTATACAATTATTGTGTGGATCATAATGTTATTTAATGAGTATTCATTTATTGAGATTGAATATATATATATGAAATATATGGGTTGGTATAGTTGGTATTAGAGCAAGGTTTAAGTGGAAGATGTTAGCAATAACACTAGGGCTAAGCCTATTTATCAGTTAATATATAAATTTTTTTGTTAGTTATCACGGAAAACCTAGGTTACATAAAGGGATTTAGATTTAAAAAATGGTGTATTGATTTAGACACACTATAAATTATTTTCCCTGATTCTATGTTTTCTAA
This sequence comes from Viscum album, assembly GCA_963277665.1. Lineage (NCBI taxonomy): Eukaryota > Viridiplantae > Streptophyta > Magnoliopsida > Santalales > Viscaceae > Viscum > Viscum album. The sequence goes on from OY728136.1 coordinate 1,297,418,690, forward strand.
ATATGATTATTGTTAATCCCACTATGATTTTTGGTTTTATTCGATGGATGGAACCTAAAGGAATCATGTTAATGATGAGTGTGATGAACAATGAAATGAATTTCCTCCTAAACAAACAAATGTTATAGGATATGAAATGGAAAACATAATTTATATGATCAAAAAAATTCTTAAGATACAAATCATCATGATCTTCTAAATGATACAATAAAGGAACATTGTTCTGTTGAGTTTTTTATGAGGCAACACCTACCTTCTTTTAGTGGTTTGATGATCCACTAGATTCTAAGGAATGTATCGATACTATTAAAAATATATTTATCATTATCTAGTGATGGAAGCAGGAAAAATACATTTTGATTGTCTATCATTTGGAAGGTGAATCATATCAATAATGCACTCTTATCAAGAATACGTGACAGTGGGAAAAAATTGACTCCATGGAGTGTGATTATTTTTATAGATTATTTTTAAATAATAAATATCCTCATATTATCCAAATCAAAATAGTGGAAAATATAATTGATATAGAGAATAAAGATAATGAATATATTTTTACATATGAAGAAAATTTTACAAGTCATGAGAGGTATTCTTATAGTATTATCCTTCAACATAAATGTATGGTTGATCTATTTTTTATCTTTTTAAAACCAAGTCTTCAAATTGAGTTATCCATAAGAGTATTTAGTATATGAAAAAATAGTTTGATATGATATCAAGGTGGAAATGGATATTGTATTAACCCATTAATCTCATGGGTTTAATAATAAAATAAAGATATAATTAAAATTAAAATATAAAAAAATGAATAGAATAAGATGAGCATTAATTTATGTTCGATGTGTGGAAGGAAAAATGGAGAAAAATATATTAAGGGGATTGTAAATGTTTTAAGGATAGAAATAAAGTTCATTGGGTAATCGAATGCTAAAGTGATGGGAGGAAGTTAATTAATGATGTGAATAGATATATATATCTATAGAATTCACCACTAATTATACAGTGTTTAAAATTTAAGGAGTATGTAAATTTTGATATCCAATATTATATCTTATGTTTAGTGATTAATATCAACTTTAGCAACATCTTGAGCGCATAGAAAAAGGGAAATATCATGTGATCACTATTTCAAATGAAGGGTATGATAATGATATTGTGAAATGTACACAAACCAACCATTATAGAACTGCTAATTTCTTATTTGATTCTAGTTCAACCCACACTTTTATATCTAAATAATATGATAAGGGTATCATTGTACCACCCAAATGATTATATGTATAATTATTAGTAAAAACCGCTGATTGTATGGTGATGAAATATGAAGTCTATGATTCTTATTAGGTTGATGTTTGTGGGAGTGTTCTTCCTTAAAATATTTTAATTCTCCCATAGGTTGAATTTGATGTTATCTTAAGAATTTATTCCCTTAATCTACTTAAATCAGACAACAATTTCTACGTAAGGGATGTCACATTTTATATTCCAAAAAAACCTATGATTTCCAATCAATGCATTGATAAATATAAAATTACAATGAAAATTGCATCTATTGTATTGGTATTGATTCCTATTAATAAGGGGTGTTTATATCTTATGGTTGGGGAGAAACTAAATTCTGAATGAATTATTATTTCGAGGGAGTTTTTTGACGTCTTTTTAGAATATCTTCCTATTCTTTCACCAAATCGCGAAGTTGAGTTCTCAATAGAACTCATAAATCATGCTACACATATTTAAAAGGATCTAGATATAATATCATTGATATATATTCATTAATTATTGAAGAATCTTTAGGATACTCTTTAAAAGGGATTTAATCATTTAAGAATGTCACCTTGGGGTGAACCGGTTCTTTTTGTTAAAAATAAATATAAGTCAATGTGACTCTGACTTGATTATTGATAACTCAACAATATAAAAATTAAGAACAAGTATACTCTACCCCCTATTGATATCATGTATGATAAACTGAGTGAAGGTCAATATTTTACATGATTGACCCTCACTATAGATATCATCAATTGAGGGTCAAGAATGAGTATATGCCCAAGAAATCATTTATTACATGGTATAGAAACCATGACCTTATAGTGATGCTATTTGGTCATACTAATTCATCCACCATATCCATGGATTTAATGAATAGAGTCTTTAGAGATTACCCTGATTAGTTTTTTGTTGCCTTTGTTGTGTATATTCTCATATATTTGAAGACTATGGAAGAGCGTGCATATCATTTTAGGATTGTAATGAATTCCCTGAGGAAGAAGAATTTGTATGAAAAAATTACAATTTGTGATTTTTAGATCTAATTTTATTCATTTTGTGGGTTATATAATCTTATGTGAGGGTATATATGTGGATACATAAAATATAGAAGCTATTTAATGTTTTCCTAGGATAACCAAAATGATTAAGATCCATAGTTTTCTTGGTATGATAGGATATTATCGACACCGTTTTATATAATTTCTTATGAATTTCTAATCCACTCAATGAAATAACTCAAAAAGAATCCAAGATCATTTAGACATATGAATGTGAGGAATATTTAAAAGAACTAAAAGTGATAACACCTATGATTACATTACCCTATATTGGATAAAAGTTTTTAATCAATAGTGATTAATCAATAATGGGATTGAGAAGTGTTCTCATGTATTATTATATAATTATTGATTATGCCTCAGGGAAATTTAAGGTTTGGGAGATAAAACCCAAATTATGACTTGAATTTATCTATAATAGTATTTTCATTGACGAGTTCGAGATATTATCTTTACATAGAAAGGTATAATATATATAGTGATCATAAAATATTAATGTATATATTCAGTCAAAAAGAGTTGAATATCCACAAGAGAAGATGGTTGGAGTTGATTAAGGAGAATGACTAGTCTATAAATTACCACCATAGTCCTAAAAACATTTTTTAATATGCTCAATGTCAAATGGATCATGCTATATTATTTATTAATAGGATAAAAAAATATTTAATATCTAATTATTTGTATGGAATGGATCTAGAGATATTGAAGGGGGACTCTTATATTTATTGAAGGAGTGTTCAAACACCATTCCATTTTAGTATTAAAGAGGCACATAAAGAAGATTTGGAACTACATAAGAAGGTGAGAAATGTTTTTAAGGTCAATGTTTATTTTGATGGAATGATAAGATTCACGAACCATGTATGTATTCTATCCATACTAGATTTGAAGAAAAACCTAGTAGTTGAAGCTCATAGTTCATCATTCTATATTCATGATGAATGTCTGAAGATGTATAGATATAGGAAAGAGTATTCTTGGTGGAATGAAATCAAGTGACATATTTTATAGTGTATATATTAAGGAATGATATTTCTCCAAGTTTATCTTAAGAATAAGAAGTCTGAGGAGTTTTTACAATAATTACTTATACTAGAATAGTAATGGGAAAACATCACCATGGATTTTATCACTGAACTCCCCAAAACATCAAAAGGACATATGCTATTTGGGTTTTTATCAATCACCATAGGATGTTCCACACAACATAACAATTAGAGAAGAATTATATCTTTATCATCTTAAAATAATAAACATTAAGTGGAATGGATACATGGAGTACCACTTTCTATTGTTTTTTAGAAGGATCCGAGGTTTACCTCAAAGTTCTGATGAAGTATTTAGTAAGGAATTGATATAAAGTTAGGTTTCAGCATAGATTATCATCCTTAAAAATATGGATAGTCTAATAGAACCATTAAAACACTATATTATATGTTTATATCTTATTCTATGTATTTGAAATGTGTTTGGGATTATCACCTTCCTCTAGTTAGTTCTTATTATAACAATATATTCTTATTGAGCATTCAGATGTCTTATTCTGAATCACTATATGAAAATAATTCTAGAAATCCAATGTGATGGGGTGAATTTGGATACTAGAAGAAATTTGGACTTGATTTAGATGAGGAAATGACTTATACTTTTAGATCCATTTAACATCACTTCATGGTAGCGCAGAGTCGACAAAAAAGTTTTACTGAGAATCATTAGTGTAATCTAGAATTTGAAGTTGGTGTAAAATATTTTCAAAGAATTTATCTATTGATGATGGTTGATAAATTTTAAAAAATGGAAATATTAGACGTAGATTTATTCCCCCCTCTAAGATTCTTGATAGATATGGCACAATGGATTATCACTTGGCTCATCCACCAAACCACTCTTAAGTTCATCACGTCTTCCATGTATCTCTTATAAGGAAGTACATTCTAGATCCTTCACGTGAAATAAAATATAAGGTCATATTTCTTATGAAGAAAACCCTGTATAAATCTTGGAATTTAGATATAAATTACTACATTACATGACTACTCACCTTGTTAATGTTCTATAGAGGAATTATGAATTAGAAGAATCTAATTGGGAACCTAGGGATGTGATTAAATAGAGATATATTAATTTTTTTTTATCATGGTGATAAATTTCAAAGCAAAAAATTCATTTTAATTGGGGTATAATGTAACACCCTGATATTCAATGATATATATTTTTCTTCAAATAAAAAATATTATATAGTTAGTGAGACACGTAACCCTGAGTCTAATTGAACTATAATATAGTATAACGTACCAACCTGCCCATTAAATTAGTAGATATCAATATAACTAATTAAATTGTGAATTTCTTTACCAATGTAAAAAATAACATTATTGGTTATCATTTGATTAAAAATGAAAGAATCTTTTGAAAGTTAAAGAAATATTTTTTAAAAATCTTTTTATGTGTGCAATGTGTTTTTATATTTATAAATTAATTTAATCACTATTTTTGATGTATTTTAATGAAATATATATATTATATACATTTTTGATCATTCATCGATTTTTTTCAAGGAATGGGAAAATAATAAATATTTTTTTATTCTTAAAAACTATATTATTTATTAAAAAAGGTTTAATCGCATTTTGAAAACTTATTTTACGATTATTTATTTGAAACTACGTGATTTTTTTTCAAAAAAGAACTTAAATTTTAAAATGAAAATATGAAAATATTTTTATAGTTATTTTTTTAAATAATTTTCTAAAAAGATTAAATGTTTGAACAATAGTGAAAAATACCGATTTTTTTTAAAAATTATCTTCTTGTTTAAAGTATTTACATGTTAAATTTTATTTTAGGATGGGTTTACAAGTAAAATTATTTGAATTATATTATTTTTGAAAAAATTGTTGTCATTATATTAAATTTTGTGTTTAATTTTGTTTAAAATATTTTTATACTTAAGAAAACTTTTTTTCTTTGGAAAACTGCTTTCTTTTACGCTTGGGGTTTAATTTTAAATTAAATTATACCAATTATATGCATAAACTTTGTATAATTTGATAAATATTTGGAAGAATAATAATTAATATTATTTAATAATTTAATCTTAAATGTTTCTCATGATAAATAGTAACAATAGTAAATATTTATTACCATGGTTATGGTTTAAATATATTTATGGGGGGCTAAACGAAATAGTAAAGGGTTAAAATGAAATAAAAATTTCTTAATTTTTTTTTTTCATATTTGGAAAATATATTATCTAATATTTTTGAATGGTTCTTTTTATATCCATTTTATGTGAATAATATAATGAATTATTTGGTTATTTGGGAGAAATCAATATGTGTCCTCTCCCCCACTAATAAAAGGACACCACTCTCATTTACTCTATACACATAAAGAGACTTTTGGTTTAGAAAATAACTACCAAAATACATTACATACATTCCATAACATGAATTATATTCCCTTTTTGATCATAAAACTCTAGTAGTATGGCTTTATGTATAAACCTATATAGTCTGTATGAAGAATAAGTATAGTTCTTAATCATGTGTTATTGTTTTATTTAATCATTTACATCCTTCAAGTATTATTAAACGATGGTAAAATAATAAAATAATAGTCTTTGATATATTGATATTCTATTATGTTATTTCCATAACCTATATCCATATCCTCTTCTACCCAATGGGAAACATAATCATTGATTATCTGTTTGGAGTCTATATTCTGGGCATAGTAGAAGTGCGTGGATGGGTGTACCCAACATTAATTTTACTGTTAATAATGATCAATCCAAGATCCATCATGATGATTAAATCAAGGATATTAGGAATAGAATGAATAATGAAAAGTAAATAGGAATTTCTTAAGACCATAGATAAGATCATTATATGTTGGTTATAAATAATTTAAGTAAAAGACAATATTGACCTTGATGAAATTCTCTCTTTGTTTCTAATTTCGGCCATGATATGATGTGATCCATCATTGTGTCAGAGAAGACAAGTGTAGGATACATGTAGCGTTGATCCACACATTCTCCATGTATCTATGACATCACTGAAGGAATATTCTAGTGCTAGTGTGGAAGAAGTTTCTCTTGTGACGTCCACCATCAATCGCCTTGAGAACTGCTTCTAAAGCGCTATTCTTGATCTGGTGGAAGAGGAATTCTGTTATAACATGAGATCATTCTTGGAGGAAATTAATTATCACTTGGTTTGAGATATTTCTCTAGATCCTTTGTGCACAACCAAAAAGAACGGATATATCTATTGAGAATAATTTATTTGGGATTTATATTATTTATAATAATAAAAGAAATTAATTACCCAGAGGTATTTATTCATTTAATCATATTCTTAGTAAGAACACATGTCTTATAAAAACATTTGATTATTATTATTATCACATGACATATGCCTGGTGAATTATACCAAATCTTATTTAATTAAATAAATAATATTATTTCTCACAAATCCTCATAAAAACATAACGATGTTTATATTAATATACATGGTGTGTACTTTTGTTTTTCCATTTTCTTTATTTCCACCATCACAATTATTAAACCATGAATAATGAATATTTCTTTCTAAAATAAATATCAGTGCATTAGTTTATAATTTTTCCCACAATATATTCTCTCGAATAACCAGTGTCGAAATAATTGCGATTAGGAATCCTTGAATAATTATTAAACCACAATGAGGAATAATATTTATTCAACATGTTAAATAAATTTTATACTAAGACACCTGAATACGCTTTGTGTGGGACACCCTATCCATCTTTCTTAGTAGCATTAGGTGGATCCTTCCTAAAGTCCATTGTTATCATCTAGAATCATTCCAAGGCTCCCATAGAGAATGATGTTCACACCACAATGATGTGTCACCTATTACCAATGATTTTGGGTAATGTAATCCCATTGTCTAAACATCTCGAATCAAGTGGATTTCTTGCTAGTGCCATCAACCCTTTTTCTCGACCATTCATTCTTTGAATACAAAAAATTGATCTTTATGATTCATTACCATTTCCATGGACTTATTTAACCTATATCAATTACATCAATGGTCCTGAGATATAAAATTTTGTTTTGAAATATAAGATAAAAATCCTTTCTTGCATTATCTATTAATGCAGTATTACATGTGATGAACCCAACATATCCTACCTCTCTACAAACAATGTGTCATCATAGTTTTCTTCAATACGTCTAATTGTTCGAGTTATAAAACCCATTAATAATAATCTTAATGACTAAGGACCAAGACACACTTCTGTAGACAGGAACATCAAATGACAATATGAAATTTGGATTTCCTACTGGCAGTTCTCATTCTCATAATATCCTCGTAGATATTAACAAGGGAACACACCATGGGAAGGTGCCTTAATGATTTTTGGGTCCTAACCCTTAATGTCTTGTATTATTTTTTGTCCCTCAAATAAAATCATCTAAACATATAAAATATATTCAAGAATAGTATTATGGCACTTTCGGGTTCTCCTCATAGCAGGGATCAACTATGACTCTTTAATGCAATAACTATCATAAGGACATTATCACATGAATTTTCATGTAGAATAAATATCAATATGGGATGAAGTATTTATTAATATTAGAATCCATGAATATATTATTATCATAATGATATAAGTAGTTTCTTAATTGGTAGAAACTCTAACCGACTCCCACTTGGATTAGAGAAAACAACTAGGAATATTTAACCCACTAGATATCACATGATATTCATGCTTTTGTTAAGATATTACTTTAGTCATGGGGTCTTACACCCTCTCTTCCATGGACACTCTACTCACAACAACATCACCCCTTTGATATAAATACCTCAAGAGGTGATACTTCTAGAGAATGTGATTTTTTAATTGATGTGACCTTGGTTATTTTGAAAGAGCCACCACTATAGTATTATCACAATACAATGTGACATGGTCTCTACTACTGGGCACCACATCAAGTTCTTAGACAAATTTATGAATCCAGATGACTTCCTTGTCTGCATTAGAATTCGCTATATATTTGGACTCTACTGTAGAATTAGCAAGAATTGGCTGCTTTGAACTCTTCCATCTCACATCTCCTATGTTGAGATAGAAAACATATCCTAATTAAGACTTCATATCGCTCTGATATGTCTCAAAACTGACAATAACATATCCACTAATGACAATCTCTTTGTCTCCTCTATACAACTTTAAAAGACCCAAAATTTTATTAATGAAAATTCATCTTCATCTAATTAGATGTCTTATTGTGCAAAATGGTTATATAAAATATGAAATTACTTGGTTTTATGTTTTGGGATTTAAAAATACCATTATTAATTATTACAATTTATAATATAGTTTCTGAATTGTGATCACATGATTAGTTTAATTATAGGGCTTTAACAAATACAATTTACTCAGACAAAGGATATAGTGGCCTCATCTAGTAGATTTTCCCCCTAAAAGCCCATTTTTCAGAGGTCACAAAGGAGGTGGCGTCATTGGGCTTTGCTCCTGACCAAGACCAATCAGAGATTCAATTTTTTAAGGTCGAACGACACCACCTACGAGAGAAATGGAAGTTGATAGTGATTACCACCCGAACTAGTTTATCCATGCCACCCCAAGAGTCTGTCACCATCACAGACCTTAACCTTCGTTCTTATGCGGTTATTATAAGGGGTTATGTAACAAGGCCTTAGAAGTATGATTATCTGAATTATTTTTATATATTATAAAGAATATACATTCAATTTTTTGTTACGTTGTAAATAGTTTTTAAACAAATTGTATTTTTTTGTTAATATTCAGTTAGGAAATATATTTTGATGAATTAAAGGATTTTTGAATTAATGAATATTTTAAGAAAATATTATTATTAAATTACTTTTTATTATGTATAAATGATTGTATAATTTTTATGAATACAATTTTAATTTTTATTAAGGTTTTAAAGCTGTTTTTTCAAAACCTGTGAATTTTGGATAAATGATGGTTTTTATTTTAAAAGTGAAAAGTTTCATATTCAAGAAAATTATTTGGATTAAATCAATATTATTTTTGGAATCTGGACCTCAAAATTATCCAACAGTGAAATTTTCATAATTTTCGGGGAGAGTCGAATTTTTCGGTAAAAATTAAATACCATTTAAATATATAATGCATTTTATGACATAATAATGACCTAATAGTGATTTAACAAAATATTATAAACATTATATTCCACCAAAAAATGTTTTACCATAAAAATAATGGGAGTTTAGGTTTTTTTTATTTATTTTACAAAGCCTTAGTTGACCCTTCAAGGCTTGTTAAACATTTTAGTTTTTTAAATTGTTTTCCTTGAGAGTGTGACTCACCTCCACATAATCAAACATATTATTTTAAGATTTTAGTCCATTTAAATTATAATATATTTTTTCCCACTACCCTTTGGCAAAAAAACATGGGCAAAAACCATGGTCTGGTTAGTGGTTTTTATTAGTTTAATGTGTGGTGTCCCAAACCTAAATAATAAATAATTCACTCTCCTTTCCTATATAAATCCATCCAAGATACCACTTCCTCTTCACTAAAAGCCTTGAGAGTTCGTCCAAACTCTGAATTTCTCTCTCCAGAATCCTCCCAAGGTGCCCCAATCTCCCAAGAAGCCTCTTTCAAGCCTCTCCCAAGCCTTTTGGATCACACTTACAAGTAAGGGATTCCTTCCTTTCTCATTTTATCCGTGTTTCATAATATTTTAATGCATTGTTATTTTCAATTGTAAATTTTGGGGAATGATTTTCCACCTCCCCCATGCTTCACTCTTCATGTATGAATGATTAGAGATCCCTTTTGTCTCATTAATGCCTCCCATGTACACCCATTACCATGGCGAAAATCCATAAGGAATTTCTCTCCCCTCATTTACAATCAAGAAATTGTTTTGTATTATGAATCAAAATTCCATTAATTATGTTGGGACATGTATCTATATGACCCAGTAACTTTTCATTTTTTGTAAATATGAAGAGACACCCTTTTCTCACTCATCATCCTTTTTTGTGATGTCTTATGCCATGTTGTTATGTTGTTGAAAATGCACCACCATTTTCCAAGCCAAAATAATTGTGGAGTTTATACCATGCCCATTTATCTATCAAGGGTATTCACCTTTATGCACAATTACTTATTGATTATAGAGATTCATATATTAATTACACACTCCTATATTGTGGAATAAATTATGATGAATCTATGCTTTATGATCCATGTGGCACACTTATGCATGTAATGAAATGTTTAACAAGGGTGTGCCCTAATAGCGCTCCAATGCATTGGGTAAAGTTTAGTATCATGATAATTCATGTGAAATGAAGATTTAATCATGATGATTGAAGTGAAATGTGGATTTACTCATGATAATTCAATTTTAATGAATGTTTACTCATGCACTATGTGAAATGATCCTTAGCTCATGATAATTCCATGTTAAGTGTTATTGCCACATTTCCATGTTTGGATAATCATGATATATCATGCTTTTACTTTCATGTTATTTTATGATCCATTGATATGAATATTTCCCTAAATGTATTGAATTCTTTATTTTATGCCTTGTTTACCCCCCCCCCCCTTACTGGGCTTTATAGCTCTCCCTTTTCACATGTATGTTCTCATGTTATCCCATGCAATGCTAAGTACGAGGGAACGTTGTGGTTATAGAAAGATTTAAATAAATATGTTTTCTATTTAATGTTTTATGTTGTTATGTAATGTGCATAATCCCCAAAGTAACTAGTCCTCTCAATATTCTATGTTGGATCAAGTGAATAGTTTATGTAAAAAATCATTTTTAATTGTGTAATAAAGAGATTGGTTATTAGAGTTGGTAAAAGAGGAGTGGGTTAGTAATTTTTTGGATTAGGATTAGAAAACCCTTGTGAAAATCCATAGAGATAAGAATAAGTTTTATAAAAACATACCTAAATTTTGATGATTATTGAGTAATTTTTTTCGATAAAATACATCCTTGTTTTGATATGAGCAGGTAGAGGCGGCTCAAGAACAGATGTACCTATGAGTGAAATCTCCGAAAAGTAGTTTCATGCCTGACTCAGGGTATCCTGGTACATGACAATGGGCCTTGCTACAATCATGGTTATGACACTCGCGGGGTATATTCTTTGGTAAATTAACAAGCATAGTATGAACCATTGTTAAGGGATTAAAATATTCATGCATCAATATATGTTGGAAAGTATATCAAGAAGAACGTAGATTGTAGCCTATAGATTCATAAGTTAATGAAATAAATGTAATTTATAAGTCATAGGTTTTTTTCTTTGTATTACGCTTTATGTTATACACCTAACTTCCCTTTTATTCTAGCCAATGGTCGGTAATAAGAGGACTCTGGATAAAAACCCATGAAACGACCAATGTGATGATTTTTCAAATGAGATACCCAATCCGATGGGAGTGGGAATCGAAAACTTTATCATGATACTCGCCCAGTTAACTCCAGCTTTTAATAGAATCATGGGTCAAGAGGAACGTTCACCCCCCCCCAAGAATGAACAAGTCACAATCGAGATCTTCATGATACATCATTCTCTTGCTTTTAATGGATCATTTGATCCCTCAATTTCCGAACAATGGATCAACTCCATTGAAAATATATTCTCCATCATTTAATGTTCTAAACAAGTGAAGGTTTTTCGGGATGCTTATCATATGGAGGGTGAAGCTGATCAATGTTGGACATTGATAAAAAAACGAAGCATGAGGAGTAGATCAAGGAATTTTAATTGAAGGATTTCCAGAAAATGTTTTTCAATAAAAATTTTCCTCGCACCCTCCATCTTAATATGGAAAGGTACTTCCTTGTTCTCAAGAAAAAAAGATGATAAATCAAACAGAGCGTACAAGGAAAACATCACAAGGATTTCATGCTACTCCTCTGACTTTGTTGTTACCCCATAATGCAAGGTTGACCACTTCTTTGGTGGGCTGAAACCTAGCTTGCGGAATGCCCTAGCGATCCATGAGTTCAAAAGATATGAGGAAATTGTTCGATGTTCCCTCAAGGATGAAATAGAGATCATAGAATCTCAAGGGTGTAATGGGAATATGAAGCATAAGGTGGAATTCAATTCTACGAGTCTGTATGATAAATCCAACGGTGCTAAGAAAATCCAGCACCCACTTTCCAATGGTGTGCAAATAAGAACCATAGAAATTTCTTAAAGGTTACAAAGAAATTATTTAGGTGTGGAAGAGAAGGGATCGTAGTTGTTAACTACCGAGAAGATAAACAAGGAGCTGAAAAAGAGGAGAGGAATGCTTTGTTTGACCCTCAACATATTGTTCATTGCATCAACTGAAAAGATCTAGGGATCCGTGAAATTTATTGCACTAAGACAAGGATTTTTAAAGGCGACCAACAACCTCCAAGGCAGCATGGGTGAGGTTTTTCTATTACTACCACTGAATTGAACCCTGACAAAGAAGTGGTGAAATGTAAAGTAGTTATTCATTCTAGAATAGAGAATGTAATTTTTGATTCTGCTTCTATGAATTCTTTTATACCCCGAATGTTTAGTAGAACAATCCCAAAATCACCAAAAAAACATGTATGTAATGTTGTCAGTGAGTACGAAAAATGGGGAAATCATTACATCCCATGTATATAACTCCTCCGCTATCATAATTTGTGGATTGTACTTCCCAGTGAACCTCTTCATACTCCCTCTAGTGTAATTTGATGCAATTATTATCATGTATTGGCATTAAATATATAGATCCAACATAAATTTCCGTGAGAGTGAAATAACACTCTATATAGAGAATCGACCCCCGATTCTATACAAGTGAAAGGAAGAAGATGAATCTTCTTAAGCAAAATCATCTCGATCATAGATGTTACTGCCCTACGAACACACGTATATGGATCAGATGATTGAGTCTAAGGAGGCAACCATCCTTAAATACATGCCTATTATGAGGGAATTATCTAAAGTGTTTCTCGAGTAATTGACCGGTCTTCCTACCAGAAGTGGTGTTGAATTCTCAATTGACCTTATACTTGGAGCGATTCCAACATTCGAGACTCCGAATAGAATGGATATTGTGGTGCTTTATGAGTATATGAAATAGCTACAGGAGAATCTGGATAAACGTTTTGTACACCCAAGTGCTTCTCCATGGGGTGCTCCCATCCTATTCATCAATATGAAGGATAAGTCAATGTGCCTTTGCATCGATTATCGCGATCTTAACAAAATGACAATAAAAAACAAGTATCATCTGCCATGAATTGATGAATTTTTCAATCGGATAAATGGATCACAATACTTATCCAAGGTGGAGCTGTGGTCTAGATATTACCAAGTAAGGGTGAAGAAAGAGAATATCCCCAAGACTACTTATCTTACAAGGTACAGAAACTATGAATTTACAGTAATGCCTTTCAGACTCACCAATGCTCCAACAATATTCATGGAATTGATTAATAGAGTCTTTAGAGATTACTTTGACAAATTATTGGTTGTCTTTATAGATGATATTCTTATATACTCAAAAACCAAGTAAGTGAATGAGGAGTATCTAAGAACTACACTAGAGACCTTGAGAAAAGTGAAGAACTATGTGAAGTACAACATGTGTGAGTTCTGTTTGAAGGAGGTATCATTCTTTGGTCATATCATCACCAAAAATGGGGATATCTGTGGATCCTTCCAAGACAACTACAATTTATGGATTTCTGATGCCCACATCAGTAATTAATATTCGTAGTTTTTTAGGTTTAGATATATATTATTTCTGATTTTTGAGAAATTTTTCACGATTGTCCAGCCCTCTTACTAAGATATCTTTGAAGGGAGAAATGTTTTCTTGTAGTGATGAATGTGAAGAGAGCATCATGGAGTTAAAAAAGAAGGCTTATTACTATGCTCATGCTCACATTACCCACAAGTGGAGAACTTTTATCTATATTTAGTGATGCTTCAAAGCAGGTCCTGAGTTTTGTGCAGATGAAAAGTGATAAAGGTGTAGCCTACATCTCAAAGGAGATGAAAATATATTAGAAAAATATCCCACACATGATCTGGAGTTGGTGGCTGTGATCTTTGCTTTGAAAATCTGGCGGTATTATCTCTTTGGGGAGAATTGTGATATATGTGCTTAATACAAAAGCATCAAGTATATTTTCACACAAAAAAAAGAGCATAATATGAACCAATGAAGATGGATAGAACTCATCAAGGATTATGACTGCTCAATCCACTACCATCCCGATAAGGCAAACAAGGTGGTGGATGCTCTAAGTAGAAAAGATCCTACATCTTTATCAATGATGAGAACATAAAAGGATCCAAACATCATAGACTTGTAGAGGACAGACATGGGAATCATTAGGGGAGGAACATCATAAATAATTTCTCAAATGATTGGTCAACCATCCCTCATGCAGAAAATAAAGGACGGTTAGAAAAATTATATGGAGATTCTAAAAAATGTGGAAGCTATCAGAAATGGGTAATCCTCAGAGTTTATGGTAGAAAAGGATGGAATTGTGTGATTTGGGTCATGATTGTATTTTCCATCTGATCTTGAGATAAAGAAGCAGCTTATGAATTATTCACATAGCTCATCCTTATCTATTATCCCATGGAGCTCAAATATGAATCGAGATCGTCAAGTAAAATTTTGGTGGGATAATATGAAAAGGGAACTGTTGAATATACATCAACGTTCCTGGTATTTCAGCAGGGGAAGGCCAAGAGGAAAATGTCTAAGGGGATGATGCATCCATTACCCATAATAACATGGTAGTGGGACAATAGTACCAT
Source organism: Viscum album (assembly GCA_963277665.1). Lineage (NCBI taxonomy): Eukaryota > Viridiplantae > Streptophyta > Magnoliopsida > Santalales > Viscaceae > Viscum > Viscum album. The sequence goes on from OY728136.1 coordinate 1,297,433,877, forward strand.
GGACTTTGTCACTGGAATTCAAAGGACAATCCAAAGAAACAATTCTTTATGGGTATTTTTGGATCGTCTTATGAAGACAACTCACTTTATCACGATATGAGAGGACATTTCGTTGGTTCATCATGCATGTATTTATATGAAATAAGTGGTAAGGATCCACAGAGTACCACTATCTATTTTATCCGATTATGATCCGAGATTCACATCGATGTTCTAAAAAAGTCTCCAACATGATATAACCACTAAATAGAACTTCATTATGGCCTATCATCCTCATACTAATGGATAATTTGAGTGAACTATTCAAACACTAGAAGATATGTTATGATCATGTTATATGGACTTCAATGGAGGAAGAGACAAACATCTTCAACTGGCTCAATTCTCCTACAATATCAGTTTCCACTCGATCATCCGAATGGAACCATATAAATCACATTATGGGAAAAGGTTTAGAAAAATGGAATTTTGGGGTGATGTCATCGAGCGAAAGCTGCTAGAACTTGAAATGGTGGAAGAAGGGGGGGAAGGTGAAAACCATTCAGCATCATATCAAGGCAGCCCAAAGTTGACATATGAGTAATGTAGATAACTGTCGATGCAACATTGAGTTAAAAGCTGGAGACATGGAATTTATACGCATATCTCCGTTTAAGAATGTCATGAGGTATGAGAAGAAAAGGATGTTACTTTCTAGGTACATTGGCCCCTTCGAGATTCTTGATCATGTCGGGGTTGTGGCCTTTCGACTTGAACTTCCACCCAGCATGGCCAAAGTACGCGGGGTCTTTCATTATTCCCTCTTAATGAAGTACAATCCAGAACCTACACATGCACTGTCTTCCTAGGTAGTATATTTAGAGGATGATATTTCTTATGAGGTGTAGCGATTGACGATCTTAGAATGTAGAGGTGATGTTCTACGTAATGAGACTACCCTCCAGGTAAAGGTACTATGGAGAGACCAAAAGTACTAAGAGGCAACATGGGAACTGGAGGAGACAACGAAAGAAAGGTACCTGCACATGTTTGCTTCTTAGAATGTATAATGAAATTTTGAGGGCAAAATTTCATAAGGGGGAATATTGTAATGACACAAAAATTTATAATTGAAAATTCATCTTTATTAAACTAAATGTATTATTATGAAGAATGGTTATCTAAAATATCCACTTCCTTGGTTTAATGTTTTTGGATTTCAAAATACTATTAGGAAATGTTACCGTTTCTAATATAGTAATTGAATAGTGATCACATGATTAGTATAAATATAGGGCTTTAACAAATCTAATTTACTCAGACAAAGGAATCGATAGAATCATCCAGTAGACATTCCCTTTATAAAGACCATATGTTAGAGCTCAAAAAAGAGGCGGTGACATTGGGCATCACTCTTGACCAAGACCAAGCCGAGCTTCAATATGTTCATCTCGAATAGAACCGCCTACGGGAGAAGTAGAATTTGATAGAGATTACCACCTGAGCAATTTTATCTGAGCCACCCCAAGAGTCTATCACCATCACACATATTAACCTTAGGTCTTATGAAGGTATTATAAGGGGTTACGTAACAAGACCTTAGAATTATTATTATGTGCATTTTTTGTATATAATAAAGTATATTGATTCATTTTATTATTGATACATTGTGAATAGTTTTTAATTTGCAAATAGTATTTTTAGTTAATATTCAATTAGGAAAAAAAAATTTAAAAATAAATATATTTTTTAATTAAATAATATTTTCATAAAATATTATTTTTAAATTACTTTTTATTAAGTATAAAGGATAGTATATTTTTTAGGAATACAATTGCAATTTTTATTAATGTTTGAAAGCTGTTTTCTTAAAACACATGACTTATCAATAAATTTCGGTTTTTATTTTAAAAGTGAAAAATCAATTATTAAGACAACTATTTGGATAAAATTAATATTATTTTTGGAATCAGGACATCGACCTTATCCAACAGAAATTTTTTCTTGATTTTCTTAGAGAGTCGAATTTTGGGGTAAAAATTAAATACCGTTTAAACATATAATATGTTTTATTACATCATAATGTCCAAATAGTGATGTAATAAAATACTATAAACATTATGTTCCACCAATATATGTTTCACCATTAAAATAATGTGATTTTTTTATTTTTGGATTTATTTTACAAAGACATAGGGGACCCTTCAAAATTTATAAAACATTTTAGCTTTTTAAATTGCTTTCCTTGAGAGTATTACTCACCTCCACATAAGAATACCTATTATTTAATATGTTCAGACATTGGACTTATAAAATATTTTTTCCCCAAAACTTTGGAAATAAAATGGGAAAAACCATGGTCTGGTTTTTGTCTTTGATTAGTTTAATGTGTGGTGTCCCAAACCTAAATAATAAAGAATTCCCTATCCTTTCCTATATAAACCCACCCAAGCTCCCACTTACTCTTCACTAAATGCATTTATAGTATGTAAAACCTCTTCCATCCACTCTCTATAATCCTCCCATGGCTCCCCATGCACCTAAGAATCCTATCTCAAGCCTCTCCCAAGCCTTTTCTATTACAATTCCAAGTAAGTTATTCCTTCTTTTCTCATTTTATCCACATTTATTAATATTGTTATTCCCTTTTATGTTCAATTTTAAGTGTTGGGGTATGATTTTATACCTCTAAAGTACTTCCATCTTCATGTTTCAATGATTATAGACCCCTTTATCTCTCATTAATTTCTCTCATATACACCTATTACCATGCCAAAATTCCGTAATGAATTTCTCTGTCCCCATTTACATTCAAGCAATATTTTTTTTATATGAATCCAAATTCCATTACTTATTTCGGCACATGTATTTATATGACCCCCTTACTATCCATTTAATGTACATATGATGAGACACCCTTTTCTCTCTCATCGTCTTTTTTTATGAAATATTATGTCATGTCGTTATGCTGCCGAAATTGCACCACCATTTTCCAATCCAAAATCATTATATAGTGAATACCATGTCCATTTATCTATCAAGGGTATTCACAACTATGAAAATTTACTAATTTATTATTGATTTTATTTTATTAATCCCACATTAATATATCATGGAATATATGAAGATGAATCCATGATTTATGGGCTATGTGGCACACTTATGAAAGAAATTAATTGTTTTAGAAGGGTGCGCCCTGATAGAGTTCCAATGCATTGAGTAAAGATTAGTATCATGATACATAAAGTGAAATGTGGAAATAATAATGATAATTCAAGTAAAATTAGGATTTAATCATGATAAATCAAGTTCAATGAGGGTTTACTCATGCTCCATATGCAATGATCCTTGGTTCATGATAATTCCATGTTAAGTGTTTTTTCTGCATTTCCATGTTATGATAATCATACAATATCATCCCATTATGTTCATGTTATTATATGATCCCTTGCTATTCATATATCTTATTTTGTATTGTCTTATTCATGTTATTTATTTTTTTACCCCCTTACTGAGCTTTATCGCTCACCCATTTCACATGTATGTCCTAAGGTTATCACATGCAATGCAAAGTACAAGGGAATGTCATGGTTATAGGATGTTTTCAATAAAGATGTTGTGAATTTTATGTTTCACATTGTTATGTTATTTTCATAATCCCCAAATATAATAGACCTCTCAATCGTTCATGTTGGATCAAGTGAATAGTTTATGTAATAAATCATGTTTAATTGTGTAATATAGAGAAGGGATGTTATACACCTGGAAAATATCCTTAGTCCTTCTCAGATTCAAAAGGATAGTCTTAATAGCATTCCAATGTTGTTCTCATAGATCTGCTCAATATCTTCCTACCATGATCAGTGAAGATGAATCATCAATCCTAGAGCAAAACATGGAATACATGATGGATCCTATAGTCAATGTGTATGGATCTTACTCATCCTATCATTCTCCCGTTGTATCTAAGGTCACATTCTCTTAGAAAGATGTAGGCTATGTTACATTGGGACAAATTCCCTCTTGGATTGTTCCGTACAAAATCCCTTTATTATCTAGTCAATTTATGTACCTTGAAATTATCTAAGAAGCGTCTTGGATCTAACAAGAATGATCTTGATCCCTAGAATTTATGGGGCTTTTCCTAAGTCCTTCATGGAGAAACACTTGTTCAACTAGTTCTTGACTGACTCTAATACTCATAGATCGTTTCCGATAAGTGTTATTTCATAAACATATTTTACTATTATTACATCCACATTAACATTAAAAAACATATAAACACAAGTCTAACATTCTTTCATAATGAAACCAAATTCCTTTATGGATTCATCAATTCGAATGTTCCATGACCTGGAATCTTGCTTTAATACATAAATGTATTTCTACAACATTCAAACCCATTTGGCTTCACCTGGTGTCAAAAACCCTTCTGGTTGTGTCATATAGACATATTTATAAAGATTCTCATTAAGGAATGTTGTTTTTTCATCCAACATCCAAGTCTCGTTGTCATGGTAAGCAGCTATGTCAAGTATTATTCATATAGATTTAAACATGGAATCTAGAGATATAGTTTATCATTGTCAATTCCTTGAAGCTATCTAAATAAATTAGCAACTAGAATTTCTTTATTTGTTCTAAATTGACCTTCTATGCCATATTTCACTTGAATACCCATTTTCATCCAACATTCTTTACATCAATTGGCTCATCAACTATAATTGAGACTAGGTTCTGATACAGGGAATCCATCTCAGAATTCATAGCTTCTATCAATTTTTCATCTTCTAATCTCTCTACAACTTTTATGTAAGATATAAAATCATCATTATCCAAGAATAATGTTTCACCATCCTCATTTACTAGGAAACCAAATATCTCAAGTTCCCTTACCTCTCATGAGATCCTATGCAGTACTTGTCTTTTAGGAACATCTTCAATGACGACCTGTGGAACTTTTTTATGTACCAACTCCTATGTATCTTGAGCATCAACTTCTTCGAAGTCAATTTAGCTCCCAATATCCTTTTTAGTATGTTATCTCTCTTGAAAAGATGACTTTTCTAGCTACAATAGGTTTCTTTTCTGAAGGGTTTTATAGGAAATACCCATTCGTTTCCTTGGGATATCATGAAAAGATACACCTCATGCCTCAGGGTGCTATGTTGTTGTCTGATAAGGCCTCAACCAATGCATTTCATCCTCATACACTTGTGTACATCATAATGGGTTTCTTTCCATACAATAACTCTAAGGTAATTCCATTTTACTCTGTAGTTTGTACTCAAATTAATGTCTACGATTTAGTTTGAAATGCATATCCCCTAAAGGATAATGGAAGATATGCATGACTCATCATCGAACTGACCATGTTCAACAAGGTGTGGTTCCCCCTTCCACTAACACCATTCCACTATGATCTATAAGGATGATTGAGTAGATATAGAATCCCAAACTCCCACAAAAGGTCGATGAACTCTTGGTTCAACTATTATCCACCTCAATCTGATAAAATTTTATTTATCTTATTCATAAGATGATTCTCTACTTCATTCATGGATTCCTTAAACTTCTCCCAGGACACTAACTTATAACTCATTATGTTTATATATCCATATCTACTTAAATTATTAGTAAATGTAATGAAGCTAGAATATAAACCTCTAGTATCAACCGGTAATGGTCCAAAAAAATTAGTGTGTTCCAATCCTAGAAATTTTGTGGCCCTCTCACCCTATCCACTGAAAGGTGTCTTCGTCATTTTTCCATCTAAAGAGGCATGACATCTATCAAGTGGTTTTTTCTCAGTAGAGTCTAAATAACCATTTTGGAAGAGATTTTTCAAGAGCTCATTGTTTACATGATCGAGACAGTGATGCCACAACTGGGTGTTGTATGAGTCATGTGAGTTTGTTTCATTATCTATTTCCAACACATAGTTTTAATAATTTAATACATTAATCCCATTATTTAAATGTGATATACCATCATATACATTGTTATTATAAAAGAAAAAACCCTTATTACCAAATATGAAAATAAATCCATCCACATCCAAACATGACCTAGAAAGTATGTTCCTGGTAACACTAGGTACATAATAATAGTTATATAAAACCAAAAGCATTCCAGTTTTCAATGAGAGACGGTAATCAAAAATGGTTTACGTAGCTAGCCTCGCACCATTCGTAGCTCGAATATCCTCCTCTCATTTGGAAGTCATTCTTAATCTACTTGGTTACTAAATATGAATATAGGTGTGAGCTCCACATGATGTATCTAATTCCCAATACGTATAAATGGAAAGATTACACTCAATAACAAACCCAACATTAGCATCCCCACTCTTCTGGGTGTACTTTTTCTTCCAGTGTCTTGGATTTCCACATGAAAAACATATTGCCTCCCATTCCTACCTTTCCTCTATATATTCACCTAATTTTAGGGATGGTGCATGGTGTATTCAGGCAGTTTATAAATCCATGGACCCTTTTCCTTTTCCTTCCTCTTATTATTCGCCATAAGGACTATAGGTTTGCCACACACCATGTCCATTATCTACCTAGGTGAATAAAGGTCAGAAGTTCGGATAGACTCTTCCCATTATTTATCATGTTTTAGTTTAATATAAAGCTATAAAAGGTGTTGGGCAGTGATGATAGGATAAGATCAGTACGCAAATCATTTTGGAACATAATCCCTAAGATGTACATGTGTTTAATGTGGCCAATACGCTTGACTACATGAGGCCCATCTTGTGCAAACTATGAAAGCATAGTTGTGAAAAGTGCGTTGTAGATCTCATATATCTCTTGTATCGCCTTATCATAATAAATATCCTTAAGGTGAGACATCATTATATACACTTCCATGTTTTCATGTTTCTTTAAGAGAAAATTAGACATGGATAATCGCATGAATCATTAGAAATATGTTTCATCATATAAATGTTTCATATAGAGAGATGTTTCTTCATCATTGGCCTATTTCCAAGTGCAACTGGAATAGGGTCCCCAAGAACATACAATTTTCTCTCATGTCAAATGATGATGCATAAACACCACTTACACCCCTAGAAATTGGTGCCAATGAGAAGGTTTTCATTCTCGAGTATAGATCACAATGATATGTTTGATTCCATTTTTCTTTCCATATCAACAAATTATTATGAGAAATGATTTAGTACATTATAATGATAAAACTAAGAAAAACAAATTACTTGTCTTCCACTATTTTATCGAAATAAAACAGCTGTTACCATTCACTTTAGAATAAGAATTTTCCTTAATATTCTAGTGGTAAGGATCCATATTTCCTTTTTCAATACCACAAATAGGGTTGGTAATGAAACTTGAAAGGATTATGCCAGGAATTCTAAATTTCAACTGTGTTAACTCACAGCTCCTTGATCTACTGAGTGGACTCCCAAATCTTGAAATCCTTTTATTTTGGATTTCCTCAACCTTTTCCTCTTGGTCACACCAAGTCCTACTGTGGCGATCAACCCTTGATGTGAACCAAGTCATTTCAACCCAAAACCTCAAAATAGAATTCCAGAACAATTGAATGTCCCCCAACTAGGGTTGGTCAAGCACATTGAACTATTGTTTGATTCTAAACAAGATTAAATAAGACTATACATTATTAATTTATCCTTGAGGGATTTTATCCTTATACATAAATTTACATTTTATTATCATTATTACATTCTTGTTAATATTATGGGGGATATACTTATATGATTAATCATGTCTAAGATAATATTTATGCATAATCCGGTCTTATTTTATATCCATCTTACATGCTTGTTTAATTCATTAATTATGTTATCGGGAGGACACACCCACAATAAATAAACCAAGAAACTGACAAAAATAAAATAAATGGAATGATCATTATCCTGTTCTATTTTTTAGTCCATCTAGAGGTTGATAAACTAACCCAAGACCTAGGGGATAGAACAACTTGAACGTTTTTGGTTCGTGTTTACTGCTTTCCACCTGTCCACATTTTTATCTCCTTGGATTGGTCTCGTCTTGCCTCCAAACTTGACCCGCCACCACTCGCATGGGAGCTCCATCCATTATATATATCACATGTAGGAGAGGGGAACAATGGGGGTTTACATAAAAGAAACTTTGGTCATGCATTCTCTACATATTAATTTGGAGAAGTATCACATGCCAACAATTTCAATTTAAATAAATCTATTAAAAGAAACCATCCACACACAAAATATCATGGTCTAGCTAATGATTATCCATACATGCTATGTTATATACGCATAAATTAAACTATAATTCAATTCTTTTATATTAATTTTTTTATATTAATTACACTTGAATCAATTAATTATTATCTTTAATTAATCAATCATTTTATCTTAAACACTTTTTATGAATTTTCTTGAGATTATCATCCATCATAATTCTATACTAACAAATTCATTTAAAATTATTTTTCTACGTAACTTGCACCATGAAGAAAGCTAGATGAATTATTACTTATAACTTCCCAATGAGTAGAAATTAACATTACAAAGATGTTAAATTAAACACATGTGTGTAAAACACCTATCATGTTTTGTGCCCTAGCTTTACGCCGGCACCATGGTATATGTCTCAAGTGTTTATATAATATAATAATAAATTTTATTAAATATGGATAATTTGGATGAATTCACTATTTATAGTTCCCACTACATGGCATGCACTGTCATTCACCATCAATCCTATATACACACTCAAGATTCAGCATGTAGATGTACTTCAGAAATATTTTGAGTACACAACATATCATATGGGCCACACACCATGTAGTATCTTCATTACATGGTATCCAACTGAGAAATCCATGTACGAGGTACATGGTCCAACCCTAACCCTAAGGGAGTATACGCCATGTCCAATGGGTCACATGGTGTGTAATCTGCAAACTGTGTGCCTCCTTTTCCCGGTCCACACACTAAGTTATAAAGTCTCAGATAAACTCCCACACATGGATTAGTTTGGATTACCAGTCTCAATGTAGTGAAAATTGACTATATGAAAATTGAGGAAGAATACATGCCTTGTGTTCCGATGATTTATGGCCAGGAACCTTTGTAACCTCCAATGACATGCTCTATTTTTATTTTAATCAAAATTAAACGAAAGGATCATTTCTCTAAGGTGAACAAGAAACTGAAGAGGAGGATCGTATCTCGAGATTCAGATTTACAAAATGATTAAATTGAATTGAAACAACTAAATTATTAAATGCGTAAACCATAAAAAAACTAAATAATTATAATCAATGATATGACCCCTCTGATAACATTTATCAGTTCCAGGTGCATTAGAAGCGTGCGGATGGGTGTACCCAACATTAATTTTACTCTTAAAAATGATCTATCCAAGATCTATCATGATGATAAAATGACAGATCATCAGAATAGAATGAAGAATAAAAATCAAGTTTGGAAGTCCAAGAACCATATATAGGATATCCATATTTTGGTTATAATTAATTTAATTAAAATACAAGAATCAACGCGATGAAATTATATCTCAATTGATGCTTCTGGTTATGATCTAATGTGATCTGTCACTGTGTCAAATAAGCCAAATATAATATTTCCCTAGAGTTAATCCAAAAGTGATCCACTTATCTCGAGATGTCATCAAGGGAATCTTTGAGTGAATGTGGAAGATCCTTCGTTGAGATGTCTACCATAGATCACCTTGAGAAATTCTTCCCAAGAGCACTTCTTGATCCAGTTGATGAGGATCTCTCTCATAACATTAGAGCTTTCATAGAGGAATGGAATTACCTATTTCCCTGAGAGATTTCTCCATATCAATTGTTAACAACCACCATGAATGGCTAGATCTAATAAGAATAATGTAATTGGGATTAATATTACTTATAATAATAAAATGAATTAATTACCCAAATGAATTTCTTCATTTCATTTAATTCTTACTAAGAACCCATGTCTAATAATAACATTTGACTATTATTATTATCACTTGAAATGGACCTAACAAATTAAATCAAATAATATTTAATTCAATAAATAATATTATTTCTCACCAATCCAAAAAAAACTACATGGAATTTATCTTAATATACATGGCGTGTACATTTTTTTTCCATTTTCGTTATTTCCTCCAAAAAAATTATTCGACCTTGAATAATGAATATTTATTTAAAAATAAATATCAATGCATTACTCGCTAAAAATATATTATTGCTCTCATAATATATTCTCTCAAATGTGCATTTTCAAAATGAATGTGACCAGGAATCGCTGAATAATTATTAAACAACCACTAGGAATAATTTTTATTCAACATATTAAATGAATATTTAACTGAGATACTTGGATACAATTAATGTGTGACCCTATAAAACTTTTCCTCAGTGGAATTAGGCAAAGACTACCTAACTTCCAATGTTGGCATCTAGAAAAACACTAAATATCCCATAGGGAAAGAATTTAACGCCACAATGACATGTCACCTCCTACAAACACTTTCGTGTAATGTAATCCATTTGTCTCGATATCTCAATCAAGCAGGATTCATGCTAGGGCCATCAACCCATTTGATCGATCATTATTTCTTTGACTTATTGAAATAGTACTTTCCCATTCCTCACCATGTCCATGTATTTATTTAAGCTATATAAATTCTATTAATGGCCCTAATATATCAACTTCTGTTATGGAATAGAATGGAAAAATCCTTTCTAACATTACATATTAATGTAGTATAACTCGTGACGTACCCAACATGTCCTACCTCACTGTGAAAAATGTGTCGTCACTATCTTAATACGTATATCAATGTGCATGAGTTGTAATACTCATTAATAATAATGTTAATTTCTATGAACTAATAAACACGTCTACATATAGAAACATCTAATGATAGTTTAAAATGTGGATTTCCTACTAGTGGGTATCATTCTCATAATATCCTCTAGGATATTACCATGGGCACACACGATGTGTTTGGACTTGACCCCAATTTCCATGAGTCGGTGCCTTATTTTTTCACAATGAAATGATTACAAGGAATCAAATCATGAAGATTCGATCAGTTCGGTAGTCTTGAATAAACTAGATACATACATGGGAACCATTTTACATTTTGAAAGGAAGCAAAATATAATATCTAACAAAAGCTAATAAAATGCATCCTTGAAAACTCAATAAATGATCTCTTCTCCACAACATGGGGAAGGAAAAAAATGAAAGGGGTGAGTACAAAGTCTCAGTGAGGGTTAAGCAATAAAATGGAAGATAACATAAACATATAAATTAGGAATGGTGATTAACTAAAACACATGCCATTGAAAATAAACTTGAACACATTATGGAAGGAATAAAAGTAGAAAAAATACTTCCAAAATAAGAATAATCATGGATATTCTAATACTTGAATGACCACATGAACTATCAATAATATTTTCATAATGAGTTAAATACATATGCCAGACATCATAACCACATAATCAAGGCCTCGTGATAAGACCATAAATAACTATTTGGTCAATGCCTCATGCTAGGACCTAGTTTGTCTCATGAGACCTACTGAAGAAATAAGGGGCTATTAATGGTCCCCACCTGACACTTACTAAGTCTAGTTCATTCCTCATATGAATGGGGTAAACATAAACAAAATACACGTTCATATTGAAACTAACATATAAAATGTAAATAAATTCCTTAATCATTAATCATAAACACTAACCATTCAGAGTAAATTGGTGAATGGTTTTAAGATAGCAGATCCACAGTAAAACTAATCATAATCCAATAAATTAAATGTTGTAGATTATTTAATATGAGATACAACACAATTAATTTCCACACTCAACAAAGGACATTGACATATATGAAGATACTTTTTAATGAGATCATTGAAAAATCCTTGAGGAAATAATCCTTAAACATTCCAAAGTTTCACACACCACTTTGAAACATTCAAATCATTATCTCTTATAATATCATGAGAATATGGATACTCTTTATATGATATACCAAAGTGAAATACAAGAACCAAAAGTAATAATTAAGTGGTTAACAGGTAATATATCTCATAAAAGATAAAGTGAGATTATAAAAAAATTACATTGGTAAGAAGTGTTATTTTGGAAAATCCTTTGTATTTTTCATAAAATTAGTTTTTAAACAAGAATTTCCCAGTAAAGAAAATACAAGTACATTGAAAATATATTATATCCATAAATAATTTACCACTGATGTGAAATCATGTAAAAATATTTCTTAATATTCTTTAGAACTAAATCATTTTAGAGCATTTTAAGGAAAGTATTAAAGAATATTTAATGTGGAAAGACACATTTGTTATATTAAATCTAGAAAATATCCATGATAAATCTTCTTGATAAAATGAGTGTTTTTATAAAAATAATGGTGTCTTAAAACAGATTCTAATGTACACATGAAAACAGTTAACAATTCCAAAAATCCCTTGAATCAGGTTTGAATTTAGAAAATAATTTTGAATGTTCATTTTAAAACATGTAACCATAAGTAAAATAAGGTAGGATTATAGTAGGTGTATATATATAGAATGTTCACACATAATTTATTATGAATAAATAATAATTAATGGTAATTTGATTTAGGAAATTAGAAAATGAAGTTAACCCAAATGAAAAGGGATGTTCGTGTGGAAACCCCTTACCACTTTGTAACTAAATTAGTCGTATGGTCCAAAATTAATAATTTTAAAATGATACATTTAATACAATAAAAATAATAATATTAATTATATGTCAGATAATGGGAAGTATACATACATCACACACTAACATTATTAGAGAATATAGAAAATCTCACAAAAATGGAAATGAGATAAAGAAACCCTTACCTTAAGTCTGAATGAGTTCCACTCTTAAAAATAAGGTCCTAGAATATGAAATTATTATTATTAATAACTTATTTAAGAACCAATTAGACATGTATTTAGTTTATCCTAATTTTTTTAGCTCATATATTCCCTTATTGATAATTTATTTTATTGAATTTCATTGTTCCTGAGTGTTCGTTTTCTTTATTTTCATAACCAGTTCACTTGTTCTATAAAAATGGAGTCAATGTGGAAGGGATTGAAATATAAAAAATTGAACTAAAATATTATTTATTAACATATATATGTGTTCATGTTCATTTATATAACTTGGTTACATGGAAAGAGGATGAATCATTAGATGAAAATCACTTTGATTGTATGTCAGTATTTTGATTATTATTAACTAGTTTTATCAAATAAATTAATAAAATGAACATATACTAGTCTAAGAATATTAATTAGGTTATAATACATACATTATTATATGGTTAAAACATCTTAATGGTTTCATTACTAGTAATGAAGGAGAAATTGATGAATGAAACATTTTCATCCACAGAGGTTATAAATTTCAACCTCATGGACGTTAATTTCATTTGTAAAAATTAAAGGGAGGGAGTAAGAGTATTGATTATTGATCTTCTATTAACAAGATATAATTCCAGTATATAGATGACAGTGGTGTTATCATGGTCACTTGGATAGATGAGGTGTGGAGAGAAAAATAAAAGTGGTGAATGGGAAAATAAAAGAAAAGTTGAGAGATCCCTTATGAAAATTTGTTAGCCTAACGCCTTAACATAAAATTTCATAAAATGAATTGATGAGATAAAAAGGTTATCTCATCATATGGAAATCACAATAAAAGTAAGAGGAAATCAAAATATCAAACCCCAAAATGTAATAATAGAAATTCAAAGAGATATTAAAAAAGAAGTGTTGACTAAAAGAGGTGGGTGAAAGGTTCCCTTACCATGTAGAGTAACTCCTTGAAAATTATAGTTGGGACCTCAGGGGATTAAGGACACCTTGGAAGGACACCTAGGGTGGTAAAACCCACTGATATTAGAGGATGAGGAATTATTAATGAATAAAGATGAATGGATTAGTAGTTTTTTATAGAAAAAGAGAGGGAGTTTTTTAATACTTTCAAACGGACCCCTCATGAGTGGTTTTTGAAAAATCATTGGCTTGACCAAGGTGTTTTCCCAATGTTTTATCTAAATGGCACACCTCGAGTCATATTTTATTGTACATAAGTCTACCAAACTTTAATTTTAATTATTCTTTCATTATGATTTCATTAAACTACCGAAAACTCCAAATTGTATTTTTACTATTCACAGTGAAATTTAAGTATTTTAGAAAAATGTAAAAAATTAACCCTAAACATTTATAAAAGTGTAGAATTAAACAAATAAAACCATTTTTTGAAAATTATTTTCTAAATATTTTTAAATTAATTTTTAAAAAATAACCATATTTTATTCCTAAAAACCCACTTTCAAACAGTAACTCATTTTATAAGACCTTGAGTAATTAATCAAGGACCTTAAAATTATCTTAAAATCATATGAAAATAATGTAATAATTTGTAATTAATATTTATGAAAATAAATTTCTATTTTAAATTATTAAATTAATCAAAAAAAATTAATTTAAATATTTTTGTCATACAAAAATACAAATACTTATACTATGATCATTTTTCACTATTAAGATGTCTAAATTGTATTAATACATTCATGGGTGAAGTTTCTATTTTTCCATATGATTTAATATTCATTAATATTCATTACTATTAATAAGGGTATGCAACTATTCATAAGGGTATGTTAAAATTCACCAAAAATTATGTTTGTCTTATCATACTCTAAAAATTTTATACAGAACGCTTCTGTGAATGTCAGTTTTTTAAAATTCAAATCATAGAGGAGGAAAAATTATTTTTACATGACTAGGTTATAAAAAAGTAGTGTTTTTTATAGACATAGTATTTCATGCATTTTATAATAAATCTATTTGTAAATTCATGGGGTTTTACATTATTCCCTCCTTACAAAAATTTCTTCCTTGACATTTGAAATTGAACTTTGAAAGATAAGGGTTGATAAATAAAAATTACCTTGTGGTAAAACCACATTAAGAATATAGTTAAAATATACTATTACTAAGAATAAAGGGAAAAGCATTGGTTACTACAAAAAGAATCTTTTAATTGGAAATCAATGTCAAGGATGAATAACCAAAACATCATGTAGTGACATTAAACTCTAAAACCCATATAATGATCAACATATACAATTTCATAAATTGTTAAAAATTACAAAATATAATTATTCAACACATTATAATAAAGGAATCTAAATTTCCAAGATGAACATACCATTAACCCATAATCAACAAGAATCATATATAAAATTCACATTCCAAACCTATGAATAAAATCATCATGTATCCTCTTGAAATATTGTAATAACATGAAATGCCATAAAAACCATATCAGAAACATGAATTTATATGTATTCCTTATGTAAGAAATATGTTATTGGATATATTAATTAAATATAAAAGTGTTGTAAACTCCATCGATGATAGCTTATACCGCTTCTCAACAAGTTAATAATCAGTTCCATGGTAGTCAGTACTTATACGAATCAATCATTTATTCATCATTATCTCTACATGAGATATATATATTATGGGTGGTCTTTCCCTCAATCATGTGTTTCCATAAAATTTTAACTTTATACAGAATCACTATTCCATTGAACCATTCAACAAATGACCTCAAATCCTTAATGAAATAGTATTACAATACAATATTTATAAATCTTTTAATTCATACAACCAAAACAATACTGAAAAAATATTCAAATGACATGATTATTGACTAAGAATATTAATAATTCAACATCATTTGTGGTAGAATCATAACTTGATCATTATCCAAAATAATCATTTGGGGTATATTCCTTTGATGGTTGGGACATTGATTCACATACTGTCCCATATCCTTCTAGTTGAAGCATTGAATATTAGTAAAATATTTTCTTGTGTTTCAATTAGGAGAATGGTGTCCTTTTTCCCCACACTTAAAGCAAACTCTTTTTCCTATCATGCATATACCAAGGTGTTTGCATCCACAATTATCACATGTGGGAAAATAAATCTTTCCCTTCTTCCCTTTATCAATTTCCCCTTCCACCCTCTTCTTTTTTTCATCTATTCAAATCCACAGGACTCAGAGAACTCTTTACATTCCTAGTAAACTCATGATACCATTTCTTCATATGATGAGGATACTTGGGGGAAAATATTCCTTTTAAATGATGTCTTAAGAAAATCAGAGATATAATCCTTCTTAGTCTTTGCATCTCATGCATTGGTGAAGTTCACATTCCTTCTACTAGGTTCCATTTCTAATCAATTCCAGATTATATATTAGCTCTTAAAATTATGAACTCTCTATACCTATAAATATGGTATAACACATAACATAAATTTATGAATCATAAATACGATACCCATATACTTTGGTACCTTTGGGGAATAAATCCTTTGTAATGTATTGTAAAGAAAATATGAATTATCCTAATAATAACCCCCAGGAGTGTCAATAATAAGAGTGTAGCAAGGCCCATTACCATGTACCAGGATACCCCAGGTCGAACTCGAAACTCATTGATGGTGTTTTCACTCATAGGTTAATCTGTAACATAGCCACCTCTACCTATTTCTATCTAGAAATGGATGTATTTTCTAGAAAAAACCACTTAATCTATTTATTTCATATATATTTTGATGTTATTTTATGTTTTTTCTCAAATAATACCTTAGGGATTTGTTCCCTAATCTATATTTTCTAATTTAGTTTCCATGTTTGATACTAAACTTCCTTTGATACCAACTGTAAGAACCCAACCCAAGTTCCATGGATCTAGTTCCTTATTTTATTACATTGGCATGATTACAAGGATTCAAATCTAGATGGACCGATCAGTTTTGTAGTAATGAAGAAACTAGATACATACATGGGACAAATTTTACATTTTTAATGGAAACAAAATATAATACATAACAAAAGGTAACAAACTGCATCCTTGAAAACACAATAAATGATATATTCTTCATAACTTGAGGAAGGAAAAACACATGAAAGGGGTGAGATAAAATTCCTAGTAAGGTTTAAGTAAGAGAGAGGAAGATAACATACACATAAACATTAGGCATGGTTAATAACAAAAACACATGCCTTTAATAATAAACTTGAACACATTATGGAAGGAATAAGTGGTGAATAAATAATGCAATAATAAAATATATTCATAGGTATTCTACTAGTCACATAACCACATGATATATCAATATTAATTTCATAATAAGGGAAATTCATATCCAATACATCATAACCACACTATCAAGGACTCGTCCCAGACCCTAAAAACAATTTTTACAAGGCCTCGTGCCATGACCTAATTTGTCTAATTGGACCTTCCGATGCACTGAGGGGTTGTATCAGGCCCCAAACGACACTTAGTATGTCCATTTAATTCCTCATATGAATGTGGTTAACATAAAAACCAGAAAAATCATATTAAAACTAACATATGAAATGTAAATAACTTTCCCTAGTCATTAAGAATAAACACTATCCATTCAAAGTAAATTGGTGAATGGTTTTAATATAGCACATCCACAGTAAAACTAATCATAAAAAATTAAATTAAATATGGTAGATGATATAATAGTACATAAACCTCAATAATGTACAGTATTCAACAAATGAAGTTGACATAGATAATTATACTTTTAAATGAGACCATTGAAAAATCATTAGGGAAATAATCCTTAAACAATCCAAAGTGTCCCATACCACATTGAAACATTCGAATAAAAATCCATTAAAATATCATTAGAATAAGAAGACACTTTATATGATATACCAAAAGTAAGTAAATACACCACATGTAATTTGTAAGTGGATAACAAGGAATATATCTTATACAAAATAATGTGAGATGAGAAAAATCATTTTTTTACTTTGGTAAGAAGAGTTTTTCAGGAAAATACATTATATTTTCCCTGAAATCAGTTTATAAACATGAATATACCATAAATAAAAATACTATGACCTTGAAATTTTATTTTAGGCATAAATTATGTCCCACTAAAGTGAAATCATGTAAAAAGCCTTCTTCATATTCTTTAGAACTAAATCATTTTAGTGCATTTTAAGGTAAGTATTAAAGGGAATTTTAATGTGGAAAGACACATATTTTCTATTAAGTCTAGAAATGATCCAATATAATTCCTCATGATAAAATGAGTACTTTTATATAAATAATGGTGGCTTAAAATATATTCTGGTGTACACTTGAAAAAGAGTTACAATTCGAAATGATCCCTTAAATCAGGTTTGTATTTTAGAAATAATTTATAAAGTTCCTTTTAAAATGAGTAACCATCCATAAAATAATGAAGGATTATGGTTGGTTTAAAAATATATAATACTCACACATAATTTAGTAGGAGTAAAAAATAATAAATAAAAATTTTATTGAGGTAATTTGATAATGAAAGTCACCAAAATGAAAATGGAGGTTCGGGTGGAAAACCCTTACCACTTTGTAATCAAACCATTCATATGACCCAAAATTAATAATATTAAAATGATAAATTTAATACCATGAAAATAAATATATTCAAGTTATGTTACATCAACGTGATGTATTCATACACCATACAGAAGTAATAGTAGTGAATATGGAAAATCTCACAAAAATGGAAGTAAGACAAAAAAACCCTTACCTTAAGTCTGAATGTGTTCCACTGTTGAACTTAAGGTACTAGATTATGAAATTTAAATTGTTAAAAACTAATTTCAGAACCTATTAGACATGTAATTAGATAATCATTGTAGTTTTAGTTCATTTATTCCCCTATTGATAAGTTATTATATTGAGTTTTATCGTTCTAGAGTTTACATTTTCATTATATTTATAATTGGTTCAATTGTTCATAAGTAGTGGAGTTCATGTGGAAAGGATTTAAATATCCAGAATTGAAATTAAATATTATTTATTAAAATAAATAAGTATTAATGGTCAATTATATCCTTTGGTTACTTTGAAAGAGGATGAATCATTAGATGAAAACCACTTCGATTATTTGGCATTATTTGGATTATTATGAACTAGTTTTGTCATATAAATTAATAATATGTACATATATTGGTAACTAAATATTAATTAGGTTATAATTAATATATCATAGTCTATTTCAACCATCAAGATTTTTTAATTACCCGTCATGAAGGAGAAATTGATTACTAAAACATCGTCGTCCATAACCGATATAAATTAGAACCTCATGTAAGTTGATTTCATATATAAAAATAAAAGGGAGGGATTAAGAATATTGATGATGGTTCATCAATTCACATGATATAATTATAGTATATATATGATATTGGGTATATCATGTTCATTTGGATAGAGGTGGTGTGAAGAGATAAAGAAAATATATGAACATGAAATTAAAAGAAAATATTAGTGATCTTTTTTGAAAATACAGCAGCTTAACAACATAACATAAAATTTAAAAAAATGAATTGATGAGAGAGAAATGGTATCTAGTCGTATAGAAATCAAAAAAAATTTAAGCAGAATACATAATATCGAACCCCAAAAAATCAGAATGAAAATTCAAAGAGATAACAAAAAATAAATGTTGGCTAAAGAGGAGGATGAAAGGTTCTCTTACTGAGTAACTCCTAGAACATGAAGGATGAGACCTTGGGGGTTAAGGACACCATGGGAGGAAACATAGGGAGGTAAAACCCCCAGAGAAACAAGTAGGATGGATTTATAATGAATGAAAACGAATGTGTGAGAGGCTATTTATAGAAAAAGATAGGGAGTTTTTAAATAATTTTAGAGAGACACCTCATTAGTGGTTTTTTCAAAATCCTGGGTTTCCCATGGTATTTGACCATGGTTTTACACACATGATATAAATCATGGAATATGTTGTTGTTTTCTAGTCTACCATCATTTTATTTTACTTATTATTTCATTATCGTGTCATTAAACTATGGAAAAATCATATTTGTATTTTTACTATTGACAAAAAAATTGTGTATTTTAGAAAAATCCCACCAAAACCACCCTATCCATTTTTCGACATGTAGAAATTAAAATTTACTCCATTTTTTGAAATAATCTCCAAAATATTTTTTAATTTAATTTTTTAAATAATAAAATAATTTACTACATAAAAGCCACCTTAAAACTATAACTCATTTTATAAGACCTTGAGAAATTAATCAAGGTCATATAAAATTATCCTATAATAATAATACAATAAAGTAAAAAATTTGTTATTACATTTTATGAAAATGAATTTTTATTTTATAATATTAAATTAATCATAAAATTGTATTTGAAATATTTATGTCATACAAAAATACCAATACCTCTACTATGATTGTCTTTTCACATTTAAGATGTCTAAATTTTATTTATACATTCATGGGTGATGTTTCTATTTTTTATATGATTTAATATTAATTACTATTCATTACTATTCATAAGGGTATGTCAGTATTCCTAAACGTATATTAATATTCACCAAAAATTATGTTTGTCTTATGAGACTCTAAATATATTACTAAATGAAACTGTGTATTCCAGTATTTCAAAATTCAAATCAAAGAGGTGGAAAAATTATGTTTACTTGACTAGGTTATAATAAAGTTGTGTTTTGTAGAGACTCAGTGTTTCATGCATTCTATAATAAATCTATCTAAATTTTTTTGGTGTGTTACACCAAAATAAGGTGCCTCAATGATTTATGATTCATCACCTTTAATAGATTGTATTATTTTTTCCCCTAAAATAACATCATCCGACCATTGAACATATATTCAAGAATAGTGTTATGGCACTTCTGGGTTCTAATCATAGAAGGCATCTGCTATGACCCTTTAGTGGAACAAATATCATTACGAAATTATCACATGCATTTTCACACAGAAAAACAATAAAGATGTGCTAAGGTATTTATTTATATTCAAATCCATGAATATAAGTTTATCATAATGTACAACGTAGTTGGTTCTAGGCCACCAACTCCAACACGGCGTACTACCGCCTTGTGAACCGATGTAATTCATTTTTGATCACTACCTCTCAAAGATGAAAATAATGATGTATCTGATGTGTGTGTATATATATGTATATGATATTTTTGATATAATTATACATATATAAATATAATATCACATCTACTACCATAACATCCAATCTATTTGAAAATTACAACATCGCTTGTCAGTACGTGTGGACTACCGCCTCCACGAAATGATGCGATTATTTTTTCATTTCCATTTCACATGGATGGTAAAAGTGTGGATTTTATGAATATATATGATTTATATGATATAATAATCATTATTTAAGGCTGAATTATTTTTTACCTTTCTTTCGTTCCATCCTTCAATAAAATTAAAACGACATTCATCCATAGGTACAACCTATCATCTCCAGAAATGATTTTATTCATTTTTCTATCATTAGAATTTATGGATGAGTAAAAATTTATATATAATTAATATATATGATATTTATATCATGATTAAAATTTCTTATTTTATGTAACCATGGACAAATTACAAGGACTAAAGTTATTGAACCAAAATTTACATGAAAAACAAAGCAGCTATCACCCGAAACATCTATTTTAATAACATTTTTTAATAAACAGTTGATAAAATGTTATAACTAAATCATATTTGGTAAGATATATATAATTATTTTTCTATAATATATTTATAATAAATATATATGTATTATATAAGAGTTTCAATCACATATGAAGGAAGTTATACCAAAGTTAAGAGATTTATATTCTCACTTTTATTTTTGGGAGTCATATTCCCTATTCACTACTAGTTTATTTGTGAGTTGTACATACTTTCCCTTTTAAATTTTATATAGTAAATATACTTATTTTAGTGATATTTAAATTTTTATTTTTTTTCATTATTTCTTGGTTCTTATGACTCAAAATTTACCAATGTGGTTAGGTATTTATGTTACAATCTCATTATTTATCATGATTTTCACTAATTTTGATTTTGATGATGAAATATTATGATCTGACTCTAAATAAACTGATGAATTTTATTACCCTCTGGTTATCTCATGGGAATAATTTTTTTCCTTTAATTTTTCTCTATTTAAATACTCAATAAACTAAAAATAACATTTAAAAGAAAATTGACTTTATTTCTCTCTTCCTTCAAAAATAATTTTTCATTCATATCCATGTTTTCTAAAAAAATTTAAATAATTGTTTAATATAATAAAATGATCATTTAAATTAAATTTTACCCATATTTTAATTTTTAATTTTTTTAAATGAATCTTCTTGTCATTTTTCAAATGAGGTACTTTTGTCTTTTTATTGTACATGTGAAAGAGATATTTTTTTGACGTACATGGAATGAATGAAAATTCCTCCCAAAATGAAAACATAATGATTTGAAGATTGTTTTAAAATTTTTTGGTTTATTTAAAATAAAATGTTTTAATTAATTATTTGATACATTTAGATTTTATATAAGTGATTATGAAGAGAGAAAAGGTCATTTTACTCAGGAAATGTTCCAAGTGATCTTTCAAAGACATTTTTCTTCCATGATGACATCCTTTGATGTCACATAAGTTTTATTCAGAATATTATCCAATAATTTTATTCATATTCATACTATGGATGGTTTATGATTATGATAACATGGTTTTTATGAAACCCTCTCCTTTTTATGTTTAATACTATGATTAATTGAAGAAATGATTATGAAAACCATTTCTAAAGGACCCTAGAAAACGATGAAAGGGGAGGCAAGAATAAGGGTGTCAGAAGTTTATTTCAAACTAATGGATCTTGTTCCCATATTTATTGGATTTAGTTAAACATATATAAAGAAAATGTGTAGAGAAAAAACAATCACATACAATGAAACGACACAATGATTTTACTAATTTCCCCACTAAGGGATACATCCATGGAGCATATGACGACAGTGTTTCAGTCATAACAAAAACCAATAATCCTCATAATTTTTGGATTATAGGATTTTATCATAGTCAATGTGTCCCAGGTGAACATCCATTACTAGGTTTTAGGGAAATCACATTGCTTCCCTCAGATAAATTCAGCTGACTCCCTCTTTCTCACTGCGTTGGAAGAATATTTTATTATTTTATTGACTTGAAGGTTGATTCAATGGTTTAGAATTAAATCATTAAACCTCACATGAAAATTCATGCTCGGAATATGTCATGTTATAGCCCATAGATGTAATTTCAATTCATGCACACTGATAGGTTATGGTAATTAATTTCACACACATATTTGGTCAATTTTCATGCTTCCTTAGGTGATCTGTATACCAATTTACCTACTCCACATATTGTGTATTGGGTATGTTTCATAGATGACTTCCTACATGTACCACTAATATTTTCGCATTCCTTCCATCCCCACTTTTTACTACCCAACTCTGCAGTATACTACCTTACTATACGTACTACCTCTATAAAATACCATCCGTAAATATCCCGTACTTCACAAACTGAATCTTCTCCCTATACAACCCTACTTTCTCCACATAATTCCTTTATCTACTACGTACTGTTAGAGCTTCCTCCACAAACAACGCTCTCTTTCACAAACTTTTTCCTTACACAGATCGTTCACTTTGTGTACTATCTTCTACTATTCTAACCACTCCAGACTTCACCGGAGTTCTTCTTAAATTTTTAATATCTAATCCACATCCATAATTAAGGGGAATACTTCCCCATATATAGTAACTAATGGATCCAAAAAATATTCTAAACCATGATTTTCCAAATCATAGATTTTGGTACAACCTCCATCATGTACCGTTATTGTTTTGCGAAATGCATCAATCACGTGAACCTTCATCATTATTTGTAACACAAGCCTTCACCATGTACCATCACTGAAAACTATTTTTGGTTCTGAAAACCACTCTGCACATTATTCCCACTATTTCGTATGTCGTCCACAAACTATTCAAAGACATTGTATACAGTTCATGTACTTGGCCACGCCATTATCTCATTTTGATGAATTCGTTCTCTATTATTCATTCCATATATTCCTATAAAGAGATTCACAATTTTGGGGCCCCAAAAATTGGAAAACACTAGAAACAAATGCCACATTCAATAAAGCTTTCATCCTCAAGTGTAAGATCGAATTTTGTGAAAACTCCGTAGTCATCCTTGTGCAGATTGACAACCAACACAGTCTAGACTCCATTATTAATAACAAACAGCCTGGTCTTCAACCCCCCCCCCCCCCTTTGGATTTGTAGACAATATCTAGGTAAACTCAATAATGCAGCTGCCACAATCAATAACTGAAACCTTAGAAAACAACTCAACCATCACTCTAAGTCTACATGAGCAGTGTTTGATGTAGAAAACAAAGGCGAGGACATGATTTGAGTTATTATATTTTTCTTTTATCCTCCATTGTTTCATTTTTGGATTTATCAAAAAATACATCAGTCCTCTATCATGAAAAAAATTCACATTCATTGAGACATTGAAAAAAACTTTCACATTTATTGAAGCATTGAATTTATCCTATCTCCCCAAATAGTAAAAAACCCCAAGAACCAAATTTTGAACATTTCAGAGATCAAAAAAATATTCTCCTTGGATTGTATCTCCCCTATAAACCTAAATCACTACTGAAAAAATATTAAATAGTAAATAGAACTAGGGAGGGGGAGTTTCATGGCCTCCTTATGCAATAGGAGGTGGTTGAACACTAAGGTTCAACCAATGTTTCTCAAACACAGCCACTGCCAATGGATTAGTCAGAATATCATCCACTTTCTCATCAGTTTCCACATGATCGATTTTAATCTTACCTTGTTCACCATTCTCCCTGATGATGTGAAATTCGATATCAATATCTTTTTATGAGAATGATGAACATGACTCTTTGTAAGGTCAATTGTTCTCTTGTTATCAGAATAAATCACAATACGTTGTATCAGCTCATCACCAATTCCAGTCAGTTACTTCTTTATCCAAAGTAGTAGAGTGAAATATTATTTTGTGGATATATATTCAGGTTCAGAAGTGCTAAGAGAAGTAAATTCCTATTTCTTTCTCAACCAGCCCATTTAATTCATCCCAATATAGAATGCTCCACCATTAGTGGACTTTTTCTCCACTATAATCTAGCCTGGTCAGCTTCAGAAAAATTTGATACTTCACCATCTTTTCCAATAAAAAATTAATGCCCATAATTATGTGTACCTTGAATGTATCTCATGATTCATTTTACTACCTCTATATTTTATTCTTTAGGATCACTTTAAAAGTGGGCTGCAAGGAATGTTGGAAAGGAAATATTTGGCTATTTTTTCATCAGGTATAGTAGGCTTCCAATGATTCATCTGTATATGGTTGGATCCACTGAAGTCCCTTCATCATGCTACACGAGAATTGTTCCAACCACAATGAAAGTTGAAATTGGTTTGGAATAAAGAATATTGAATTCATTTTTCATCTCTCTTGTATATTTTTCCTATGAAATTAAATTTTAATCCTTTTTTGGAATCACCTGCAAGCCTAAACAGTATGTGAGTTCACCAATCAAGGAGATTTCAAATTCTAATTTCATATGATTTGTAAATTTATCGACTGAACCCTGTTTGATTCAACCAAAAGTAATATCATCCACATATACCACTACCTTGACCTGATCATTATGATAATATTCACATTGATATTGTGATCCACTCATACACTTTTAAACTCAAGCTTTTATATAGAAGAATCTTACTGAGAGTTCCATGCATGTGGTTCCTATTTCAGGCCATTGTGATCTTTCTATAATTTGAAAACATTCTGTTCATCATTGCCAAGAAAAAAACACACAGGTTCTTCAATGTGAATTTATTATTCCAATAATCCATTTATGAATTCTATCATTATTTCCATTTGATACACATTATAAACTATTTGGATTTCCATGGAAATAAATAATTTGATTAACTAGGGTCTCGCTACTGTCTAAATCGTCTCATCAATATCAACACGTTCGATTGTTGAATATAGTTTAGAGACCATGCATTCCTTATTTCTGATCACATTTATGTGCTTCTCAAATTTTTTCTTGAAAATCCACTTCGTACAAATCAAATTATGACCTTTAGGTATTTTGACAAGATCCCAAGTATGATTTTTGTCAATATTTTCTAACTCATCATTTATTTATTTCACCCACGACTCATACATTGCAGCCACATCAAATGAGGATGGTTCTATAGCTAATAAAAATGATGATTTCAAATTATTCCACATTATCGATGTCTATGTAGGTGCATTCCAATCCATGATAGTGTTGGACTAATAAATATATGCTCTTCAATTTTCCATTTGGGGTTCGAACATATTCTCTCCAGTTATGGCTTTATCATTAGATTCTTCTTCTAAATTAACATCATGTTGTGAGTCCTGATAATTTTTTACACCTTCCTCTACCTATGTATTAGCATTTGTTTCTTGTTCACATTATTCCTCTTCTATTATCACATCAGAATAAGAATTCCTTGAAGAATTCAAGTTTTTCTCTTTAATTATGTTAACATCACTGATTTCCATAATTCTTCCCAAGAACATGTCGAAACACTTTTAGGATTTTCTAACCATGGAGTATCCATGAAATATTCCTTCCTCTACATTGTCACCATACCTCCCTTGATTTATTTTTTTGATGAAACATATTCTTCTAAAAACATGGAAATTTTACAAATATGGTTTCCTTACATGACATAATTCATACGATGTCTTTGTCTCACCCATATATTTCCTTGTTTGGTTTTGAATATACACTACATCATTAACTTCCAAATTCTAGTAATGTTAAGTAATATGACCCTCGATCATTATAGTTCTGTCCATATTGCTTACCACAGGATTCTTGTGCTCAAAAATTCCATTTTTATCTGTATTCCTCACAGAATCCATATCATTTTGTATCCCATGATTCTCTAGATAACATTAAAATTAAATGGAAATGTATTACCCTCAATTATCAGATTTCAAGAATTTTAAATTTTTTCCAATATCATTCCAGGCGATTCGTTGATAGGTTTTCAAGAAATCAATAATTTGACTCTTCCTGTGTATAACACTCACAGATTCCATTATACTATAATTATCTATGAAAAGAACAGTGTACCATTCTCCATGTTTTATGGCGATATCTATCTGGCCACATAAATCTGTATGGATGACATCAAGAAGATTTGAAGCCCCTATCTTCTTTGGTTGATAAAAGTGCACACCAACTTCTCCAATATGAAAGCGTCAACAGCCTTTTCTCATTCACACTTCTTGTTTGGGATATCAATGATAATCTCCAGCCTCAATATCTTTCTAATGTATTTCAGATTGATGTGCCCCACGCTCTAATTCCATAGTCTTACTCTTCAATGGTAATGTAGAAAATGTTTTCATTACTATCAACCTGATACAAGTTTCACTCTATTATACATACTTCCATAAAATAATTCCATGTCTTTTCACTTATAGTACAACCCTTTAATTTAATGTCACAATAAGCCCAGAGTCATAGAGTTAACTCACACTCAAAAGATTTTGATGAAATACATCCATATAAAGAACATCAGTCTTCATTAGATCACTATTATCCAGTTTAGTATTTCTATTGACATTGATCTTAAGAGAAACATTATTACCAAACCTCACTTTTCCGTCAACCTTTTTCTTGATATTCATTAAACATTTTGCATTTCCTGTCATATTATATGAACATCCACTATCAAGAATCCAAGTCTGGTTGTTCTTGGTAACATTGAGATCTACATCTGCAATGTTGGATTTCTCAATTTTATTATTTTCTTTCCCTAATATATTTGATAGAGTGTAGGACACTGATGGAAATTTAATTTTCTCTTCCATGTAAATAGGTTCTTCATATTCATACACTTCATCCAAAGGAAAAAACATGTTTGAAATGGAAACATTGTCTGTCTGATGTGTATTGAACTTCCTATGAGCATTTTAAGAATTTATCATGTCATAACTCTTCCTGCAATACACATCTTTATGGATTGAGTTAGAACAGATAAAACAATATCCATATAAATTGATTCTTCTATAAGATGGAGGATATGAAATTAGTCCTCGTTTTTTGACTTCCCAGATCATCCCTATTCTAATATCTCATTGGATCTTCACAATATGACAAGGTATAACCCAAATAGCCACAGAACTGACACATAATGAGAGGAAATTTCTCCCCAATTTAATTCCTTTTCATATCTCCCTACATAGGATAATAGTTTGGCTGCCTATAATTTCTGAATACCTATTGTTAATTTTCAGTTTTTCTTTTATATTGAATTTAGGGTTTCCTTTTTAGTTTTGTAGATATATTTTAAATATGTCCATATTTCTTCTTAACTTCATTATGGATCATATTATTTAAAAAATTATTTGTTTCATCATTGAAAATGATTCCACTATTACTCATGTACACATGATTTTGGTCATTTAGAATCTTTTCAACACCATCGGCACCTCTCTAATATCTCTCTAGCTACTGAACATCTGAGAATCTTCCGAACATGAATTTATTCATTTATTCTTATGAATTTTATTCACTTTCGAGTTTACTTATTAGTGTAACAAATTTTTCACATAGACCATAAATTGTATTGGATTTCTCTTTTAGTATAGATTTATGGTCATTGATGGCCTTTACCTATTCTTCAATTAGTAGTTTTACTTCCATCACATCTTCAATTCTTTCAAATGTTGATGATTGCACTTTAAAAAATTCATAAAACCATTCAATTCTTGAATCATATAGATCAACATATTTTGATGACTCTTCCACAATTCCTTTCTACTCATTGCATTTCTTACATTTATTCGTAATCAAACCAAATGCATCCTTATGTTGTAACCTGGGATTAGCATCATTGGTCAACTGATTATCCCCAGCCTTATCATTTTATGGTTTGGATTTTTCATTTTTAGCCATCATGGAAGCATGGGTCTATAACACAGATAGATTTTATGATGTAGATTCCTTTTAATTTAATTTATGTCTTCTGTGGTAAAATACACCAATATTATCTTTTGTTATAGGCAACACCATATTATATGGCAGTATAGACAATAATATACTTGGCTTGTGTTGCACACAATTTCATGTTCTTTTGATAGAACTGATTTCACACAACATTGAGTATAGATTTTGTACAACATATAAATTAAATAAGTTTCTATTTAGTTATACTCCACACCAAAGGAAGCTTTCACTACATGCCACACTGACTTTTCTTGCGTTATACACAAGAGCAATCTTTCTCAATTTCATGCATTGTAAGCCATACTGAGTTTCACTAAAAATTGACATATTATTAAATTATTATTATTTAATGGGATATAAAATAGATGTTATGAATATTAATTTTATGAAATTATCATTCATCTTACACATTTTCTAGAAAATGTTATTAAAACAATATAAATTTTTCAAATAAAATAAGTATTTCTCAAAAAATGAATTTTTTCGACTTTTAATGGCGCACTCATTTAAAATGTAGTTTTAAGAATGTTTATAAATTCAATTTGAAAAAAAATTGTCTTCTTATTTGGAACCAATATATGAAAAATTACGTTGATATTTTTTTATATTTTTCTGATAACTTCCTTATTTTGTTGAATAGTAAAAATCCGCTAAATTTTAATTAAAAAATACTTTTTTCATTGAGAAAATTTATATGATTAAAATATAATAATTAATGGTTTTAAAGTATAATGAAAATATATTTTTACCATTTAATATAATTCATGTCATAATCATTAATTTTATATAGAATTAATATGTAAAAACATTTCAATATTTTGCAATGTTTTAACTTTTAAAACTTGTTCTCTCATTTCAAGAACATGATTAATATTAAATTAATTACAGAAACTTTTGTGTTTTGAATTTTGAAAAATTAATTCCATATATGGAATCAAAAGGTCCAAATAGTGTGATTAAGCACCTTGTAATTTTGGACATTATGAATAGTAACTTCAGTAATTATTTTATTTACCATGGTTAAAGGGTAAATTTGGTAAATAAGGGTAAAAAATAAAAAAAATAAAAAAATAAAACTACCATAAAATGGGTCATAATCCTATTGGTTGAGATATTTCTGATCTAGTGCATCCTTAGATAGATTTTTAGACCACATGGATTCTCTTGGATATGAAAATGACATTTTATAATAATTAATTTAAAGTAATGATAATTATAACCTAAAGGTATATCTTTTACTAAATATATTTTAATATAAGGTTATATAAATGATCTCTATTACTATAAATATTAATAATTAATATGAAATGTTTCCCAAAATCATGGTAATTTATTTATAATTTTTAAACAACAAATAAATCAATTTTTGTTTGACACAATTATGATGTAGTGATTACCTCATTAATGAATGATTAAAATAAATGAATTTAAAAATATTACAATAATATTTATTTTAATATTTGGATGCTATACACGAATTTTCTAGATGATATTTACATATTATATTTGAGTTAATACCTAATTTTTGAATGAATCAGGTTTTTATAATTTTTTTAAAAGTCATGTATCTATAGTGTCAAAAATTTACATAACTCATACCTTAAAACATAAAATAGTTTATTAAATGATATTAAATTTATAAAAAACTATTATTCTCTCAAATGGTAAATATATGTTTAAATAAGTCATAAATAACTTTTTTTTGAAGTTGGTCATGATATGGTAATTACATTAACCCATAATGTTTAAATAATATGATATCACGGTAAGATTAAAAACGGTAAAATAAAGATAAAACCAAAAAGAAGAGGATAAAGAAATATTCAAAAGATTTTAAAAAAATTATCAGATGATGTGTACTCTATGAAAAAAAAACTTATCTTATAATTAAATAAGTATTGGACCATTTAAAATTCAAATTTAATTTATAATAAATTAATATATTGGAACTTTTCAAATGTGTCTTTCTCCTCTCTTATAAAAGGGTACCAACTCACTATCCTCTTCACTCCATTTTGAACCTTCGATCTTGGCTAAAACCAACCCATTTAACTTATAAAGGTTCCTAGTTAAATTCTAGATATTCTGATCATCTCAAAAGACCAATCATAGTGCCTTATGAGGAACTATATTGGAGGCACATCCAGGAAGAGGTAATCTCTTCTACCGATCTTTTCAAATTTATTCACGAGTGGAAAATGGGTTTATACCAACACATGAAGGCCCACGGTTTATAAGAACCGTTGGGAAATTATTGTTTATTCCTATGGTTTTGCTAAAACTATCGGTATAAATTACCAATTTCTGATTTTTATTGGGATCCCTTTCAATTTTTCACCCCCCGCGTGACCCCCCCCCCCAAACCACGGCCTCCCGACCCTCTCCTCCCATTCCCGACCTCGACCTCCTCGACCTCCCGACCTCCGCCTCAACCTATTGACCTCCTACCCCTCTCGTATCCCTCTCATTCAGCAATGTTCAACCCTCCCCTCTTGGCTCCCTCTCCGATGATGACGCCGCCCTCCCCTCTTGGCTCCAAGCTCCCTCTCCTCCTACAACGTTCCCCCCTCTGACGATATCCTCCATCCCCTTCTCTAGTCATGTGTGAGACCCCCCAATGTCGAACACCCTGCGTGACGTCCCCCTCTCTCAGATCCCTCTCCTCCACCATTTCTCCCAAATTCCTTGAGGGTTCTAGATCGGTACTTCCAGGTAAGAATTCATCTTCTTTAATTCTTCAATTTCTTAGTGTTTTCCTCTCTTCGGTTGCACGGTTTCATTCAGTTGAACCCTAGGGGTTTGAGGTTTCCTGATTCTAACATTGATATTTTTTTTCTAGGGGGTATCATGGTTCTCTTAGGTTGCCTGAGACATGTTTTGGAATCTGATGCCAAAGGAAAAGTGGTTTGGATAGTCTTGGTTCATCTACCACCATTTGAGTTTGGTTTATTCTTCTCTCTTTGTTTGGCCCAATTTAATTTGGTTCTTGTAGTGATTTATGTGTCTATGAAAACTATATATTAGGTATTAATTGCATGAATAACACTAATTTACATCCTTCATATCTATTTGTGTGTGTTTGTATATCATATCATGTTATATGTTCAAGATTCATCCTTTGGTATAATCACCTCATGTTTGATTATTGATGGGTGAGTGGAGATATGCTGAGAAACATGATATTGTACAATGGATATATGGTTATAATTGATTTTTTTATTCCATTTTGGTATGTGATATTATATGTGTCTAACACGGCCTAGTGTATGTTTGATTCTACTTTCATTAAATCTTATTTTTTTGATTCAATTTTTTAATGTTGAATTTATGTTAATTATATTAATATAATTTTGGTTATATATCTTTTTTTTCTTTTATTTATTTGATGTTTCATGGATGTCAAATGTATGGGTGACCCATTCTAGATTCTCAATAACTGATTCAATGCCACACATTCTTGAGGATGAAACAAACCAATTTAAATGAAACCAACATGAACTCATTAAAACTAAATTGAATGAAATAAGACATAATATAAGTAGGAAAAATAAAAATAATCTAAATTTTATTATCTTATAATGAGTAAAATTGAATATTCCTAAATGAATCTACAATAACATAAATTAATGTATACTGAACAAATAAATTAAAACTAAACAGATCTAAAACAAATCATATCATGTTTTATCAAAATGAATCATACATAATCAGTGACCTTCCTCAATTAGGATGACATCAAACATAACAAACCAAGATTAACCATAGTAAACCAAACAAAATAAGATTATGATGAGTAAACCCAAAATGAGTTGAACTAAATAAAGTGGAACCATACAAACCCACAAATGATGTATCAAATTGGGCCAAATATAATGAATTAAAACATATATAACATCAACTGACACGAACTAAATTGAACTAAACCAAACTGATATCTCCCAAATGTAATGAAACTAAATTGATTAGAACCCAATCTTTAATTGATAACTTGCATTCCCTTTCAATAAGAGAGTCATCTCCATTTTCAATAATTGGCCCAGTCAGTGAAAGATAATGTGTGAAATAGAAACGATCAGATAATCCCACTATATCTGCAACCTCATCGGGGATTAATGGTGTTTACCCAAATCAAGAGATGTATAGTAGCATGGGGTGAAACAAGGAACCAGGTATTATGGTGGTGTTGTGATAACTGCATCAATAAAGGTGACCCCCTATCTATACAAATAAAAACTGTAATGGACCACTGAGTCTGTAAGGGATATTTTCCTGTTGAATATGGCTGAAGAGATGCCAGAGGCCTTTAAGGGTCAATACAACTATATTAAGAGGCTGAATCTCTACCACTAAAGCTGTCATTACCAAAGTGGAAACTTGGACTCCTGAACGCACATCTCCTCCTGGAAAAAACCACCCATTCAAAAATAATTCCATGAAGACATCAATCCTAAGGATTATATATATTTACAGCCTCACCCAATAACCCCATGTGGTGTATTATCCTACTTCTATGATTTCTAAATATGAACTGACACTATTATGGATATTATGGGAAGGGAACCAGTGAGGGCATATAGCGGTCAGCCAATCTGTACTACAATATACTAAAATATTGATCCAATCGTTAAAATAGATGAGCGATCTTATAGAAATATCATTTATTAACTTTTTATTCAGGATATTGAGAATATCCCTCTCCAAAACAATAGTCTATGATGGGTTATCCCAGACATCCATGACAGGAAGAAATTTGTCTGAAATTTCCCCAAGGGGGGTATCCTGCCTATTCAATAGACATCCTAGAGGCTAATTCCATCTTTGTTGTGGGACAAATGGAATGAGTTGGTTCCATGGAACCAATGGATAAGCATCTCTATTAGAATATTAGATTCATCATATATGATATACTAGGAAACCTGTACTAGTTTATAAAGATGTATAACGTGTAGCTGGTCGGAAAAATCTAAGAACCATTACCAAACCGAGAATAGCCATGCTCATTAATCAGAGATGTTCACATGAGGTTCACAAGACACCATGGAAGCCCTGGTGACTGGTCTACCTTATCGCACCATATCCGGTTGTCATGTCACATTCATCATAAAAATGGTTTTAAACACGACCATTTGACTCTGTGTCAAAATGAAAGAGTCGATGGAAAGACTAAAGGGTTTTACATGATAATGATCATGCATCACCACAAGACCCTTCATTGGGGATGCGACATAGTACCAACAGGCAGAGAGATAATCTTCGATAACACTCTTACGAAGTTGCAAGACCCCTTGACGTTCTCATATAAAGAATTAAATAAAAGAAGAAATGATAGATGGTTATTATGGATTGTGATACCATGGAAATTACCCACATGGTTAGTAAATACCCCATTTGTTGGACAAAGTATAATAATTGGGGTGTAGGTGGAAGGTTATTGTGGTCAATGATCATTATGTGACACCGCATGAATAAACCATTGCTGGATCATATGAAATGCGTAATAAAAATTCCCTACAACGAATCCATACTGAATCTACAAGATACATACCACAAAAGGCGGTGTATAAATATGGTTTTGAGGCCTCTATATCCCTCCCCCTTAGCAGAAAAAAATGAATCTATGCACTTGCACATTCAAGATTCCAAAATAGATTACATACATTGTAGATTTCTCATATTGGTCAATCTCGTGATCACAATGATTACCCACGAGGTAAAATATAGGGAACAACCTAAGGGGTTATAAGGCATGCATAAACACTTCATTTGATAACATGATGTATTGCGAAGGACTTCTTGCATGACATCCAGGTGATGTGAAGGAGGTCCTGAATATCTGATGAATCAATTGAATTCCTTAACAAGATAATAGTAGAAAAGTCTAAGGTATATATGTAATGAAAGATTGAATAAAGATTAAAAGACATGATACTTATGTAATGAACATTTACAATGATCCTCATAAACATCACATAACTCACCTAGATCATGTGAAACCATCAGGACATGTCACCCAAATCATGCGACCCTCCCTGGATATGCCATTTTTATCATGCGATGTCCTCCAGACATTTCTCTCAAGTCTCATGACACCCCTCAGATATGCCACCTAATTATTTTAAATACCTATGGTATCTCCATATAGATCATACAATTTTCACATACAGGTCACCAAAATTATGCAACAACCCCATTGTCAATTAGTTAGGTCTCGCGAAGTCCTCCACACTTATTGGCCAGATCATTTGACATCCTGTAAGAATATCATGAAGGTTTCATGATGAAAAAAGGTAAAGTCGCCTGGATTTCACTGGCTCAATGTCTTTAACACAATCTTGAGGATGAATTTTTAAGTTTTATCCACAAGAATTAGGAATGAACTTTCATCACACGGTATATGATAATCCAATGATAGTTGATGTAGGTCCAACAATAGTGATAGGTACAATTAATATTGAATCATCATTATATAGTGTTTTATTTGAAAATATTTCCACCAATTATATTATTTAGACCTATATTGTGTACATGATAAATCATTTTATTGATTTCATGCATTTTGTGATTTAAATTGCAATGCCTTTAGATAAAAGGAGAGATAAAGGTCTCAGATGCCCCTCTTATGACTTTCCTTATATGATATCATTCATTTCAATGTATTTTTTACTCTAGATATGGAACCAATGGATATAATTATTAATATGGATTGATTGATTATTATTAATTCCATGATTGACTAGAACCCAAATGAATGAAATTGTCCAAGATAATATAAACAAAAACAATAAAAACTAAATCTAGTGGAAATTTACCAAATAAACTTGTATTGAACAAAACGAAACTAAGTTGAAACTCAAGACAAACTAATTATATACCATTTATAGGAAGATTAATTGTTAATTAATAGGAATGTACTTTTTGATAGTATCATTTTGAATGATGGATTTGTTTCCCCTTGCTTTTAGGAACATGATTTGACCCATGTCACGTTGTGGTTCTTATATGATGGGCGGTGACATGTATAGTCATATGGGACTGGTATGTTTTAGTTTATTTTTTATTTTATTTTCTCTATCGCATTGTCCACTTAGGTCTTTTACTGGTTTCTATGGATAGGGAGTAGTTATATTCTATGAAGGAGGCCAGAAGGGGTTCATATTGTTTCAATCCATCGTCTTTGATCTGAGGTAAGATTTTATGAATACTACTTGTCTCGCACCTCATATATTTTGGGGATTTCAATGTTTTTGACTCCATGTTATGTTTTTAGTCGGGAGTTGGATCATTTGGTGTTGGTTCTGGTGGATTTGGTTCTCTGCTGCCAATCGGGGTAAGGTTTTAATGCTGTTGGAGAGTTATTCAATAGTTATGTAGGGTCCTTTATGTGTTTTAAGGTTCTTAATATCCAATTTGTAGTGCGTTGATGCCTGCTTGTAGGTTTCGAGTCACCAAGTCAAGGGTGACTCGCTCGCATGTGAATAGGTAAGCAAGTATATGCATGTGGGTTCCCCCGTTATGTGTATAGTCAACCATGGAAATGATTATACACGTACGGGGCTAGGTGTGCCCATGTATATATATATAAATTCATACACATGTGAGTGGAGACTGGTATATGCATATAAGCATATTTTTAAGGATCCCCTTGCACATGCTCATGGCCATGCAGGTGTGTGCATGGGGGATAGGTGTCCTTGGATGTGTTTGAAGGTGCATATACCCATTGGGGGAGCATGAGCTTTTAGTTAGAAAGCTCCAAGAGCCGAAGTGGATGGCTTGCTTCAACCGTGATGTAGAGTCCCTCTCGTAGCCTCTTTAATTTAAGAATGATTTAAATTGAATTTAGCTTCTTTCTTAATTCTACTTAATTATATTGAATTGCATATCTTGAATAAGGTTTCTTTAATATAATTATTTCTTTTGCTAAATAAATTCATGTTTTTATAATAAAACCACTTTTAAAAACAACGAATATAAAATATATATCTTTATCATACCAAAATCCTGAATCAAGAGTATGTTTTTATAACATAAGATCAGTTTCTATAGTGTGAAGGACAACTACATAGGATTTATTTGGAATTCTGGCCGGAAGATGCTATCCTGGGGATGTTGCTGAACCGGGCCAACACGCCGGGGTCACACCACGGTCACGCCGTGATTTGGCCGTGCTTCCGGACGACACCCTGCGACAGTTCGTAGTCTTGTCAGAATTCAATGTATGATACCTAGATATAGTTTTAGATACATTACCCACCCATAGTTAATGGGGAAGGAGGCGACGACCAGAATGTTTTCCTGCTTCCATCCGCTCCCTTCGCTCATGGATGGATGATTCTTCCCCACAGATATCACTGGACCAGGCCAACACGCCGTGGTCACGCCACGGTCATGTCGTGATTTGGCCCAGCTCCAGGACGACACCCCGCAGTGGTTCACAGTCCAATCAAGATTTTGATTTATGATACCTAGATAGAGTTTTCATACATTACTCACCCATAGTTAATGGGTAGGGAGGCGGTGACTGTAATGTTTCCATGCCTCCTCCCTCTCTCGTTGCTCTTGGCCAGAAGATGTTGCCCTGCGGATGACGCCGGACCGGGACAACACGCTGATGTCATGCCGCGGTCACGCCGTGATTTGGCCCTACTCCAGGACAACACCATGTGGCAGTTCACAGTCTTTTCAGAATTCGATTTATGATACCTATATAGAGTTTTAGATACATTACCCACCCATAGTTAATGGGGAGGGAGGAAACAGGTGGAATTTTTCCCCAACTCCTCCCGCTCCCTTCACTTCTGTCTGGAAGATACTGCCCCGCAGAAGTCGCTGGACCCAGCGAACACGTCGCGGTCAAGCCGCAGTCACGCCGCGGTCATGCCGCGGTCACGTCGTGGTCACACCGCAGTCACACCACAGTCAAACCACAGTCACGCTGCGGTAATGTTGTGATCTAGCCCTACACCAGGACGAAACCCTGTGGTGGTTCGCATTTCTGTCGAAATTCGATGTATGATACCTAGACAGAGTTTTAGATACATTACCCACCCTCCTTCCTAGACCCCGGACAGCCCCCCACCCTCTTCCCTGGACCCCGAACAGCCCCCCACCAACCCTCCTCACTGGATCCCAATCTAAGCTCTCTTCAAGATTCACCCTAAATCCAATGGAAAAGAGGTTTTTAGAGCTTCAGAAGAAGATGAGAGAAGAGTGAAACCCCTAATCGAAAAGAAGAAGAAAGAAGAGGATTATAGTCTCTCAGATCTTCAATCTGTACTTGACGGAACTCAAAACTCCCATGTGACGTGTATGAGTCAACCCCACCTCAAACCGATGCACGGTGTGGCCAGTACCACTCAAAGTGTCTCACATTTATTTGAAATAGACACATTTTAAAATGAAAACAACAACTGAAATATGGAAAAACCGACCAAACCGATCCAGATTATGTTGACACCCCCACCCTCGTGGACAACCACTCAACCCTGGACACCCCGACCCCCATGGACAGCCTCTCATCCCTAGACACCCCCACCCCTCGGGACACCCCCAACCCCTTATATGTCATATTATATATGTGTTATATATAATTCATAATTCTATATGCAACATAAATCATTTTGTAAGTGTTATTGATTCATAATTCAGAATTCATTACATAATTCATTCTGCATGTATTCAATTGAGAATACAATTATGAATTCTGTATTGCATTGAGTAATTGGTTTCATATACATGATTATAAAAATAGTTCACAAGTTCATGAATTTTTAAAACCATTTCATATTTCCTACAACCATGCTCTAAAAACCTTTAGAGTAGTTCACAGGTTACAAAAACAGTTCACAAATTTTTGATTTTGTAAACATATTTCATATTTTCAGTTTTCTATAAACTAATTCTAGATTTTGACAACCCAAAACATTTCTGAATTCACAGCTTATCCCTTTTAATGGCTCTTTCTAAATATATGCTTCCCTTTTAGAGATCACTCCCCCAAATGGTTAGACACATATAAAACTCTAAACGCACCTATCATTTCCAAAACCACACAATAGATGTATCGTGAAACCTTAAGAAGCCACACTATGTGCTAACCTCAGTCAGTCTATCCTCATTTGACTCATTCCCTGAGCACCCATCTCCATTCTTCGACATGTTTCCACTTCAATTCATTTCAATTCCTTCAATACCAAAGGCATTACGCAACCACCCAAACCCACCAATTTAAATCATTACCTGACCCTAGTGTAGTTCAATAGTAAAATCCTCTACTAACTTAAAACCAAATTTGTTTCCTACCACACGCAACAACTCACCTCTGATACCCACACCGCATATTTCTTTTCGAAAACACTCGAATACAATGCCCACAATCAGCTCAATCATATACCCTAAATGATTTTGTATTTAAACACCATATGAAATCTAATTGCACACATCAAGGATTCCTCACTAGAATCACAATTACAGCCCAACCAATCCAATAACAATGCCACCCCAACCAATCCAAATCCAGTTCCACAAACCTATGAGCCTTCTAGAACAAGGATTATATATTTGTAAAAAATACATCACTCGCCACCATAGAAGTTTCATCATCATCAACTCACCCAAAAAACCTCAACCACTTTTTCGATATCTCCATGTTCATAACCCCTATGATGTTTCATAACTGTCCAAAAGACAGTAGGGTATCTAGACATATAGCCATTTCCCCCCATTATTCTAAAGAAGATAATATTGTTTTTGGAATGATCACCATGAAATAATTGTATGCTATGACTTTATAGATGAATACCACCAACAATCACCTATTTCATATCTCTCCAATCACTACATGGACATGTCAAAGTCATTTAAAAGTCTTCTACATCCCTACCCATGATAATATCATCACATAAAAATCATTCATCCACCTACTCATAGTTTTCTTCCCTACTCAAGAAACTCATCATATGCCCTCTAACCGGTCCTACCCCTAGTAACCACATGCACTAACATAACAACAACACTCCAAGGGATTCTCATTTAATGAAAACCAGGAACCTCGATGTGCTTCCAACAAAAACCAAATCTCCCACGCACAGTTTCCACCCAAAGAGGAAGTTTTCACATAAAACCTCATAAACCCACATTTCATTGAGCACCTATTATTACCATGATCAAATTTATAAGTATAAGGACCACCCATTTTAATATACATTACACTAGCTAGGCACCCAAACATGTCCATCCCTCTATAAGCCAACCACAAGGGTAAACCACAGACACTCAAGTTTTCTTCCTCAAAACCAAAGCCACCCAACATTACAAAACCCATATCAGGTTTCACTATTCAAGTACTACTTTCAATGGTCCAAAAAATCCTTCTTGATTTCACACACCCTAAATCACACACAACCTACTTGACCTATCTCATCTTCTGATGCATTTATCTAAGACTAATTTTACTTTTGAAGTAATCACACATTTATTCCTTTCATTTTCGCATCTTCTTCCAGAGCCATTAACACCATATTTTCTTCTTATTTCATGCAAAGTATTTTCAATTTAACATTTCATAATTTCTTCTGGTGATTACTACACCATGTTTTTTCCATATTTTTTTTATTGAAACTCTCTTCATAAGGTGAATTTAACCTTACATTTCATAGGAATCAATCATATGGAATCAATCTTAAGGAAATTTTCAATTTGTTAAGGTTTTATATTCATTCGATCATCCTATTTTCATCATATTTTGATGACCATAGTTTCTCGGTATTTATAAAACCTTCAAAAGTAAAGTGTGTGACTTCTAGTTAGTCTATTAACCAAATTCGTCTCGATTTTGGGATGATTTGAAGACGGTTGAAATCATTGGGGAGAAATCTATTTCTACCCCTTTCTGTGGCATCAATTTCTCTCAGTGGTTTCAAACTCACCAAACAGATTCAATCCATTTCTTTTAGTTTTCCTATGACTATCACTAGAATCGAGATCCTCCGACTACTTCACTTTGGATGTTTCAAAACCTCCTGCATGTTTTGTGTGGCTTGAGGTCGACCAGTGGGTTAGCGATATGGTCCTTCATCTCTGACCTACAAATATGATATTTTTGGCTTGGATCTTGGGAAAAAAGTGGCATTCCTTGCAGATTCATAAAAAATGGAAGAGGAAGAGGCCTAAGAGGAGGGTGATGTCGGCACAACCATTTCCAAGGGAGTTCACCTTCAGAACAGATTCATAGATTTAGGTGAAGGGACTTCAGATGATGATGATTCATGGAGTGGAAAAGGGTTGGTAACCGAAATCAGAAGAAGTCTGGGAATTTTAAAAAGGAGAAATATTCAGTGATTCAAGAAACGGCTATTAAACCTTTTTAGAATTATCATACTTTATTAGAGTAAGAGGAAGAGAAACCAACATTTTTCTGCTAGAATGGAATGAATAAAAGAATGAAATTGGCCATTGAATTTGATGATCACCTAGTTACTATTAACCAACTAGTTTATTTAATATATCTCCAAAATTTCCTTTGGATTTTCAATCTCTATTAACCAACAAGTTTCTTTAACATATCTCAGAAATTTCCTTTGGATTTTAAATCTCTCCAACTAATGTCTTCTCTACATTTATCAAAACCTTTTTAAACAGTTATCTTTAAACTATTAACACATTGTATTTAACATAAAGATCAGTTTAACAACAATTTTGTATCTTGGAGAGGTGCAGGTTTTCAGTTTTACAAGTTGGGGTTTATAGGTTAGAAAATATATTGGAGTGGTGCAGGTTTATAGTTTTACAGGTTGGGGTTTACATCTTTGGAATTAGGGTTTACATGCAGGTTGTTTACATGTTGTCCGTTTACAGTAGGTTGTCCAGTTTTGGATGGAGGCTGTTTACAGTAGGCTGTCCAGTTTTGGGGATATAAGATGTATACCAATGATTTTCAGAACCGTTTGTATACAAAATATGCTGGACAAAGTATGCCAAAGGTTCTGAAATTGTTAGTATACAGGGAAACAGAGTATGCCAACGGTTCTGAACTATGGACTAGAATAAAATGTATACCAACAGTATGAAAACCATTTGTATACAGATTAGTACCAACGGTTCATCAACCGTTCGTACATATATATACCAACTGTTAAAGTAGAACCACTAGTATAGATAAATTTCAGACTATATATCCCAAAAGTTTTCTAGGAACTGTTGGTATAGATCTACTGCCACACCTCACATACCAATAGGCTATGAAACCATTTGGAAATACTATCCCAACGGTTTCAGTGGATATCCCAACGGTTTAAAACCGTTGGAAAAGATTGAATTTCTAGTAGTGATTTCTTCTTATACTTACTATTATTAATTTGTTTCATTATAAAGTAATAATATAAGTATCACTCATATACTTATATTTTATTATAAATATAAAACAACCCTAATTTACCTTGTATCCATCCTATAAAAATTAAAAGCATCGCGCGTGCTTACGTACGGATTATCGTCTTCACGCCATGGTGTAATCTATTTTTCACCACCACCTTACATGGATGGGTATAATTGTGGAAATAATAACTATATATAATTGTTATAACATTATTTTAATTCTGATATATTATAGACCATCCAATTCAATATCATTCAACAACTATGCTAATGATATCATCAGTCATGCGTACGTATGGATTATCATC
The DNA here is from genome assembly GCA_963277665.1 of Viscum album. NCBI lineage: Eukaryota > Viridiplantae > Streptophyta > Magnoliopsida > Santalales > Viscaceae > Viscum > Viscum album. The sequence goes on from OY728136.1 coordinate 1,297,476,586, forward strand.
TCCACGACAGGATGATATTAATTCTCCATGTTATCTATTGAATAATGATCATTAAAGAAATATAAAAAATAATCATTAAATAAATAACATAATATTTCTACTATATATATATATATGTCAATTAATTACTTCGATTTAATTTAATAAGGAAATGAAAATAGCATTCATGCGTACGTACGGCATACCGTCTCCTTGAATGGCGTATTCCATCTCATTTATCTATCTAATATATAAATATTTATATACTGAATATATATGATACATAAATATTGTTTTACACTCTAGAAGTAAATAAATCATGATTTATGTAATAATATCAAGAATAATAAGTCCAAACATGTACAATAAAAGAAACGTTTATTACCCAAAACGTTTCTTTAACATGGAATTGACAAATAAATGGGTAATATAAAGTCATAATTGAATCATATATGATATTATAAATATTAGTATGGTTCATTTAAAAGTTAATAATATGTTTAAACCCACTATACCTGAGTTTCAGACACAAATGGAACAAATCGGACATAAGGTAAGGGATAATTTTGCTATGTCATTTTTATCTGAGATTTCTTATACATAAGTATCTACTGGTGTTATATTTTCCATCCATTTCCATTTTTTCTACAAAAAAATCATAAAATTATAACTATTATTCTAGGTATTTTTTAAGTCATTTTTACCCTTTTTTACTTTTACTACATGGTTTGGAAGAAATCATTCTTTTTTTACCATACAAGGTACATTTTGACTTTTTAGGAAAAAGTTCGAGGATAATGTTTTTGTTTATATTATACTTCTTGAATGAATTTTTACGGTTTCACAAAGCCTTATTTTCAGAAATCTTCCTCTGAAAAATTTCATTTTTATTTTAAATTAAATTATATTCATTAAAAATTTCAGGACATATTGAGAAAAGAAAACATTTTGAAGAATAATGGAAATTTTTCTCAGGAATTATGTTCAAGGATTTTATCTAAATTACATGCCTTATAAAATAAAATAGGTTTATTGTTTCTGACGCTATCGCAGGGGCGCGCGCATCCATCTGCTTGGGGCATGACAGGTGTGGCTTTTTGTTACCCCGCATTCTCGCTTTCCAATGGCGGGCATCATTTACTCCTTGTTTAGGGGCATTTACTCCTTGATCACAACCAAGATGATGGGATGGTCATTCTTTCTTCTATGGATTCTTCCTCGGAATGTGTCACCTAGTCTGGGTCTCCCTCGTATATTTAATACGTTGTTCGTGAAACTCTTCCTAGTGACATGTTTCCAAGGACGCCAGTTAATTACACTGCTTCTGTCAGGATATTCCAAGGTGTCTGGTCAGGGCAGCAACCTTCATTTGGGGAAGTAGTCATGTCGAGGCATCATTATTGTGTCTAAACATTGGGGAATTGTTGTGTCTATCTTTTGTCCCTTATTATAGGGCTTCTCGAGGGTGCGGATGCCTGAGGAATCCCACAACAAGCGCGTGGAATCATATTCCATAGGCATGTATCAGATGTTTTCCTCATCTTCCCATGTTTAAAACAGGGTATTCTGCAAGTTTAACATCCAACAGAGACAAATTGGGTTGATCAGAACACTAGCTAGAGTGGATCAGATTGAGGAATCCTGCTTGAGGGAACACCGATATTAGAGCCAGCCCATGGGAAGCTTCTCGAGTGCTGTGAAGGGGAATGGGGTGGCATGATCTCATCGGGATGTGATGGCCCGGACAAAAATCAGGATGGGTGATAGAAAGATACACGAAATGGAGGGGGAATGAGATGGATCCATTATGGAGATGACATTGGTGATGAGCTTGAGTCTCGAAGATACTTCCTACATATCCTCGTGGCAGGGAATCAATGTCTGCATAGTTCTGTCGGTGAGAACTGACATGAAGGGGGTCGGAGTAACCAACGGGTGGTGAGCATTAACCTCGGAGAGGCTTCCTACATACCATGCCTTGACATGTATCAAAGCCCACATAGTTCAGGTGGGTTGTATGGGGCATACACTCTGGGCTACCCAAGGTGGTGGGTGAACCGACGTAAATGAGGTCGGAACGACCGAGTGGTGAATTTGAACCTCAAGTAGGCTTCCTACGTACCATGCCTTGACATGGATCAAAGACCATGTAATTCATATGGGACGTTGGTGAACCGATGTGAAAGAGAACCATGGTCCATCGGATGATGGGCTTGAACCTCGTGAGGCTTCCTACGTACCATGCCTGAACATGGATCAAAGACCCTGTAGTTCGGGTAGGGTTTCATCAGCAAAACGACGTGAAGGAGGACCTTAGTCTGTTGGTGGTGGGATTGAACCTTTGGGATGCTTCCTACGTACCATGCCTTGACATGGATTAAAGTACTCATAGTTCGGGATGAGGGGCTGTAGAACTGACAAGTAGGGGTGTTAGAAAAACTAGATGGCAGGGTCACAACGGCTTACCGCTGGATTGGGATGTAGTTTAATGTCATGTGGGGCGAGGGAGTGTCAGAGAACTGACGTGAATAAGGACCTTGGTCCAAGTGGGTGGTGGGCTTGAACTTAGTGAGGTTTTCTTACGTACCTTGCCTTGACACGGATCAAAGACCTCACAGTTCAAAATGGTTTGGGTGTCGATGAACCGACATGGAGGTGAACCCGGGGGTCCATTGGTGGTGGGCTTGAACCTCGTGAGGTTTCCTAAATACCATGCCTTGACATGGATCAATGTCCTCGTTGTTGAGGTTAGTCACAATGGCTTACCAGAGGACTGGAATGCAGCTTAACATCATGTGGAACGGGGGTGGAACCTGACGTGAAGAAACGAAGGGCGGTGGGCATGAACCTCGTGAATTCTTCCTATGTACCATGCCATGACATGGATCAAAGAAACCTTAGTTCGTATGGATGTACAGTTTAATGTCATGCGGGACAACATACAGTTTAACGTCATGCTGGATAGGGGCATACAGTTTAACGTCATTCTGGATGAGGGAATATAGTTTAACGTCTTGCTGGACGAGGGCATACAGGTTAACATCATACTATATGAGGGAATTTTCATGCTAAATGCTTACTCTTATCCCACATGTGTCATGCTCGGTGTGAGAAACAAGAGGCAACAGAGACATGATGATCACGTCGTGAAGGGTGCGTCTGTGAGAAGCGAAGAGTCGCTTATGCATTGAGCGGCCCATGGTTTCAGGACATACTTCAGGATGGAGGCCCGAGGGTGAAAAAGTGCAGAGGGATAGGGGACTTGGGACTGAATAAAGGAGGTTCCTCATTTCTATCACGGCCTCCGCTGGCCCTGGCGGTGGGGAAGTATGGAGGTGCATGGGTGCTACCTTCCGTAAGAATGACCAGGTGCTTACACCAAGGAGGTTTCCCTTCCCCGCAGACAAACACCACTCCGATAAGGAGGATATAATTACCTGTGAGGGGTGAACCCATCTCCGTGGAGACCAGTGGGTGTAAAGAATGTTCGAGCTGGGGGGACCCTACGTGCGGGGCATAGGGCCGGATCACAGTTTAACGTCATGTGTTGAGGATGAGGTGCTTGTCAGTTTAACATCCTGTAGCTCGGACTAGTGAAGAAGGACCTTAATCCGATGGGTGATGGGCTTGAACCTTTAAGAGGCTTCCTACGTACCATACCTTAACATGGATCAAAGTCCTCGTAGTTCGGGTAGGGTTTCATAAGCGAACTGACGTGAAGGTGAACCCGGGGGTCCACTGGTGGTGGGATTTAACTTTGGGAGGATTCTTATATACCATGCCTTAACATGGATCAAAGTCCTCATCATTCGGGATAAGGGGCTATTGAACTAACACTAAGGGATGTCAGAACAACTGGATGGTAGGGTCACAATGGCTTACCGCTGGATTGGGATGCAATTTAACGTCATGCGGGAAGAGGGTGTGTCAGAGAACCGATGTGAATAAGGACCTTGGCCTAGGTGGATGGTGGGATTGAACCTCAGGATGTCTACCTACGTACCATGCCTTGAAATGGATCATAGTCCATGTAGTTCAAGATAGTCACAACAAATTACCGCTGGACTGGAATGCATTTTAGCATCATGCGGGATGAGGGCGTGTCAAAGAACCGATGTGAATAAGGACCTTGGCCCAGGTGGATGGTGGTCTTGAACCTTAGGATGGCTACCTACGTATCATGTCTTGACATTAATCAAAGTCCACATAGTTCAGGATAGTCAAAACGGCTTACTGCTGGACTGGAATGCAGTTTAGCATCCTGCGGGACGAGGGTGGAACCTGATGTGGAGAAATGACGGGCAGTGGGATTGAACCTCGTAGAGGCTTCCTATGTACAATTCCTTGACATGGATCAAAGACCCCATAGTTCATATGGATATACAATTTAATGTCATGCGGGAAAACATACAGTTTAACGTCATGCTGGATGGGGGCATACAGTATAACGTCATGCTGGACGAGGGCATTGTCATAGTCAATGCTTACTCTAAGCCCATGTGAGCGTGCTCGGTGTGAGAAACAAGAGGCAGCAGAGACCTGATGATCACGTCCTGATGGGTGCGTCTGTGAGAAGTGAAGAGGGGTTTATGCATTGAGTGGCCCATGGTGTTGGGAATTACTCTAGGATGGAGGCCCGAGGGCGACAAATCATAGAGGGAGAGGGGATTTGGAACCGAGGAAAGGATGTGTCTCGTTCCAACCACTCCCTCCACTGGCCCTGGCAGTGGGGAAGTACGGAGGTTAATGGGTGCTACCTTCTGCAAGAAGGACAAGGGGCTTACAACAAGTAGGTTTCCCTTCCCCGCGGACAAATGCCACTCCGATAAGGAGGATATCATCCCATGTGAGGGGTGATACCATCTCCGTGGAGACCAGTGTGTGTAAATAATGTCTGATCCGGGGGGACCCGGCATGCGGGGCATGGGGCCAGATCATAGTTTAACGTCAAATGTTGAGGATGAGGTTCTTGGAAGTTTAACATCCTATAGCTCGGACGAGGTGAGTTTACTCCACACCCCTAGTAATTACATTACCGGTACCCTCTGCTCATTGTGGGAGGGATGGTACTGGCAATGCCGTGTAGAAGGGGGGGTCAGAGAGCTAACAATTGAGGGGTCCACATTCACATGGCTATGAGAAGAAGAAATAGCCATTAGCATGCCTATACGATGAAGCATTATGAGAAGCAATGCCACATGCGATATCATCCAGGGGACTTTGAAATCACATCGTGCAAACCAGGAGGGTTGCACGGGAGAAGGAATTGCCAAGCAAAGGGGTCTGCATGCAAGGGCCTTGCAGAGCTTGGTTGCTCTGCATAGTAGAGGGCACTTGCGAAGGGGTATGCTTTGCATAGTGGTGTGCCTTAGACTTATCATGGGGCAAAGGATCAAGCGGGAGGTTCTTCGTGAAGTGGAAGGGTGATCGTAGAGCACTGCCTCGCGTAACAGAGGTGCCTCGCGAAGTAAGGTGTCGTGAAGCAGTGTGCTTCGTGAAGTACAATGACCCTGCCTTGGAATGTGGATCACATGTATAGGGTGGGTGTTTCATGAAGCATAAACCCTCTGCGACTACCCGGGTCCCCTTGGGGATCCCCTTCCTTCATGAATTACCTTAGGCTTCACGAAGGGTATCCCTCTCGGAAGAGGGGCTCAAAATGAGACAAGGCAGAGGCCTCTCGCGAAGCAAAAATACATCGCGAAGCTGATGATTCTCAGAGTGAAGACTGCTTCACGATTTGGGAGATGAGAATCCGAAAGGTAATATTTTCTATCTGGAGAGCTCAGGGGGAGCTTGGTATTTATAAGCAAGAGGCACCGCGATGCGGAGCTCACGCTGCGCGAAGGGGGATTCGGTTGCTCCGCGGCAGGGCACAAATGTCAACTGGGTTCGTGGAGAGGTACCGCCTCATCTGCTTCGTAGCGGCATCGTGAACGTCAGGGAATTAATGGAGAGTTACCAGCTCCGGCGCTTCGTGGTGTCTTCACAAACATCAGGACATTTGCAGAGAGTTACCGCCTTGGGCACTTCATGGTGGCTTTGCAAATGACAGGTCATTCACGGAGAGTTACTGCCTCTGGCGCTTCGCGGCGAGTTCGCAAACATCAGGGGAGTTCGCAAAGAGTTACTGCCACACGTGCTTCGTGGTGGGGTCACGAACGTCTAGGGAGTTCGCAGAGAGTCACCACCTCACGTGCTTCGTGGGGGCCGCGTTGCTTGGAGGGATATGCGTCGGGGTATTGTGAGGCAGAGTGCGGGGCCTCTTTTACTTTTCCCCTTTCTTCAAATATTTTGGCTCCAACAAATTCCCCTCCTCAGAATTGGAGCTGTGGAGGGATCAAGGGTTGAAGTCTGAGGGAAATCTCCAAAATTATCGGCAGTTCATGGTGATGACTCGCAAAAAGGGCGCGTGAGGTGGAAAGGGGTCGCGCGGTCCGGACGCACCACAAAGATCCGCACGGGCTGGACGCGCCGCGAAGCTTCGAGGGCCGCCACCTATAAATAGGGGGGATGACCTCTCTTTTGTACTTTACCTTCTCCACGACTTTGTCCTTTTGCGCTCTCGATTTGTGAAGCTCCACATACTCCGCGTTTGCTCACCGCGAATCGAGCTTCACGACGAACCACGAGTCTCTGACTCCGCGACAGCACCAATCGATCGTGTGCTTACAAGCCGAGGCTAGGATCCGAGTCTTGGCTTTGCGAACGAGCTTCGCGGGCAAGCTCCGCGAATGATCTTCGTGAACCAACCTGAAATATTTACATGTTCTGAAACCCAATGGCCCATCAAGATGCTGTGCCGGGGGTGCTTGAAGACGTTGCCCGGAGGGATGAGATGGCCAACTGTCTGGGCCTGGGGGAGCTAGTCCGAAGCCACTCAGACCACAATTATTTGAAAAAACTGCTATCAGATTGAAAAAAGAACTATCTGATGTGCAAGAAGCTACCCTTTTACGGCTTCGGGCTGAGGGATGACGTATTCATTCCTGAGGCGAGTAGGGACGAACCATCTTGCTGGTTCAAGAGCATGCCATGCCAACGTCAATGGTTTAGGGCAGCTAATGGTCATGCATAAAAGGACTTCATGCCTGTCACCGCCGACCGCAAGTACAACCACCTAAACAACATTGATGGGAATCCCTTACAACCGGAGACATCCCCACCCTTGTACCGCACCATACTGAAGGCAGCTTTGGGGGATTCAAAGATGGGGTGGTCCGTTGAGTGGGACCTGCGCCAGGGCGGCAACTTCACTAATGATTGGGCATGGGAATACTGGGTAGGAGCCTAATGCGAGGAGTTTGGGGCTGAGCTGAGGAGAGTGGGATTGTATGAGGTGGAATGGGCCTCCCAATTCCACATCTATCAACCGAAACAGCTGATGTTGGAGCTGTTGAGAAGATGGTCGTCTTGGACCAATACTTTTCACCTGCACCATGGGGAGGTTGGAATCAGTCTGTGGGATGTCCATCGGATTTTGGGGATCCCGATCTTGGGGGGGCATGTATGATGAGTTGCTCCCCATGATGAGCACGTGGGAGGATCCGGAGCATATGTTGCGGCTGGCGCTAGCACTGATGGGATTGGTCCCTAGAGAGGACAAGGAAGCGGTGAGAGATGTCTACTTAAAGAAGTGGTTCAAGCAGTTCCTGAACTTCCAGAAGGATCAAGAGTTCCCTCCGAGGCCTCGAACATGTCTAAAGGGGGATCAATGGGGAAAGGAGCACTCGTATTGGTGGCTCTTGGAGGACATCCAATGGAAGACCTGGGGTATCCGTGTCAGCACTGAACAACAGCTGATAGTCATGCTGGCGGTGTTTATCGCAGCCCTTATCTGCTGTTGGATCCTACCAGTGAAGGATACCAACATTGGAAGTGCAGCCCAGCTCATTCATCATGGAATCTATGCTGGCCATGGGACGGTGGTTCAATCTGAGGATTCCAATGCTTGTCACATTTTACAAGATGCTACGGCATGTTAGCGAGGTAAAGAAGCTATCGATGATATGCGGGCCCTTCCACCTTCTGTCTGGGAGGATCGCAGTGCACGTTAGGGGAGTTTACGAATATCCAAACCCCATTTCACTACCGGGGTCAAATTTCCGTCCGTCCATTCTGAATGCTGCCGGGAGCTTCCCAATCAGACTAATCGTACCGATGGTGCTAAACTGGGTGTGAAAGGCGGACGAGTTTAACTTCCACCTGTTTCCATTGCCAACGGGGGTACTCACTAATGGCGGCCAGGGAATGGAAGAGTACTGAGCCTATCTCCTTTCCTTTCAAGGTGGAGTCTTGGTGGCGCGGGTGGAATGTGAGCCGCTCTGCTAGTCGTACACCCCGCACCGGTACACAAGGCAGTTTTGGTGCCTGCAGCGGCTGACCCCGTAGGTCTACTAGGAGTTGTGCCACGAGGATAACCCATTTGTGATGAGGAAATTGTGGCTCATGTTCACACGGGAAGACGGGAAAATGAGAAATGCATTGCCCCCGCCTACTTCCGCCTTTGGACTGGTGAAGGAGTATGCCATCAGCTGGGAGGAAGCTTACCCGAGGGAAATACTAAAGCAGCCAACTGTTCAGACTGGTGACGGAAGACCTCCCCTATACCAAGGTCAGGGTCGGAGGGCAGCAAGGGCCTATCGCGGTGGTGGGGCTGTCATGGCGGTGAGACCTGCACCAGCTGAGGATGAGGTAGGAGTGGCAGATCCAACAGCAGCGGAAGATCTGGTGGTCCCGGAAGAACAGAGCCATCCGGAGGGGCGGACACCGAGGGGATTCCGTAGGATATCCTCTCAGGCTCCGGGGAAACGGCTGCGCCATATCGACATGCCAGAGGATGCTATTTTACCAGAGGCCTGGGAAATTTGGGACGTCAACCGGCAACACCTCAGTCTGCCTGAGATGTGGGAACACCTAAACCGTCTCGGGATGGTTTTATCGGGTATAGGCCCTATTCGGGCCAGTTTCACGGTGTCACCGGAAGAGGCGGAGAAATATCTGGATGAGCTGGAGGATTACGTACATTCCAGTGGTGTCCCGCATACAATGACAGACTAGGTGAGGGTACTGCTAGATCAGACGGTTCACCCACAACTGTCGGCAGCCGAACTAAGAGAGAACATTCCCCTGTCAGAAGATTCAGACGAATCATCTCAGGGAGACGAGGATGGTGGAGGGAGCCCATTGGAAGAAGGTGAAGTCGGCGATCAAGACTCATATCTCGAGGATTTCATAGAGACTCTCGAGGTAACATCCCACGTTTCATTCCTTGGGGTCTGCTATCAGGTCATCATAGATTTCATACCAACATCTGGACCATGCAGGAGGAGCTTGTATGCAGACCTCGCTCTCACCCCTTGGTAGGTAACGATGCAGGACCTTCAGATCCTGCGCCTATGGCCGTGTCTAGTTCTGTGTCTGGCAGGGCTAGGGCACCCGAGGTGCTCCTCCAGAATCTCCACTAATTCCGAAAATATATGGAGGGCTATGCCTCAGGGTCCCTTCAACATCAACTCAGGAGCTGCACCAGGAGTTCGATCTCCATAAGTCTTCTCCACTGAATTCATTGTTTGTCATTTGTAGATTGTGCCAACTGACATCCATAACCTTCCCAGTCGCATACAGTTCTACGTCTGGCATGAGCTGATGCGGCTAGGTTGGTCGGGATGTCTGGTTGAATCCCTCCTAGGGGCATGCCAGTGATCGTGGAGATAGTTAACCCTCCTACCTGAGATGCATCACTCCCTATCATTGGCGTGACCACCAGCAGGGTCATGCCTGAGGTTATTGAGGTGGAGTCCCACGATGAGGATTGACTGGTCGACCTAAGTCCCTCCGCGTCTGATCCAATTCAAGATGTCGCGCCTGATCCCACACCATAAGCAAATCCCTCTGAAGACTTTTTGCAGGAGTACCCCACATATGAGCCTACTAATCGCGCAGAATGGGATGAGACGGCCTCCAATGAAGAAGACAATAAAATAGTTCACCACCGATCAGGGAAGATGATCACGCGCTTCATCAACGACACCCCCAAGAACTATGGATGGACAAAATGGATAGACTTCACTCGCGGTTGTGCGAACTGTATGCTGGGGGAGTGGATGCCTAGCAACCTCATATGCTCATCTGAGATCTTATAGCAGATAAGATCTAGGAGTATGACCGCGGGCTCGGCGTGGGCTCGCAGCGGAGGAAGGCTGTCACGACCCGTCCTCGGGGCCCGTGTCGTGACTACCCCAAGCCCACCTTCCATAGGCCAGGGGCGGTCGACTAGCACCAAAGGCATAAATCCCGATAACTGGGATGGCATTGCCTTTATAAAAGTAAACAAAACACCACAGAGTACAAGCGGAAGTAATACACTAAGTACAAAAGAATGTGATGAAAAGTAAGTGGGCCAGAATACAAACCCAACTAAAAGTATAGCTACAACTGAATAAAAGTACAACAGAAAAGATAAACAGTTGGAAGAATTGAAGTAGCTCTTGGGTCGTCCACCTCAGATCCTGCCTGAAGGGTCGGTACAGATAGCGTAGCTCCTGGATTGTCCACCACAGATCCTACCTGAAGGGTAGGTACATATAGCCTCCACAACGCTCTCGCCCGTCTACCTCCTCCGAGTATATTCTCGTCGTGAATTCCACCTCCGGATACTGACTCGTCGTGAGGTCCACCTCCGGGTACCATCCAGTCCTCGAACACTCGGCCTCTGTCAGCGCTGCCCATTGTCTGCAACCAACACAACGAGGTGCGAGAAAAGCCCGTGTGGGGGTGAGTATAATGATACTTAGTAGGGACCCAGAGACCCTCAAGGTCTCACTAAATCCAACAAAGATAACCACAACGAAGGATCTCAATAGATAACCCTTAGGAATAAGCTCATTCTTATACCAAAGTTATCAAGTAACCCAACTCAATCATGAGGAAACACAAAGGTTATGAAATAAAAGGATAAACACTTCCTAGGTATATGCCTATACATATACCTAAGATATCAAGTAACCCATCTTAATCATGAGGTAAACACAAAGGTCATAGACTCAGCTCAAACCAGGATTTTCATTATCGAAACCGTAACTACTGAAGATCCCCGTCTCTGACGAGTACAATGATCATGTCACGACTCAAAGGTAATTCTTACTAACCTAAGACTGCTGAGGTACTCCTCTTGTCGAGTACCACGGGTCAGCCACGCAAACACAGTAGTGATTCCCGCTGGGGTCTAGCACCCAAACACAGTACTGCACCCCCCCTAATAGCCTACAGAGGTACTCCTTCGGTTGAGTACTGCGAGTCTGCTGCCTGCTACCAGGCACTCCGTCCGCCATGGGTCTGCACCCAAACATAGTAGTGCTTCGTCCACTGGGCTAGTCGACTCACTCCAAGTCAAGTCGGTCAAGCAGTCATCAGGTCTCAGCCAGCAACACGGTCTTCGTACTCCGTACGCTCGTCTCTGGGAGGGTCCGCTCCTAGAGCTACATTTAGATACTCCAAATATCAGAAATTCCCATGAAGAAGTATCTCAAAGTACCGCATCGTCATAGGGGTCTCAATGCAACAGACGGCGCGTCTATCAGACGCCCGGTCTGTGAGTTATTAGCCTTTTCGTCCTAGGGACCCGGTTGGTTTCGTGTACGTACCAAACCAGCCACATCTCAACTGTACCCTGAACTCTCATAGGGTAACCTCATAGGGACCGTTTCTCAATTTGATCACCAACGTAGTTGACGGTTCGTCGAACGGACGTCCGGTCTGAAAGTTATCTGCGTTTCCGTTCCAGGGGCCCAATTGGATTTTAAGTAAAATCCAACCCAGCCTTACTCCAACTGTGTCCAAACATCAGGTTAAGTATGCCAAAAGTTCTGCCTCATCAAGAGGAATCCAACAAAGTTGACGGCACGTCAATCGGACGTCCGGAGCTCAAGTTATAAGCGTTCCCGCTCCGAGGGCCCTGTTGGTTTTGGGTTCAAACCAACCCGGCCATACCCAAAGTTCTCTAAAACCTTGATTTTAATATATATAAATGACCGTCTCGATCCAAGGATCGCATCACAATTGACGGTGCATCGATCGTAGGTCTGTAGCCCAAGTTATGGGTGTTTGAACGGATATGTCTGAAGGTAGGGGGTTTGGGCCCGGTCCGACGAGGCCCGATACCCCCCCCCCCCCGGGTTGGACCGGCACAAGTGAGCCCCACACGCCCAGCTTGGCCATTCCATTGTGAGGGGGGGCTGCCCCCTTAATTGATCTGCGGCCCCCACGTGGGGGTCGCTTCCTTTGACAGCCGGGGGTTACGACCCCCGGTCTCCCTCTGGTCCTGCGCGGCTGCGGGACCAATCGTCTGCCACCGTGTCTTCAGCCGTGGCGGTCCCTCTTGACGGTGCGCCAGAATGCCACTGCCTCCGGCTACCGGAGACCCGCACCAGTAGGATCTTCCACGGACCACCGGACGTGCTCCGGTGGTCCGTTTTGCCTGCGGTCTTCACCAGCGGTCCTCCCACAACCCGAACATCACTGCGGAGGCTTCAAATCGCCTCTATAGCCCATTCTGTCATCTCCCGTTGATCCGCACGTCAATAAACAATCTGAGGCCTCTTTGTGGTTTTCCGGCGTGGCACGATGGAGCCGCGGCTTTGTTCAACCTCCACAGTGCAGCGCGATGACGCCGCGCTTCTTCGCCCATTCTTCTTTGTTTCCGCGCGGTGCAATGGCATCGCGTCACCTTCGTTCAAGCCGCAATGATAATGACAGCAAAGGAGGAGGAGGGTCAGCCATGTTTTTATGGTCCAACCTCCTCCCGTTATAATGATAGAAAGCAGCCAACAATTATCAACTAAGTTTGTTTAGATAAAAATTGGACGAAGATTAAACCCCTACCTCAAAATTGATGTCGCACGTCGTCGAGTTGCAGAAGATAATCATCGTGGGAGACGATATTGAGGGACATGGTTCCGAAAGCGTCATCGGCGTCTCGGAGAAGAGAACCATCAGAGTCATGGTACATGGCATCGCGTCGTTGATCTCCAAGGATTTGGCATTCTTCATCGTCCTTCATCGGAGGCCGGCGTTCTTCGTCGATGATGGTGCATTCTTCGCATTCTTCAAGGAGGAAGAATGTTCTTCAAGACATAGAGAAAAACCTCTCCCAATCCTTCTCTCACAACCAAAATCAAACATAAATAAATAAGACCTTGTCTTATTTAATTGATGCACACAAGCCAACTTTAAAATTTGAAATTCAAAATGAATTCCCAAATTAATTACATTGAATAAGTTAAATAATTAATGAGTTGATTTTCATTTATGGGGGGTGCGGGTGAGTTACAAAATAAATGGGGGTTAAGGGGGTTAGGGAATATGAAGGGGTGGGGTTCGTGTGGGCCCCACCTCACCTTAATTATCCTATTGGTTAGTTAGGAACTAGTTTGTCCCACCCCAACTTCCTTACATAAGATAACCACTTAGATATAAAAAAAAATTTGTTGCACAAATTTTATTTTTATTCATTACTTGACCCATTATTTTAATAACCGCACCCGAGCAAATGCATCTCCGGAATAGGTGTTCCTAAGAAATTACCAGCACTGCGGTTTCCTTAGTGCCCTCAGATTTCAATTCCTAGCACCATTTCAAATGTTAGAAAAACATGTTCATTTGTTCACTGAACATACCCGAGCTAGACTTCTGAAATTGATTCCAGGCACACCGGGCTTCAGAATTAGGTGCATTCAGAAACTTCATTCTTGTAAAATTCCAAAGAAATTAAGAAAAAATATTCCTTGTAATTTCTGGGTCATTACATTACTCCCACCTCAGGTATTTACGTCCCTGTAAAGCATTAACACAAACTAGGGATACAAAAGTGGTACTGAGCACGCATCTGAGACTTCCGCTCACTTGTGATCACCTAGAGGCCCCCGTACTGCCAGTGAAAGCGCACCCGAGGAATCGACCATTCACGTAGGATCCTCTCCATTCGATCCTCAATCTTCACTAGAACCTCTGTGCATGTCGCCCTGTCATCGACGTCTAACTCCCTGAGGTTGATAATGTGTGAAGGATCATGCACGCATATCCTCAGACGAGGTACGTGGATGATTTCATGCACCCGGTGCAACTGAGGTAGAAAGGTCAAGCGGTAAACCACCCCGCCTACCGTGCTGAGGACCTAGAAAGGTTTGTTGAACCTCGGAGATAACTTTCTGCCTTGGCCACATCTCGTTAAACCTCGTTGAGGTGAGACCCATATAAGGACGTGGTCATCATCCTCGAACTCAAGAGGCCTCCATTTCTTGTTTAGAACAGAAACTCAAAACTCCCGCTGCCACGTGGGTAAGGTTGATTGACTCAAGAGTGATTGACCAAACCCCCCTATGCATGAGTTTATCCCATGATACCTGGGGTTTTCTTTTCGCTGACCATGGAAAACCCATCCCAACGTTGTAGTTAGACCACAAGCTTTTTGCCTAATACAGTCAATCTGAGCAAGAACTGTGAATAAAATCCATACCGAGACCAATGTCATAAGGCCTCGACGCTACCACCAAGAGATTCCAACTGAAACTCTTGCCTCGAGGTTCAGACCACACTGTCGGCATAAGTGTGATTATCGAGTCTCCTCCCTAGGTATCTCTAGACGTGAGGGTCAAGACTACAGCTTACCGAAAACTCTAGGTCTGGGACAAGATTTGTGGAAGGAAGAAATTATTCATATCAAGGTCTGTTACTATGGAAGCTAGTAGTGGACACAGACTATCCCTTGAATCATTTTTAGAGCCATTGGGTCACACTCCTTGACTGCATGTAGCCACACACTTCCCCTGCCCTCTAGCTCCCTGAGCCTGGCGGGGACAACTAAGGTGGGTGGTTATAGCATGTTGAAATGTACACCACCTCATGCTGCACTCCTAGCTTTGCCTCCAAGTCTACTGCTCAGTAGATTTATCTGTCCTTAGATTTTCCTATTATTGAAACATTCACACGCCCAAGTCTATGGGACTGGCACCATTTTCTTGTATCTTACTGCAATGTGCAGTCTTCATCCGCTCCTGGATGATCTTCACCTTCTTTTACTATGATCTGAAAGAGCTGCTAAGATTTCTCATTTTTCGAAAAGAGAAACTCGATCTCATCCCTTGGATGAACCACGCGCATTTCCTAATATAGTCAATCCTGACATGAATGATGCATTCATTTCATGGATGACGTCGTGAGGCCTCAATGTTACTACCAAGAGATCCAACCGTCACTTTCACCTCCAAGGGTCGAGTCACACTGTCGGCATCAGTGTGAGGTCACTGGGTCTCCTCCAGTAGAAATTATAAAAGTGGGGGTCAAGTCAACAGTTTTAACCGGGACCTCTCAGTATCAACCAAACAAAAGGACACGAAAGAAAACATAATGAAGATAAGTGTATTTTATTATAGCAGCTCATAGTACAAAGACACAAATAAAACAGCAACATAGAAGTAGAAGTACCAATAAAAAAAAGGAATCCACTAGTTCTACTCCTGTCCACCTACTTCCAGAGCTCTACTGCCTTGTCCACCGCTCGGCTATTGCTCAAGCACCTGCCACTGCTTCTGTCTCGGTGGCTCCTCCAACGCCTGTGGATCAACTGTGCGGGGAGTCGGACAGTCACGTGCCATGTGACCCTTCCTGCCGCAGGAATAACATTGTCCGATTTTGGCATGCCTAGCTCTGACTCCACCCCAGGTTCCCTGCACGACCGATCCTATAACCCAAGATCGCCCATCTGCTGTTCTGGTCCTCTTAGACCTCTACATCATCTGTCTATTGCCTACAGATGACTCAGCTACTGATGGAAAATCATGCGGAAAAGGCAGCATCTTGTGAACACACTCGTGGTGTAGAGCCACTAGTACAAACTCCACACTGAAAAAGGTCTCGAAGTCTCCACATGTGAAGGCCATCCCGTCGCAAAACTAGAACAAGTGGCTCCACCATCTCTCAGCTGCTTCCTGAAGGAGGCTGGCAGAAAAGATCACCATAAAGTCTGCTGGAGTACCCACTATCCTGAAAACTATCACCACAGCCTCCAGCCAATCCTCAGCCGCCTGTGGGTCTGTCTCTCCTCGGAACCTGGGTGGCCTATGGCGCTGGAACTCATGCAGCGCACTCAAGCGGCATGCATCGCCTACAGCTGGGGCTGGTGGCATTGGTGGCCCAACGTATGGTAGTACCGCTGGTGCCTCAACTGTAAGAGGGCCCTATACCGAAGCCTTGTCTCTCGACAGGCTGTCAGTACGTACATCTCTCAGAGCTCTATCTGGTCATCCTTGATAAGGCATCCTGAAAGGAACATACGTGACATGGTCAAATGATTAATACCTGGTGAGCTGACCTGGTTTGAACTGTTTTAAGGAAGATCCTTTGAAAACACACACGCAATCCGTGTTTTTGTGCACAAAGTCGGAAATCAGAAGTCAGGGTCCTGGTGTACGGATACGTCGGCCGACCGCACCAACAATGGACTCCTTGAACTGAAAACCACACTCGGTACTCTTAACACTATTTCATCACAGAAAAGAAAAATCAGAGTTATAAGTTCTTTGGTAGAACCGACTCCTCTGATACCAATTTGTCACGACCTGTCCTCAGGGCCCGTTCCGTGACTACCCCAATCCCACCTTCTGTAGGCCAGGGGCTGGCGACTACCACCAAAGGCGTAAATCCCGATAACTGGGAAGGCATTTACTTTATAAAAGTAAACAAAACACCACAGAGTACAAGTGGAAGTAATACACTAAGTACAAAAGAAAGTGATGAAAAGTAAGTGGGCCAGAATACAAACCTAGCTAAAAGTACATCTACAACTGAACGAAAGTACAAAAGAAAAGACAAACAACAGAAAGAATAGAAGCAGCTCCTGGGTCGTCCACCTTGGATCCTACCTGAAGGGTAGGGACAGATAGCACAGCTCCTGGATCGTCCACCATGGATCCTACCTGAAGGGTAGGTACAGATAGCCTCCACAACGCTCTCACCCGTCCAACTCCTCTGAGTATCGTCTAGTCATGAAGTCCACCTCCGGATACGGACTCTTTGTGAGGTCCACCTTCGGGTACCGTCCAGTCCTCAAACACTCAACCTCTGTCAGCGCTGCCCGTCGTCTTCAACCAACACAATGAGGTGCGGGCAAAGCCCGTGTAGGGATGAGTATAACGATACTCAGTAGGGACCCCGAGACCCTCAAGGTCTCACTAAATCCAACAAGGATAACCACAAATATGGATCTCAACAGATAACCCTTACTTAGGTATAAGATCTTTCTTATACCTAAGTTATCAAGTAACCCAACTCAATCATGAGGAAACACAAAGGTTATGAAATCAACGGATAACTAATACCTAGGTATATGACCATACATATACCTAAGTTATTAATTGACCCATCTCAATCATGAGGTAAACACAAAGGTCATAGACTCAGCTCAAACCAGGATTTTCATTATCAAAACCGTAACTACTGAAGAGCCCCGTCTCGGATGAGTACAGTGATCATGTCACGACTCCGAGGTAATGCTTACTAACCTAATACTGCTGAGGTACTCCTCCTGTCGAGTACAGCGGGTCAGCCACCCCAACACAGTAGTGCTTCCGGCCGGGGTCTACCACCCAAACATAGTAGTGAACCCCCCCTAATAGCCTGTAGAGGTACTCCTGTTTAGTACCGTGGGTCTGCTGCCTTCTACCAGGTGCTCCGTCCGTCGTGGGTATACACCCAAACATAGTAGTGCTCCGTCCACTGGGCTAGTCAACCCACTCCAAGTCGAGTCAGTCAATCAGTCGTCAGGTCTCATCCAGCTACACGTTCTCTGTACTCTGTACGTTCGCCTCCAGGAGGGTCTGATCCACGAGCTACAGGTCAATAATCCAAGTATCACAAAATCCCACAATGAAGTATCTCAAAGGACCGCCCCATCATAGGGGTCTCAACGCAAAAGACGACGCGTCTATCGGACGCCCGGTCTATGAGTTATTAGTCTTTTCGTCCTAGGGGCCCGGTTGGTTTCGTGTACGTACCAACCTGGCCGCATCTCAATTGTACCCCAAAATCTCATAGGGTAAACTCATAGGGACCTTTTCTCAACATGATCACCAACGCCACTGACGGTTCGTCAAACGAACGTCCCGTCTGAAAGTTATCAGCGTTTCTGTTCCAGGGGCCCGGTTGAATTTCGGGTACAATCCAACCCGGCCTTACACCAACTGCGTCCAAACATCAGGTGAAGTATGCCAAAAGTTCTGTCTCATCAAGAGAATCCAACAAAGTCAATGACACGTTAATCGGACGTCCGGAGCTCAAGTTATAAGCGTTTCCATTCCGGGGGCCTGGTTGGTTTCTGATTCGAACCAACCCGGCCATACCCAACGTTTTTCTAAACCTTGAGTGTAATATACCGAAACGACCGTACTGATCCAAGGATCATATCACAACTGACGGTGTATCAATCGGAGGTCCGTACCCAATGTTATAGGCGTTTGAACGGATCTGTCCGAAGGTAGGGGGTTCGGGCCCGGTCCGACCCGGCCCGATACCCCCTCAGGTCGGCCCAAACTGGGTCGACCCGACCCGGGTCTGGGTCCGGCCGGCGCGGCGTGGCCCAGCCTGGGTAGCCAGTGGGCCCGGCACGAGCGCGCCCCGCACGGCCGGCTTGGCCGTGCCGTTACGAAGGGGGGGGGGGGGGGCGACTGCCCCCCTTAATTGATCCGCGGCCCCCATGTGGGGGCCGCTCCCTTTGACAGCCGGATGTTACGCCCCCCGGTCTCCCCCTGGTCCCGCGCAGCTGTAGGACCGATCACCTGCTGTCGCGGATTCACCTGCGGCGGTCCCTCCTGGTGGCACACTGGAACGCCACCACCTCCGGCCGCTGGCGCCGCTGCGCCGGCGACCCGTGCCGGCAGGATCTTCCGCGGACCACCGGACGCGCTCCGGTGGTCTGTTTTGCCTATGGTCTTCGCCAGCGGTCCTCTCGGGACTCGAAAATTACTGAGGAGGCTTCAAATCGCCTCTACGGACCGTTCCGTCATCGCCCGTTGATCTGAACACCAATAAACAATCTGCGGCCTCTTCGTGGTTTTCCGGTGCGGCGCGACGGCATTGTGGCTTTGTTCGGCCTCCATGGCGTGGCGCGACGGCGCCGCACATGTTCTCCCATTCTTCATTGTTTCCGCGTGGTGCAATGGCACCGCGTCACCTTCGTTCGAGCCGCAACAAGTATGACAGAAAAGGGGGAGGAGGGTCGGCCGTGTTTGTGCGGTCCGACCTCCTCCCGTTATAATGGTAGTAAGAAACCATCAATTATCAACGAAGTGTGTTTAGATAAAACTTGGATGAAGATTAAACCCCTACCTCGATATTGACTTCGCACGTCGTCGAGTCACGGAAGATAATCGTCATGGGAGAGGGCGTTGCGGGACAAGGTTCCATAAGCGTCGTCGGCGTCTCGGAGAAGAGAACCGTCGGCGTCGTGGTACACGACGTCGCATCATCGATCTTCGTGGATTCAGCATTCTTCGTCGGCCTTCGTCGGAGGCCGGCGTTCTTCGTCAGTGACGGTGCGTTCTTCGCATTCTTTAAGGAGGAAGAACGTTCTTCAAGACTTATAGCAAAACCTGTCCCAATCCTTCTCGCACAACGAAACTCAAATTTAAAGAAATAAGACCTTGTCTTATTTAATTGATATACACATGCCAACTTTAAAATTTGAAATTCAAAATGAATTCCTGAATTAATTACATTGAATAAGTTAAATAATTAATGAGTTGACTTTTCATTTAAAGGGGGGGGGGTGCGGGTGAGTTACAAAATAAATGGGGGTTAAAGGGGTTAAGGAATATGAAGGGGTGGGGTTTGTGTGGGCCCCACCTCACCTTAATTCTCCTCTTGGTTAGTTAGGAACTAGTGGTTCCCACCCCAACTCCCTTACATAGGATAACCACATAGATATAAAAATAAAATTGGTTGCACAAATTTTCTTTTTATTCATTACTTAACCCATTATTTTAATAACCACACCCGAGCAAACGCAACTCCAGAATAGGTTTTCCTAAGAAATTACCAGTGTTGGGGTTTCATCGGTGCCCTTGGATTTCGATTCCGAGCATTGGTTCAAAAGTTAGAAAAACCCGCTCGTTCGTTCACTGAACATACCCAATATAGACTTCAGAAATTGATTTTGGGAACACCGGGCCTCGGAATCAGGTGCCGTTAGAAACTACATTCTTGTAAAATCCCAAAGAAATTAAGAAAAAAAATTCCCTTGTAATTTCTGGGTCTTTACAAAGGCAATGAACATCAAGAAGCTCCAGGAGGTGGAAAATGAAGTCAAACACCTACAGATCCGGGTGGATGAGCACTCAGACTATCTCAATGCACAATCTGAGTTGATCTTGCGATTAAAGGCCCAGCTGGAAGAGAAGAAAGAGAGTATGAGGCCGGCTTCTGAAGAGATGGTCGTCATTCAGGCAGGCGTAGAGAGGGCCCGAGCTGAGGCTGATGAACTGCGCCCCATCACTGCTGAGGAGGAGTGGGAGCTGAGTCTGCAGTAGTAATTCTTGGATTCCACGAGTTGAAGGGTGGCGGAGCTACAACGCTCTTTGGACGGGGTCAATCCGTCCGTGGCGGGAGTTGACCCTCGGGTACTGTAATAATTAAAAACCCTTAATCATAATTTCGTGGTTTGATTCTTTTTAATGTCGTAGCATGCATGAGTTCCATTGTTTTCACTCATTCATTGCATCCTTATAATGTTTGCAGAACATCCAGCGGCAATTCCCTAATCTCATGTGGGTCGGGCCCGATGTGAGAAACCTGAGATAGTCGCCTCATCACCCCATCCAAACATAGGAGTGCATACCAAGCTTCGGGCATCCGGGGTTTGGATAACTGGTCTAGCTTTCCAAGAAATCGGAGAGACCTGACTGGAGAATGAAGTTCTCAAAATAGCCAAATTACCGTTTTTCCAGCGTGCTCTTGTGCACGAATGGTACAATGCCATGGGCACTGAAATCAGTATGAACAGATTGGAATGGTAAGTGTGAATCATGATACCCAAGATTCGGAACACTGTGGGGGTGGCGTGACAATGGAGAATATATTTTGATCGTGGCAGAAACGCATCATCCATATTGCATTAGCCTAAAATGGGGACAACAAAAGAGGGATGACTACTAACCATGTTCGCAACACGGGGCCTAACTCAAATATCATCGATCAGTCTGCGGGGACGTTGGCCTAGGACAGCAGGCGGACCATAGGTCGAGCATCCATACTGTTAAGGGTTCCCTCCAAACAAGACCAGTCTTCTAGAATGGTGGCCTAGGATAGAAGGTGGACCATAGGTCAGGCATCCATAGTGTAAGGGGGTTCCTCCAGACATGAAAGAGGATGAGAGTCCGAATAAGGGGCACACAAAGCGTGGGATATGGAGTGATGGTTTGTTCAAACAGAATCCAACACTCATGAAATTATGCCACCATTGTGGGAGTATGCTATATGGGTGCATCAGTTTGATCATGGATCATTACTTCTTTCAGATAGGGTCTCTATGGAGAGGGGGTATGTCGCTTCCCAATGTCATCTAGGGGCATCCTAAACTTGTTCAGGGCAAAGTTATAGTTGTACGGCCCCCTGCGAGGGGTCCGACCTGGGGGCCGGAAAGGGGAATAATAGGATTTATGACTCATGTGAGCTAGACCCTAAGTAAAATACCAGGGTGTCCCTATGTATCCCATGAATATGGGAATTAAGCCACACGTAGTTCTGGAATCACAATTTAATGTTATGTAGGACGATGAGAATCCCAGTTGTGCCGGTACATATCCCTCCAAAACTACTAATCCCACATGAGTCGTGCATGATGTGGGAAACAAGAAGTAATGGGGGACATTACTGACATAGGAAGGGGCAGGTTAGGGTGAAGGGACGCTCAGTAAATACCGGCCCAATGATGCTAAAACGTCCATGTGGCGCACCTAGAGGCGTGAAGAGATAAAGCCGAGTATTTCAGAATTACACTTGAACATGAGGAAGTGGAAGTGGGTGAATCATGATGCTCGAGATTTGGATCATAGTGATCGTGGTGTGATGATGGAGGATAACTGCTGACCGTGGTGGAAACACAGCATCCATATCACATTAGCCTAGAATGGGGATAGACAAATGAGGGTCAAACGTTGACCAAGATCGAAACACGTGACCTGTCGCAAATGTCATCCGAGATCCTTAGGGACGTTGGCCTAAAATTATAGGAGAGCCCTTAGGTCCAACATCCATGGAGAGCCCTTAATCCTAGCATCCATGTCTTCCGAGGGTCCTTTTGGATGTGGAAGTGGATGAGGATCCAAAGAGCGAGCTCACGAAGCTTGGACATGGAACGAGAGGAATGTCTCTATGAAAATTCTACACTTTGGGCCCTATATCAAAACACATCTGAATACGAAAACAAGTCATATTATATGGAGTGAGTCGAGCCCCTTCCCACAGGGAGATATTTGTTTCGGGTCATTGAATTTGAACCATCGATGGGAGGAAACGCGGGAGACTCATGGCGAGTAATTACAAAAAACCCAACGTGGATGGGAACCGAGGATGTGTATGGTGCAGTGAACAACCCGACATGGATGAGGACATAATCCCATACCACATTGCACAACCACCTTGGGAGATGTTTTAGGTCCAGGGACCGAAAACGAGAGTTGAGCTGGGCCCAAGGAAAAGTGCACATGCGTTCATACATACCCCATGGGGATGGGGATCAAGCTACACATAGTTCTTCAAAGGGTCTTAGTTTAAGGTCTTATAACTCAGACCATAAATGGGTAAGGAGAGAAGGAAACACATGGTGAATTGGTTACAAAACCCAATGCGGATGAGGAAATAAGCCCTACTTACAATGTGTTCTCTGGGGAAGTGCTCTAGTCAAGGGACCGAACACGAAAGATAGGTTGGGCCCTTGGGAAAGTGCCCGGGCGGTCCTAATTACCTCATAAGGATTAGAATCAATCGATACGTAGTTCTAGAGAGGTTGAAAGGGGTGTGCGGGTCTAGCCCTCACAACAAGAGAAGCGGTATTTGATAGATCTTGTTTGTCATTTAAGGTGAGTGGTTTTTTTTTGTGAAGCAACAGGCCTAGGGTAGCAGTCCCTAGTGTCGCCACAAGAATCAATCCGTAATAGGCATTGACAAATGGCATGGCACGTGACCAAAACCCAACATGATGTCCTCTATCATGAGTTCAATACAATGCAGCTTCATTTTTCATTGTGAGGCCAGGACGATAATGTCACAGTTTAGGGTCGTTTGAGAGGACCAAGCGTGCATTTTAACATCATGTAGCACAGAAGTTGAAGAGGCGATGTTAGGAGGTTAATGGGTACTATGCCATGAAACATAACTGATATGAATAGGGACATGATCCCACATCACACCGTACATAATTATGAGAGGGAGACCTCAGGCCGTGGGGCCTACAAAGAGGTAAGAGGTAAAGGGGGGAGAGACTAGCTACCAATGAGACAGACCCAAAGACGAGACATCTGGGTGGTCCTATGTATTCCATAGGGAAGGGAATCAAGCCATACATAGTTCTAGATGAAGATCATAGTTTATGGTCTTAGAGATCGGACCATGTCAGACCCGAAGGACACTGTATTGCAGATTTATCCCCCTGACATGCAGAGGTGCACTGAGGGATAGCGCCAAAAGTGTCGAGATTCTACCTGGACACGATGAGGAGGAACATAATGTGAATCATGCAACCAACATTCAAGGCCTGAAGGGGCCTGCGTGATGACATAGGATTACTGCTGACCCTGGAGGAAAAGAAGTATCTATATTGCATTATCCTGGAAGGGGAACAAAAAAATGAGAATCGACCACTGACCATATCCACAATGTGGGATTTGTATCAATTTTGTGTCTAAAACCCTCTGGGGCGTTGGCCCGTAACGGTAGGAGAGCCCTTTGGCAGGGTATCCAGGCCATTCTTGGGGGTCCCTCTGGGTGTGAAAGATGATGAAAGCCTGAATGAAGGGAAACACAAAGCATGAAATGTGGAAGGAAGTTGACCAAGTTGAATCTGACACTCTTGGTCTTAGACCAGAGTACTCTTAACACATGGGAGAACCACTACAAGGGGTCGAGGGACTCAACTTGGTGGCGTCCAAGAGATGGCGGGTTCCCGGGAGGAGGGGGTATAGCGCCAAAAACCCTATACCACACCTATATATCCTCCACATGGAGAGGGACAGGCCAAGGGTCCTAGGTGACTAGGAGATCGAGAGATCTTTAAGAAGTGGGGCTCGACCTGAAGACTAGACATTCAGGTGGCCCTAAGTATCCCATGAGGATGGGAATCAATCCATACGTAGTTCTAGAGGGTGCCTTTTAATGTCGTGCGGGACAGGTAGTAGAAGGGATAGTTCTTAGAATGGGGTGCACATGGTGAGGCTATTGCAAACCCGACGTGAATAAGGATATAATCCCATACCACGCTATATACTCCCCTCTCCGGGGACGGGTAGGCCAAGGGGCCAATGTGGGATGTAGATTTCTGGAATATGGGGCTGGAACTGAAGCCTAGACATTTAGGTGGTCCTATGTATCCCATGAGGATGGGAATCAAGCCGAACATAGTTCTGAGGAGATCTTAGTTTATGGTCTTAGAGCTCAGACCATGGGTGGATGGAAACTTTCTGAGTAAGCGCATACCTCGACCTGATCCCTAAGACCACGCGAGTTAAACTCATTATGGGAAACAAGGGTGGAAGATCCTTATCACAATGGTTGTAACGTCTATCAAAGGGAACTCAGTGCAGATCCCCGAAGGACACCATTAACGTGGATTTGTTCCCTTAATGCCCAGATGTGCACTAAGGAATAATATCAAGTGTTTCAAAACTCTACTTGGACATGATGATGATGGAGAAGGATGTGAATCGTGTAACTGAAATTCTGGGATTAATGGGGTTTGCGTGGCGATGGAGGATTATTGTTAACAGTGGTAGAAGCACAGTCTCCATATCACGTTAGCTGTAAGTGGGAACAACAAATGGGCATCGATTGCTGACCGTATTCGCAACACTGGATTTTTATCGATTTGTTGTCCAAAACCCTCAGGGGAGTTGGCCTGTAACGGTAGGAGAGACCTTGGGCGTAGTATTCAGGCTATTCTTGGGGGTCCCTTCGGGTGTGAAAGGTGATGACAACCCTGATGAAGGGAAACACAAAGCCTAAAAAGTGGGTGCGGACGTGTCCGAGTAGAGTCTGACATTCTAGGTAACTAAACCAGAGTACCCTTAGGTGCATTGGTGAACCGCCAAAAAGGGTCAACGAAGCAGCTCAGCAGGGAGAGGTACATGGTGTGGTCATTACAAGCCTGACATGAATGAGGGATTAATATCATAACACACTATATACTTTCCTCTCTGGGGAAGGGTAGGCCAAGGGGCCAATGTGTGATGGAGATTTCTAGAAAATGGGGCTGGACCCGAAGCCTAGACATTCAGGTGGTCCTACATATCCCATAAGGATGGAAATAAAGCCACACATAGTTCTCAAGATGTAGTTTAATGTCATACATGATGAGGAGGAGGGTCGGGGAATAGGATTCCCTAGACAGGGTAGGTGTACAGCACGACGAGTAACCCGATGTGAATGAGGACATAATCCCACACCACATCATACACTCCAGGTATGAACTTGCGCTAAGGGGCTCGAGAAGGCCAAGAGGCCTGAGGTTCGACCTCTTTCATGAAGGCCTGAACAGCTTGCAGTTTAACGTCTTGCAGTAAGGATGAGGGCTGGGGGCCCGCGGAGGTCAAGGGGCCTGAGGCTGGGCCTCGGTCCGGAAGGCCTGACCAGCTTGCAGTTTAACTTCGTGCAGTAAGGATGATGGATGAGGGCCCGAGGAGGCCAAGGGGCCTGAGGCTGGGCCTCGTTCAGGAAGTCCTGACTAGCTTGCAGTTTAACGTCTTGTAGTAATGACTAGGGTCAGGGGCCTGAGGAGGCCAAGGGGCCTGAGGCTAGGCCTCAGTCAGGAAGGCTTGACCAGCTTATAGTTTAACATCTTACAGTAAGGATGAGGGTTGGATAAGGTGTCTCTTCCAGGGATGTGTATGGTACGCCAGGTAACCTGACGTGAATGGGGACATAATCCCACACCACACCGCACAATCCCATCATAGAGAACCTAGGCCGGGGGCCCGAAAAGGCCAAAGGGCCTTATGGTCGGGCTTCGGTTATGAAGGCCTGACCTACTTGCAGTTTAACATCTTGTAGTGAGGACGAGGGTTAGGGGCTCGAAAAGGACATGGGGCTTGAGGCGAAGCCTCGGTCATAGAATGTGTATGGCATGGAATGTAACCTGACGTGGATGAGGACATAATCCCACACCATGCCATACACTCCCATAAGAGAATTGGGACTAGGGGCCGGACTATTGGCACCGCCCAGAGGGAACTTTGTTGCTTTGGGACGGGGCAAAACGAACCTCTGCACTGGCTATTTGGGACATCTTAAGGTGGACCTGATGATCCAGGGTGGTTGTTGACCATGTTCGAAACACAACGTCCCTATGGTGACCTGATATGGGAGTAACAAATGAGCGTCGACCGGTGACCACATTCAAAACGCGGGAAATATATAGGCTTGTTGCTCGGAATCCTCGAGAGCGTTGTCATGAAGTGGTAAGAGGGACCTTAGTCCGAGCAACCTTACCATTTAGGGGCCCTTCTGGATGAATAATGTGATGGAATCCCAGTCAAGGAGTGGGTGAAGCATAGCGGCACCCATCTATGAAAGTGGAGAACGTCTCCATGAAGTGGGGAGTACAGCTGGATCGAGGATTTATTGATGTAAATTGGGGAAAAAGTGTGTTCCCTTCCATATGTCTTGACCCGAGGGGATGAATTTGGATTTTGGACTGGGACAATGGATGAAATATTCGGGCGTTCCTACATACCCCAAGAGGATGGGGATCAAGCCAAACGTAGTTCTTAAAATGCCATGTAATTTTACGTCATGCGGTGAAGATGTGGGAGGATAGAAGAACGAGAGTGGGCACATGGTATGACCCTTATA
The DNA here is from genome assembly GCA_963277665.1 of Viscum album. Classification (NCBI taxonomy): domain Eukaryota; kingdom Viridiplantae; phylum Streptophyta; class Magnoliopsida; order Santalales; family Viscaceae; genus Viscum; species Viscum album. Next base: position 1,297,503,676 of record OY728136.1, read on the forward strand.
ATCCTTGTATGAGTGGGGCTATGGAAGCCTACTCCACATCATGCAAGGACCCTCTGAGGAAACTATACCCAGGGGGGACAGTCAAAGAGAAGAGCTTGGGGGTGGGCTCAAGAAGAGACATCTGAACGTTCCTACATATCCCATTAGGATGGTAATCAAGACATACGTAGTTCTAGAAGCACATTTTAACATCATATGGGATGAAATTCCGTTTAACGTCATGTGGGACGCGGGATGTGTCTTGTCTGGGGATATGTACGGTACAACATGTAACCCGACGTGAGTAAGGACATAATACCATACCACACCGTACAATCCCGCAAGAGATCCTGAGTCATGGAAGGCCAAGGGCCCTGAGGCTGGGCCTTGGTTAGGAAGTCCGGACTGGCTTAAAGTTCAACGTCTTGCAGTAAGGATGAAGGAGATCTTAGTTTAGGGTCATAGAGCTCAGACCATTTTGCATTTTATTTTCATGCAGGACAATAATGAGCAGTTTAACGTCATTATAGACGATGATGTTGTTTAACATCAAGATGGACGATATTGGAGTCTAATGTCATGCAGGACTAGACAGTTTAAGGTCATGTTGGACCATCGTGTAGTTTAGGGTCATGCAGGACCATCCAGTTTAATGTCTTACAGGAACATAAAGTTGAAAGTCATGTTGGACCGAACAGTTTAAGGTCGTGCGGGACCGAGGTGTAGTTTAGGTCATGCGGGACCCTAAGGCTCAGGTAAAGTATTTCTTGAGGAACTTGGCATTAGTGGGAGGAGTTATGCACTCACCATCCATGGTCACCAACGAGTATGCTTCATTGGGATAAACCTTATGAATGATGTAAGTTCCTTCCCATTTGGGCTCCAGCATGGGCGGTTTCCTACTAGGGATCATTGGCGCTCGGAGGGCCAACACCAGGTTGCCTTGCCAAAAAGAGCGAAGGAGAACCATCTTGATGAAGGCTCTGACAATCTTATTCTGATGCCTTTCCAGATTGTGCAGGGCACATAGCCTGTTCTCGTCCATTCCATCCAATTAAGCTAGACGGATTTCGACCACATTTTCTGGAACTTGTTGGTCATCGACTGCAGTGCATAACGATGGAAGGTGGATCTTGATGGGTAGGATGACCTCAACCCTATACACCAGGGAATTTGGAGCCACCTGGTTGGAATTGTGAGTTGTTATCTGATACACCCAGAGGGAATTGGGGAGCTTTTCCGACCAACTTTTCTTGTTCTGACCAACCATATTATGAAAAATATTAGAGAGGGTTTTGTTGAATGCCTTGATCTATCCATTTTCCTGCACATGATAGTGAGAGGTATTGTTCGAACGGATATTGTACTTAGCGTAAAATTTCTTCAGCTCGGCAGCTCAGAAGTTGGTGCCGTTATCGGTGAGGACAGCATGAGGGACTCCAAACCGGTGGAAGATATTGGAGCTCACGAAGTCAATGATGGAATGGGCCTTGACCTCTTTGAGTGGAACTGCCTCTGCCCACATGGAGAAGAAATATATAGCGGTTAGGATAAACCTACACTAGCAAGATGTTGCTGGTGGATACAGTCCCACGACACCGAGTTCCCACAACGCAAATGGCCAAGAATACTTGGTGGAGTGGAGAGGCTCTGGTGGCCGATGCAGGAAGTTAGAATGTACTTGGAATGCGTGCCATCTCTTGGAAAACTCAATACAATCATGGATCATAGAGGTCCAGAAGTACCCCCATCTCTGGATCTGATGGGACAACTTTGGCCAAGCCTGGTGGGCACCGCAAGAACCGACATGAACCTCTTGAACGACTTGAGAAATCTCGACTCCTTGAATGCAACGGAGTAGAAAACCATCGAAGCCCCGCTTATAAGGGATCTGCTCAAGAATGGGACCACTCTGGAGGGTAAATTACAATGCACGACATCAGATTCGCTCGTGCTTGGTCCGATCATCCAGGAGGCAACCATTTTAGAGATACTCGACAAAAGGTGACCTCCAGTCGGGAGTGGTCTAAATCACTACATCTAAAGAACATGGGGCTCCTGGTGTGGAGGATCCGGTGGTAAGATGACTAACCTGTAGGTCTTCGTCATCTTATGAGATGACAGGGGAAATGACTCTTCGGTGTTCCACATGTATAATCAGATCATCCTGCTCAGGTTCTGCAAGTGACGCAACTAGGCTGGCCAAAGCATCTGCTCGACCATTCTATGACCGAGGGACATGGGTAACCTCTGGTCGAGAAGGGAACTGGTCCATTAGACGTAGGGTGCACTCCAACAATGGAGTGAGCTCTGGATTTCTGACAACATAGTTTCCATTGACCTGTTGGATAACTAGTTCAGAATCCCCTTTCATGTGAAAATGGTGCACATCGATCTCAAGGGCCAGCTCGAGGCCGGTGATGAGAGCCTGATACTCTACCTCATTGTTGGTGCAGCCTTCTGAAAAAAGTAATGATTATGTCAAAATGTCTTACGCTGGTGTGATGAAGACTATACCCAGACCCACTGTGTTGAGTTTAGGATCATTGAACCTCCTACCAGTGGGGCTCTGGGAGGCACCATCGAAGTGCATTTTCCAACATGAGACAACATGGTCGACTGAGAAGATTGCCTCATCAGGAAAATCCAGGTCCATGGATTGATCCGTGGAGGTCGGATGGGCAGCTAGGAAGTCTTCCAATGCATGTCCTTTGATAGCCTTATGAGGCACAAACCTAATGTCGAACTGTTGGAGGATCACCGCCCACCGCGCTAGTCGGACAATCAACATGGGATGGTTCTGAATGCACTTCAGTGGGTCCACCTGAGTGACCAACTATACCTCATGGTGCTGCAGGTAATGCCGCAATTTTTTTATGGAAAACATGAGCACAAGGCATCTATTTTCGATGGTGGAGTATCTAGTCTCTGTATCAAGGAGCATGCAGCTGAGGTAGTAGAGGCTATTCTCTATCCCCTCATTGTTCTTCTGGGTGAGATGGGCACCGAGAGACTGTTCTAGAGAGGCCACATAATGGAAGAGTGTTTTTCTGGCAATGGGTGGAATCCGGACCGGAGGCTGGAGCATATACTGCTTGATTTCCTCAAAGGAGGTTTGACACTCTTCATCCCATCCATAGGCGGATCCTTTCTTCATGAGTCCGGAAAAGGGCTTAGGCTTGCCAGCCAGATTTGCAAAGAATCGTCATATGTAGGCTATGTGGTCTGGGAGACCTCAAAGATCCCAAATATTACTCGGGAGAGGAATTTGGATGATGGAATTGATCTTCTCTGGGTCGATCTCGATGCCTCGGTATCTGAAAACAAAGCCATGAAACTTCCTGAAGGTTACCCTGAAGGCACACTTCAACGGGTTCATATTCAGGTGGTGGGAACAGAGGAAACTGAACACTTTCTCAAGGCCCTTGAGATGGTCCTAGCGCTGGTGAGATTTGACCACCAGATCATCTACATAACACTCCACCAATGTCTCAAGAATCGACTTGAATATGCGGTGCATGGCCCACTGATAGGCGGAACCTTCATTTTTTAGACAAAAAGTCATCACCTGATAACAGAAAGTACCTTGGGGGGCCCTGAAAGCAGGGGACTCCTCATCTTCAAGGGCCATCCAGATCTGGTTGTACCTGGAATACCCATCCATGAAGGAGAGGGCTTGAAACACGGTCATGGCATCAATCAACAACTCATTCACTCGAAGGGTAAAATCATCCTTCGGACAGTGGCGGTTGAGATCGCAGAAGTCGATAAAGACTCTGATCTACCCATTCTTCTTCCTGACTGGAACAATGTTGACTATCCACCTGGGGTACTGGACTTCCTCGACAAAGTTGTCTTTGATGAGTTTTTCAACTTCGGCCTCAATCACGACACCGTGGGAAGAGTGCATCTTTCTAGGATGCTTCTGGAACCCGCGATGGTTTGTCGGGAGGCCAAGGCGGTGGACGACTACCTGGGGATCTAGTCATGGAATCTTGCCGTAACTCCAGGCGAACACATCTCGGTTCTGCTTTAGGAAGTCTACGTACCACTGCTTCTCCTCTAGGGACATGGCGGCACTGATCAATGTGGGTCTTGGATCTGCCTCGCTACCAAAGTTCACCTATACCAGTTCATCGACCGTGGTAGAGACACCATCTTCAAAGGCAGGGGGAGCATCCTCTAGATCCACTTCTCCACTTGTGGAGGGATCTTCCACGAGGGGAGTCGCTTCATGAGCCACCAGACTCTGATGGGAGGTTGGTGCTGGCATGAACAGCAGTGGTCATCACATTAGGAGACTCATACGCCCTTGAGACCATAGCGATGAAGGTGGTTGATCTTATCTCATCCAGTCATCAGCCCAAGGGTCCACGTTTGATGAAATGAAAGCAGTATTGGCGTGTCGGCTTGAGCCAGTTGATTCCATCCTGGCGGAGGAGACACATATGATGTACCACCATTTTCATGAGCCCGATGTCCCGATACCATATAGGGGTAGGAGGTTCCGGGATCACTTGAGCCTGGCTGGTGTTAGAGTACGAGGTGATTTTCCGCCTTCGCTTGGACCTGAGAATATGCCTTCCTCTTGTACCTAGAATGAAAAATCATTTCCCCATGTAGGGGGTCGTGGCTTCCAACCGATGGATCGGGAAGATATAGGCATCATCCAGACCTTCCCATAGATCACTTGTGACCATGGCGGGTTCATCCTCACTTGGAAGAATTTTCTTATCCTTGCTCTTGTAATAGTTAGAGTCCAGATAACAGGCTTCAAAAGAAGAAAAAGGAGACACATCTCCTTGGAGAATGCCTACTCAACCACTAAGGGAGTATTTGTGGCATTGGTGATACGATGAAAGGACAACTTCATGTAGATAGAGCCATGTCCTACCCATCAATGTGTTGTATACTGAGTCATGTGAGACAACCATGAATTCGGTACTAGAAATTAGGCCACTGAACTGGGTCTTCAAATATATCATACCAACCAGGGTTTGCTCGGTCTTGTCAAATACCTAGATCCTAAGGTCAGAGGGAGTTAGATCATCCTCAGACAAACCCAGCTTTTGCAGTGTCTGAGTCGAGATTATGTTAATACCAGATCCTGTTTCAACAGGACAACAGTAGAGTTCCACACCATTGAACTAGACAGTGATGTATAGTGGATTAATGTGCCCATGTATGGGAAGGTCTTCGTCTTTTCTAGAGAACGATATAATCGCATGGAATTTGGCATTCTCAATTTCCTCGGCGTGGAAGGCTTCTGCAGCTGCTACCCCCGTCAAAAACCGGAGGTGGCTCTTTAGGGCCTCGGCAAGTGCTTCACACATTTCAGATGAAAGTCTAAGGGCCTCAAGGATAGAAAGCTTCGCTGGAATTCCGGAAAAGTGCTTCAGAACATCATACTTCTGGGCCAGATGTGAGCCTCTCCTTACAGGAGGCCGATCTGCAATTGGAGACACGGTGGGCCCTACTGGTTGGACCAGTGGCTGGATAGTACTGGGTACATCCTGCTGCCTACTAATCAAGGCCTGAAGAGTAGCTGCTAAATGAGGACTGGATGACTGAGATCGGCCTGCGATAGGGAAAGACTGGTTGCGGTACAGACGAGGCGTCTTTACCTCATCTAGTAGCACAAACGGCGGTGGAGGTAGATCTAAGAGCACCAGATGAGGAGGTTGCACGTGCTGAGTTCTGCGTTGGGCCTTCTTTCTAGTTTCAGTAGTGTGCACGTCCTGGCTGGAGGTGTGAGCTGATGCACCCCGACGACCCATGTAGTCGCGGCTCCACCGACATTGACATCGACCGAGGACATTGGGGAGGTTCTCCTGGAATTCTCCCTCATCGGGAGTCATATAGGGATTTACCAACTCCACAGTATTAACCAAAGTGTACCCCTGAATATCGCTTGACGAATCATCCACCACTGGGTGGATTCTGGGAGGTATCCCTATCTCAGGGGGCATGAAATCACCAAGAGTGAGGGATGACAACGGATGTGGTGGAGCGCATTGCTTCTTCTTGCACCTCCGCTGCTTGCCCTTCTAGGAAGAGGCTGACTGAGATGATGACGCATAGGTAATGGTTGCATATTCTGAAGGCTCTAGCTGATTCAGGCATGCCAGAATAATTCCATGGGCACGGGCAATGGTATTATGATCCATCCAGTCATCTTACTTCTGAAACCTGTGGCTGGGAACCTGCTGCCACTCGCCTTCATCGTCGCTGCCACTTTATGACCTTACAAAGACCCCCGCCAATTCTGTCAGGGCCGGGAAAAACCTGACTATGTTATTATCGACCTGGTCTTAGAGCCAGTCTTTAAACACATAGCTCTGGTTGAGGGTGAGCCCCATGATCTGATGATAGGGGCAGCAGTTGAGGAGATCGGTGAGGTTCGCCTCTGCCGACCTTATGAACTCTGGTAAACACACAATCCCCTACTCTAGGGATCATCAGAAGTAACCAGGGACCTGATTCTCATTGAAAAAGCAATTCTGGTGCCTTCTTTCTAGATAAGGGGCTTTGGGAGCCTAGCCCTGACTATGGGTCAAAGGGGCCTGTCAAGGAGGCGGAGCCTGATTGTCCTTCCTAGGCGGTGGTGGCACATTGCGCAGGGGAACCTACCGATTCTAAGGCGGTCGCTGTTGGGAAGGAGGTTGTGGCTGAGGTGGCGGGACTCTACGAGGATGCGGAACTGGTTCTACTGGCAACAATTCTAGCTGCATGGGGGCTTCTATTTGGGCCACTGCAGTGGGCTCGTCTATGGCAGCCCTCCTGGATGGGATCATAGGGGGCAGTAGACGCGCCTGACTAGCCTGTTGCAGAGCTTCCTCAAGGTGCTGGGCCTTATCTGAGAAGTCTCAGAACCCTCTGGGGTAGTTTTGGGTGATCAGGGAGGGAACCAGTTCTATTTTGACATTCCCTACGCACATCATCAGTAATTCCTCCTGAGTTAGTTGCATGTCGAGGGAGTATGTAATCCCCTTCCACCGGGCAATGAAGTCCACGACTCGCTCATCAGACCTTTGTTTGCATTTGAAGTGGTCTGCGATGCTATTCTTTCACGTGGTGGAACTGAACTGGTATAGGAATTGCTGGGGGAGATCCTCTAAGCCAGTCACCAATCCAATAGGGAGATGGCTATACCAGACGAATGCAGGTCCCTCCAATGTCTGCATGAATAATCAGAGCATGGAGGCTTCCTGTTGTGCTGGGGTCCCTAATATGGGACCACACATGGAGGGAAAATGGTCAAATTGCTGCGGCAGATCCCCTGTCCCGTTAATGGGTGAGAAAGTGGGATTCCCAAAGCTCGAATATGCAGGAATATCATCCACCCATGCGGGATATGGCTTGCCATCTGGCAGGACTGCCACCTACCGCGTTTCCCACGCCTCGAGGAGGGCGATGAGTGCCTTTATGGGATCATCTGGGTGGGGGTCCCTGTCTTTACGGGGATCCCTAACCACGAGTGAATTTCCAGGCTCTTCGACAAGGTATACAACTTCAACGACTCATGGAGCGAGTGGCAGAATCGCCCGCGGGGCAGTTGGGAGAACCTGGGCTGGATTCCTCGGATTGGCTCCCCGTTCGGGAGGGTTTGGTGAGACGTATCATGCGCTCTTTTCATGAGTTTCGGCTTCTGCCCTGTCTACGGGAGTAGCATGATTAGGGTTGACCGGAGGCATCTCTCCAGGGGGGGAGTTGTTCCTTCCCCAGCTGCCCCGGCCTAGGATCACCATAGTTGGGTCTCTGCTCTATAGGGCACTCGTCTAGGAGTTCGTTAACCAACCTCTTCTTCCCAGCAAGATGATGGCCAAAACAGCCTTTTCAGGGTCTTTGTTTGTCTTCTATACTGAGGCGGATGAGTCGAAGTTGTTGGCAGTTCCTACATGCTCGTTACCCTTACCGACATTCCGACTGAGTACCAGTGACTCGATGGGCATAGGGAGGCCTAGAAGGTTCCTCTGCTGACGAGTAATCTTCCTCGATGGGTCTAGAAGTGGTGGTATACCCTCATGGGGCAGGGCTCCATCGAGAAACTCTATATCCTCTTCCTTGTATACTATGTTATCCATGTGTACAACCACCCTTATTGGGGGCATATCCACAATGTCGCAAAACGAATCGGGCTGCCACCGGATAGGACTGAAGAGAAGGGCGGTATTCTATCCCCAGCCACAGACTTGCATGTGGGGGGTAGCTTCCCTGATGATTTTGGAAAGTACCTTGAAACTCTGAACGCATTTTTGTTTGAAGGCGCTCTGGCGACATCATGACTTCGGGTGCTGGTCCACGGGGAGTGCGGCCAAATCGACCAGACGACATTGCTCACCGATTTCCTCAAAGTGCACCTGGCTCTTGGGGTACACCACCCAATAATAATGAAGATAGAATTGTGTCGCCCATACGGTTTTATGGAAGCACTCGGCTTCCTTTGGGGTGAGGGATTCCAGTGCACAAAAATTCGATGCTGCCGCCGGCCATAACTTCTTCGGGATGTGATCCGCTGCGAGAATGTTCTAGAAGCTCCTAGTCTTGGATTCAGGTTCTGGCCCTATATTTACCCACTCATCAAACAGAGGTGGATGAGGAGCTAGTAGCAGTACTGAGGTGGACCGCTGGGATAATAACTTGGGCGGCAGAGAATACGGCGAACGAGCCGACTGATTTCCGAATTCTGGCCCATCCTCCGAAGAGTGCGGTGATATGGACACAAGGTCACAATAGGACAGGATGATAGCCAAAGCTTTTGGTGTAGGTATCGTGGTCATCGGCGATGGGTCACGTTGTTTCTCAACCACCATCGGTCCCCAAAATAGCTCTCTGTGATCTCTGGTCGAGGTATAGGGCGCTCCTGGCGACGACGGTGGTGACTACATAGTCGGAACCTATGGGGCTCCCAAAATTTCCTCCTCCTAGATGTACCTATGAAGAGAGGTGGGAATCCGGTGGACTTCACATTCTGGAAGGATGAGGCTAACATGACTTGTTCCTGCCCCGATTCGTGACACATAGGACCTAGGAGAGGGTTCCACTACCGAGTTGTATTCTTCTTCAGAATCCTAGAAGCGGGCCGGTTTGATCTCCGTCCAGGTCATCCTTGGATTCTTTTTGTGGCGGCGACAACCGCCCTCCTGCCCCTAGATGGATCTTTAGGACAAGGCCGATTCCCAACATGTAGTCTTGGGGCCGCGCTGGTGCCATGGTGGAGGGGACTTGAACTTGTGAATGCTGGGGTGTGAGGGGCACCGGGGAAAATGTCGAAGGGAACATGGGGAGGACCTCCATGAACAACACCTGAGTGGGTGAAACCTCCATTAAAACTGGCGGGAGCATGGGGAGGACCTCCATGCTTGTTGCGGGTGGAGTGAGGCTGACCCTCACCCCTTTCGTATCCAGGGAAAGGCGGACCTTTTCCAATTGTAGAGAGAACATAGGGAGGATCCCCATGTTGAAGAGGGATCGGATGGGCAATGCCTTCACATCGATGGTCGAGGGAAGGAGGAGGAATTCCATAACTGGTGTGGTGGTAATGGGAGAGGCTTCCGCGCCGAGTGTCACTGTAGTGGGGCAGGTCTTTATTCGGGTTGGGGGTAGCACGGGGAATACCTCCATGACGAGTTTCGAATTGGGGAAGGCCCACGCTCTGTGGAGTAGTGGTACGGGGAGGACCTCTGTACAGGTTGACATCACCGTGGGTTGGTTCGCAGAGATCACCATTCATGCCTTCGACTCAGATAGTCAACCCATCATACATGTGGGTCGGTTGGGGACCTGATCCCAGTTGGGCGTAGGAGTGCCTCTGCTCAGCGTGTGCAGGGGATTTGTGGTATGTGTCAGCGGTGGCTTGGGCCACAATAGCCGTCGATGTTAATGCCCCTCGATGGGTGTCCTCATCTTGGGCCCAACGCTGGCGTCGGGTCAGGAGAGTCGGTGCAGGTGGTGCAGGGGCATAGCCTACTTTCTCCTCTAGCGAGGCCAGACGGCGGCACTGATGTGGCTGGGTGGGGGACCTTGCTTGGATCCCTTGAATCGGGACTCAGACCGGGCTGATCTGGACGTCACCCACCTCATCAGTGTAAGGCATGGAGTCGTCAAGGCGTTCCGGGGACAGGATCCCGAAACGATTGAATGATGGGGTGGGGAGCAGGGGCTCTCTGCGCGGCCCTCGAGGGCGGGGTTGACGGTGGGGCCTGGACACCTCCAGGTCTAGGCGGGCCATATCCCAGGATGGGATTATTCCCTCCTCCTTGTAATAGCGTACGGGGTCGTTAATCACCCTTCATTGGATGACTTCTGATGGGGAGATGGGGCGTGGGTGCCCCACATTTGTGGATGCAGACACCGTTGTGGTAGTAGTGGAGCCATGCAGAGCGGCTGTACTAGCGTTTCCACTGCCCTTGCATAGGCAGGTGGGCGGTGATTATGTCCCTGTAGCAGAAACCTGATTCCTGAGAAGCAGGGAGATTAACTCATCATCACTCCGAGGAAAAGAAATTGACAACCAGTGCCCCAGTGCCATTCCGTCTTCCATGGCCGGTAAGAGGAATCCACGCTAACAATGTTGCAGAACGGAATGGCCCACGTTCTACTACCCCAACTTCTAGTGAGTTCATGAAAGGCTCGATATTTGCTTGGCGGGACCCGGCGCCGGATATCGGGATCTGGTGACACGTGAATCTAGAGATGTCTTTAGCGCTACTAATCTCTGTATTGAGGAGATGAAATTTAGATCGGGTTCACCATATATTTTTCCGATGCTTTCACCGGGGCGCGCACGTCTATCTTCTCGGGGCGCAATAGGTGAAACTTTTTGTTAAACTACATTCCCACTTTCAAAGGATGGCAGAATTCGCTCCATGTTTGGGGGCGTTTTCTCCTTGAACGAAACATGGATAATGGGATTTCGGTTCTTCCTTCCATGGATTCCTCTCTAGAACTTGTCACCTAGTCTGGGTATCCCTCGTAGATTTAAAACGTTGTTCATGAAACTCTTCCTAGTTCCAGGTTTCTAGGGACGTCGGTTAATTACACTGCTTCTGTCAGGACATTCCAAGGGGTCTGGTTAGGGCAACAACCTTCAGTTGGGGGAGTAGTCACATCGAGGCATCATTAATTTGCTTGAACACTGGGGAATTGGCATGTCGGTCTTTTTCCCGTATTATTGGGCTTCTCTATGGCACAGAAGCCCAAGGTATCCAACAATGAGTGTGAGGAATCATATGCCGTAGGCATGTATCTGAGATTTTCCTAAGCTTCCCATGTTTAACACATGGTATGCCGCAAGTATAACGTCCAACGGAGATAGATCGGGCTGATCAGAACACTAGCTGGAGTGGGTCAGATTGAGGAATCCCCCTAGAGGGAACATTGATATCGAAGCCAACCTGTGGGAAGCTTCTCGAGTGTTGTGAAGGGGAATGGGGTGGCATGATCTGATCGGGATGTGACGACCCAGACAAAAATCAGGATGGGTGATGGAAAGCTATACGGAATGGAGAGAGAATGAAATAGAGTCATCGTGGAGATGATGGTGGTGATGAGCTTAGGTCTGAAAGAGACTTCCTACATATCCCCGTGGCAGGGAATCAATGTTCGCATAGTTCTGTTGGTGAGAACCGATGTGAAGGGGGTCGGAGTGACCAATAGGTGGTGAGCATGAACCTCAGTGAGGCTTCCTACGTACCATGCCTTGACATGGATCAAAGTCCACATAGTTCAGGTGGGATGTATGAGGCTTACACTCTGGGCTGCCCAAGGTGGTGGGTGAACCAATGTGAATGAGGTTGGAATGACCGGGTGGTGAGCTTGAACCTCAGGTAGGCTTCCTACGTACCATGCCTTGAAATGGATCAAAGACCACGTAGTTCAGATGGGATGTCAGTGAACCAACATGAAGGAGGTCCATGGTCCGTTGGATTATGGGCTTGAACCTCGTGAGGCTTCCTACGTACCATGCCATGACATGGATCAATGACCCTGTAGTTCAGGTATGGTTTCATCAGTGAACTGACGTGAAGGAGGACCTTGGTATGTTGGTGGTGGGATTTAACCTTTGGGAGGCTTCCTACGTACCATGCCTTGACATGGATCAAAGTCCTCGTAGTTCGGGATGAGGGGCGGTTGAACTGACATGAAGGGGTGTTAGAACAACTGGATGACAGGGTCACAACGGCTTATTGCTGGATTGGGATGTAGTTTTACATTATACGGGATGAGGGTGTGTCGGAGAATCGACATGAATAAAGACCTTGGTCCAGCTGGGTGGTGGTCTTGAACCTCATGAGGTTTCCTATGTACCATGCCGTGACACGAATCAAAGATATCGCAGTTCAAAATGGTGTGGGTGTCAGTGAACCGACATGAAGGTGAACCCGGGTGTCCACTGGTGGTGGGATTGAACCTCATGAGGTTTCCTATGTACCATTCCTTGACACGGATCAATGTCCTCGTAGTTCAGGTAGGTCACAACGGCTTACCTCTGGGATGGAATGCAATTTAACGTCATGCGGGATGAGGGTGGAACCTGACATGAAGAAATGAAGGGAAGTGGGCATGAATCTCATGAAGGATTCCTACGTACCATGCATTGACACAGATCAAAGAACTCGTAGTTCTTATGGATGTACAGTTTAATGTCATGCGGGACAACATATAGTTTAACGTCATGCTAGATGGGGGCATACAGTTTAACATCATGCTAGATGGGGGCATACAGTTCAACGTCATGATGGATGCAGGCATACAGTTTAACATCATGCTGGATGAGGGCATACAGTTTAACTTCATGCTGGATGAGGGCATTGTCATGGTTAATGCTTACTCTAAGCCCATGTGATTCGTGCTCGGTGTGAGAAACATAAGACAGCAGAGACCTGACGATCACGTCGCGAAGGGTGCGTCCGTGAGAATCGAAGAGGGGCTTACGCATTGAACGGCCCATGGTGTCGGGACTTACTCCAGGATGGAGGCCCTAGGGAGAAAAATCACAGAGGGAGATGGGATTTGGGACCAAATAAATGAGGTTCCTCATTCCAATCATGCCCTCCACTGGCCCTGGTGGTGGGGAAGTACAGAGGTGCATTGGGTGCTACCTTTTGTAAGAAGGACCAGGGGCTTACACCAAGGAGGTTTCCCTTCTCTATGGAAAAACGCCACTCCGATAAGGAGGATATAATCCCCTGTGATGGGTGATCCCATCTCCATGGAGACCAGTGGGCGTAAATAATGTTCAAGTTGGGGGGACCCTGCGTGCGGGACACGGGGCCAGATCACAGTTTAACGTCATGTGTTGAGGACGAGGTGTTTGGCAGTTTAACATCCTGTAGCTCGGACGAGTGAAGAAGGACCTTGGTCTGATGGGTGACAGACATGAACCTTTAGAAGGCTTCCTAGGTACCATGCCTTGAAATGGATCAAAGTCCTCGTAGTTCGGGTAGGGTTTCGTCAGCGAACCGACGTGAAGGTGAACCCGGGGGTCCACTGGTGGTGGGCTTGAACTTTTGGGAGGCTTCCTACGTAAAATTCCTTGACAGGGATCAATGTCCTCATTGTTTGGGATGAGGGGATATTGAACTGACACGAAGGGGTGTCAAAACAACAGGATGAAAGGGTCACAATGGCTTACCACTGGATTGGGATGCAGTTTAACGTCATGCGGGATGCGGGCGTGTCAGAGAACCGATGTGAATAAGGACCTTGGCCTAGGCGGATGGTGGGGTTGAACCTCAGGAAGGCTCCCTACATACCATGCCTTGACATGGATCAATTTCCATGTACTTTAGGATAGTCACACTGGCTTACCGCTGGACTGGAATGTAGTTTAGCGTCATGCGGGACGAGGTCATGTCAGAGAACCGACGTGAATAAGGACCATGGCCTAGGTGTATGGTGGGATTGAACCTTAGGAAGGATACCTACGTACCATGCCTTGACATGGATCAAATTCCACATAGTTCAGGATAGTCACAACGGCCTACCACTGGACTGGAATGCAGTTTAGCATCACGTGGGACAAGGGTGGAACCTGACGTGAAGAAACGACGGGCGGTGGGCTTGAACCTCGTGGAGGCTTCCAACGTACCATGCCTTGACATGGATGAAAGACCCCGTAGTTCATATGGAATTACAGTTTAATGTCATGCGGGACAACATACAGTTTAACGTCAAGATGGATGGGGGAATAGAGGTTAACGTCATGCTAGATGAGGGCATTGTCATGGTCAATGATTACTCTAAACCCACGTGAGTCGTGCTCGGTGTGAGAAAAAAGAGGGAGCAGAGAACTGAAGATCATGTCGCGAAGGGTGCATCTGTGAGAAGTGTAGAGGGGATTATGCATTGAGAGGCCCATGGTGACGGACTTACTCCAAGATGGAGGCCTGAGGGTAACAAATCCCAGAGGGATAGGGGATTTGGGACTGAAGAAAGGAGGTGCGTAGTTTCTATCATGCCCTCTGCTGCCCCAGGCGGTGGGGAAGTACGGAGGTGCATGAGTGCGGCCTTCTGTAAGAAGGAACAGGGGCTTACACCAAGGAGGTTTCCCTTCCCCACGGATAAACTCCACTCCGATAAGAAGGATATCATCCCCTGTGAGGGGTGATCCCATCTCTGTGGAGACCAGTGGGCATAAAGAATGTTCAAGTCGGGGGGACCCTGTGTGTGGGGCATGGGGTCGGATCACAGTTTAACGTCATGTGTTGAGGATGAGGTGCTTGGATGTTTAACGTCCTGTAGCTTGGACGAGGTGGGTTTACTCCACACCCATAGGACTTACATGACCGTTACCCTCTGGTCCTTGTGGGAGGGAAGGTACCATCAATGCCGTGTAGAAGGGAGGTCGCAGAGTGAACCATCGAGGGGTCCACATTAGCGTGGCTATGAAAAAAAGAAATATCCATTAGAATGCCTATGAGAAGAATCATTAGGCGAAGCAACGCCATGGGCGGTATCGTCCAGGGGACATTGAAATCAGATTGTGCAAACCTAGAGGGTCACATGGGATAAGGAATTACAAAGCAGAGGGGTCCATAGGTAGGGCCTTGTGGAGCTCGGTTGCTCTGTGTAGTAGAGGGAACTAGCGAAGGGGTATTCTTTGTGAAGTGGGGTTCCTTAGCCTTATCATGGGGTGGCGGTGAAAGCGGGAGGTTCTTCGAAATGTGGATGGGTGTTCTTGGAGCACTGCCTCGCGTAGCAGAGGTGCCTTGCGAAGCAAGGTGCCGTGAAGCATTATGATTCACGAAGTACAGTGACCATGCCTTGGCATGCGGATCATGTGTATAGGGGGTGTTTTGTGAAGAATAAATGATCTGTGACTACCTAGGTCCCCTTGGGGATCCCCTTCCTTCATGAATGCACTTAGGCTTCGCTGAGGGCATCCCTCTTAGAAGAGGGGCTCAAAACGAGACAAGGAGGAGGCCTCTCGCAAAGCAAAAATACCACGCAGAGCTCATGATTCCTAGAGCGAAGAGTGCTTCGCGATTTGGGAGCTAAGAAGTCAAAAGGTTGAATTTTCCATCTGCAGAGATCAAGGGGAGCTCGGTATTTATAGGCAACATGCATCATGAAGTAGAGCTCACGCGGTGCAAAGGGGGCTTCGGTTGCCCCGTGGCGGGTTGCGAACATCAATCAGGTTCGCGGAGAGGTACCACCTCATCTGATTCATGGAGGGGTCATGAACGTCCGGGCGTTCACCAAGAGTTACCGTCTCCAGCGCTTCCCAGCTACTTCGCGAACATCAGGGCATTCGCGGAGAGTTACCGCCTCCAGCGCTTCTCGGAGGCTTTGCAAACATCTGGGCTTTCGCGGAGAGTTACCGCCTCCGGCACTTCGCGGAGGGTTCATGAACGTCAAGGGATTTCACAGTGAGTTACCGCCTCACGTGGTTCGTGGCGGGTTCGCGAACGTCTAGGGAATTCGAGGAGAGTTACCGACTCACGTGCTTCGCGGCGGCCACATTGCTTGGGGGCTCCGTATTGGGGCTTTGCAAGGCAGAGCACAAGGCCTCTTTTTCTTCTCTCCATTCATCGAATTTTTTGGCACCAACATTTTTATTCGATTGTTTTTATGATGGAATTGTTTTTATGATGTCCATTAATCTTATATAGATTATGTTATAATGAAATAATGTTAAAGAAAATGCATTTTATTTCTTGGGTTATGCTATGATGAAAGATTTTTGTATTTGTGAAATGTGTAATAATGATTTCATTATGAGATTTCTGGGACCTATATCTCCCACCAATTCATTGGAAAAAGTTTTATATCTTATGAGATAAAAAAGACTGGAACGACAGGTAAATCTGTTTCATTAATAAATGGTTGTAACAGCAAGTAAACCCGGTTCAGTAATGGAATTCATCAACCATGATGGTCTTGGTTGCAATTCTCCATCTAAAATAGAAATAATATTATGTGATTATTTTATTTTCATATTTAAATGTTTTATTCCAATGCAATTCTATCACAGTTAATGTTTCTTTATGATCTATGCCTTACATATTTCCAGTAATTATTTCATGTCACAAGATTATGATGTTTAAAAATTATGTTCATGTTTTTACGTTCAAATGTATATGATTTGTTTTATATTCTACATGATTACCCTTATTGAGAATTCGAGCTCAAAAATTCTATTTTTTATTTTCCAAAGGATATAAGGAAGGGATTTAGGTTGGAAAACAAAAGGGGAATATCATCATGGGAGATGTTGGAGATATTTCACCGTGATTAGAAGATTATATTCTGAGTTTCCAAAGATACTAAACTAATATGGTCATTATGAATTTTATTATGACTTGTACTATTTACTGAAAAAAAAATCTGATTTCCATGTATGTCAAGATAGGATCTCTACATTTGGTATTAGAGAGAAGGCTTAGATAACCTTTAGAATCTAGGATGCGAAAACATTAGTGAGATCCTTAGAGATATTTCTAAGGTATTTCGTGGGATGTCCCTAAGGTTAAGTATAAGTATAGGCTATAGTCCAAAAATTATGTTAATGATCATGAATAACATAGAATTAAACCTACGATGTTAGATATTGAAGGTAATCCCTCTTAACTATGTTGTTTTCCTAGTACATTTTTTGCCTCTCACACTAGCCTTTTTGGGTTTTAGACAAGGGTTGGAACCTGAAGGAATTAGGTTAATGATAAATGCACTGGGAAATGCAATGATTTCCCTCTTGAATAACCAAATATTATGGGATATGGATGAAAAATATTATTTCTATACTTACACAAGCTATAAATCATTCTAG
Source organism: Viscum album (assembly GCA_963277665.1). NCBI lineage: Eukaryota > Viridiplantae > Streptophyta > Magnoliopsida > Santalales > Viscaceae > Viscum > Viscum album. Next base: position 1,297,520,927 of record OY728136.1, read on the forward strand.
ACTCCCAAATAAGCTGAGAAGAGAACAAAATTCTATTGAGTCCTTTATGAGGCAATGTCCACCTTCTTTTAGTGGGTCTTCTGATCCACTTCTAGCTGAACAATGGATCAGTACCATTGAAAAATTACTTTCCATCCTTCACTATTCAGAACATGAAAATTCCATTTTGGATATCTATCATTTTGAAGGTGAAGCAGAATAGTGGTTGACTCTAATTAAGAAAACCAGACTACAAGATGAAACTGAATCCATTGAATGGGATGAGTTCCAGAATGTATTTTTCAATAAGTACTTACCTCATATTCTTTGAACAATGATGTAAAAGGAGTTCCTTAAGCTTAAGAAAAAGGATGATGAATATGTTGGTACATACGAGGTGAATTTTACATGGCATGCATGGAATGCTTCTGGCTTTATCATCCAACCTAAAAGTAATGTTGATCGATTCTTCATTTTCTTAAAACCAATTCATCGAATGGGATTAGGTATTAGAGACATAATCTGCAATGAAGAGATTTCACGTTTTTATATCAAGGTATAAATGGAATTTGGTGTTACATATCCATCTCTTGGTTTTGAAAAGAAACAAAATATAGTGTTCAAGGGAAAATCTCAAAAAAAATGGGGAAAAGAAGATAAATGTTTCCTTATGATAAAAGTCTAGAATGAAGCATGGTGGATATTGTCTTAAAGGGAATATGAAATGTTTTATGTGTGGAAAATAATTTCATCGAGTAGTTGAATGCTGATGTAATGGGAAAAAGGATGTCAATGATGTGAATAGAGAAAAGACTACAGAGAACACACATGCATCACATAAATGATATAAGTTCATGGAAATAGGGAAATATGTTAACCAATGTCCTAATCCAAGGGTTAATGATTATCAATATCAAAAAACCTCTAAAGTGAAAATACAATGGGAAGTCCCAGGCTATCACTATTGGCGATATTGAGTGTGACAACGAAATAGTGTAATGATTAAGTGTTTAAGTAATGGGACTTCAAAATACTGTTATGGAATATCATTTATAGTATTATAGAATATTGGAATATCTATGTAACTATCTATTATGGTTTTTCATAAATATATGGTACTGATAACCATGAAAAGTGAATATAATATTTTTGGAAAGAATATGAAATGCACATAATGAAGGGATAATGATAAAATAATATGTTTGATAGTTTTCATGAGCTCATGACTCATAAAAGGACAATGTGATATCATGGTTTGAGCGTATAGAATTTTCGGTATATTTGGTGTGTGAAAGGAGTTAATTTTGATTGAATAAATGTTGTCACTAAGTTTCTATGGTAATTTATGCTATTATCACATTTCAAGATAACAGATGATTAAGGTATTTATATATTTGGAATGTGAAAACCAAGAACTTCCAAAAGTGATATGTGAGACAAATGATAATTCAATTTAGTTCAACTATTTCTAAAGATTTATATTTTCAGATTTTGGAAGGATTGTAATGTTATCCATTTATGGATAGTATAATTTTTATTATGGTTGAAGTCTATTACATTAATGTATTATCTGACTATAGGTAGACTTATGTATATTTATTAATATGTTCTAACCATTTTTTTTGAGATAGATGGAATGTTTTATCATTTTATAGTATTGTATACTAACACTTCATGAATGAAAAATTATACTTCATTTCATTAAATATGAGATGAAGTGAAAAAATTTCAAAGCATGAACAATGGGGAGATTGTACCAAATCAAGTAAGATTTTTTTCTCATGGAAAATTTTGCATCTTTAGGAAATGGATATCTAAAACCAAGAATTCTATACTAGTACTTTCTTATCCGATGAATTAGATGATCCCTTAAATCATCATATTTTTATGTATTTCTTGTAGTTAACTTTATCCAAACCTTATTCTCAATCACTATCAGTCAGAACATGATGGTTAGATTTTTCTTCTATATCCATGTTTTAACTTCCTACATATGTTCTTCTATGAGGAAACCCATTTAGTAGCTACTTTTGGTAACTGTTACATTTATAACAATCCTTTTTAGAATTATTTCATAGTATCCCTTTTTATGATGTGGTTTTCCATGAATGAAACATTCATGTAGAAAACCATTTATAACCCCCAATGAATTTTGAGGGAGAAATTTATTTTAAGGGGGGAAGAATGTAACACCCCATGATTTTATGAGATAGATTCTTTTTAATTCCATTTATGTATTGTGTTTTATTCTAAACCATGATTATATTGCGCTATATGCAACACCGTAATAGGTTTTTGTATATACAACAATATACATGGCTTATGTTGTAAACAATTTGTTATTCTTTTGATAGAATTTATTTCAAAAAACTATGAGTATAGATTTTGTTCAATTTATAAATGAGATAAGTTTTTATTGTGTTATACCCAACACCAAAGGAATCATGCACTACAAGCAACACTTACATAGCTTGAGTTACATAAAAGCGCAATCTTCCACGATAGCTTGTGTTGTACGAGATACTGAGTTTCACTAAACAATGATATATTATTAAAATATTATTATTTAATAGGATATAAACTAATCATTAAGAATAGTAATTTTATAACATTATAATTCATCTTACACATTTTCTATAACATACTATGATACGAAAATTATTTTTGAGAATAAAATATGTATTTTTAAAATAACTGATGGTTTGCCTCCTTTTAATAGAACACCTATTTTAAATAGAGTTTTTAACATGTTTATAAGTTAAATTTGAAAAAATAATTATTTTATTTGGAATAATGATATAAAGATATACTATGGATTAATTATTGATATTTTTCTGATAACTATCTTATTTTGATGAATAGTAAAAATATGCTAAATTTCAATTAGAAACAATTTCTCTTCAATATAATTTATATTATTAAAATATTATATTGAAAATTTTTAAAGTATAAATAAAATATAGTTTTAACACTTAATATAATTTAGGTAATTATCATTCATTTCATATTGAATTAATTGGTAAAAACATTTCAATATTTTCCAATGTTTTAACATTTAAAACTTGTTTTTATGTTTCAACAATTGGAATAATTTTAAATTAATTACTGAAACATCTGTGTTTCGAATTTGGAAAATTTTATTCTATATTTGGTATCAGTAGGTCCAAATTGTGTGAATATTTACCTTTTATTTTTTGTCATTATGAATGATAACGTGAGTAATTATTTTATTTACCATGGTTAAAAGTTAAATATGGAAAATAAGGTTAGAAATAATAATAAATTAATAATATAAAACTACCCTAAAACATTTCCTAATCCTACTATATGAGATATTTCCAACCATGGTCATCCTTGGGTAGATTTTTGGAACCCAATGATTCACATGGATGTGAAAATGACATTTTATAATAACTAATTTAATGTAAAGATAATAACAACCTAAAGATATATCTTTTACTAAATATAATTTAATATAGGGTTATATAACTGATATCTATGACTATAAATAGTAATTATAAAGATAAAAAGTTTTCCAACAACATGATATTTTATTTAAAATTTCTAGATATCAAATAAATAAATTTATGTTTGACATAATTACGATGTAGTGATTACCTCATTAATGAAATATTCAAATAATGGAATTTATAAATATTAAAAGATTTTTAATTTGAATATTTTGATGCCATACACGATTTTTTGGGAATATATTGACATATTAGATTTTATTTAATTACTTATTTTTATGAAAAAATATCGTTATGATTTTTTTAAAAAGTGATGTATGAATAGTTTCAATAATTTACATAATTCATAACTTGAAAAATAAAAGAATTTATTAAATTATATTAACATTAATTAAAATATGTGATTCATAAAAATTGTTAATATAAGTCAAATTATGACCGAAATAACTTTTTTGGGTCGTTTTATATGATATGAGAATTACATTAACCCACAATGTGTAAATAATATGATATCTCGATACGAATAAAATGGGTATAATGAGGGTAAAACCAAAATGATAAGGATAAAAAAATATCCAAAAATTATAAAAAAAATTATTTTATAAAGGTTATTAGACCCAAAATCATCTTATATTATAAAAATATTATGTTTTGGACTATTTTAAATAGAAATTTAATTTATAATAAATTAATATTTTGAAACTTTCCTAAAGTGCCTCTATCATCTCTTATAAAAGGGAACCTCCTCCCACTCCTCTTTACTCTATTTCGAGCCTTCATGCTCAGACAAAACATTCCCATTTATTTTATCAACATTCATGTTTACATTCTAGTGGTGCTTGTCTTTTCAAAATACCATCTCTAGTGCCCTATGTGGAAATTTTGAGGAGGCACGTCGGGGAAGAGGTAATGTCTTCTACCGATTCATTCAAATTTATTTATTCTTATACTTCCTCTTATAGAGTTGTTTCATTATAAATTAATAACACCAGTATCAATAATATACTGATATGTTATTATAAATATTAAACAACCATATTTCATCTTCTATCCAGCATAGGAAAAATGAAAGCATTGCACGTGTGTACATACAGATTATCGTCTTCACGCCGTGGTTTAATAAGTTTTTCACCACCAACATACATAGATGTGTATAAAGGTGGAAATAATAACTATATATGATTATTATAAAATTAAACTAATTATTATATGTTATACACCATCCACTTCAATACTATTCAACAACTATTGGTACGATATCGTCTCTCATGTGTATAAACACCTTACCATCTCCACGATGCGATGAGATTCATTGTCGTTGTAAATCATTCAAGAATGATTATAAATTATATATGATAAATATTCAAAAAATATATGAAATAATAATAATAATATATTTATATATATATATATTTCATTTAAAAACATCCATTCAATTTAATATGTAAATAAAAACAATGTTCAAGCCAACGTATCGCCCACCTTCTCCACGAATGGTGTTTTGTATTTTATTTATCTATATTATATATATATATATATTTATATAATGAATATATATTATACATAAATCAGGTTTTACATTTTTGAAGTATCTAAATCCTTATATATGTAATAATATCAAGAATATTATGTCTAAACACGTGGAATAATGAAACGTTTATTACCCAAACTGTTTCTTTAGCATGGAATTAACAAATAAATGGGAAATATAAAGTTGTAAGTGAATAATATATGATATAATAAATATTAATATGGTTCTGTAACAAGTTCATAATATGTTTAAACCCATTACATAGATGTTTAGGACACCTAAGTAAGAAATCGATCATAAGGTAAGGGATAATTTTGAAATCTCATTTTTATCTAACATGGTTTAAATGTAAGTATCTACTATGGTTATAATTATCATCCATTACCATGTATTCTAAAAATGTTTTCATAAAATGTTTACTATTCTTCTATGTAGGTTTAAATTCAGTTTTACCTATTTTTTACTTTTACTACATGGAATGGAAGGAATCATTCTTTTGTTTACTATACAAAGTACTTTTTTGACTTTTTTCAGAAAAAGTATGAGGATAATGTTTTGGTTTAACATATACTTCATAAATGAATTTTTATGGTTCCACAATGCCTTATTTTCTCAAAGATTCCTCTGAACTATTTGATGTTTATTTTCAATTAATTTTTTTTATTTTAATATTTGATGACATTTTGGAAAAAGAAAACATTTTGAAGAAGAAAGGATATTTTCCTCAGGAATTAAGTTCCAGTTTTTTATCAAAATTACATTCATTATAAGATGACATATAGTTTTTTATATATCCATATTATTACTTTTATTTTATTGTGTTTATGATGTGATTGTTTTTATGAAGTCCGTTTGTCTTATATGAAATATGTTATGATGAAATGATGTTTAAGAAATCCCATTTTATTTCTTTGCTTATTCTATGAGGACTGATCTATGGTTTTGTGGAATATATAAGAACTATATAATTATAATATCGGTGTTAACTATATCTCCTTCCAATGCATTGGCTAAAGATTTATATATCATGATATATACATGGCTGGAATGGTTGGTAAATCCAGTTCAACAATAAATTTCTGGAATGACAAGTAAACTCAGTTCAGTAATGGACTTCGTCCACTATGATGGTCTTTGTAGAAATTCCTTTGATACAATATATATATATTATGAGATTATTAGTTTGAAAAAATTACATGTTTAATTCCAATTTTATTCAATAATGGTTAATGTTCCTTTATGATCTATGACTTACGTACTGCCAATATTTATTTACTCAACCATGATATTGATGTTTAAACGTTATGTTCATGTTTTTACGTTAAAATGAATATGATTTGTTTTATTTTCTAAATTTTTACCCTTAATGAGAATTTGAGCTCATTGTTTCTTTGTTTTCTTTTCCTTAGGATATAAAGAATGGTTTTAGTTATGAAAATAGAAAGGGGAATATCTTTAGGGGAGATGTTGAGGATCTTTCACCCTGATTAGTAGATTTTGTTATATGTTTTAAAGGAAACTAAAATAATATGGTATTTGGGGATTTTTTTGTTTCATGTATTAAGTATTCCTCAAAATAAATGTAATTTCCATATACATCAAGATATGGTCTCTACATTTTCATAGATTTTATTTTAGCTTCCTCTTCCTAAAAAGTTCCTTTTCATTATCTTCTTCTTCATAGAGAAAACAATTTCATTGAAATTTATTTCTAAATTTAAAGTCTTTATTTTTGAAAGAACATTTCATATGATTTTGAATGTCTCAATGTTCACTTTATTCATCGTTTAACTTTCTAGGTAATTGAGTGGCAATGTGCCCAACTCTTCCACAATGAAAATAATACAGATGAAGCTATCCTTCAAATTTCCATTTTCCCTTATTTAGTTTCTTGTCACTGAGACAAATGGTGCATTTTTCCTCATCAATATCATCACCACTATGTACTGAAACATTCAGTTTTTTCATGGCTTTGATTTTCATTTACAAGAATACATGACTTCTAGCTTCTTCTACTTTGATTCACATTTCATGTGTGGATAGATTTATCAGCCGATCATCCGCCGAAAGTTTGGAAATATATCTTTCCTCAAGGGATGAAAACATTGCATTGTAAAGGGGTGGAAGTATTGTCAAGATATTATTTACTATGTTAGTGTATTCAATATCTTCTCCTAGATCTTGGATTTCTCCTACAACATCTGTAATTCAATTAAAAAATGAGTCTTCCTTCTCATCTGGGTGCATCATCAGATCATCAAACCGGTTGTGCAGTACATGAATGTTTACCTCCTTCACTATCTTATATTATTCATAAATATTCTAATGTTTCTCCCACATTGACTTGGTAGATGTGCAACTCATTACCTATTGATAAATATGATAAAAAGGAGCTATAATGAGAGCATTTTGTGCTTCTCCATTAGCATTAAGCAATTCCCTATCTGTATTAGTCATTGAAAGTCCTGTAGGATCAATGACTTGTATTCTATTCATAGTAGAAAATAGAATATCCATTCCAAGATATATTTGGTGAGATATCATCAAGTTTTTTCTTATTTAAAAATTACTTCAATCGAAGTGTGGTACTACAATAACATTAACTAGATACTATATGATAGAAGAATATATATTCAACCCCAAACACCTACCACTAATACCACTTGAAGGACCCCAGAACACCTTAATAGGGGAGGGGTTAATCAAGGTGTTAAATTTTTCTTTTAAAATGAGGGATGTTGTACCAACATTTTTTGGATTAAATTAAACCTGTCTAAAGAAAAATTATATAAAACAAACTATCACATAAAAAGTAGTGAAATAGTAATTTTACTTTTTTCACCACAAAGGGATACGTCCAAGGAGCATACACCAACAGTGTGTCAGTTGTACTTGAAACTTATAATATTTACCAGTTGTGTATCACATGAGTTTATCAAATTCACTCTATTCTAGGAAAACTGCCTTTACATAGTTTTTGGGGAATCACACTATATCCCATAGATCACTCTTGTTGACTCCCATTTTTTAAATGTGTTGGAAGAATATTCTCTCAATTTATCGACTTGAAGGTAGATTAAATGGTTTAACATTAAATCATATATCCTCAACTGAAAAAGGATTCTTTGTAGAAGTACTATTATATCTCACATATGAAATTTACTTTCCCGTACCCAAATAGGTTATATTAATTTATTGTGCATACTGATTTGGTATATTTTAAGCCAACATTGGGTGATCCGCGTACCACTTTACCTCCTCCATGTACTCTGTAGCAGGTATGGTTTCGAGCTCACTTACTTCATGTACCACAATTTTTTTGATGTGCCATCTAGACCCACCACGTACTGCCCTTTTCTGCCGTGTACTACCCTTCTCCATATACTTCCTCCACAAACTGTCTTATGTAAAAATCCCCTGCTTCAAGAAATTCCTCTACACCGTGTACAACCAATCTTTCTTCACGTACTTCCTTACTCTGCAGCGTACTTAAAGAGCATCATTCACAAACTACACTCTCTTTGACGAACAATATTCCTTATGTAGATTTCTCTCTCTGTGTACCACCTTCTCCTCTACGAACAACATCATACTTCAGAGGATTTCATCCTAAAATTTTTAATCTCTAATCAAGATCCTTAATTAAATGAATTACTAATCCTTATATAGGCACTGATTGATCTGAAAAATCCTCTAAATCAATATTTACCAAATCATTGATTTTAGTACAGCCTCCACAACAAACCTCTCCGTTTTCGGGAACTGTATCAATCATGTGAACCATCATCATTCCAAGTACAACACTCCTTCACTGTATACCATCGCTGCAAAACATTTTCAGTTCTACGAACCACTCCACGCATCATTACCCATGTTCTGTACATGGTAAGTGAACCCTCCCATACATGGAATGCAATTCATGACCCATGACACATGATTCTGTCCCATCACTGGATTCCTTATCTGTTCTTCATTCCATACATTCCTATAAACAAATTCCCGATTTTGAGGCCCCAAAAATTTGAAAAATAATTGAGAAACAATTCCACCTTCAATACTGATTTTATACTCAATCATAAGTCCACATTCCTTGCCAAATAACTGGTCATACATGTGTATATTGAAAACAAACACAAAAAAGTCTCCATTATAAACAAAAAATGGTCATTGTTCCAATAATCTATCCCATTGGGTTTGTGGGAAATCTCCAGATAAATTCACTGAAGCACCAACCACAATCAAAAACAAAAACCTCAAGAAATAACTTAGCCATCAATATAAGTCTACGTGATTAGTGAATGATTTAGAAAACAAGAGTGAGCTAATGAATTGAGTCTCATGATTTTTTCTACCAGATTTTTCATTTATTAGATTATCAAATTCTACATCTATCCTTTATCAAGGGAAAAAAATTTCACATTTGTTGAGCCATTGAAAAAACATTTCACAATCGTTGACCCATTGATTTTATCTATTCTCACACATTAGAAATAAACTGAAAGAACAAAATTTTGAATATTATAGAGTTCAAAAATATACTCCCCTTGGATAGTATCTCCCCCATATACCGATTTCACTCCTGAATAAATATTAAATAATAAATATAATTGGGGAGAGTGAAGTTTTGTGACCTCATTATGTAGTAGGATGTGGTTGAACACTGAGGTTCAATGGATGTTTGTCAAACACAGTAGCTTCTAGTGGCTTGGTCAGAATATCACCAACATTCACATCAATTACCAAATGATCCATTTTTATCATACCTTGTTCAAGTTTCTCCATGATTAAGTGATATTTGATTTCAATATGTTTCATATGATAATTCGGAATATTATTCTTTGTAATATCAATTTCACTCTTGTTATCATAGTAAATCACCATTATTTGTTTCACCTCATCACCAATGACAGTCAGTTGCTTCTTTATCCAAAGTAGTTGTGCGCAAAATTTGGAGGCATAGATATAATCAACAATAGCAGTACTAAGTGAAGGAAAATCAAATTTCCTGCTCACCTGTCCCACACATTTCATCCCAATATAGAATTACCCACCAATTATTGAATTTTTTCCACTACATCTCCATCCCAGTCAACATAAAAAAAGCAATAAGTTCACTATCTTTTCTTGCAGTGAATTATAGCCCACACTTTTGAATAACTTCAATGTATCTTATGAATCTCTTAAACTCCACCATCTGGTCTTCTATAAAATTACTCTAAAAGCAGGATGCAATGAAATTTTCAATGAAAATATTTGTCTGTGTCACCGTCAGGTACGATAGGCTTCCAATGATTTTTATATTCACGGTGGGAACCACAGATGTTCCTTCATCATACTTCTTGAGCTTTGTTCCAACTGAAATCAGAGTCTACATTGGTTTGGAATCATGCATATGGAATTTATTTATCAACTATGCGTCATAGTTTCCTGAAAAATGAAAGTGTAATCCTTATTCTAAATCACCTTCATCCTTAGAAAGGATGAGAGTTCACCAATCATGGTGATTTCATATTCTGATTTCTAGTGATTGTAAAATTCATCCAATGATCCCTTCATTCTTCCACTGCAAATAATATCATACACCTATACCAATACCATGAACTGATCCTTGTGAGAATTATCCACATAGAGATTGTGATCCACTCCACATCTATTAAACTCAAGATTTCCCAAATAAGAGTCCATCTGAGAGTACCACCCATGTGGTGCCTATATCAGGATGTAAAGATATTTTTTTAAATTTTCATACCTTCAGTTCATTCTTTCCAAGAAATGAACCCATGGTTTGTTCAATGTAGACTACTTCTTCCATGACTCAATTTAAGAATTCTATCTAGACGTCCATTTGATACACTTTATAAACTCTTTGGATTTTCATGCCCAGAAACAATCTGATTAACTCAAATATTTCTACTAGAGAAAATGTATCCTCAACATCAAAGCCATAAAATTTTGAATATCCTTTGTAGACCAAGAATTCCTTTGTTCTAATCACATTTCAAGGCTCATCAAATTTATTCCTAAAAATCATATTTGTACCAATCACATTGTGACCTTAGAGTATTTTGACAAGATCCCATGTCTGATTTTCATCTATATGATCTAACTCATCATCCATTGCATTCACCCATGACTCATCCATTGCATCATCTTCAAATGTGGATGGTTACACAACTAATAGAAATTCTGATTGTGCATTATTCCTCATTATCCTTATCTTTATAGGTGCATTTTGATCCCGTATAATGTTTGACTGATCAATATCTTCTCTTCAATTTATCCATTGGGGTTCAACTAAATTATCTCAAACTATGGATTCCCCATCTAATTATTCTTCCGAGTCAAAAACATGAGGTGACTCATGATAATTTTTGACACCAACCTATAACTCTGTATTAGAATTTGTTCCATGTTCACATTCTTCTTCATCTTCTATCACAACAGTATAAAAATTCCTTGAATCATTCATGGTTTTATCTTCAATGATATTAAATTCACTACATTCCACAATTATTCCCAAGTGCTTGTTAAAGCATGTGTAGGATTTTATTCTTATTGAGTAGCCAATAATTATTCATTTTTCTACATTGCCACCATTCTTCCATAGATTACCTTATTTGTTTTATATGAAACATTTTGGATTGAAAAAAGAAAAATATTTCAAAGTGGGATTATTTATATGCCATAATTCATATGGTGTCTTTGTCTCACCCATATATAGCATTGTTCCATACTGAATATACAGTGAATATAGAATGGGCTCTTTCTAGAAATGTCGAGGAATATGATTCTCGATCAGCAATGTTCTAGAAATTTTTTCTACCTATCTATTATTGTTCTCAACAACTCCATTTGGATGAAGAGTTATCACAATAGCCACCTATTTATGTATCCCATGCTTCTCAAGATAATTTTTAAAATTCGATGGATGTTTATTCCCCTCCATTGTTAGAATGAAAAACATTGATCTTCTACCCAGTATCATTCTCAGTGATTCATCAATAGGTTTTAATGAAATCAATAACTTGTCACTTCCTAGTATAAAGATCACACATGCCATTCTATTGTAATAATATATCAAAAGAACAAAGTACCTTTCTCCATTTGTTCAGAAAACAATTATTGGTCCACATACATATCTATGGATGCGGGTAAGATGATTTTATGCCATTTTCTTATTTCTTTGAAAGAAACTGCAAACCAGCTTCCCCCATATGAAATATTCACAATAATTTTCTTGTTTATGGATCATGTTGGTGATATCCATGATAATATTCAACCTAGATATATTTTCCATGACTTGCTGACTGATGTTCCCCAATATCATTTGCCACATGTTGTTTTCCTCTTCTATAGTCATGTGGAAAATATTTTCCTAACTATCGACCTCATACAAGTTGTCATTTGTTATGCATCCGTTTATAAGATAATACATTATCTTTAATCTTATATTACAACCATTATCATTGAATGTCACAATAAGTCTTGAGTCATAGGGTTGACTCACACTTAGATGATTTGGATGCAATCCATACCCATAAATAACTTCTATCTTTTTTAGCTATCCATTATCCTATTCAGTATTTCCACGTCCTATGATCTTAAGAGACCCATAATTGTTAAACCTTACTGTTCTATCAACTTTATTATTGATATTAGTTAATAGGTATGAATTTTCAATAATAAGATATGTACAATGACTATCAATAATACAAGTGTTTTTGTTCTTGGTAGCTCTAATAACTACTTTAGAAAAGTTTGATTTCTAAATTGTATTATATTCTTTCCATGAGATATTTGATTGAGTGTAGAAAACTTATGGACATTCAATTACCTCTTCCATATATAGAGGTTCTTCATATTCGTACTATTCTTCCAAAGGAGAAAACCTATTTCAAATAGAAACATCATCTGGTTAATGAGTATTGACCTACCACTGGGCATTATAATAATTTATCCTGTCATACAACTACCTTAAAAAAATAATTATGGCCAACGATAAAATAGTGAAAAAAATATCCATAGATATTATTTCTTCTATAAATTGTAGGATATGAAATCAATCTTTATTGTTGAATTCCCAGATCTTCCATATTCAAATAGATCCTTACCTCAACCCAATATGTCATAGTATGGCTCATATATCCACATAATTGACAATTCATTAGAGGATATGTCTTTTCACTTTGATTCCTCCTCATTCTCCCTCCTTAGGAAAATAGTTTGGCAGCCAATCATTTATAGACACCCAAGAATAATTTTAATTTCTTATTTCAACCTGAATTGAGGGTTTCTTTTTCATCAATTCAGGTGAACTTTCGACCTGTCAATCTATCATCCTGCCTTTATTTTGTATTATCTTATTTCCAACATTTGAGGTTTCAACATAGCTACTGATTACACTATTACTCAAACATGCATGTCTTTGGTCATTCAAAATCTTTTCAACTCCATCATCACCTCTCTTAGCTCTCTCTTGTAACACAACATATGAGAATATTCCAATATGAATTTTCTTCATTGATTATTTTGAAATTGATTCACTATTGTGTCTAATTTTTAGGGTAAAAACTTCTTCTTATAAACCCTTAATTTTATTGAATTTCTCTTCCAGTCTATAGAAATAGTCATTTATTACCTTTCCCTATTCATAAATTTTGAGTTTCAGTTCTACAATATCTTTTATGCTTTCAAGGATTGATTACTGTGCATTCACAAATTCCTCAAGTTGTTCAATTTCTACTTCAAGTTGGTCAACATATTATGATGACTCTTCTATAATACCTTTCCACTCATTTTATCTATTTCATTCATTTGTAAGTTTACCAAAAGCATCCTTAATATGAATTTCAAGATTCGAATTAGTGGTCAACTGATTATAACCAGCATTATTTTTTATGGTTGTGATTTTTCAATTGTATCCATTATGAAAGCATTATTCCCAGATTTTAATTATACTTCCTCTTCATTAATGAGTTCATTTTCATCATCATCATATTGAAATACAAAACTCTTTCATGGAAATTTCAGTCCCAATTTTATGTCTTGATTTTTGAAAAACCTTTTCTAATGATTTTAAATGTCTCTATATTCACTTTCTTCATAATTGAACGTTCATGGGCTTTGAGAGGAAATGTGACCAAATCTTTCATAGAGAAAAGAATACATGGGTAGTTTTCCCTCAAATTTCCCTGTTCATTTGTTGAGTTTCATGGAAATTATTGAAATGGTTTCTTTCTCCTCATCATCTTCATCACCACTATTTTTTGAAGCATATAGTTTTTCCATGGATTAGAACTCTGTTTCCTTTTTAATAGAAGTCATAACTTTTTATGGTTTTATTTTCATTTTATATGCCAATAGATATCTCAACATATCATCCATCGAGATATTATAGATATCTTTTTCCTCAACGGATGACACCTTTTCATTTTAAAGGGGTGGATGTATTCTCAGTATTTTCATTAATATGTCAATGTATCTAGTTTCTTTTCCTAGACCTCAGATTTCTCCTACAACTATATTAATTTGATTGAAAAATTAGTCTTAATTATCAACAAAGTGCATATCTATATCATCAAACCTGTTGTGTAGTACTTGACATTTCACCTTCTTCACTTTTCTATATACTTTATAAAAATTCTATAGTTTATCCCACATTGACATGATAGATGTGAAACACCTTAACATTAGATAAACCAGATCAGAAAGTTCTGCATTGATAGAATTCTATGATTTTGCGTCACTATTAAGAATTTTCCTATTTGTATCGGTCATTGATAGTCCTTTAGGATAAATTACATGCATTCCTCATGTAGAAAGAAATAAAACATCCATTCAAAGAGATATTAGGCAAGATATCATTATGTTTTTCTATATCTAAAAATTACTTCCATCAATGAAGTTAACACCCCTAACATCGACTGGATTCTCCATGATAGTAGAATACATATTCCACACGAACAACCTACTTCTGATACAACTAAAATTGCCCCAAAACACTCTGAGATGGGGGTGGAGGGGAATAAGAGTGCCAAAGTTTTCTTTTGAACTGCTGGATTTTGTTCCTAGGTTTTTAGGATTTAGTTAAACTTATATGAAGATAAACTTCATAAAAAAAACAATCACATGCAAAGCAATGGCATTGTAATTTTACTTGGTTCACTACTAAGGGATACGTCCAAGGAGAATATGTTGATAGTGTGTTGGTCATACAAAAAACCACTAATCTTTCCATGTTATGGATTTAAAGGGTTTTGCACAGTCACTCTATGCCAGCTGCACTTCTTTTACAAGGTTTTAGGTAAAACACACTACGTGCCTCAGATCACTTCCGCGGATTCCCCTTGCTCACTGCTTTGGAAGAATCATCACTCAGTTTATCGACATAGAAGTTGCTTCAAGGGTTTAACATTAAATAATGTATCCTCAACTGCAAAGGGGTTCACTATAGAAGTCCTATTATAGCCCATAGATATAATTTATTCCCCCACACACTGTATGGTTGTGGTAATTAATTTCACACAATGATCTTGTCAATTTGAAGACATCCTTTGGTGATCTGCGTACCAATTTACCTCCTCCACGTACTAAGTGGAAATTATGGATTTCGACTCACTCCCTCTATATACCACTAATTTATTTTAGCGTACCGTCCAGCCCCACCACATATTTCCCTACTCTTCTCCGTGTACTACCTCCAAAAACAGCCTTCCGGAAAACCCCCCTCATTCACAAACTTCCACTTCTCCATGTACAACCTTTCTTACTCAGCGTAATTCCTTTCTCAACTGTGTGCTGCCATAGATTATTCCACAAATCGCACTCTCTTTCACAAACTATTTTCCTTATGCAGATCATTTTCTCTGTATTCCATCTTCTCCACTGTGAACCACTTCAGACTTCACACTATTTCTTTCTGAATTTTTTACTCTCACATCCAAATCCTTACCAAGGGGGATTTTGCTCATTATATAGGT
This sequence comes from Viscum album, assembly GCA_963277665.1. Lineage (NCBI taxonomy): Eukaryota > Viridiplantae > Streptophyta > Magnoliopsida > Santalales > Viscaceae > Viscum > Viscum album. The sequence goes on from OY728136.1 coordinate 1,297,536,886, forward strand.
ACTAATGGATCTAAGAAATCTTCTAGACCAAGATTTAACAAATGATTTATTTTGTTACATCCTCAAACATGTACCACTCCTCATCCATGAAGCGCAGAAATATCAAGAACCTTCAACATTCCGTGTACTGAACAACGTCACCACATACCATCACCACAAACCACATTCGATTCTTCATACCATTACCGTTGTTTCATTCATGGTCCTCAAACCATTCCCGAACATGGTATGTAGTTAATGTCTCAGGCCATATGATTCAGTCCCTTTAGTGAATTCCTTCCCTGTTCATCATGACATACATTACTATGAACAAATTCATAATTTTGAGGCCCAAACAATTTGCAAACACTGGGAAACAATGCCACCTTCAATATTTCTTTTAGCCTCAATAGTAATATCAGATTCATTTCAAACTGTCTGGTCATCCATGTTCAGATTGAAAATAAACATAAACCAGACTCCTTTATAAACAAAAAACAACCTTGGTTCCAAAAATATATTTTCAATGGTTTATTCCATGATTAAATGTTTATAGAACCCATTTTAGATTCATAGGTTATGATATAATTAATGATTTTTGAACTTATGGGGAACATATGTATGATTTTAATTATGTGATGGGTGTGCCTAGAATTACATAACCTTCTAATACATTAGGTAAATTTTGATATTTCATGAGATAAAAAATGAGTAGAATGGGCGTGGCCCAATTTAGTAAGGTACACTGTCAACTTTTATAGTATTGGGAGTGAACCTTGAATACTATGATAGTTTGGGGAGTGAACACAATCACCTATGATACTCTTTCAAATAAACTTTTATGACTAAGTAAATTATTTTCTATACATATGACTATTAGACTAATAAATTATTATGTCAACGTTATGATCTCATGGATTATGTTACTATATTTCTATATAATTCATGAATTATGAATATCCAAGAATTATTACATAACTATATATTATAATATTTGATAAGAAGGGTATGGTCTTTAAATTTTATGCTCATGATTTCATACCATTTTGCTCATACCATATTTAAGTGATCATTGATATCTCATTCATTTACCCTTATTTATTATCTGAGCTAAAAATTTCTTATGATTTCATTACCCATGTTATAAATAATGATATTAAGTATGATATTTATAATATGGGTGATAGTTTTGAATAACTTAGTGGGATATTTTTTATATTTCATAAGAAGAAGTTTTTTATGTATCCATCTTTCAAAAGGCAGTAGAAGTATTGGATTTTTGGTTGGATCGTAACGTCTTTTACTTAATATTTATCTAATAAGATGAAATATAAATATTTTTAATGTATGAGTCACTAAAAAATGGTCTTCAAAGATAATATTAAAGAACTATCAATTCATCTAGAAATGTTATTATGAATTTGTGGCTTTGAATTCACCCACCACAAAACATTTATTATCAATTAAAATCATATCCTCATAAAAATAAGTATAAACATTGAATAAGTCAATATATGTGGGGATATTACATTAAAATGTTTGAAAAAAAAATATATTTAAGTATTTCAACACAACTCAACATATTTTATTTATTGTCTATTAAATCAATCATTTATATTATTTTTAAGAAAACCATTCATTACATTTAATGATTTATTGAAATTCCCAAAAATATTCAAATTAATCAGACAATATTACTCCACATAAAAACCATGCTTTTAAAATCTTGAAGAATTTTCATTTTGTCACTAAAAACCCCATTATTTTAAATAATAATAAATGTGTATACATTTTAACTCAAAATTAATAAATATCAAGAATAAATAGTAATATTATAATTAAGGTGGAAAATATTCAAAGATATTATCAAATTAAATTCCCACACACCAAAGCCTTTATTTTACATAATAAATAACTTCAACATTCTTAGAATCATCATAATTAATCTCAAATTGATGTTATATAATACACATAATGATGTATTTGCAATAAAAATGTATGTTCCTCATCAAAATTAATTGATGCATGATTTTATCTTTCTCTCAATGGATGACACACCTAATTCAATAATTAAGAATACAAATTATAAACATCATAAAATAAAGAACACCAAAGTAACTTAATGAATGAGTTTGTTTAAAAAAAATAGAAGTGGAACATAAATAAAAAAACACATTCATTACATTTACATAATCTCAAAACTCATCAATGTATTAAGCGTTTATTTTACTAATTAATTGTAACATAGAATAAAAAAGTTTAATCTAAAGTATGAAAAATATATTCAACATAATATGTAAACCCCCCCCCCCCCCCACCCTAAAGTTTCACTAGGAATGGGTTTTCATGTGAGTAGCATACAAAAATATCATGAGATTATTTTTAATGAGAAAAGGAAATGTATAAATAGTTCAAATAAAGAATAATCACATTAAATCTTGTGAATAGTTATGACTCATATGAGAATAAAAAACATCATATACTTTTTTTTGAAAAATTTATAATTAAACATTAATCTTCTTTTCAATTAATTTTAACTCTACTAAAATAAAATTCCAATCCCCACAACAAATATTTTATGGTGGGATCTTACATTTGGAAAATTTATTCTCATTGATTATTCAATATATATTAATTAAAATCTTGAAAAAAATGGTTATGATAATGTTCATCTAAAATATTTTTACAAGTGAAAAAAATTATCTCTCACACTCAAAAAATGTAAAATAAATTTAAACAATATAAGGTTCAATATTTCATCTATAAAATTAGTGATCATATGTTTCCAATATAAAATTTCAACTGGAAAATTCAAATTCAAATATTTCAAATAGTAGAAAATAAGTTGAAAAACTAAAAATAAATAATAATAATAATAATAATAATAAATTTTTATATGGAAAAGGTTTTCCCTCCTACATTTATTTTTTACAATTTACTCATTATACAATAATTTTAAATATGATCAATGAAAAAAAATAAACTGATTGTATAGAAAAATAAGAACATAAAATGAAATTATTTATACTCAACATATTGAAGTAGAATGTCCTACCCTAAGGGTACATGTAAATTATCTCTAAGAACATCGATATATTTCTATTGACTATAAATGGTGCATTATTATCTGGATATTTAATTTATACAACACCTAAAATGAACATATTAATAACACTAAAGTTATGAACTATTTGGAATGAAATTTACTTAAAAACACCTTCATTATTAAATAAAAAAATTGTAGATTGTCTCTTTATTTTACCTATTATTTCAAAACAAACACATAATCGATATATTTGGTTGTCTCTTTTTAAGTCAAAGAGTTTTCATAAGGGTTGTATTTAATTTATTTAAATTACTATAAAAAATTTCCTTTATTTGTCAAATTTAAAAAGTCCATGCCATATCCCTTAATTACCCATAAATACTTATATTATAACTCAGTAAGTTGATGTAAGACACTCCCATACACTGGAAAAATTTTAACTTGCCTATTATAGTTTTAAAAACATTCCTATATTCCCAAAGAATATCATCTTATCTTAAACACCAATCTATTCTGTTTGGGTGCACTATTTTCTCAATAATGTATTTTATTTACCTATTTGATAATTCATAAATTCCCTTTTATGGGGATGCTTATAAACAACATGATATTTTACTATAATATTACTTTTAAATAAATAATTTTTTTAATAGATTTCTCCACAACCAACACCAAATTTAAACGAAAGTAGAATATATTTAGTTAAAAGTATAAATTTTACATGTGTCCATCAAAACATTTCTGTTAATTTATAGATAATAAAAATGAGTATGTAATTAATAAAATATTTATATGAATTAAAATAATGGTTTATTTTAATACAACTAAAATTCAATTGATATAGCTATAATAACTAATACAATCATTTTATGATTGGAAATTTATTTTTATAAATATTTATTTTTTATGGTATATATATTTTCATTCAATGAAAATTTTGATTATTGATGATATAATATATTTTATATGTATAATTGGTTAATAATAATTTAATTAGTTAATTATCGGAAATATGAATGAGAATGGTTAACATTATAAAATGATATATTCCTATACAACTATTTTTCTTCATATCTCATATTTTTATTTGAATGTTAAATAAAAAATTTGAGGAATTTTATTTTAATAAAATTAACTTCATTTTTGGTCTTATAAATTCAATAATATCTTACTATAAATTTTATATTTTTTTCTAGAATGATTGATTTGAAGAGGAATAATGTAATATACCATTTTCACAAATACCATGCATTTTATGAAATTATTAGTTAATAAGAATGATATGTACATTGATGGAAACAATTTTATTAATTTTTTTTATAATTTATATTATAAATTAAAAAATATGGATTTTGGTTTAAACCCCTATAATTAAAGTTTTAGAACATGAGTGCTATTTTTTTAAAAGAATAATTTTTAATACATTATTGTTTTAGTATTTTTAAATTAATGTTTATAAATTTTTGAAATTAAAGAAAATAAAATATATTTAAAATTTTTCATAATTGGGCCTAAATTATGTAATAATTCCCATTAAATTTTTTTCAATAAAGGATTATATACCTCAGGTAAAAACTAGTTACCATCTTAAAAGATAAAAATGTAAAAGGGAAAAATATAATGGTAATGAGTTGAAAAAATGTTTAAAACATGTGTGGGAATGGGTGGAGGAGGAATTTATAAACCATATATCTTAAAATAACAATTATTTATCAATTTTTTTGCCACATTATATGAAAGTTACATCCCATTATTGAATTGTTTTTGCAATTTTGAAATAAATGAAACACCTTTTCACTTATAAAAGGGTAACTCCACTCCTCAATTCCACTAAAAAAACACACTTATATCAGACCAAAATATATCCAAAACTCTCCTAGAAATTAAAATAGACCTAAAATATGTTATTTTCTAATAAAAATAACATCCCTTAAATGATTAACCCCTTTACAAATAAGATAATCCATGATGTGAGGTATAAATTACTAACTGCTCATTCCTCATTTATATTCATTTATATGCCCTTAATCTTCATAAAATGTCATTAAATAATATTAATAGGATAACATAAGTATCATTAGTATACTAGTATTTTATTATTTTGAAAAAAAATCATTAACCACATTTCCCTTTTCTATTAAGAAAAATTAAATTCTTAATCATGCATTGTGCAGACTACCATCTCCATGACACAGTGTTTTTCATTTTCCTTCACCACTGAACACTATTGGTAAAAATATTGAATTTAATAAAATATTATAATAATTATTATATATTTAATATTTTTATATGATAAACCATATTACTACTTCCCCATGTTCTATGGAAAATGAAATCCTCATCCATGTGTATTGATTGACTGCATCTTCCATGAAATGATTGATTTTCAATTTCATTTTCATCCGAACCTTAACTAGATGGTATTGAAAATGATTTTAACGAATAAATAGGATTATTTTAAAATTATTTTGTTTTATAATACAAATTGGAAAACCTATTAAAAATAGGAGTAATAAACAACTCTGGTAAATTCAACAATTTTAAAGAGCACTTTAAGACCACAAAATGAATTGTTCGTACTATGAAATAACATCATGTAGGTTATATTATTCTAATAATTATTTACAATAAAGATAATTCAATATAATAAACAATAATAACATCATTATTCATCTGGTATAATTATATTACAACTAACTCACTTTATAATCATCCATTAATTATGGTATGTTATTTTTGGGTTGGTTTAACCACCTACTAATACAATGTAATAAATTTATATCGTAGATGAAAAAGTAAATTTAATTTATAAAAATATATGATATAAATAAGTAATTAATTACTTATTTTTGGTTTTATAATTTTAATATAAAAAATTTAGCTCATTGTTTAAGAAAACACCTTTCGTTCGCTAAGAATCATTGAAAGATGCTCATTACAAAATTCATTTTAAGGGATCATAACAAAAAATACAAAAAATACAATGTAATGAAATTATAAAAATATAATTAATTATAAAACATAAAATACATTACCTTTAATTTTCAGTGAATTTCAAAATTTTGGATAATAATGAAGAACAACACCGCTATTATGAAACTAGCTTAAAACGATCAAGATCACTTACACCCGATATTGAAAATAGGCAACAACTAACCAAAAATCACATAGATAATGATTAAAGATTAATAATATAAATGAAAAATAAATGATTTAAATTATTAATCAATTTATTAATATATATATATATGTGTGTTTTTTATACGTGCGGTAAAAGTGCATTCATGGAATCTGGGATAAAAGGTAAGGGTTTCTTCTCTAAACATTCACCCCTTTAGGAATATTTCTTATTATACACCATTTTGTATTTGGAATAGTGTATATAAAACCCTTTAATATTTTTTTATAATGATTATGTAATTATTAATTAAATATAAATTTTATTATCAAATTATATCTTTTATGTGTGTTTTGATTCGTATTCTTCTAATGTCTTACTGGTTTTCTTATTCTCAATTGTGATTAATTGAGATATGTTACATGCTATATGCCATGATTCCATTGTATGGTGTTATATTGACTTAATATAACATGAATTTTCTATAAATTATTTATTTGTTATTGTTTCTATATTCTAAGCCAAATTATGTTCTTATCATTAAAATTATTTTTAATCAAGTGTCATCAGGGTCATATGAGTTTTTGGTAACTTAATTTTCATTCATGCAATTATGATTGTTATCTTAAAATTATTTAAAGTAATTTGGATAAATTCTGACCTTTTATTTTATTTTTTGGTATATTAACATTTTTTATATCCTTACCACTTAAACCACGTTTTAAATATTTCATTATTTATGGAGTATGTTTCCCGTAAGGGTTATTGATTAATCAAGTCTCCTTTCATTGTGTTATATAGTTTCGTCTTGACCATATATTTTACAAGATTGTGTTCCCCAAAACCGATATTTTTTTATATATAATTTTATAATACCTTTTTTGTATCGTCAACTTTTGATTCTAAAATGTTTTATTACTCTTTTTATAATGTATATTTTCAACAATGGTAGTTTCAAAGTATTAAAAATATCCTTTCATAATCAAATGATTTATTTTTGGATCTAAATTTACTATTGAAAAATTTATATAATATTCTTGGCTTCATTATTTGAGATTATTTTAAAATTAATTTTTTTCTAAATCATTTACTTCAATTTTTAATTTTTAATTCTTAAAGTGATATGTAATTCTGTATTTTACATCAATGTTAAAAATGGTTTCTAAACTCTCTTTTAAGCTTTCACCTATTTTTCATTTTCATTTTCAAAAATATTTAAACTCATTGAATTTATGTTACATGATTTATTATATTATAAATATGTTTATTTATAATTTTGCTGGATTGAACTCATGATATCAGACAATTAGATTCTTGATCTATTCTTCTCTAATAACGTTCAAAGTATTATTTTTGATGGATGTTTTTCATATAAGACCACATGCTTTAGATTTCGCTGTGTTAAAAGGGGGATATATTCTTTCGAATTTGTCTATATTATTTTCATAATATCCTATTAAATGTTGGTTTATATAAATTATATGATCCATAGATTCCATTTTCGTTCCAAACCATCTATTGAAAATAGGAATAAAATTTATTCAGATTCCTTTCATTTGTGAAGACCTTTTATCCATTTATTTTTATTAGAGGGTGTACAACTATATACAATACATTGAGTAAATAGGGAAATTATTGACTTAACCATATAATATTACTCCATACAATTTTAAATAGATGGATATTTACATATAAAGATATTCAGTTTTTTGATTGGGGAATTATTGAATATATATAAATTTTTTATTATAAAATGAATGTTTATTGATCACATAGATAGGTTAACTATATATTGTTTAACCATCTGAATTCCATCTCTATATGATTTAGGATCTTGTTATCCCTTTTAACAATATTGGGAAATTTATTAGTATTCAATATATTATTATTCCAATGTATATGATTATTTGAAAAATTTGATAATGTAATGTTTAATCATTATCTCATATGATGAATATATTGGACTGAAAACAGCTAACAGGTGGGAATAAACATTAAATATACCCTCTATGCATCGGGTGGTCTCAGGAGATGAACATGTTTGATTATTTTGGTGTGTGAATTCAAATAACAACATATTTCTTAAACAAATGGAATTAATGGTAATATCATGATTTCTAATATCACTATGTCATTGCAAAGGGCATAGGATTATCTATTCGAAATTATACATTTTATCACCAAGGAACTAGTATTTTATCCTTGTGATTTATTTATTTTTTGTTCTATCTGTGGATTTTTTATTCCCTCATTTTAGGATGATCATTTTTTTTAAGATAGTTACTTTTTATTACCATAAAATAAATGCCATGTTTACTTTATCACTACCTTTCTTGTATATTTTCCATTACTGAGCTTTTTAGCTGACAATTTCTTATGTTTCCATTTCCCTAGGAAATGAATAAAATTATTACTCCTTATATTACAAATAGGATAGTTGAGCTTATAATTTTTGAGTGATGTTGATGACTTCTAATTTATTATATAATTTTTTTTATAGTGAAAAAATATCCATTATTTGAGAAAAACACAACTTTTACTAATTTATTTTTTTTAATAATTTTCTTAATATATAATGCTAAAATTTATTGGGAATTTATTAATGAAATATTTATTTTATGAAATTTAACCATTAAATATTTATGTCTGAGAATCTAAAGTTGTTATCAAATAAATTATATAACGTTTGTGTTTATGAAACCACATGTGGAGTGCGGGTTTGGGCTTACAAAATTCATATAAGATTAGAGATTAGAAAACATCATAGATTTGGATGATTTTTGAGGATAATTTAATGGTTTATTAGTTAAGGCTTATCCTAATTTATAATTTATAAATAACTCAATTGGTTATTTGAGATAATATTGAGTATTTTAAGAATTCGGATAAGAGAACATTAGACAAAACCTTAGGGGAAAGTCTAAGGTTGAATTATAAGTATAGGAAAATACGCCTATGTTTTGTTAAAGAAAATATTGTATAATCATAGTTGAAATTATATCCATGTATTGATAATAAATTTTTTTATAGGGACTAGAATATATGTTCCTAAAAATGATAACCCTGTAAATGGTCGATTGGATATTAACTCAATCGTCACCTGGTGTATAAAAAATATCTATAACTACACATATGGTTTGAAACACATGGGGGGAGTGTATTCTATGGTTTTTATTATTCTCTATATTAAATAATTTTGAAGGATTTGAATATGATGTTAACTAATTTGGTTTCATAACATAATATGAAAATGACTACATATAACCAAGTATTGATAATTAGGTTCATAAAATAAAATGAATGTTTCATATTCCAAAAATGATGTTTTCATAGGTTAAAACATCTTGAAATTGATATTTTAATATTCATATTTTAGATGTCATCGTAACCATTTTGGGTTTATTATTTGGTTGAAACAAGATAAAAAAATTACATTGATAATGGTATGTATCCAGAAACCACTATTTATTATAATTGAGTAAGGAATCATACTTAAATGGTTAAGAATATTAATAAATACTTATTATGATTGAAATGTGTGAGTTTTCTTGAATTATATAAGGTAGTTAGATTAATAGATGAATAAAAATTTATTCCTGATACTCTTAGAAATTTTAATTAATGATTAATATTTATCAATGCTATTGAGATATATTTTAAATGTTATGTGGTTTATATGATGCATATAAGGACTTTTCTTCAATATTTCTTCTTTAATGTTATGGAAACATATATTAAATAGTGTTAATATCCTAGAAAAGTGTTTTAATGAAAAGATTATATTTTTGGGAATAACTATAGAAGAACACATGATTTAGGTATGTAAAACTCATTGTTTTTATATATTCTTGATTTTGTGGTAATAAAGGGTTTAATTATTTTGAGAAAATTTAGTTAGATAGAATTTATATCCTAGAATATGATTCATGATTTAATTAAACATTACATCATGATATTTTTAGTGATGTTTTCTCATTTATTGGGATTATGAAATATATTGATTAGTTTTCACCATTATGTACTAGTGGTTAATATCAATTTTGGGTTTAAGATAATGTTTATATTGGGATGATTATATAGTTTAACTATGGTTTAATGTCTTATCGATTTAAATGGTTTTGAAAAAAGTATATTATGAAGAATATATGATTCGGGTATATTCATATATGAGTTTTTGGTTGTATGAATTAATATTTTTTATGGAATGATAAGTTACTTAATGTACCCTATGAGAGTAAGGTGGATGTCATATTAGAAGCTTTATCCCAAAATAGAAATAAGTTAAGAATACCCACACATGTATTCATTATTTAGTAATAATAAAAAAAATTATGATACAATTTATTTAAGCATGGGAGAATGTACCACTATGATATTTTTATATATGATTACAATTAAATAATTTAATATGATCTATAATTTGATCTACATGCCACACTGAACTTAAACAAAACCATAATATATTTAGATAAAATTATAAATATTAATTAAAAACATAAGTACTTAGTTGTTAAATTAATAGTAATAAATTGAAGTATTTTATTTATAAAATCCTCATATAAAGAAATATAATGGTTACTTTTAATATCAATGAAATTCAATTGATATAGGTATAACAACTAATACGATCATTTCATCCTTAAAATATCTTTATTATAAATATATCTTTTTTATGGGATATGAATTTATATTCAATGAATATTTTAATTAATGATGATAAAATATATTTGATATGAAAAATTGGTAAATATTGATCTTACTAGTAAATGATAGGATGTGTGAATTATAATTGTTAATATTCTAACAAATCTACCTTCCAATAAAAAAATGTTTTCCATTATATCTCATATATTTATTTCAAAATTAAATTCCTAGTTTTTTTAATATTAATTCAAAAATATAATTTATTTTTTGGGCTTATCATATTAATATTATCATAATTTTTTTTGGTTTTTTCTAAAAAAGTTGTATTTAAAGTGAATAATGAAATATACAGTTTTCCCAAATTCCATGAATTTTATGATATTAATATTTTAGAAGTGTGATTTAGAAGTTTTGGAAAACAATTTTTCAAAAATACATTTATTTTAATAATGAAATTATATATTTAAATTATAATTTTTTTTTACAAAACAATAATGAGAATTCTAGAAGATGAGTGATATTTTTTCTAAAAAACAATTTTTTAATACATTATACATTTAGAATTTAAAAATTATTGTTCATAATTTTTATAAATTTAGTCAAATAAAAAATATTTATATATTTTAATTAGTAGGTCCAAATTATGTAATAATGTAAATTTTATTTGTGGGAATAAAGGACAAGAAACCTTAGGTAAAAATAAATTACAATGCTAAAGGATGAAAAAGTAAAAGTGAAAAATCTAATTTTGATGGCATGAAAACATATTTTAAACATGTGTGAGAATGAGTGGATAAGGTTATTATTGAATATATCTCTTACCCTATCAATTATTTATCAAATTTATAGCAACTCCCTTTGAGAGTGACTTCACATTATTGATTTTTTTTGGGAATCTACCAAAATCACATCCCATTTCAATTATAAAATGGTAAATACTCTCCTAAACTACCCTTACACCACAACCCAAATATATGAACAAAAATGTGACACCCTTATATTTTAAAATAATATCATTATGTTTGGTTTCTTTTATAACACATAATATCGCGTCTAAATGACCCATAAAATGTATTATTTAAATATGTCCATTATAACCTATCCATAGAATTAGTTGGTATGATTATAATTAAAAAATTATGATATATATATAGTTCATAAAAATAATAATAAATTCTTAGTAAATAATCACAGAATTTTTTAGTAAAGTGATTTTAGGGTTCAAAATGAATTTTCCTCAAATATAGTATTATTTGGTACATTACTATTGAAAATTAAATTAAATTTATATAACTTATTAAAATTGGATATTATAAAAATACAATAATTTTTGAAATCATTATATCAAAATTATCTTATGGTGAAATTTTGGGGTATTTTTTGAAAAAGGAAATTTTTAGGGAATAGTGAAAAATACCACTTTTTGTAAAAGTATCATTTCTTTTCTATAAATTATGAAATTTTAATGTACCATTATGATTTGAAATAATTTAAAATTTAAAAATTATTTTTATTTTTATTTAACATAATTAAATACATTTAAATCATCATTATAGTATATTTTAGAATAAGTTTATTTTTAGTCTTAATTTTTTTTCATAAAAACTATTTTTCAATGCACAATGATACTCCTTTTTAATTAATTAATATAACCACTAATAAGGAATAATTTAAATTAAATTTATATATTATATATCTAAATATATGAATTTAAATCCCTATAATGATGAATTATTGTCATATAGTTAATATAAGGTCATATTATTCTTGAAAAATGCATTTCTTGAAAAATAGTATTTTGAAATGATTTACGGGTTTATTTTTAAATCAAATTATATCACTTATATTAAATGAATTTAAGAAAATGTATCAATAAATTTTAATTTTAATATATAATATTATATAATATGTACAACTGAATTTTTTCATAATGATTAGTAAAGACAGTGAAATTTATTTGACGCTATTAAGTCAAAATGGGTTTTTTCACTTTACACGCACTTGTGTTAAAATTAATTTTCCAAAAAAATGGAATTTTAATTTGAAAATTTTTATTTAATATCAATAATAAGTGATTATAAATTATATAACAGGTCTAATTTTATTATAGGAATAAATGATAAATTAACAAGGGTAAATAAACTAATTACCATGGTTAAAAATAAAATGATAAAAATAAGTAAATTTAGAGGAATAAGGGACAAAATTCTTAATATGTGTTTCCATTTTAGGGTGGAGGTTTTGATAGACCATAAATTATATCAAATACTTTATTTATCAATTGTTATGCACTTTGGGTTAGATTGACTTCCCAATATTGAATAGTTTTGGGTATTCAAAAACCCCCACTCCTCCACAATTATAAAATGGAACTCCCTCCCATCACTTATTCACAGCTATAAAGCCATATTGATTTACCAAATTCTACCAAAATACTTCTATAAATTTTTTTTGTCAAATTATATATTTTATGTTATTCCTAAAAGAACAATCTTAGGGTTTTTAATAATATTTCTAAAGTAGGTTTCTCTAAGTGAATGTAAACATCTTCACTAAGCTCTTTCTTTTTTTACATCTCCTTTAATCATATTTAGTTATGTATTAAAAATTTCAATATAAAAACAAATTTATATACCATATAATTAGATTTTATTATTTTTATATCATAATATTTATCCATATTATCCTCCATAAAATGGGAAATACATCCACCGATCATGTGTTTGATAGACTATAACCTTGCGAATTAATCTAATTTGGTTTCCATTACTGAATCCCAAGGATAGTTATAATTATTGATATAATAAATATATCTGATATTTATGAAATGTTATTTGTTATTTAAAATTAACATATCATTCACTTCCTTACCCTTTCACCAATTAAGGGAATGATATTGTCTCTCGTGCATGAGTATGACCTACCATCTCCAAGAAGTTATGTGATTCACTTTCCCATGTACAACATTCAATGATGGTTCAAAAAAATATTTAAAATAAATAAACATGATATTTATAAAATTAATAACATTCTATATATTATGTATAAATATTATATTCACGATAAATATAACTTTCATGAAAACACATACATGAGAAAACAAGACATTTATCACTCGAAACTGTGGTAATAATGAAATATTAGTAAAGAAAACCTGTTAATATGTTATAAGAGTATAATATATGATATTAAAAATATTAATATGGTTTTGAATAAAATTAAGAGAATTTCTAAAACCATTATACATGAGGTTACTTCATACTCAACTAAAGGGAAGCATATGGTATGTGATTTAGTCTTATTTTTCCTCCACTAAGACAAATTCTATAGTTGTGAACCAAATTTATTTTATATGGTGTTTATAATAAAATTTTGACATGTTATATCCCAATTTATCATTATTTTCTTAGTATTTAAATTTTCCATTGAGTTTATTCTTTCCTAGGGATTAATATTTAAATGTTTCTAATGTGGTAAGGGTATTCATCTCAAAACGTTCTTCTTTGTGACACATATTATTCAATGAATCTAATTAATTTTAAATGGTTTTTATACTTTAAATTAAATATTTAATATAATTTATTATTCTTATTCATTTTATTTTAATTTAAAATTCAATCTCTCTCACTTTTGAGTGGATTCTGTTAACATGTTTCTTAAATTATAAGGGATTCCATTTCCATTTCCTTTCATTGAGGCATATATTAATATTATGCCCCAATTTCATTTATATGGTGTACCCACAGACCATTTCACATGATATATCATGAATAATTCAAAATTCATGGTATCTTAAGTTTCATTTTAAATTAATTTATCCACGGAAATTTGACATCACAATTATTAAGTGGTAAGAAAATTCATAACTTAATTTTTTTTCATTAGTTCGTATTACTTTTCAATATCTTTGATAATATGAGATTATGTGTGTAAGATATTTTTTTATTTTATGTTTTATTTACAAATTTTTTAAGTGTATTTATATTTTATACACATAATCAATTCATTTATAAATTCTCATTTCAACATTAGGTTCTTTTTAAGGGTTTTTTTCACAATCACATTTTTATCGACATTATTTATACTTGAATTTCCATGGAAGGAAACTGTTAGATAATTTTCTAATAAACAATTTCATTTTATTCTCCAATACCTATTGATAAAACTTTCATGTAATAATACCATTTTCTTCTCTTTGGTAATTAAATTGATATAGAAATTATTTTTAATAAAATCTGACTTTATTACACTCTTCAGTCGGAAATCCTATTTCATCAAAATACAATATTTTTTAAAATGTTTTAAAGTATGTTTTTAATATTATAAAATAATTTATTAATATAATTTTTACCCATTTTTACTTTAAAAATATGGGTTAAAATGAATCTTCCATTTGTTCTCTAAATAAGGTACCTTCTGAATTTTCTTACAAAAATATGAAAGGAATATTTATTTTAACATACTGAACATATATATAATTTTTCCACCATAATTACCACTCATTTATTTGAATATATATTTATAATATTACAATATTATTTTAAAATAATTTTTTCCCTAATATTCAGAAAATATTTGGGGTTTAAATGTGATTTTAAATGTGATGAGGTTAGTTTCCAAAATAATGTTTCATTAATTTTATAATAGTATTTCATTTCAGTAATTAAAACAACCATTTATTTTACTAATACTATATTGCGGATATTTTTTAATGATACCATCCTTATTTTTATTAGAATAGTTTAATATTAGTTTTCCTATGGAATGTATTGAAATTGAACATCCTAATTATTTTCATGTTCTCCTTCTCTTAAAACATTCACTTTTTCATGATCATTTTACATTAAATTTACCTTAAATATCCATATTATTAATCATTTATATGGTTATTTGTTAATTTTTATATCAATTTTTCATATGGTGTTTTAATTTTTATGTTATTTTATTGAAGGGGTAGATAAAGACATTCTGTATTACTATTTCAATATATACACTTATTGATAAGGAATATTTATCATGAATTAAATCAATCATTACATATATGATTAATAATCTAAACACATATTGATGGGTGGGGCCTAAAATTATATATTCCCTCGATGCATCGATAATCTCAAGAGGAATACAAATAATCAAAAATTAAATGGGTTTTTTGTGTATAATTACCCATTGAATAATCTGATTTAGAAAAACGTAGTGATAATATAGACATCACGATGTAAATGATAATGATATTAATTTTTTTGAATATACATTATTATTAATTAAATTATTATTTATAGATATGGTTGCAATGATATTATCCATGAATGCATTATGTGGCCAAGTGATTGATTAAATTGCTTGTGTGTTTAATTATTTTCATTTACATATTTATTATTCCTTATTTAATCAAGATAGTCAAGTTATTTATTAAATTTCATGTGTTTTTGGTTATGTACCTTCCCATTTTATTTAAAGACATAGTGATTCATGATAGCTTCCACTGTACATAAACCTTAACGAGTATTTGATATCACCCTTATTTTGTGTCATTCCCTTCAGATATAAATAGATAAC
The DNA here is from genome assembly GCA_963277665.1 of Viscum album. Lineage (NCBI taxonomy): Eukaryota > Viridiplantae > Streptophyta > Magnoliopsida > Santalales > Viscaceae > Viscum > Viscum album. The sequence goes on from OY728136.1 coordinate 1,297,553,232, forward strand.
ATATTAATAAGTTATAGGATTTTGAATATTTACTTTGAATTAGATGTTATTTGTTGTTTTATAATGTAATGCCAAACTCAAGTGTGTATCTAGTTTACCGAGACTACTGAACCATTTAGTTCCTTATGATGTGATCTCTTGTATCTAACACCAATCAAATAAAGAAACCAACAACTCTTGGCTACTTGGCCAGGGTATTTATAGAAAAATAATCCCAAAAATATTAAAAACATACTATAAACCATTATTAGTTTTTTTATTCATAAAATTCCATCCCTCAAAGGGTTATCCATCTTCGCAAATGGAAGAATCCATGAAGTGAGTTATAAATTCATAATTGCTCATTTCTCATTTCTATTTTATCCTATTAACTTTTTCTTCCTCAATTACTATTACATCATATTAAAATGGTAAAATATGAAACATTATTATATAGTTATGTTATTATAATGATTGTAAAATCACTAACCACTGTTCCCATTTTTTATTAAGAAAAAACAAAACTCTCATTTGTGTGTTGTGCATACTACAACCACCATGACACACTGTGTTTTTTTCATTAAAAATTTACAAGGATGATTATAATAGATAATTAAATATATATGTATATATTTATGACCTAATTTATATTCATAAATTATAAACCATATCACCACATTTTCCCATTTTATGGAAATGAAATCATCATCCATAAATATGTATGAACTACCACCATTATAGAACAATTTATTTCATTTTTTTTCATCACAAACTTGCATGGATGTCCATGAGAATATTTTTAATGGATAATATTAATATTATGATATTATTAAGGGTTTTGAAATGAGTTTTGGATAACCTATTAACAATACGAGTAATAGAAATTTCTGGCAATTTCAACCGTCCAAAAGAGTGTTCTAGGAGAAAAAATGATTTCTTTGTATAAAAAAATAACATTTTATAGGTTATATTATTCTTATAATTATTTAAAAATATGTTATAACACACTAATAAATATTAAATAGGATAATTATTCTTCTGGAATAATTATATTTCCACCAAATCACTTTATAATCATACATTAATTATAGAAAGATTTTGTTTTTTATGGTTTAATGGAATACTTGAATAATGATATAAATTTATATCATGGATGAACATGGGAATTTAATTTCTATTAAAATATTATTTAAGTAAGGAAATAGTTTTTTCTATAATGGTAATATAAAAATTGGACCCACTATTTAAGAAAACACCATTTGTTTGTTAATAATTACAGGAATATGCTCATAAAAAATCCAACATTATGGATCATAAAAAAACACCAATAGAATTAAATTTCAAAAATATAAATAATTATAAATAATAAATTACTTTATCTTTTATGACATGTGAAGTATGATCTTTGAAATAATAATTAATAAGAAAATTGATATTACAAAACATATTCTGGACGATCAAGATTACTTACATAGTATATTGAAAGTAGGTAATAACTAACTATAATTGATATATATAATGATTATAAATGAATATAATAAATTAAAAATATGATATTAGGGTTTTTAAATAACTTATAATGATATATATATTTGTTACACATGATTTTTAATTATGTTAATGTAATCCAATATAAAATGTAAGGGTTTTTTGTCTCAATTTTTACCCTTTGAGGCATATTTGTTTTTATAAACCATGTTTTCAATTGAATGGTGTATCTATTGAAATTATAATTTTTTATATTAATTATATCATTATTCAATATATTTAATGTTTGATTTTAAATTCTATCATTTAAGTTGGTCTTAAATCAAAATCTTCTAATATCGTAAGGGTGTTATTAGTCTCAATTCTGATTCTTTGAGACATGTTACATGTTCTCCACCATGTCAACATTACATAATGTAATATTTATTTACTATCCCATTAATGTTATATAATTTATTTCCTAATAAATATTGAGATATTATTAGACAAATCATGTGGTTTTTCTATAAATGACTTTTGAATAAAGTGTTATCCCAATAAAAAGAATTTTTAGTAACTGAATTTCTATTCATTGAGTTATGATAGTGCTCATAAAATAATTTCAAATAATTTGGGTAAATTACACCTTTTAATTATATTAGGTGGTATTATCTCATAGATTACATTTTTACCACTGAAATCCCATTTTAAATATTTTGTTCTTCAAAGAGTATGTTGCCCATAAGGGATATTGATAACTTAAATCTCCTATCCTTGAGTTATAATGTTTCATTGTGAAATTTTACTTTTACAAGTTTGTTCACTCCCACAATAATGTTTTATTGTATAAAATTTTATAATTTTATTTCAGAAATATATGTTTTAACAAAAAAATGTTTATTACTCTTTTTACACTGTCGGTTTTCAATATATGTGATTTTAATGTTTTTAAGAGGTTCATTTCATAAAAAAATGATTTTTTCGTTCAAAATTTCCTATAGAAAACTATATGTTATTTTAAAGTATCCATTATTAGAGAATATTTTTAAAATTTTATGTCTTCAATATCAATCATATTATATTTTTGAATGTTACTTTTAAAAGTTACATGTAAGTGTTTATTTTACATCAATGTTAATTTTTTTCTTCTAAATCTATTTTATGTATTAACCCCATTTTAATTTTCATATAAAAAATTATGTGAGCTCATTAGATTTATGTTACATGACTTATTTTCAAAAAAATATTATTGTTTACAATTTGTGAGGATAAACTCAGGCTATCAAAAAAATTTACCCTTGATCCCTTTTTGTGTTATGTTATTCAAATCTTTATTCTTCAAGTATATTTTTCATCTATATCAACATAATTATTAGTGTCCTTTGTTGCAGAGGTGATATTTTCTTTCAGAACCATAAACCTTATTTCTATGAATGAATTTTTTAATGTTCAATTATCTTGACGATATGATCCATCACTGCTTTTTTCTATCCAAAACATTTATCATGAAATAGAATAAAATTTCTTCAAAATCCATTTATTTGTGAATACAATATTTTCCATTCTTTGATTGAAGTTTGATAACCTCGAGTCTATACATCAAATTATTGGGTAAATTATTGAATTCAAAATATACCATTACATATTATAGTTTTTAATTTTTGGATGCTTATATAAAAAAATATAGCATTTATTGATTGAGTAACTATTTGAAATCTATATAATTTTTATTTAGAAATGGATTTTTATGGATAATTTATTTGTATTATTTAACTATACATGTAAATCCCCTAGTTGGGCAATGATAATTTCATCCCTTTTATTAGCATGGTGAAAAGTATTGAAATATTATTTTTTATTATTTAAATATAGATGATTATTTAAAAAATTTAATTATGTATTGTTTACTCAATATCTCATATTATGAGTTCATTGGACATAAACAAGTGACGATTGGGGATTGAAATTATATATCTCCTTTAAGAATTGGTAGGTCTCATGAGACAAACATGTTTAAATATTTTGGAGTATACCTACCATGTTCTGGATTTTTCCTATACACGGGTCCTTGATGTTAAGATTATGATGTCTAAGAACAAGATATCTTGGTTTATGGAATGTAATTAGAAGTCCGATATTATTAATTTAATTACCATGGAATCTGTTATTATTTTCCAAAGAGTATATTTATTTTTATTTAAATCCATGGATCTATTATGCTGTCATTTTCAGTTAATTTTGAGATTATGATGAATATTTATTCCTATCATATTATTTATTCTATGCTTAGTCCCTAATTACCATAGTTTTATGTTTTCACATAATGGGCATTTGAGCTCACCCATTCTTAGGTTCCTATTTCCCCAGGAAATGAATAAAGAGACAATACATGGAATGTCTAATGATTCGATATGTAGATAAATTATGGGAGATGTGGATGAATTGTTATGGATTAATTGATTTCTTATATAGTGGAAAAAATATCCATTATTTGAAAAAGAAATAGGTTTTATTTGCTTATAATTTTTCTTAATTCTATAAATCTATAATCCTAAAAGCTCTTGGGATTGTATATAATGAAATATTTGTTTTAGGTCATATAAATATTTTATAGTTATCTATGAGAATCTATAATTTGTATCAAATCTAGTATGTAATGTATGTGTTTATCGAACCAGATATTGGTGTGGGAGTTTGCGGTGTCACAACAATAAGATATAGAAAAATTATGATGAAATCCATACTTTATAAAGATAACCACTAATGTTATATTAAAAAAATGGATGCCTTTATTAATAATGGTGAATCCAGGTATAAAAAACCAACAAAACAGAATGGTCCTAAAAAAATTGGAAACTAACATACCATCATCTTTTAGAGTTGTAATGGTCTCAAACCACATGGATACATAATCCATAAGAAGTAAATTGTAATACTATTTACATGAATTGGGAAATGGGCCAATGAAACCCATTCCCCATAAATAAAATACACCACAAAAATGTTGGGATTCTATGAATTTTCATTTTCCATTGTTATATTCCTTTTAAAATGGATGTTTTTCTATCTTATACAATACTCAAAGGTATACTTGAATAGGGTATAGGATAAAAATATCAACTGATGAACTTTTAGAGTTGTTATTAGTGGTATAAAGTGGCCACCATAGTTCAATGTATGGAAAATTTTTAGCACTAATTAAATTTCAGAATCTAGAATACACCTCCTAAATATTTATTCAATTACAAGGTCCCACAACTAATTTTCAACCGATATTTATGTCCATGATTCAATCACTAACATCAAAACCTATAACTATTAAATCCAATGAGGTATTTTATTGGTATCCGAGTAGTAAAAAAGGTCAGAAAACAAGCTATAAATATCTCAACAAAATGAAGTTTCTTATTATGGAAGTTTTACCTAATATATGGATTTACTTGATGTTACTCTCCTAAAAAAGTGGTCAGGATACTTAAATGATCAATAAAATAAGGTTTTGTTACCCTTCATATCATTTATTTTAATACAAAATTATGGCAGAAACAAAATCTATTTATGAACCCTTGGTTTGTCCTCATGTTTTCTCACAATGTACCTAATGGATGAAATATTAGTAAATAATATCACTACCCATGCCAAAAATAAACACATAAACTTTTTATGTCAAATAACATTACTAATAACCTTTTTTAGTGGTTTTGGAATTATCTTGTGTGAAATATATATTCTAAATACATAATATATGATATGAAACCTCCCTTCCAATCTTTGACTCAAAACAGTGCATAAATTTTTTTGATGCATTAATAATAATTTCTAAAGTATATCCTATATTTGATGAAAAAATGGGAGGGGATATAGGTTTTAGTACAATTTCACTAAAGGCCCTTATATCATCAAAGTCAAATAGTGAGTCTTTTTAGATCAATATGTTAAGGGGAAGGGAAATATTATGGAAATACGTGATAAAACACATATAAAATATAGCATGGATAAGGAAATATATCACATCCTTCTCCATATTTGGGTATGATATTGAGGATATGAGGTCAACCTTGTATTTATCTACTTAGATTCCATTCTAAAAACCACATGTCCTTGAAAAATTCCTCTCTCAACCACGAGTTGGTAACATTAAATATAGAAATTAAGGTTTTCCCCAATGAATGGTCCAATGAAATAATTTGATATATTAAAATATTTTTCAAATGAGGATCTATATACAATGAAATAAACCATAAAACCACTATGAACTCAAAAAAACTCATAAAAATACTTATCATGAATTTTAAAAAGTTTCCCAAATAATTTCACAATCCAAAGGTAATTATATAAAATAAAAAACCCCAAAAGTATATGTATTCTTGGTCTAGACCTGATCATAATGTTCTATGATGATCTGAATGTAACCTAAAAATCCAACTTAAAATTAGTAGTTGGGATACCAAATAATAACTTCATGGACTTGGTAATATAAGATGGAAGTTGTATTTACTAGACATAAGGTATACAATCCTACAGTTTAAAAAACCCTCCTTTTATTTGGAATTTTAACTAGGATAAGATCTCTAATCTCATTCATGAAAATATTATAACCACTCTTTTTGGGACTATATGGACTAACATAACACATTGGAAATCTTAATCTAGAAAAAATTTGCTAGTTTCAAAAAAGCTGTGAGGTCATTTTTTTACAAATTTTAAAAGATGAGGATTTAATATCCTTTAACATGTACCAATAAGTTTTACACCATACTCCAAAAAATATGAATTAACATTGAATTACTAATTCTAGAAATGTCAGGTAAAGTATGTCATATAAATTTCTTATTCTCTGTAAATAATCATAATAATTTTTTTCATATTCTATAGATAGTCCCATAACCAGAACCATGCTGGGTAAGATTGAAATTGGATGGGTATTTGGGTGTACTAGCGCTGGCCCATTATGGGTCTCAAACTCAATAGGTATTGAGTTGTGTTAATAGTATTATAAGAGGTGTGGGGGGGGGGGTTATTCATGATGACCATGTTTCAGTTGTTTTAGAAATCATTCTTTCAATAGAGATGGAAATTCTCTTATCACTAAGGATTGGGTAATTCATAGTGGGATCCTACTTGATTGGATTTATAATATCTATATGTATTTTTTCAATTCCTATTATATAGTTCCTATGAGTTTTATTCAAGTATTATGTCTTTCTTGTTGTTTTATTCCCTATATCATTATGGAATTCAGGATTCTTACTAATCAAGATATTTTTATTCTCAATAAACGGTGAGAAGGAAACACAGTGAATGACCTCCTGGATTTTTAAGGGGATCCTTATGTTTCTATTTTATTTTTTTTAGTTCATTATATATTTTACCTAACTATAAGATTATAATTAATGGAGAATCTCTCGGTATATACCACTATTTACCCCATGGAACTCTCTATTAGCAGTTCTCTCACAATTTATAAAATCTAATTTACTTAAAACAAGTTCTTTGGAAAATTTTTTAGCTCTAAGAATAGATGAATATTCACACATGGTAAAGTGAGTTTCATTAAATCTATGGAAACTAACTCAGTTCCAAAAATAATCTCAAAAAAATTATCATTGGATGTAGTAGTAACAATGATTACACAATTCAACAAAAACGTTTCTTGTTTACAATTTCTTTCCATATTCAACAAAATTATAATGATGTAATTTAAAAGGATTATTTATGGTTCTTCTAGAGTCTTTAGAATGTGAATCAAATAAACATTTATTATTTTATTAAAGTAATAAATCAATATATTTTCATTTGAAATCATCTTATTAATTATACATAACCAATAAGTAAATTAGTATTTCTATAATTTTTTCATGTTGAATTTTTACTAAAGAAAACTTTATTACTTTAAAACTCATCACAATCATGCAAAATATTATCAAAAATTGAAAAAAATCCTTTTCAGAATCATCTAATGATGGCTCAATTCGTGTGAAGTTTGGAAATAAATAAATGGAAAACTAATATATAGTATTAACATAGTGATATGAGTGACCCTCTACTAGATATTTCATAGGCCCAAATATATTAATGTAAAGCCATTATTTATTCAAATTACAGTTGAAGTGTGTTCTTGTGAACATTTATTATTCGCCTTTTAATGGTACATGTGTGCTCAATCTACCATCTTCCATATCCATAACATAAAAATAATATAGAAAATTATATCTATAAATCACACTGAAAATTATTCAATCATTTCAGGGGGTCAATCCATGCTTCAATTCACTAGAAATATAAAAAATTCAGAAGGTTTAAGTCATCTAACATATAGATAAGATTAAAAATAATGATGTAACACATTTATTGAAGCTCCAAGATCTAGTTTTTAACCATTAAACTCATGGAACACTAAAATTCTTGAATGGTGAGTGTTATAGAACCCTTTCACATGATAGGAAGAGGTTGTTAAATCGTTGATGAAACATTTTTCTCAAGATTTACTTTCTCTAATCCCTTAAGCTTCATATTGAGGATGAACATTTTTTTAGAAATTTGGCATACTTTATAATCAGTTTCAATTTATCCAAGAGAGTAATGTTAAATTTAAAAGTCCTAAAAGTTTTAATGGACTCCTTGGAAAAATAACTTAGTGTTATATTCCTAACTAGGGAGTTTCTTCAAGGGAAAGGAATTTGTGGATTCGGTATATCTTTGTCATTTTTAGCACTATTGTTGTAGGGTGTTCAATATATTTCACCTATACTATGACCGAAATAGGTGACCGATAACTCAAATATGCCTCCATATATTCTAGAGGTAGTTGATCAATGAATATGGTCTATGTATGGAGTAGAGATACTATAACGACCCAAAAGTTTATTAATGGAAATTTCTATTGATATGATGAAATGTATTATTATGTAAAATGGATAAATAACATATGAATTTCTATTTTTTATGTTTTTGGAATTTAAAATACCATTATGAATTGGGATCGTTTAGTCATTTAACAGTGATCACATGATTAGTAAAAATATCGGGCTTTAACAAATTCAATTTACTCAGAAAATTGATGGGATTGCCTCATCAAGTAGACTTTCCCCATAAGAAGCCAATTTGTTAGAGCTCGAAAAGGAGGTGGAATCATTGGTCGTCACACTTGACCAATCCCAAGCCGAGCTTCAACATTTTATGCTCGAATGGAACCACCTATGTGAGAAGTGGAAGTTGATAAAGATTACCACCCGAGTGATGTTATCCGAGCCACCCCAAATGTCTATCTTCATTGCACACCTTACACTTCAGTATTATGCAGGTGTTATATGCTGTTATTTAACAAGACCATAGCACTATGATTATGTGCATTGTTTCTGTATATAATAACGAATAATCAGTCATTTTATTATTGTTACATATTAAATAGTTTTTAAATCCCAAATATTATTTTCGGTTAATATTCAATAAAGAAATATATTTTGATGAATTAATTGATTTTTCAACTAAATTATATTTAAATAAAACATTATTAATAAATAAAATTTTACTAAATATGAATTATCGAATAATTTTTATGAAAATAGTTTTAATTTTAATTAAGGTTTGAAAGATGTTTTTGTCAAAACCGATGAATTTGTGATAAATGACATTTTTTTATTCTGAATGTAAAAATTCACATATTTAGAAAATAATTTAAATAAAATTAATATTATTATTTAAATTATGACATTGAATTAATTTTTTATAATCTTATAAGACAATCAAATTTTTGCGTTAAAATTAAATACCATTTTTATATATATTGAGTTTTAAGACATCATAATGACCCAATAGTGATGTAATAAAATACTATAAAAATTATGTTCGGCCAATATATGTTTTACCATTAAAATAATTTGATTGTATTTTTATTTTATTTATTTAAAAAAGCCTTATTGGACCCTCCAAGTCTTATAAAACATTTAATCTTTTTAAAATGTTTTCTTTGAGCGTCTGAGTCACCCTCCAAATTTCATTATGTTGTTATTCAATTTTATTGACAATTAGAAATGTTGGGATATAATTTTGAACCTCCCCCATACTAACCTATTTATTGTTTAATGAGGATATGCCCATTTTTCTCTCATTAATTCCATCCATGTACACCCATTACAATGCAAAAATTCCCTAAGGAATTTCTCTCTTCTAATTTACGTTAAAGAAATTAATATATAATACGAATATAAATTCCAATTTATATGTTGGGAAATGTACTTATGTGACCCTATTACTGTCTATTTCATGTACATATGATGATATTCCCTTTTCTCTCTCACCAACCTTTTTTATGAATTCTTAAGTCACGCCGTTATGCTTCCGAAATTGCACCCTGATTTTCAAAATCCAATTTCATTGTGTCATTAATACCATGCCCATTTCTCTATCAAGGGTATTCACCATTATGAAAGTATACTTATTATTTATATAGTATCATTTATGAATTCCACGTCCCTTTATCATGGAATAAATGACGATATATAATGATTCCATGTTGAATGATCCATGTGGCACACTTATGGGTGAAATGAAATGTTTAAGATGGGTGTGCCCTAATAGCGCTTCAATGAATTGGGTATAGAGTATTATCATGATACAATAATTGTTATGAGGGCATGCACATTCTAATTCATGTCCAATTAGGGTTTACTCATTCCCCAAGTGCAATGAGCCTTTGCTCATGCTAGTACCATATTAAGTGTTGTTGCCACATTTCCATGTTTTGTTAATCATGATTTATCATGCCTTCATGTTCATGTTTATCTTATGATCTATTTATATTTTTATTGAATAAAAAGTTTAGTACTATTCATGTTTTTCCATTTTTACTACCTTACTAGGCTTTATGGCAAACCCTTTTCTTATACAAGTCCTCAGGTTATCCCATGCACTACTATGTATGAGGGAATGTTGTGGTTATGTAAATAAGGTTTTCAATAATGATGTTGTGTGTTTTGTGTTTTAAGTTGTTATGTAATGTTCTTAAGCACCAAAGTAACTATACCACTCGATATTTTAAGTTGTATATAGTGATTTTTATGTAATAAATCATGTTTAAGTGTGTAATAAAAATCCGGGATGTTATAGTTGGTATTAAAGTATAGGATTATTTATTTTTTGTATTAGGACTATAAAACCCTACTAAAAGCCTTAGAGATAATACTATGTATAATAATAATATACCTAATTTCTGGGGAGTATTGAGTAAGTGTTTTATCCATAAAATACATCCATATCTAGATATGAGCAGGTAAAGGCAAATTTAGCCCAAATGTATATAGGAGTGAAAACTCTGACACTGAGTTTCGGGCTTGACCTGAGGTATCATGGTACACGACAATGGTCCTTGCTGCACTGTTGGTTATGAAACACCTTGGGGACATGCTCTAGTAAATTCACCAGCTTATTATGAACCATTATTATGGGAATATAAAAGACCCTTGGAATATATTTTAGAATGTAGATAAAGGATAACATATATTGAAGCCTTTAGATTCGTAAGTTAAGGAAATTAAAGTTATTTATATGTCATCATTTTTGTCCTTGTATTACCCTTTATGTGTTACCCATAACATTCCTTTTATTTCAACCAATGGAAAGTAATAGGAGGGCTCGGGCTAACAACCGATGTGAGGAACAATGGGATGACTGTTCTAATGAGATGCACAATTTGATGGGAGTGGGAATCACAAAATTTATCATGATACTCTCTTAGTTAACTTAATAATTTAATAGACACATGGTTCAAGAAGAAAATTCAACCCCCCCAAATTACAAGTCACATTCGAGAGCTTCATGAGACAACGGAATCCTACTTTTAATGGATCATCTGATCCCTTAATTTTTTATCAATGGATCAACTCCATTGAAAAGATCTTCTTCATCCTTCAATTTTTTAAAAAAATAGAAGGTTATTCTAGATTATTATTGTATGGAGGGTGAATCTAATCAATGGTGTACAATGATCAAAAATAAGATGCATGAGGAGGAGATCTAGGTTGTGGAATGGAAGGATTTTCGGAAAATGTATTTCAATAAATATTTTTCTCACACCCTCCGACTAAAGATGGAAAGGAAATTCCTTCCCCATGGGAAATAATGATGATGAATCCATCAGAGGGTACGAGGAAAACTTTACAAGTCATTCATGATACGCCTCCGAGTTTGTTGTTGCCCCCAAATGCAAGGTTGACCGCTTCTTTGGTGGGATGAAACATATCATGTGGAAATCCCATGGGATCCATGACATCAATAGCTATGAGGAAATTTTTTGATGTGCCTTCAAGGACTAAATGGAGATCGGAGAATCCCAGGGGGTATCATGGGGATAATAAGCATAATGTGGACTTCAATTCTGTTGGTCTGATGGATAAATCCTACAGTACAAAGAGGATCCTACACCCCACATGCCAAAAGTGTGGAAAGAAGCATCCCTGAAATTTCATGAAGGGGATGAGGAAATGCTTTAGGTGTGGAAGATAAGGGCACTTAGCCATTAACTATAGAAAAGAAAAACCACTACTTCAATAGAAGAGTGGAACACTCCATTCGACTCTCAACGCGTTGTTAATTTCTTCAGCAACAATGAACTAGGTAACCATTCAAATCAGTGCCCTATGCTGAGGGTTTTTAGAGGCTACCAATATCCTCCAAGGTAGAAACAACAATATTTTTCCTTTACTACTACCTAATTGAACCCCAATAATGATGTGGTGACAGATATAGTTGTTATTCATTCATTAATAGTGAACATAATTATTCATTCTGGTTCTACACATTGTTTTGTATCCCAAAAGTTTAGTAGGACTATCTCACCACCTCCACCGTCAATGGATGTAATGATATCAGTGTGTATGTAAAATGGGAAAATCATTGCATCCCATCAATATAACACCTCCCCTGTCATAATCTGGGGAGTGAACTCCCTGAAGAATGATGTCATACATCCTCTGGTGTAATTTGATGCAATTTACAACATGGATAGTATTTCCTTATATAGAGCTGACATATATTTTCCTGAGAGGGAAATCACTCTCCATATAAAGAATTGACCCCCGATTCTATACAACTGCAAGGTGGAAGATGAAACTTATTTAGCACCATATTCTCTAGTGTGGATATTACTGACCTATGAGAACACATATGTGGATCAAATGATTGATTCTAAGGTGGAAACCATCCTTGAAAGATTTCTTATTGTGAGGGAATTCACTTATGTTTTTTTCAAGGAATAACTTGGTCTTCCACCTAAATGAGATGTTAAATTCTTAATTTACCTTATACCTGGGTAATTTCCATTATCCAAGACTTGGTATAGAATTCATATTTTGGAGTATGAGGATCTTAAGAAACAACTACAGGAGAATCTGGAAAATGTTTTTATACGCCCAAGTGCTTCACAATATGGTTAAACAATCCTCTTTGTCATGTAGAAGGATAGATCAATGGGCCTTTCCATCAATTATCATAAGATTAGAAATTCACGATAAAGAACAAGTGTCATATAAAATTAATTTTTGACTTGTTAGATCAGCTGTGTAGAGCACAATACTTTTCCAAGGTAGATTTGAAATCAGGATGTTGTCATATATGGATGAAGAATGAAGATATCCCCAAGACTGCTTTTTGTACACGATATGAGAATAATGAATTCATATTTATGTCTTTCGGACTCTCTAGTTCTATAGAAATCATCATGGAATTGATAAATAGAGTCTTTAGAAGTTACCTTAAAAAATTTGTTGTTGTCTATATAGATGATATTTTAATATACTCCAAAACTAAGGGGGAGTATGAGGACAATCGAATAAGTGTAATAGAGGCCTTGGAGAAGTTGAATCACTGTGAAATGTACAAAAAGAGTGAGTTCTAGTTGAAGGATGTATCATTCATGGGTCATATCATCACAAGCAATGGGATATCTTTGGATCCCTTCAAGAAAACTGAAATTGAGGGATGGTCGAGGCCAACATCGATAACAAATTTCCATAGCTTCTTGGGGTTAGAGGGATATTATCTCCGATTTATGAGAAATTTCTCACAATTATACAAGCCTCCTTCAAATATAACTTGAATGGAGGTTTGGTTTTCATGGAGTGATGAATGTAAAGAGATCTTGAAGGACTTGAAAAGGAGGATTATCACCACGCTTGTGCATACTTTAACCACAAGTGGAGAAATTTTTGTGGTATTCAGTGATTCTTCAATAAAGGCCCTGTAGTGTGTGTTGATGCAGAATGATAATGCGATATCCTATGACTCAAGGCAGCTAATCATCCATGAGAAAAACTATCCCACACACGATCTAGAGTTGTAAAATGTGATATTCACGTTGAAAATATTGAGGCATTACCTCTTTGGGGAGAAGTGAGAAATATATACAGACCACAAAATCCTCAAGTATATATTCACATAGAAAGATTTGAACATACACCAATTGAGATGGTTAGAGCTAATCAATGACTATGACTGCTCAATCAATTACCACCCTAGGAATGGGAACAAGGTGGAAGATGTTCAAATTAGAAAGGCCCCAGCGATTCTAAAATTGATGAAAACTAATAAGGACATAATCTTCATAGACTTGATGAAAATGTACATGGGAATCAAAATGAAGGGAACATAATCAATCTTTTTAAAAATTATTGTTCAACCTTCTCTTTTGGAATGGTTAAAGGATGTTAAAAAGGATGATGTGGGAATTCAAAAGAAAGTGAAAACTATCAGAAAAGGGAAATTCTTGGAGTTCAATGTTATTGAAAACATAATTGTTATATTTGGGAAAAGGCTATGTGTTCCATCATGTATAGAGCTGAAGAAAGAGCTTTTGGACAATGTACATAGTTTAAATTTATCCATTCACCCTGGAAACATAAATATGTATCAAGATCTTCAACAGAATTATTGGTTTGATAACATCAATAAGGAGATCACTGAGTATACAACAAAGTTCCTAGTGTGTCATAAAGTTAAGGATGAGATGAATAATCTTAAGGTGATGATGCAACCATTACCCATACCTGCATGGAAATGTGAGAACATCACCATGGAATTTGTCATCAAACTTCTGAAGACATCCAATGGAAACAATTCTATTTCGGTTGTTGTGGATCATTTTACAAAGACTGCACACTTCATTACTATTCAAGAGGATTTCTCATAGGATCAACTGGCAAAGATATACATCAAAGATGTGGTACGACTGCATGGAGTACCACAATATCTTGTATCTGATAAAGATCCAAGATTCACCTATATGTTTTGTAAGATTCTTCAACATGCTCTGGATACTGAGCTGAACATCAGTAAAACTTATCATCCTCAAAATGATGGCCAATCTGAGCGGACTATCGAAACACTTGAAGACATGTTGAGAGTGTGCTCAATAGAATTCATAAGAAGATGGGATCAACATCTCCCTCTCAATGAGTTCTCATATAACCACAGTTTCCACTCAAGCATCAAAATGGATCATTAAAAATTCCCTGTATGGGAAGAGGTGAAAAACATTGGCATGTTGGGATGAAGTTGGGGAGAGAAAACTCCTAGGTCTAGAGATGGTCGATGAAATGGTGGAGAAGGATAAGACCATCCAAAAATACATTAATGCTACTCAGAGTCAACAAAAGTGTTATGCTGATAATCATTGACAAGACCCGGAGTTTGATGTTGGAGACATGGTATTCCTCCACAAATCACCATGGAAGAGAGTTATGAGAATTGGGAATAAGGGAATGATTAGTCCAACGTACATTGGCCCTTTTAATATCCTTGATCGCATTGGAGCAGTGGCCTATCTACAATGACTCACACTGAACCTATATCTTGTACATTATGTATTTCATATATCACTCTTGAGGAAGTACATACCCGACCCATCACATATATTTAATCTACATGTGATACAATTGGGGAATGTCCTCTCCTTGGAAGAGAATCCAGTGAAGATTTTAGGTCATAGGGAGAAAGTGCTACAAAATAAGACAATGCCACTCATCAAGGTGTTGTTGAGAAACCACATGTTTAAAGAAGCAATGTGGGAATCAGAGGAAGTGATGAAGTAGATTTACCAGCATCTGTTTTAGCATGGGAAACAAAAATTTTGAGGGTGAATTTTTTTAAGGGGGAATGATTGTAATGACCCAAACTTTTATTAATGGAAATTCTACTTGATCAAATTAAATGTATTATAATGTAAAATTGATATATAATAAATTTATTTCCTTGTTTTTAAGTTTTTGTATATAAAAATACCATTAATATTTGTAAATGTTGCTAAAATATCTATCGAATAGTGATCAAATGATTAGTATAAATATAGTGCTTTAACAAATCCAATTTACTAAGAAAAAGGAGGTGATGGCCTCATCCAATAGACTTTCTCCATACAAAGCCCATTTGTCGGAGCTTGGAAAGTAGGTGGTGTCATTGGGATTCACTCTTGACCAAGCACTTGCTGAGCTTCAAAATGGTTAGTTCAAATAGAACCACATATGAGAGAAGTTAAAGTTGATAGAGACTACCAGATAAGTGATGTTATCCAAGCCACCCCAAGAGTCTATCAACATCACAAAACTTACCCTACGGTCTTATGTGGGTTTTATATATGGGTTATCTAACAAGACCTTATCACTATAATTATGTGAATTAGTTTTGTATATAATAAATAATATGCAATCATTTTATTATTGTTATGTTGTAAATGGTTTTTAAAGCACAAATAATATTTTTGGTTAATATTAAATTATAAAATCTATTTTAATGAATTAATTGATTTTTGAATTAAATAATATTTTCATAAAATATTATTACTAAATTACTTTTTATTAAATATGTATGATCATATAATTTTTATGAATACAATTGTAGATTTTATTAAGGATTGAAATATGCTATTGTAAAAACCAATGAATTTTAGATAAATGTCGGTGATTATTTTACAAGTAAAAATTCAAATATTTAGGAAATTATTTATATTAAATGATTATTATTTTTGGAATCATGACATCAAAATTATCCAAAGGTGAATGATTCATAATTTTTTGAGACAGTCAATTTTTTCGGTAAAAATTAAATACTATTTAAATATATAATGTGTTTTATGACATCATAATTACCCAATAGGGATGTAATAAAATACTATAAAAAAAATTTCAGCCAATATATGTTTTACCATTAAAATATTGTGATTTTAGGTTTACTTTATTTATTTTACAATTCCATAGTAGAGGCTCCAAGTCTTATAAAAAAATTTATCTTTTTAAAATGATTTCTTTGAGAGTGTGACTCACCTCCACATAAGCAAGCCTAATATTTTAAGAAGTTTTGACATTAGCCTTATAAAATATTTTTTTTCACTCCTAATTTTTAAAAATAATGGTCAATAACCATGGGTTGGCCTACGGTTTAGATTAGTTTAATTTGTGGTGACCCAAACCTAAATAATAAAGAAATCCTTCTCCTTTCCTATAAAATCCTACACAATATCCCACATCATCTTCAATAATAGCCTTTGGAGCTTGACAAAACCATAACATAATCTCTCTAGAATTGTCCCAAGGCACCTCAAGCTTTCAAGAAGCCCCTCTCAAACCCCTCCCAAGTGTTTGGGATCACACTACCATGTAATGGATTCCTTCCTTTCACATTTTATCCATGTTTATTAAAAATGTTTTTCCATTTTATTTTCAATTATAGATATTGGGGAATGATTTTGCACCTCCCCTAAACTATACTACTTATGTTTGAATGATGATAGTCCCCTTTATATCTAATCTATACCTTCCATGTATACTCGTTACCATGCCGAAATTCCACAAGGGATCTCATCCTTTCTCAATATTGTTCAAATTTTATTACGTTGTTATTCCCTTTTTTCAATTAAAAATTCTATGGTATAATTTGGAAACCCCCCCCCCATAATAACCTATTTATGTTTGAAATATGTGATCCCCCTTCATCTATCAAAAATTCCTTCCATGTACACTCGTTACTTTGTCGAAATTCTGTAAGGAATTTATCTCCTCTCATTTACATTAAAGCATTTTTTTGTAATATGAATCTAAATTCCATTTCATATGTTGGTACATGTATATATGTGACCCAATTATTGTCTATTTCATGTACATATGATGAGACACCATTTTATCTATCATGAACCCTTTTTATGTAGTCTAAATTCACATTATTATGCTGCTGAAATTGCACCAAGATTTTCCAAGACAAAGTTATTTTGTCATGAATACAAAGCCCATTTATCTATCAAGGGTATTCACCTTTATGGACGTTTACATACTAGTTATAGAGATTCATATATGAATTACACATTCCTTTATCTTGGAATAAATTATGTTCTTTAATGATTCCATGTTGAATGATCCATGTGGCACACTTATGCATGAAATAAAATGTTTAAGAAGGGTGCGCCTTGATAGCGCTCCAATGCATTGGGTAAAGATTAGTACCGTCATACATCAAGTGACATTATAGATTACATATGATAATTCAAGTGAAATGAGGGTTTAATCATTCTCCATGTTCAATTATCCATGGCTCATTCTAATACCATGTTAAGTGTTGTTTCCACATTTCCATGATGTGATAATAATGTTTTATCATGACTTTATGTTCATGTTTCTTTTATGCTCCGTTGATATTCCTATTTCCTAACACATATTGAATTATTCATGTTATTCCTTGTTTACTCCCTTTCTAGGCTTTATAGATCACCCTTTTCTTATGCATGTCCTCAGGTTATCTGATGCACTGCTACGTATGAGGGAATGAAATGGTTATGTAAAGGAGGTTTTAAATAAATATGTTTTATGTTTTATGTTCTATGTTGTTATGTAATGTTCCTAATCCCCAAATACACTAGGACTATTTATCTTCTATGTTTTATCAAGTTAATTTTATGTAATAAATCATTTTAAGTGCTTAATAAAGATCATGGTTATTATAGATGATATACCCTCTATGAAATAGATAACTATAAATCACAATGGTAGAAATATGTGCAAAATTTCTTCATAATATAAATGATAAAAAAAATAAGGATATCAAAAATAAAGTCCAAATACAGTAATAACATCACTTATTCTATAAAACATAGGAAGTTGTAATTTTAGAAAGTCATACATAAGAGAACCAAATATCATATTACCAGATCATAAAACAGAATCCCCAAAAGAAAGAACATGATAGAAAAGATATAAAAATTGGTCCTGATTTCCAAAAAAAATCCCATCTCTTAGCAACACTAAATATATATAACTCATCCATAAATTTTGGTTCTCATTACCCTTCATGGATCATGAATCATAAATCCATCATGGGTATCTGGGATTTTGATCATGGTGTGAGTACAACTCAATAATCCACCAAAAAATGGAGTCCCTGAACATATCTGGTATAATTAAGTACATGCATAGTGTGATGTTCTCATAAATAAAAGTAACCGTGTAATGGTTGTAATAAAAAATATATCTCAAAAATTTGTTCCACATGGTAACCTAGTGTGACATGTACCTACTATAGCTATTGAAATGGTTTCTTTTAACATTATATATAATCTAGGGCTAGTAATATCATCCTATTTAATTTTCAATGGACATAAAAACTTGTCTGAAAATAGTAACCAATATATGGTCAAATAATACAAATAACAAAACTAGAAAAATGGCACTAAAATACCTATGATAATATGATCGTATATCCATGGAAACTACTTCCCAATAACATAGTCATAACCATGGTCATGCCATCCCCAAGCCGGAATATACAAACATGCATCACATATTGATCATATCATCAAAGAGGGAATAATATCCACCACTACTAGCATAATATATGGAGGTTAAGGTATCTCTAAACATGGTCAAAAAAACATGAGAGTGGGCATCTCATCTCACCATACTATTATTATATAGGAATCCCATCCCATTCCTTATAATCATCAAATAATGGTTAGTGTGTCCCAATTTGAATGGTAGTAGTGGATAACCGGTAATATCATTATATCCCCATCACTATCATGGTCTCATGGGTATTCCATTGCATTACCTTAGGAATAAAATCATAGAAATGAACCATCATTATGATGGGTATAACTTCCCTCATCATTGGAAAGTTGATATAAGTGGATGTTATGTCCCTTAACCATGACATAGCATCCGGATCTCATATATAAAAAATTGTGGCTAAATATCACACATCATGAAAAATATATCATAAGTGGGAATGCCATATCAATTTCTTACATCAAGGTTTAGGGAACACCATCACATTAACAAATCCTAACACTACAACAAGGAATAAAAAATAACATAATATTATCACTTGAAAAATTTATTTAATATTGGAATACAATCTAACATAATTGAAATGATATCTTGGTTGGTCTCAACCCACAAGACCTAATTACATAAATACAATTGAGTTATAAACCACATAGCTTCACTAGATGGAGGTGGAGGAACAATCATCCCAATCTAACTCAACTAGTCATAGGAAAATAAGAAAATACATCGCTCAAGATAATATAATCAAAAGCTATCCCCCTCCATTTACATATAACTCTTAATTCCTAGGAGGAAAAGGGTAGAAAAATATTGTCAAAGGCACCTTATCATAACTCAATGTAATGCTTAATGGGTTATATGTATGATGGGTCACTTACTTTTAGTGAAATATCATGGACGGTGGCCACCTAGTCATGTTATAGAAGATAGAGGGTCCATAATGGTCCCATATTTCATTACCTAACTCAATTAGGGTCAAATGATTCATTTAACATTAATTTTAGGTTGACCACACCTTAGAGGTGAGACCATGTATCACAGATCATATAAAATAAGAGAAAACCATAAAGATTATTTTATCACTACATACCCGTGTCCAATGGAACTCACCACCCTGAGTATCACCAAAAAACATGACTCTAACTAATAGAAATTATAAAATATAACAAAAACCATTCATTTTGGTAGAACTAATGGAAATTGATTAATGAAAAGAGAAACCTCAAATAAATAAAATAATAAGGATATAAATACCTTAAATTATCACTCATAATTATTGAAACTCAAATCCTAGATCAAAATATGGAGAACCTATCCAACAATGAGAACCCAAGGGAAACGGGGAAATAAACCTATGGCTACTGAAGAAACAAGGAACCCCCATTTAGAATGTCTTAACATTTAGACTTATTGAAGTTACAATTTAAAAAATACTATATAATACATGCATTGTGGTGTGTCCAAACTGGTCACATCATAATGAACATATGGGGACACCATCATGACATTGTCTCTATGATAATGACATGACACCCCACTCCTAGGCTTAACTAAAAACCTGATCTCTCTTACTAGGGTCATGTGGTGGTGATATCCTCCCCATCATAGTGTAGCAGCCTCCCATCATCTTGGGGTTCATGGTTCAATACCTTCCTTTGTGGCATAATGATTCCCCACTTTTTAAACTTCATGGAACACCCCCATAAATATAGTTTGACACCCCCCTTTAATCCAACCCTCCTGATGCTACCTAGAGGGAAGTAGAGTGACCAACCACCTACATAAGATATGTTTCCTTCAACAACCCCAACCAGTGTGTAGTTTCTGATGCCCACATGAAACAATCCACATTTATAAAATTTTATTTGTACGCATCCACTTTATATAATGTAACCCTACTCTCTACCTTGGCATGAACTTCAACATTGATATAAATGTAATCATAACAAACACCATGTCACAGTGCAATCCCCTTGTCTTGCAATGTGTAATTCTATATGCAATAGAAATAAAACTGGAATATGTGGTTGACTCCTAAAAATGACCCATGGGTCCCACAAAAACACCTCTAATTTCTCAAAAAAAATAAAATAAAATTTGTCAGGTGAAAATTAGACTGAATTCATATCTATTATAGATACATGGTGTTACAATCTTCCATCAATATCGAATCTCATCCATGAGATTTGTTATTAATTACAATCAAGCCACATAAATGAATAACTCTAGAAACTTTACTTTAATATCATACTATTTCCCCCATGTCTCCTTCAGGACATTCTTGAACAGCTACTATAAACATAGAATAATAACTATCTTCCCACACATAAACATTTCATTCAAATCCACTATGTAAACCAATTAATCCTTGAATTAGCCATTTTTTTATAACATGATATCCTTGATGGAAATCACATGTGATGGACCATGATAGAATCTCTTGAGCAAAGATTAATCAAAAAAATCATTTATAACACTGTATGAATAAGAAAGTTCAAAATGATACACCATAATGACAATTTTCTTGAACACCTTAAATGGCCCCACACACATGGGCTCCAATTTCCCCATCCTCCAAATAAAAAGGTGTCAACAATTTTAAGAAACTCATATGAAATCCCAATCACCCACATCAAACTACAGATGATGAAAAAACCCATTGGCATATGATATGAATGCTCTAAGATATTTTTAACCTAGTACTGATCAATTTTATATAATCTAACATGTCCCACCCAAGACTTGGCCTAGTATTCACCAACTCCCCAGATTATTTCCAAAACATAGAAGATTAGAAAAACCTTATATATAATTCCTTAAAAGGAACCATCTAAATCGATTACTCATAAATATTATTATAGGTGAACTCTGTGAGGATGATATGGATCTCCCAAGAATCACTAAACTCAAGGATGCATGCCCGAAACATGTCCCCCAACACTCGAATGATACACTCAAATTTCCCATCAGACTAAAAATGGAAGTCATTATTCAAGTGAACCTATATTTCCTATTATTTATACAATCCTTACTGGAATAAAAATCTAAAATGGACTTCTAATTATAGAATAATAGTCCAAATAAAACCATTAGGACACACAATCTCATAGGTATACAACCCACCCTACTCTTCAATAGAGTGGGTATCCATGATTAGTAAGAAAGGTTCTTCCTTGGCCAACTGGTCCATAATAACCCCTAATGTATCATATTATCAGAATAACCTTAATAGACCCATAAAAAAATACATGTTAACATGATCCCTCTTCCATACAATAATGGATAGTGGTCGGATAATATGGCTGGTCATTAATGCTCAAAATTTACCCACTAGTAGATAATATGTCATGAAATGAACCCCTATATGTCCTTTAACCCAGTACACTAGTACTACTTGTGGATATCATGTCATATCTGGTAAGCCTTGGGTGAACAACACACCTCAAGGTATGTGAATCCTATATCATCTCCTCATGAATTATCACAGGGAATACCACATCACCCCAAACATAAAGGAACACATCAAAATTAGGGGACTAATCAGTTTATTACTCCCAACAATATATATTTCCACTCATCACTAGGAAATATGAATCAAATAACTAAATATCCTTAACTCTCTCAAGGAGATAAGAAGTAATAATCAGATACATTAAGGTAACTCTTCCCAAGTACTCATGGATATCAAGGAACGTCTCAAAAAATATGATCACCATATGCAACTTTATACTAGATAGTTACACCACCTTCAACTGAGTCAACCAACTTAGTTCATCAGTAATGACACTCCCATTACAAAGAGTACATTCCTTCTCAATGTCTAAAGACTGAAGATTCTTTACCCACATCCTCTACTGAATGATCAGGTAATGCTCTGAGAAGGTACACCAAAGGATATTTGGTTTTATATATAAAAATAACATCTCAAATATAATATAATAATGAAAACATCTCAAAGCATGAACTACCAAAACTAACTTAAAACCATTAGTTGAATAATTTTTATCATGTATCCTTAACTACCCAGATCTATAAGCTACAAACACCCAACCTACTATAAGGTGAATCTTAGAAGAACCCCTCATGCATCAAAAAATATTTCACACTCCATAACCAACCCTGGTAAGGTGAAAACAGATATGTATTTCAACCTTCACATTAACTTCTAGAAGTAACTCTCTCAAGTAATAAACCACTCAAACATCACCCACGAATTAGTTAGTTCAATTATTAGTACTTTTGTAGAGATTTCCTAAATAAATCTCCTATAATATCCTATTAACACTATGAAACAATAGATCTCAAATAAATTATTGAGTATCTCCTAAAAAACCACAATCAAATCAGTCTCTGGGTTCACTAATATTCGTACCTATGATATCATGTTCCCCATAAAGCAGATCTCACTAATCTAGATATAACACTTTAAAATACTGGCTTATAGATAATAGTCTAGAAGTGAACATAGAATAATTTCCTTATGTTGAGCATGTTTGTCCTACTACAGGGAGCATATTGGGATATCATTGATGATTACCCCCACAAATGAGTCCAAAAATTGGTGAAAGACAAAATTCATCAAGGATATAAATTTTGTTGGTACATTCATCAATTTGAATGACATTAAAAGATACAAATAAAGGATATAAATACTCCAAATTATAGTACGATTAATATTAAATAGAATCACACACAACTTATGATAAACCAATGTCAAATAGATATTGAAAAAAAATATTTATATCCACTAATCAAGTCAAATATGTTTTCAATATTAGGAAAATTATACCAATTCATAACTATTTCTAGGTTTAAACTATAGTTATATATACTTATGTGCAGTTATCCATCCACCTTCTTGGTAAAAAAAATATGATCAACCAATGGGGATGTGTTTAGTTGAAGAAAACCTTTCACATAATGATTTCATAATAGATCCATTAGGTCACTTATATCTATATAATACATCCTATATAGAGGAATAAATATTTGTTATATACTTTCTATAATATTGATCATAAAATTGACCTTTATATTGGTTGGAATTCATAATAATTTCATTGGTAATGAAATTCTGGGACTAGTAAACAATAAGAGGAAAAACCATGTGAAGCCTATCCTTCTTATCCAGATCCACACTGACCAATTGTGTAAAAATATTCCCTAGCTACCTTCGGCCCAGTTCTGAATGGGTTTCCTATGAACCCATATCACCAACAAGGTTGTAATCATTACCTTAAACTAACTTGTAAGATACCTAATAGAAATATTACTAATTGTGCACTCAATAATGAGTCAACTAATCCATACCTGGGATCACATTAAAAGTACATATTTTTATAATTATTATATCCTATAGATTTCAATATCCATTGATATTGTGGGAAAACATAAAAAAATTATGAATACCATTAGATCACACTCCTAATAATGTATTGATATACATTAATACATATAGGTACTCGATTGATAACCCCATATCACTAGAATTATAATATGAAATAATGTAATGTGATGCAGTCATATCAAATAAATCTAAAGATAGGGTAGATTATACAATGATCATACCTCAAAAACATGAACCTCCCTCATTGGGATCAGTAAGTTTCATAACAATGTCAATAATTTGGCTTGAACCCAAGACTATAACCTAGACTTATGTGCCCTGAATACATTAATAGGAACCACTCCACTTTCACTACTAACCCTTAGAATTTAGACCACCTCTACACCCTAATCGGTTATAAAAACTCTAAATAATAACCTTCTGTGATGCCCAAGGTCCTACTACTGATCCTCGATCTTGGAAACCACCATGACCAGTAGTTAACTAAGAAAAAATGTTGTAGAAATGATATATATTCCATATAAACTCAAAAGTGAGACACAATAATGGAGGTTAGTGGAACTATAATCATGTACTCTTTATCCTACCACACAGATAACAAACTTGTGAAGACCTCCCTTACTGAGAAGAATAAAATCCACAACCATGACTAGTTTTCCCACTGAAATTTAGTGAGGATCACCAAAAAGCATTTCTTTCTACATAAGGATGAACTCCAAGAACTATAATAAGAACATGAATTCCTATAGGTCCATCCCTAGATAGGTTTAGGATGACATAATTCATAGACTCAAATAAATACATAATATTGAAAATATTCACCTTAGAATGAATCTAATGTCGCATTCCATTATCAAAAGGTCTGACCAAACAATCTCATAACTCACTTATGAAGGAGAAAAATGAATTAACATAGTAAAACAAGAAACATAGTCCATCATAGACATTCTAATCTGAATCAAAGTTATAAAATTCAGAGATTTGTCGGGTCTTAGTATCTTAGGAATGAAATGATAAAAAAGCCAGCAATTTCTTCTAATATAGCACCACTTGTTGATCACTATTGATAATAAAATCCCACCAGAACCTCACTTGTTTCAAATCATAAACACTAAAATATTTACATTCCTCTCATGGGGTGTCTGTAAATGATCAATGAAATCCTTCATAGACTCAAACCACATCATAATATCCTAAGGTCCACCATATTTAGTAAGTAGAGGCGGATGTTATAATTGAAACACCATAGTAAAATCAGATATAGAAGGATTTCCTCTAAGATATTATCATACCACAAACTAAAAAACACTAAGTATACTCTCATCGACCATGAAAATAATGAGGGGGTATATATGTATATAGTAGAACCAGTTCAATAACAACATCGGAATTATTTTCTGGGATCTCCTGAAACACATTTGGTTGTCATCATAGGGGAATCTCACTACAATTTCTAACACATGACTCAAAATCACATATATAATAAGGGTAAATATTACATATAGGATATGATATTACATTTAGAGTATCCCAATATACTATACAGATGACCTATTATATTATGGGTCTCACATAATATTGGGTTCTCTCTCTAGACCTGGTTAACCTCTCTCTATTAGGGCTAAAAAATACAATAAGATTCAGTTAATCAATTTAAAAATACCAAAAAAAATTTCTCTGTTAATGTAAATTTTAACATCATTTTTTATAGTAAATTACTACATAAGTTATTGAAACTTTAAATAACTAATCCCTATACCATATTATAGTTATCAATTATAAGTAAGCATAAGAATTTCATGTGAATCCTACATGAGAAAAATCACATGAATTCATTCTCACATACCACCCCATACCCAGAGTGAGAACCTATAAATTATAAACAAATATCAAAATGCATCATATTTTGTATAAACAACATAACTATAATGGAGAAAACTCTGAAAAAAATCCCTCCCCTATTAATATGTAGATTCCCATAACATGAGTTAGCTTTGATCATGTTTATATCCGAAATAAAACATTGAAAACATCATATCACTTGTCTACTATATCCCAATTGTATGATAAATGAAAAAAATGACCCTGCTACTACTTTATAGCATCCCTGACCTGGTTCACCCCCGTCATGACTGAACCAAGTGCCATATACCTCAAGCACACCTCCCCATATTCCAAATATTTCCAACAACTGGAGAGGATATATATATTTATTTACGATACTATGAACTAATTAGTATATATAACTATAAATCATAATGAAATAAATATTTATAAATATTCATCTCAAAATAAAATCTAAATGAAGAAGGAAATAACAACTAAATACAAAATATAGTAATAATAAATACAATTGTATAAGAAAATGGTAAATTAAAATGTCAAGTAGTGATAATTTATAGAACTATATCATTCATTGGTAGATAATAAATTAAAATTACCAAAATAATTAAAAGGATGGAAAAGATAGAAAAACTAGTCTTGGGTGCATGAATGGTCCCCAAATCCAATCTCCTACCAAGATGCATAATTCATATATCAACAATAGGGACCTTTCCCTACCATGAGCATTAATCATAAATTATTCTTATGTATTAGGGTTCTTAAGTAGCTTATGATTACAAATTCGTAGTCCACAACCAATGGTTTCCCTATACTTATCCAGAAAAAGAAAGTCCATTTATAATTAGATACACTCATAAATAAAAGGAACCAGGAGTTGAATATAATAATAAATATATACCAACTATGAGTGATACACAATCTCCCAACATAAAAATTCTGGTAAAGTTTATAAAAAATAAATTTCTATCCTTATTAATTTTATTTAATTTGATTTTAAAGAGTTATATTCATTATTAGAATATTATGTTATTTTTTACTCAAATGGAATAATCATTATATCTACCCAAATTGGGTTTTCACAAATTTTATGGTTTTATTAAAAATAAATACATAAAAATTTGTGTATTGAATTTTAAAAAATTAAATTAAAATTTTTAATTAGTAATTTATAAATTACCTTAGGAAGATTTTTTAATTTTTTAATGTTTCATTTTTAATAAATAGTGAAAATTACAAATTTTTATTGGAAATTGTGTTTTATTTTCAGGAATTAAAAAAGTAGAATTATATTTTGGATTATATTTAAAATTTATAAAGTTCATTTTGATTAAAAATAATCATATAATTTTTTTTGGAATCAATGTTATACTTGAAATTGTAATAAAAACATTTTTATACTTAAAAAGGAAATTAAAAAAACTATTTTTCATCGCCTTTTATGGTTTTAGTTTTTAAATAAATTCATACAATTATATGAATAGAATTTTATAAAATATATTAAATATTTGGTACTGTATAATTATTTTTATTTTATAATTTGAACATAATTCTTGGTTATAATTAATAGTAAAAACTTTAAAAATATGTTACCATCATTAATATTAAAAAACACTTACCTGGGGTGTAAACTAATGACACAAGGGTTAAAATGACCGAAAAAACTTTTTTAAATCCTATTTTATATTGATATTGGTACTCTATATCATATCTTATTCTGAAATGGTCCATTTTTTATCCATTTTTCATGTGTAATACATTAATATATTTTATTTTTTTTCAATAATTCAAAGTGTGTCCCCTCTCCCATATATAAAAAAACACCACTCTCCTATCCTCTATACACTCAAATAGCTTTCTGGTTTAGACAAAAACCTATCAAAACACCTTCCTAACATCCCTAAACATGTTCTTGAGATTATGGATTGATCATAAAACAATCCTATGTTGCATTTTTGGTAAAAATATAAATTTTTTATCCAAGGAATATATGTAATTATTAACCGATCAATTTCATTTTATTCATTCATATGGCTTATTCAAATGTTCTTCAATAATAAAAACATAATAGAATCCATATATTCCATAATATATGATGTTATTATGATAATTTAATAAAATATATCCATCTAATCTTCCATAAAATTGGAAATGAAACCATTATTCATGTGTATAGTGGACTACTGCCTCATGAGATGATGCATTACATTTTCTATCACTACTCTCACAACTGATTATAACGATGTATTTGATATATATATATATATATATATTAATGAAATAATTATTATTATATAAAGTTAAAATATCATATATTTTATTATATTTCCATCCATTGAAAAATGATAATGTCATTCATGGGTACGTGTGGATTCCCTCCTCTACAAAGTGATGTGATTCATTTTTCATCACATCATCACATAGAATGTATACATAATTTTTTTTAAATATTGAATATTATATATATATTATAATTGTATATATTTAATAATAATATGATTCTTACCTTATTTTCATAATGATATTTAAAAAATGAAATGGTGACTCGTGCATACTTCGGCCTACAATCTCAATTTTTTTAGAATAGGCTAGGGCTAAAACCACCTTTTTATTAAGATGGAAGGCCATATCCATAACTAGATTAAAAGGTAACCCATATATGAATGAAATACCCATGTTTCCAAAACGACCAATTTAACATCTTCAAAATCCCCAATGTCCCAAAGGACTAATATTGGCTCAAAGGCCCTGATAGAGTAGTGTGTATCATGCCATGATAGTAGTTAAACATCACTCTGCCATTGTTAGAAATCATAACACCATGAACCCATTCAGAAGTATTCCTCAACCCATTCACAATAAAAATTTCATCATTCATGGGATGATGAATCATAGAAGGTCGCACCTCTATCTATTATGTGGGAGTATGGTTTGATGATAGTTTCTGACACACTAATATCTCATCAAAGATGCCAAGTATGTAATGCATATATAGATCTCACCTGTATCACCTTCCTATTTATCCACATCCTCATACAAGTCCAAAGTGTATATTCTCACATGGAAGGAAAACCCTCTATCGCACATTAATATACCAAGGTAAGGGATGGATGTATGATAATATTATGTACACCTATCCCTGTAATTGAGACCACCCACCCAAAAATCCTTCTTGTTCTGCCTTCATGTTGGGATGATCCATTCACCTAGTCCTTATCACGCTAACTTCTAATCACTACAACTGACCTGGAGATATTGTGTCCTGAATTCCATAGAAAATGGTGGCCCAAATTTGATATCCTTAAGGCCTAATATCCAATGGTCAAAATAACAATCTTAAAGGACCGTAAGTTTTAAAAACCCCAATCCGTCCTCCTATGCATAGAGAAATCCCTACCCACTACATGACATTCAAACCATCCAACACTCTATATTTCACCAAACATAAATCCACTTCCAATACACTATCATTTGTACTTTACACTATCACCACCCTCTACGTCCACCATTACTTCCCTCCATGTCGACCTCCTGTGTAGATTCCATGCCACTTCCACCACCTAAAGCCATGGTGTTTGCACATAAAACACCTATACCTACCATCATTTCCAATGAAACCATTGTTACCCATGACCAATACATTCTAATAAACCTACATCCTATGAAAGATCTAGAAATAAACCCATCAATCAACTGAGGGCAATGATAGAGACTGATGGAACACTAAGGGTCCTTGAAGGTGGACCACCAGTAACCAAACACCATGATAACTGATTTAACATCACATATTTTATCATGATTTTTAGATCTTTTAAATTTTAGTTTTAATATTTATTTTTGTATTTATGTAAATTCATATAGAGTTTAATGAGTTTTAATGAGTGCCTAGGTTCTGTTTGGAGTTCGGAGCCCCAGTTTTTGAAGAGACAACCTGAGGCGCATGTTTGGAACATAATTAGCAGTGACTATTGGCCCAACATTCTGGATATATAATATGAGGTTCATAGTTACATTATAAATGAATAAGAGATTACAAAATCCTGTCAAGAAATACAGAAAACCTAAAAATGTGACCCACATGGTCTATGAAAGGGTATACAAACTATGCACCTAGTCACATGGGTAGTGCCGCTTAGGCTATAACCCCACACATTTGATTCCTGGTTTGGATATCCATGTGGCCAAAACATGTTCCCTCTTTGAAATGTGTGAATTTTTACTTTTAACCTACCTATTTAACACATATAATCCATTTTAATTCCATATCTCTGTACAAAACCCCCATATTTGATGCTCACGCTTCTCCAGATACTACGCTTTAAGCATCCTCCCTCATACTGTGTCTGAATCCTACACAATTGGTTTCTTTTGATAATGAATGGTATGAACTTAGTTCCAATTCCATAATTTCTATGTTTATCTCACTCTCAAGAATGATATTTCAAGGAGATCTAATATGCCATATTTTTAGGGAATATATCCATTTCAATAATTTCACCCATTGTATTTTAAATTTAAAGTCGATACTAGATAAGGATTTATCTACCAATTTATGTTAGGTAGTATAGTAATATTTCCCGTATGATGAGTTTTTTATATCATACATTATCATACTGCATGTCATACTTTCAAAGCATTTCCTTGAAAATACAAATATCCTTATTTAAATTGTTAACCTTATTAGAGGAAATCATGTATACCCTACTTTCTAGTTGGAGGTCACCCCCTTGACTAGTGAAACCCTTCTGGATGTGATCATTAAATTCACATGAATGATAAACTGCTAGTTTTTAAAAAACATCTTCTACATGGTGCTAGTGGAAAAATAGTTGAATTGATTATTATGATAAAATGGAATATGAGTGGCTTTCCCACAGAACATGACTCCTATGTGAGAAATAGATTTTTAATTTATAAAATATTATGTTAAATGAGTTGTAAACCACCAATTAGTTTATATTAAATAATTTATAGTCCTATAATTAAATGTGATACTCAGGCATGTAATCCCTTATAAATTATTAAACTTGGTAATTGTGTCCCTTATATAAATCTGATACTCAAGCATGAATTCCATTATTAAATGTGATACATGGGAATGATGTCCATTATTTAAATTTGATACTTGGTTATAGAATCCATAATTATTTTTCACACTTAGAAATGGAATCCATAATTACTCATGATAATCGAGAATGAAATCCCTTACCACCCTATGAGACTCTTGTGATTATGCAGAGACACCTGCGTTACAACTCTGCTCCCATCTAGTATTATATATATATAGTTATATATGTTACTATGTATATTTTTCACATATATACATACTTATATAAATATATATTCATATATATATATATATGAAATATCATACACACACACACACACACACACATATATATATATATGTGATGACATATTCTTAATGATAACTTGACTTACGTCGAAGCATGCTTTGTCATCCTGGTGCTCTTTAGAAAGCAGAGCTGAATAATGTACAATTTACATTTTTTCTATTACTACATTATATATTCACAATGACATTTTATATACACTATCCAGATCATATTAGAAGCCATTGATGGTGGCCTACTATGTATATCTCATACCATGTTCGGGCAACCGATCAGTACCCGAACAGACATCATGGATGCATGTAGGGATAAAGGGAAGAATTCATCTTTGGATGCTTGATAATTATTACAATGTTGATTTATGAGAGTAGATAGATGAGATTATGATCGTGATTCTATTGGAGATTTTTTTTTCTTTTATCATATTTTATAGAATGTTTAATATTATAGATGCTTTACTCCATATATTTCAATTTTTGAATATCATACAAATACAGAATCATTTTGTGTATTATATTGATTTTTATTCTACCTATTTACTATATATGGATAAATTTTTATCCTATAGTTTTCTTAAAATTTTCAGTTTATACTATTTATTATTATTGTATTCCTATATGCTACAGTCTAATCTGGAGGGTATAGTCTCCCCAATGTACCATAATAGACCCTCGTAGCTAGTTAGTAGCTTTTAAGATATGGGGAGGTTTAGTTGAGGTTATGTTGACAATTAGGTTCAGTTATATATGAGTGAACCTAGTCCAGGATATTGGAAATTAGTATTATATCCATTAATATTATTTTTTATTACTATTTGGGTTAGTATATAGGAGACTAGGATGTGTTAAAATTTGGTAATGGGTTTTTCCTTGGGATTACCTAACCCACATAAAGGGAATATCAAAATTTCCTAGGAAGGGATATTACTGTTATGTTTTTTCCTATTACAGTTGTATTAATTTCATCATTCAGACACATATATGATTGGTTACACTATTATTATTATTATTATTATTATTATTATTATTATTATTATTATTATTGTGATGTAATTTTTTTCCTTGGCCTGATATGAAAATTGGATTTTGATCTTTTATTATAGTAATAACATGAGGATTCACATGTCATGCATATTCCATGTCATATTTATACTACTACAAACATTACCTAATGAATATTATTGGTTCCTTGAATATTATATTTGGTAAAGTCCTAAAAGTTATTGTAGGGAGAGAATAATTACATTAATTTAAGGGTATGCCTCAACCTAAATTGTTTTTTTCCATATATCTTGAATGTGGAACCATAATTAATCAATTATTACATGTTCGATCCACGGACCAATAGTCACATGGGATGAAACATTTGTTAATTTTGATTACATGAATAGAAATTTTAATTTATGAAGCATGTACTTATATAAATTGGGAATGATTATTCATATAATTATATAATTTTACATGAATTGTTACTTAGTAATACCAGATATATGGGTTAGGTCACAATTACATGAAATTCCAATTGGAACTTATATAGAATATTAATTTATAACTTGATAATAGTGACTCATATAACTAGACCATGATGCATATATACATATAAATGTGTAATAATTGAAATAAAATTTAAATTATCAAATTAATAGGATATCATTAAATGGGGATCCCAATTGCAATGTAACAGTTTTCCTATATTCCTTGAATTTAACACTCTATAGAACAAGACCCCTACTATGTGCCGTCAGTCCTTGATCTTGAACCAACCTTACAATTTGATAGTAGGGAGTGTCCCTTGGGACCCTTATGATCATTATTATCGCATATACCTAGATTTTGGATACATAAAAGTGGTGTTATATTTATGTAGGAGGAAATGTATATTTTCTATCCCATTATCTACGATCCTATCTGATGTTGAAACTTTTATGAGGTGTAATTTTTGAACAACCAGGTTAAATAACATAAGTGTGGGGGGGGGGGGGTGAATCAACATAGGAAGGATTAAAACTGCCCACTTTAGATCTTGTTTTATTGTAAAAAACAACATTCTATCCCTTTACTGTAGTAATGAATGAGAAGAATCAAAAGTATGTATGAGACACATCAATTTTACTTGGTTTAACCTCACCGGGAAAAATAAAAGGAGAATAAATTGGAAATGATCCAATATAAAAAATCTAATAAATTGAACTACAATTACAAATTTAGATAGAAGATTCACTATCTATTCTAGTTTACAACAAATCACAGTTTTTTGACCCACTACTCATTTAACTGATGTGTTCTCGTTGATCCTCATAAATAATATTATTTTGATCACTTATATAAATATTTTTTAAATTGAATTTTGTGTATCATTAAGTTTAACTTTTATCCGCTTTATGAATACAATATTACTTTATATTTACTAGGGAATCCATTCTCATCGCATTTGTAATGCTCACTACTTTCCCAAAGCTCATAAAACCGTCACCGAACTACCTAATTCTTCAGAAGAATATACATATTTTAGGAACCCCATAATGTTTTTAAATGTCACCACTTTCACAATGCTCAAAAAGTATTCATGAATATCCTTCCTTCCATGAATCTCAAATATCCTTTGTGGAGCAACTTCTTTCGTGAAGTTCACTTAGACATCATGAAGAAAATTAGATTCATGAATCATACCACTTTTGGTTACCTTACATATTCTTTATGAACATCATTTATTTATGAAATTATTTACATGAAAAATTTTACTGTTTTTCCTTCATAAATATAGAGCCTTTGGATTTTTTTGTTAAGGCTTATTTGTGAAAATATGGGGGGTAGAGGCCTGTTTTTAGGTCTTTCCACCCTTTTTTGAAGCTTCAATTCTAATCATAGATTTTTAGTGAATTTATAATTACTTTTTAGTCAAACTCTATATCTTTAAAAGTTATTAGGTAAATATTCCATTCAAAAATAATCTCACAGTCGTGGAGATTTTCCATCAAAACTTAATGCATTCATGAACCATAAAACCTTCTTGAATCATTGAGCCTTCATAAAGTACCAAGCCGTAAAAAAACAGTCACTATTCATGAAATCATTGGATTTTACATATAAATTAAGTCTCAGTCCAAGAAATATTACTTTTTCAAAGATTAATTCATCCTCCATATTATGGAACCAAACAATTTGTTAAACACTAAGAAAAAATAATCCTTATATACACAATTTTCTATACTTCCTATACAGAATCCATTCCTCTATCTTGGACCTTTGTCAACATTCCTGGACAAAAATCTCTTTGGAACTCCAAAACTAACAATGGAAAATATATATTTTTTTTAAAAAACTGTCAACCGAAAAACAATGCAATATTACCTTGAGGATTTTTTTCCATCAATCCACTCCTTGAGTTTGTTTAAATCTCTTCACATTTTGATACAACATTAAATCATATTCCATATTTAACCAAATTTAATTCTTTTTATTATGAATGAAATGAAAAATTATCTCAGTAGGCTCTATAAGACCACATGAACCATGATCAACATGAGGTATAAGAGTAGTATGAAAAGTTTATAAATGAATCACTTCAGTCCAAAACTAGTCAATCACTTTCATCACAAACCCCTTATGTCGTGATATATAACCTTTGATCAATCACCATTAGTATCATCAGATTTAACACTCCCCCTACTTTACTACTCCCCTTACTAGTTGTTCCCCTATCTTGATCAAGATATTTTCTCCCCCTTTCTCAATAGACCCAAAGGTCTCCTCTTTGTGGATACAAAATTGTAAACAACACATATAATCTCATTAAAAAAAAACATAATACCTCAGGGAGATCGGGTCCTGCATCCACAAATGTTCTTGTATAAGGTGTCTACTGAACTCTATAAGCCAGTCTATTCCACTCAAACACTACTTTTGGTAAGGCCTTTGACAAAAATTACTCAACCTATAGCTTTGTCGGCACATAATCTAACATCATAGGCCTATGATCCACTTTCTCTTTGATAAAACGATACTTGATCTCAATTTTCTCTTTCATCAAGTGATGGAATAGATTTTCACTATAATGTATAGAACATGAATTATAAAAAGGGATTCCAATCAGATATTTCAATTCCAGTCCCATATCAACAGGATGCCTCTTCATCTACAATAACTATGTGTAAGATTGAGTAGCCGTAATATATTCATCTCCAGCGGTGCCAAATAAATGTAGCTCAATTTTATTCTTATCCACGAAATACACAATCTACAAAGATAGAATTCCCCACATGATTTTTATTTATATCATCTATTGATCCATCCCAATCTTCATATTTATTTTCTAATAACTCTTACTAAGATTTTTTGTTACAAAAAACTTAAATCCACCATGCTCTTGATATACTAAAGAATCCATTTAACTTCTAGTAAGTGTATTTCTTGGGTATTTCATTGATACTAAGATACATGGTATATGAAAAAAAATATAATGTATATTTGATATTAAATACAATATACTTATAATGATCAGCCTATATTCTAAGATATTAACAGCTTTTATATCATCATCTCATGATAGATTCATTGAGGTATCCACCAGAGTCATAATATTCATTGAATAATCAATTGAAAATATTCTCATCCCCTCGTTCTCATATTTGTATTGTGAAATAAAATTTTCATTTTCTTCCATGTGTCACCTATAAACCATGTAATAAATTTTAGTTCACCAATCATTAACATTTTGAACTCTCTTTTCAGGAATTTTGTGAGCAGTTTATCTTTCAATTTATCTTATCCACCAAACATCATGTCATTGAAATAAAATAGTATCATCATCCTTTATTAATTTCATTATTTACATAGATATTGTAATCTACTCAACCATAATAAAAACTAAGGTTTTTAGAAAATTATCATGTCTAGAATTCCATGATTTTAATTCATGATTCAACCCATAAAACTCCTTCATAGTTCAAAAAACACTATTATTATCTTCATGAATTATAGAAACATCAGGAGTCTTGATATATTTTACTTAATCAAGATCCCCATTTAAAAAATATTACATGAAATCCATCTAAATTTTTTTAAACCATCTTTTTACTACTATGGCTATGAATATGCTGATTATATCTAGCCTCGCAACATGTGAAAATAATTCACCAACATCAATACACTATATCTGGGAGTACCCTTTTGACACTGACTATGATTTGTTTTGAATCATTGTACCATATGCATTAATCTTATTGTGAAAGAAACATTTAATCCTGATGAAATTGTTATATGTAGTTATCGAAATGTCCTTCTATGTTTGTTTCCTCTAAATTTGGTTAACCTCTTCATTTATACCTTGAACCATGTTTTTATCTCTAGTTGCTTCCTCCAAATATTAAGGATATATATGAGACAAGAAAGATTTCTGTTGTAATGGAATCATTATCCATGTTTTAACTATACTTTCCTAATCACTAATGACATTTTTCCTATAAATTTCATATCGACAATTAGGATTTCATTTATATAAAAGTTTTAATTATTCCTACTAATCAACAATATCTTCTTCCAAATCAACATTTTACACTCCTTTACCCACATGTTTCTTAACTCATCATCAGTTTAAATGTGGAATTGTTCACTATTTTTTTAATAATTCTACTAATTTTATACAATAGTGACATCATTTATCTAAATTAATTTTCCCATCATCTTGTTGAAGAATTTATGTGCCTTTATTATTTCTAAATAGTAAAGGAATATCAACTCATATTTAAAAAAATCAAATTTACAATGTTTCTATTTATTGATAATAAAACACATACTTCTGATGATTCAAAAGTATTTCGTTATTGGATCCTTTCCATACAATTTTTTCATGACGTCTTTTCTTCATTCAAAAAAAATACTGCCCTCTTGGATATGTAGACTGATGTCAATACTGCATCCTTCCAAAATTTTGTTGGTAGGTCCTTTTCAATAAGCATTTTTTAGCCTTGTTTTTTTATCTGATTCCTCCTCTCAACCACTCCATTTTTGTGGAGTTGTCACTAATTAAACATGATGCCTTATCCCATGTTTATCTAGATAATATTTTACATGGATATTTCTTTAATATCATATGATTATTAGTATGAAACTTCAGAAATATATGTCAGAGAATACTTTTAGATTCTCTTTGATATTATTTTATTCAACCAAACATTTTGGGCTTATGGGAAGTGAAAAATAACAATTTCATCTTGCTGAAAACATAAATGAAAAGAATATAATACATCTCCATGTCAATGTATCATGGATAGATATGTATAAACATGTCTGTATGCACCAATTAAATCACTGTATTTGATTTTTTTTATTTTTCCATGTATATCATGCTGATAATTTCCCTTGTTTAAAAGATTCACATGTGTGAGTATGATCACATGATAGTTTTGATAGATCTCAAGTTTCATCACAATTTAACAGATCTTCTATGCATTTTGAACATATATGGACAATATATTTAATCCAAAACCTTTTTTTTCTTCCTCTATGGACATAAATAACATATCTTCTTATCCACTCACAAGGTAGAGATTACCCTAAGTGAAATTTCTATATTAAATAATTGTACAATATTTTACCTTGATGGTAAATAATTTCATGGTAATTATAGTAGCATGTCCTGAGTTAAACATTTTAAAAAACCTTAGAACATTTTGACTGAGACATTAGACCACTAAGGCATCATAATGTATAATATCTTTACCCCTAAATTTGGATTTTTGAACCCAAAATTGTTCAGGCCTTCTACATTTTTAAATTTGACGACACGCTCCGGTTTTTATTTGATGCCTATAACAAAATCATTATTTCACATCATATTGGACGTGAATACTCTATCATGGATTCATCCAATAAAAAAAATAATGTTTTATGCGAAATATTTACAACTACTACCTACTCAGCTCTATTATTTTTTATACAAGTATTTGAATTCATTCCTGTTATGGATTTATAATATTTATCTTCCTCTGAGTATGGTTGATTAACTTCATCTTTCAATGCTGCATATTGATTTTGAATTTTCAACCCATTCTTTGATTCATCGAGATTATTCTTATAAACACTTACTATTTTATTTATCACATTCATTTAATTGTTTATGAGAAATAACTATCCATGTGTCTAAATCATGCACACTAGAAACAATGACCATCAAAATCATTCCCACAATATTGAACTTTTTGTGTCCTCCTTTTCCCCCCTTGTTCCCTTCAATTATTTTGGAAATGGAAAATATGTTATGACAATTTCCCACATTTATTCAACAATAACTTCTAATATGAGATGTATTCTAGTGTTTCATTATCGTATGACCACATGTTATATTATTTATCTGAACCATAATATTCTGATTTAAACACAAATATATTTTTAACCATGGAGTGGGTCCCTTCAGTCTCACCTCATCCACCATAGATTTTTTTTATCAAGACCCATTCATAAATTTTCATTCTGATATGACTATTTATCTTATTTTGTTGGAACATTATACTCCACTTACATCTTTTCTATCACGTGAGTAATATATTTTCCCAATGTAATACTAAGAATGAAGAGTCTCTACTGATCTTTTATCTTTCTTTGTAGGTTTAAAAATTCATCATCAAGTTCTTTGATACATTTTCTTTGATATTTTATTTTTTTACTCAATCCATTGATTTCCCTTTTCTATTCTAGGATTTTGATCTTTTACGCAACATCCCATGTGTTCTCTGGCATTGATGTCTTATTTTTTTCAATTTATTCATTATGCTCATTATTCTCTTCTTTATTATCTTACATATAATGTATGGAATCATGAACCAATCTATTTGTTTTATTTTTTTGTCTCTCCAAACATATATCTCTTCAATAGAAACATCTAATTCATCCTTAAGATCTACTATTCCTTTATTCTTACTGATCATTTTCACTTTCTTACATTTTAAAAGAACTACCTACATCTTCTACCATATCATTTTCTCCACGATCCTTATAGATCTCCAACTCCTCAATATAATATTTTTATTAACATCTATTTTCATGTAAAAGGAATTTTTTATTTTTAAATAAATGTCTATTAATCTTTTTCTTACCTTTCACATAAGCCAAAGACTTCTTCACAATAATTTCAACATTATCCTCATCATATTCTTCAAAATTCTTAGGGAATCTTTCTTCAAGATGTCCATAAGTTCCACACCGATGGAATGCATTTGGAATTTTTCCTTTGAACATTCTTTTTCCACTTTTTATATTTTATGAAATTAATGGAATGGATTCATCCATATCTTCTTTTTCCTTCCAATCTATAATAGGGATATTTTTCATGGCCTCAAATACCACATCTTTAGACATTCTATTTTCTATAGACTCATTATCATCATTTCTCATCTCATATATTACAAGAGTACTATGTAAACAATCCTATGATATCTCCTTTGGATATTTATCTTCTAGTACAAAAAAATTGGATTGAACTACGGTGTATGTCATTTAACGATGAGCATAAATAAATTTACATGATCAATAATTTTTTAGAGACCACACGTATCTACCACATTTAAATTCACCCTATCAATTAATGAATCTATAGACTAATTTGGGTTCATTGTTAGATCCCAATAACTGTTCAATAGAACATGTAGTTCTACATCATTGATTTTTGAGTCACACTGATAAATATTTAGCAATATTTCTCACATATCA
This sequence comes from Viscum album, assembly GCA_963277665.1. Classification (NCBI taxonomy): domain Eukaryota; kingdom Viridiplantae; phylum Streptophyta; class Magnoliopsida; order Santalales; family Viscaceae; genus Viscum; species Viscum album. Next base: position 1,297,593,745 of record OY728136.1, read on the forward strand.
TGTAATGTTTTACATGAGATCATGTTTGTATATATTTCATTAGATTGGTCTCCCCATAATGCGTTGATTAATTTGTTCTTAGTATCGAACTGCTTTCATTTATCTTCCAATAAATTAACATTGTCAACATTGGATGAAATACCTTGCATTGAATCAATAAAGACAACCATTCCTAATGATCCAAAATACTGTGGAATCTGATTATTTCACAATTGAAAATTGTTTCCATCAAGGAATAGAAATCCTTTATGATTAATATCCTCTATTGCCATTAAATAAATAAAATCAACCTTTTATTATAATACCAATTGATATCTCAACCAGGTGAAATATCTTGATGGAGGGGGGTGAATCAGGGTATGAAAGATTAAAATTATTACCATTCGGTACATTTTTTTTATAAAAAATATAATATTATCTTGATTTACCATGGAAATTTATGAGCAAAATTGAATGTATGTATGAGACATAAAAAAATTACTTGGTTCACCTTCATTGGGATACATATGAGGAGCATAAAAAGGCAATGTACCTATGTACCAAATCCACTAAATTGAATTCCTGTTACAATGTTTGAAGCAGACTCACCATCTCTCATGGTTTAAAAACAATCACATTCTGAAAGCTCACTTCTCTCTCAGAAGAAGTGTTCTAACTACTAATTTTAAAGAATACTATTTCGGTTCCATGAATCAATATGTTTTACCCCTCCTTTGTTGTATCATTATGTTTCACATTCATCCACTTGATGAATATAATATTACCACAGATTTAATGGAAAATCCCTTCTCAACACTTTAACGATGCTCACTACTTCTGTGAGGATCACACTACCTTCGTGATACTAACCAATTATTCATAAGAATATAATTTTTTTGGAAACTCAAAAACCATTCTACAAACTCCTCACTTTCATGAAACTATAATATCCTTTGTGAAGAAACATCCATTCTTGAAGCTTACTTTAATTTTGCGAATAAAATTCCTTTCACAATGATCACTTATCCTTCACGGAGAAACTCCCTTTCAAAAAGATTATATATTTTAGTTACCATACATTGCCTTTATGAACATGCATTTATGAAGAAATTTTTTCCTAGAATAACCTTTGTGAGTTCAGAGTTGTTGGATTTTTTTATGGCCTCCTTATAAAAAAGTGAAGGGTAGATGACTATTTATATGTATTTATACCCTTTTATTATTCAACGATGCTCATAATTTTTTTTCATGAATCTCTCCTGACATGTTTGGGAACCCACCTATATTTGGTAATCTTCTAAAAAAATTTCTATTCATGAGGTTTCTCGTAATCACTGATATTTATCATCAACCCTTCATGCATTTGTGAACCATCAAATCATCCTGAATCACTAAGCCTTCATGAAGTACCAAACCTTTGTGAAACACCCAATATCCGTGAAATAAATTGATTTTCCACAAAAATGAAGAATTAGTCTTGGAAATACAAATTTCAAAAAGGATGAGTCATACTCTAAATTTTGAACCCCAATTATTTTTCAAACACTACGAAATGGAGCTACCTTATATATGAACTTTTATATTCTGCCTTTAGAGAATCCATTCATTTTATTGTACATTTTTAAGGATAAACTATAAAATATATCTCTCTAAATCTAACATTTACCATGGAAACCAATTTTTTTTAAAAAAAAATCAATCAATAAACAATATAATGTTTCCTTTAAGGATTTTTCCCAACATGTATGCTTGGATAATATAGAGTAATGCCGCCATGTCATCCTCATGTTATGTTCCAAGAAAGTGGTGATGACCATGCTCTATAGGTGGTGGTCCCTAAGACAATGATATTACCTTATATAGTTCAAATTGTGAAATGTCATTTTATTCACAATCAAGGTACCAATTTTATATTCTGAGAGATCTTCTTATGAATTATGATGTTTGTGTAGGGATCTCTACAACTATAACCTAATATGGAATATTTTACATGACAATTATAGTAGAAACAGTCACATAATTTCTTAGGGTATGTTCTCTCCTAGGCTACTGAGTCTTGGATGGAGGACATTATATTTATTTTTGATCATCTAGACACACCTTCAGAGAGGAGGGACATTCCCAAAACATATATGCTACGTGATGACTAAAATATTCGATGGGAAATGATTACCCATGATAAGTTTTATCTTGGTATGGCCTATAATAACATTCCAACCACTTTATATGATACTTATTTCCATATACACTAAGAGAGTGTAGTGCTAGGGAATTTATGAACCAACAATAGGGTTATTTTTCAGTGATGGATTATTAAAATAATTTCAATGACCATAAACATTTCACACCTACACACACTAGTGATATGTTAATGAAAAAAATAAATTTTTAGGCTGGGTTAGTTTATATGATCCAATCATAGGTGAATTTATTTCTATTTTCCACCATTTCATAAAAAGGGAATCATGCCTGCATCACTGAGTAAAATTTGAGGGAAGAATACAGTGTGGGCCATGGTGGTTAGGTATTGAGACAATTAATTGGTTCCTTGAGCAGATGGAAACATTTATTTGAGTCTTCTTATGAAGGAATTGATAGATAGATTACATCTATTGATAGTTACATAGTGTGTAAATAGTATGGGAATATATGGAATAAGAACCCCTATTGTCCCAAGGACCCTATTGAGTTCCTAGGCCATAAATGTTTAAGTTATATTGAACATTTCTATAGGACCACACCATCTATGCCTAGTGGGAGAGGATCTATATTTTCCCCCCTTCAGAAGTGGGATTAGAAACTCCTTACTAGGTATGTATCTGGAGTACTACCGACCGATCAGGCTAAGGAGGTGGTCATTGATGAGGTAGTCAGGATTCAGATTTATAGCACTAGTAGAGGATACTTTACTAGGGTAGTCAATAATTATCTTAGGTTCATTTTTCTAACCATATATATGTGATGAATTCTCTATTATAGGAGTTCAATATCGACCCTCTACAGTTTGAGGTACTATTCTAGTAGCCTATACTTTAATATATTCCTTATTTGACATTGGCTCTTCACATTATTTTATATCTGTAGAAATTATGGTAAGTCGAGGCCTATAGATAGAGTACTTCATTCACGTAATGACTCTCGACAAAAAATGGGATATACTATCTAAGAGCATAGTCCTATGTAAGGAATTAACCCATATGATATGTGGTTATCCTTTCATATGGAAACATTTTTTCCATGAAATGATGGATTTTTAAATAACAATCCGAATTGAATGGTAATTATATTTTCATGGTAACATTGATTGATATCACTAGAGGTTTTCCTTCAACTCAACTGAGGGTGGAGATTATATTTAAAAGGGAGAATGGGAGGTCAAAAAAAATTGAGAATGATCAGAGCATCATGGGTTGGGATGAGTGACAACCTGAATTTCTAGTATTTTTACGGGACATTAGAGAATGAGACATATAGATATACCTATTATTTAATTTAATTTCAGATATGCATTCTTTGATGAATTTTATAGGTAAAATCATATAAGAGAGGTGGATTTCACCATTGATCTAACTGTATAGTATCACTCGTGTCTATTTTTCCTTATAGGATATCACATATAGAGTTATGGGAACATAATAAGTAACTATAGGATTTGGAAGCAAAGGGTTTTATATGAACTAATACTTCACCATGGGGTTCACTTTTACTTTTCACCAAGAAGGTGGATGATTCCCTCATTCATTGAATGGATTACCATCAAATGACCTAGCTTAATGTCATGAAATGACAACCACTAACATGAATGGAGAACCTCTTCGACTAGCTCTAGGGAGTTCAATTTTTTTGATGATTTATTTGGGTCTAATCCATCAAAAATATTATGTTATGATATTAGAAATACCACATATAGTGTTCCATTGTATACATGGATTTTACGAGTATTCATTCTTGTCGTTTGGTCTCACAAATTCACCTACTATCATCATGGATATAATAAATTTATGTGTCCACCCCTATCTTGGTTCATTTGTTGTTGTCTTAATAGAAAACATATTGTTTTATTCTCATACATGGCATGAACAAGGAGAACATCTTTAGATTATAATGAATACACTAAGAAGGAATCAATTGTACGGTAATGTCACCAAATTAAATTTATTTATCAATAATTTTCACTTAAATAATTATATAATCTCAAAGGCTAGATTATCTTTTTCCCCAGATAAGGTGAGATCTATAGTTATCTTGGAGTAATCTATAAATGTCTTTGACATTTAGAGTTTCTTGTTGATTAATAGGTACAAGAATCATTTAATTGAAGACTTATCATGCTCAGAATCTCCTATTACGGTCTTGATTAATGAGTGTTATATTTTTATGGTTATAAATATATGAAAAACCATTTAGGAGCTGAAAGGATGATTGAATTCAGTATCAGTCATGATTCTTCTTATGCTGGGTAAATGTTTTATGGCTTACTGTGATTCTTCAGGACATTAGGATGAGATCAGTTTGGATTTTGGGAGAGAAATTGATGGAACACAAGACTCTTTATTTAAGACATCGGGAGCATAATTACCTCTTGCATGATCTATTATTAGAATCAATGGATCATTCTTTATGGTGATGGAGGATGTATCTACTAGGAGAGAATTTGGGGTGTACCCAAACCAAAAAATCCTAAAATATATCTTCACACAATGTGAATTGAATATAAATAAGTAAAGATGGGTTGAATATCTATAATCATTTGACTTTGAGTTTTCTTATATAACTGTGAAAGGCAATGCAATTTCTGATGCTCTATGCCAGAAGACTTAGAAATGGGTAGATCATGAGTCATGAGTGAGTGATAGTTGATGAAATTTTTTATGAGATGCATCTAGAGGTTCAGAATTATCACGATAATCTTGGTTTAGAAGATTTGTCAATGATTTATTCTCTTTAGGAACAAGTAAAGTGGTGGAACCTTTTTGATCCAAAAGGCATGGTCGTATAGGATAGCATTTTAGGTGAGGATGCATTGATTGGATATATTATAGAAAATGATGATATGTTTCATGTTCATTGTCATGTTAGGGAGCCTGGGTACATATTAGATAATTTTATGTAAGATTTATATTCCCCTTATTGGAACTTATATCCTGGACTCACCAAGAAATACCATGATATACGCATCCATTGTTGGTGGCTTGGTATAAAGAGAAATATTGAAGTTTCAATCACATAGTGTCCCACCTGTCAGTAGGTTAATGTAGATAAAAAATTAACTACATGACATTTATACCCTCTGTCCAATATATAATAGAAATTGGATGACATCAACATAGATTTCGTGATGGGACTGCTAATATCTCCCCGAGGTAGTGATTCCTTATGGGTGATCATTATTTGGTTAACTAAGGTCACCCACTTTTTTCCTATCTGCGATACCTTCTCAATTGAAATTCTTGATAATATTTAAATACAAGAGATTAAACAACTTCATTTTGTTCCATTTTTTATAATATCTGACATGAATTCTTAGTTCAAATCATGGTTTTTGAAGGGTTTTTATAATGAATTGAGTTCATTGGTACTACAGATTATAACCTATCATCCTCAGATTGGAAAATAGTCTGAACATAAAATACAAGTTTTAGATGACATATTTTAAGTAGGAATACTTGATTATAAATGTTATTAGTTGAAACACATTCCTTTTGATGATATTTATTACAAAAAAGTTTTCAAGAAACGATGAATATTGATCTATATGAAGAAATATATAGTAGGTCATTTTGTTCATGCTTATACTGATTAGAGGTATGCGAGGTAGCATTTCTGGGGCCTCCTAATGTTTTTGAGATATCAAAGTAAGTGAAACTGATTTAAAGATGAATGGTTATGGGTCAGTAAAAGAAGAAGTATTATACTAATTTTTTCTTCCAACCTCTAGATTTTGAGGTTGTAAATAAGATATTTCTGGGAGTTTATCATAGGTTAGGTCATCGATGGACTCAGAAATAGGGAAATATACCTCTTATATATGTCTTTCCTTTTGAGATCATAGAGAGATTTAGGAAGTTAGACTATCATTTGGTCTTACCTCATTGGTACCATACCATATAAAATGTATTCCATGTCTTGTAGCTTCACCAAATTATTATATCCCATCTCACAAATTTTATCCTAGGCATATTGAACTAAAGGCTGATGATTATTTTGAGGAGAATTTTATTCATATCATCGGTCATACCTTGAAGCTATCTGAGGTAGGTTATTTCCATTAGTATGGGTGTTTTGGAAGCACAACCATATATAGTATGAGACCTAGGTGGGAGAGTTTGATGTATACAATTAGGGGATAGATCTTTCCTAGGATGATGTTTAACCACCTTGGAAAGGGAAACGTAGGGATACGTTGTTTTAATGAGGGAAGGTTGTAACATTTTTTATTTTATCAAGAGGTAAGGATCCTTTAAATTTAATTTTTGGTATTTATTTTTTTCTTTATGGAAATGATTAATTAGTTCAAAGAGTTTTCTTGAGTGTCTCGGGTTTGTTTTCAGCATGAATCTCAGGTTAAAAAAACAGTCTGAGGTATAGGGTTTGGTGTATAGTTAGTTGTAATTGTGTGGCTCAACATTGCAGTGTGCTAAGAGAAGGTGCATGTTTAGTTCAACCATGCACATGATACCTCACAACCATGTGAGGAAATATAAAAACTTATAGAGGTTAACTATATGGGATATGCACGGTTTAGAAAACAATGCACCTAGACACATGAGTAGTGCCACTTTTGTATTAAACATAGATGATTGGTAGATATATTGAAAAACTATTCAGTTTAACCATGTGAGGGTTAGATCCATTGGATAGTGGTAACTCAAGATTGACACATAGTTTGGCCAGTTTTGTGGCCGAAACATGAACCCTCTTTCAAGCGTGTGAAATTTCCTTTTCCCATGAATTATTTAATATATCTCTTCCCATTTTCTTGTATCTCCACACTTATAAACCCATTATCCAATGACCCCCATTACCTATATTCTAAGATTTGAACCTCCTCCCTCACATGGTGTCTGAATCCATCACCATTGGTTGCATTGGATATCTAAAAATAATCTCTTCATTCCTCCATTTTATTTTCTCTATTTATCTTTCCCACGGGAATGTTATTTCCAAGAGATATAATATGTTACATTTTCAAAACATTTGTCTATATCCTTGATTTCCCCCATTCGATTTCATATATAAAGTTGATACCAGATTAGGAGTCATTTACCACCTTAATGTAAGTGGTCTTGTAATTTTTAACTTAATGTTAGTTGTTTCATATAATTTATTGTCATTCTGCACATTGAATATTCCACTAATTACATTAAAATTATTAATCTACTTATTTAAATTGTTAAATTTTTTATATGAACTCCCATATACCATTTTTTTGTTAGAGGCCGCCCACGTTGACAGGTGCCACCCATTGGGTGTTCTCATTAAATACCCCTGACTTCTTAAATTATAATGTCTCCAAACCACCTTTTATGTTTTTCTAGTTACCACAAAATTGAATGGCTAATTACAATTAAATGGAATGTGGTTGGAATGACCACATCACATGACTCATATATGAACAATGAATTATGCCATAAGTAAATGGTATGTTAAATTAATTTTAAACCATCACTTTGATTACATTATATAATGAATGGTCCCTTATTTGAATGTGATACTCAGTCAGGTAATCCCTTATGATTTATGACACATGAGTGTGGCATACCATATCTAAATGTGATACTCAGGAAAGGTGCCCCTTATTAAATGTGATAATCATGAATTTTTTTACATTATTTAAATGTGATATGGATATGGAGCCCCTTATTATTTATGAAACTAATGAATAAAATCTCTCATTAATTATGATATTTAGGTATATAATCCCTTACTACCCTATGTGGCTCTGTGACTATTCGTGGATGCTTGAGTTACGATTCGGGTCTCAGATAGCAGTACATATCTATATATTTGGCTATATATGTTACTAGTTATACAATTAATACACACACACACATAGATATATATATATATATATACTTATATTTATAATCATATGTAATGACACATGCCTAGTGATAACCCAACTTATACTGAAGAAGGTAGTGTCAGCCTAGATTCCTTTATGAACCAATGTGGACTCATTTATAGTTTAAATTTATACTATTAAACTATTTTATCAGCACAATTTCATTTTATATACACTGTGTGGATCTTACTAGATACCATTGGTGGTGCCCTATGGATTATATCTCAGACCTTGTTTAGGTCGTCGATCTATACCCGAAGAGACTTTATGGATACATGTAGGGACAAAGGAAAGTCTCCAACTTTGGATGTCTAATTTTATGTACTAGGATGACATATAAGATCACAGTATAGATCTTATTGTACTTATTCCATTGAATATAGTTTTTTTATCATTTTTATAACATGTTGTATATGCCTTATTCTCTGATCCTTGTATTTTAATTTTTTATTGTATAAAAACAGGACATCATTTCAGAAATGATATTCATTTTTCTTCAACCTGTTTATTATGTATAGATGACTTATTATATATAGGTTCATTTTTATCTTACAATTTCTACCACTTAATATTATTTAATATCGATGATCTACAGTATTATCATGGGGGTATAGTCTCCCCACCGTACCAACATAGACCCCCACTGCTATTCGTCAATCTATTGCATACTAGAAGACATGGTTATAGTGATGAAGACAACCAGGTTTAGATACCTATGAGTGAACTTGTCTTGGAATATTACAAAAACACAAAATGATCTGACACCATAGATCAGGAACCATCATCACTGACTGTCACAAATTTGAGAAGGTAAGGAGCCACCTCTATATGAGCAGTGTTCATCATCAGTGGCAAGGAATGATGTCCAAATGGTGGAAGACGTGAATCATGAATATATTTAAAGAATACATCCTTTGAAACAAATATAATATCATTTTTTGATGGAGTATCTAGTCAAATCCTGATCGAGAGCACCGAAGGAACTCATGACCACAACTATTCAAGAGTGGGGAATCATAAGCCTACAATCTATATTATTGTATTTTAATTATTTTTTCGTAACAATATTTCATGGTTTTATTTTAAATTATAATTAATTTATATAAATGATAAATATTTCATGATTATTATTACATATATAATGAAGTAATGATCTCTTTGGCCATGGTCAACCTGTCAATTTCATTTTTGGATATATGAGCTAAAAATATCAAAAAGTGTGATTTGAACTTAACCGATTAAGTAATCTAATAAAACATGACAATAAATAAAATAAAATAAATAATAAACTGTAAAAGGGTTATTATGTATGTAAATAATTAATATAATTTTATTATTCGAGAATATAAATAATGTATGAGGTGATTCAGACTCGAGGTAAGGGACACATTAACATAAAAACATCATTTTAAATGTTTTAAAAATATATTTTATAAATATTTTTCTTCCATGTACATTTTCTTATAATTAATTATAGATTTATTGATATATAAATTATATAATTATAAAGGATATTTTAGGTTTCTTTTTTTACTTTCTTTAAAATGCTATCAAAAGGATTATTTTTATGTATTTTTTTTACAGAAAATTATGAAAAAATGGAAAAAGTAATGATATATTTTAACCAAAAAAAGTCAATTATATTTACCACTATCAAAAATGTTATATTATTTTATTATTACTTTATAAGATTCAATGATTTCTTCAAATAGAAACTATCCTTCCCTTTATTCTGGGTATTTTCAAAAAGGGGTTTAAATGTAATAGATGTTTTGATATATAGAAATGTTTTTCATATGCCTATAAGGAATATTTTTTCTGTGTACTAATGGAGATGAAATATTTCCAATTTTATAATTAATAAATGGTTTTTGTAAAATATTTATGATTATGGGTGAGCCATATATGTAACATCCCAAATAAGTAATGAATAATATATATTTTTATCTATGTCTATTAATGATTAAGATAGTGTTTTAGAGGCTTAAAATGAAAATAAACACAATCTTATGCATGGAATACACTAATATTCTTAAAAGATTATTTTACTGCCTTTTGATGGAAAACCATTTTTAAATCTATCTTTTGAAAATATTATAATCTATGTTTTTCAAAATAAACATATTTTTTATGATTGGGACATCAAAATTTACTTTGTGTGAATTTTGGTATTTTTCAGACAATGTTCATTTTTTAATGAATAGTGGAAAATACTGCATTTTACATCAAAACTGCTTTTTAATCTAATTTATTTATATGATTAGATTATCTTTTGAATTGGTTTTGAAGTGAAATTAGAATATATTTTTACCATTTAATCCAATGGTGGTCATTTGAATAAATTTCACTTTGAAATTAGACTTAAACTGGTATCAATCTCTTGATACTTATTGTTTCATAAAAACACGCTATTTGTCATGACAGCGGGAATTAATTATTAAATTAATTAATGGGACTTATATGTTTTGAATTTTTTAAAACAGACATCATTTTTGAATTCGGAGTATCAAATATAGCTTAGGGTGAATTTTTGGAAATTTTCTGAAAAACATCAATTTCTGATGAATAGTGAAACCACTAAGTGGTACTTATAAAAAATGATTTTTCGTTTAAATGAAATTTTTCCATCTTTGTGTTTTGAATTTCAAAAATCAGACATACATAGTTGTCATTAAGAAGTAAAATGTGGTGCAATGAGATTATAATAATTTTTTGGTGAATAGTAACTTATTAAGTTTTTAATCGCGATTAGTGGTAATTAGTGTAGTTTAAGGTAAAAATAATGCTTTAATAATATGAAATGACCTATACGCATGTCCTAACCTTATTGGATGTGTCATGGCTGACCAAGAAAATCCATGGGTCAACTTGGGGACCCCATGGAGCCACTTTGGTTGGGAAATGACATAAATAACTTTTTATTTAATGTAAAAGTAAAAAAGACACAAACATAATATGTTTTACTAAAACAATTTTTACATGGGGTTATACAAGTCAGATTTTTGACTATAAATATTCATCGGAAATATAAAAATATTTCATACATCATAGTATTTTTTTTATAATTTTTTGACATTAAAAAAATAAATGTATTTATGACATTATAATGATGTAGCGATTACCTCATTAATAAAGGATTTAAATAAAATGAAAAGATAATGTAAAATCTATGACCTACACATGTCCAGAACCTATTGGATGGGTGGATTTCGAACCCTTATCACCTTATCCTAGAATTATATCAAAGTGGGACCATTTAAATCTGAAACGCATTTTCAAATAAAGTAATATTTCTTTACTTTCCAAGAGTGCCCCTCCTCTCCTCTTATAAAAGGCCCCCACCTCTACCTCCTTACCCACACTTCCAAAGCCTTTGGCTCGGCCAACCCCTGACCATTTTGTCTCTCCACTTCCCTCTCTTACTCCTTGAAGCCTAACTTTGGGCAGAAGACTTCCCAAGGAAGCCTTTGAGCTCAAACCAAAGGGAGTTACCCGATTTTAAGGTAATGTCTTCTTTTGAGTCCTTTTGTTTTATTTTGCTTCTCCCACCCCCTAAACTCTTTTTATTTATTTCTTTTGTAACAACTCCAGTATCTTCAATATTCTAGGATGTTTTTATAAGAAGGATTCAATCTAAACTTACACACACCTAGATCTAATGGTTAATGAACATACTGTTTCCGTGGATGGTGAATTTCTGCCTCCCGAAACGATGATTGTTCAACATTCTTTTAACACCTTAAAAGGTGGCCATTAAGATGACACTATATTTATATATGATATATAATATTTTTATGGTTACCTTAAGCTTCTGTATTTTTCATTTTGGGCATACCTTTATGGTTCCCATTATGGGTAAACGCGATATATTCATTTAAGGAAGTGAGGACTACCGCCCCCTCAAAGTGATTTGATTCGTTAATACCATATGTGGTACATATAAAGGATGGAGTTATGATATTATATATGATATTAAACTGGAACTATAATATACCTTTATATCATTATGATTCCATTCCATAAAAAAATACGAAATAGAAATGAAAGTAGCGTTCATGCGTACGTACGGCTTACCGTCTCCATGAACGGTGCATTTCATTTCTTACCTCTAAATGATTATGTAATATTATAAATGCACGTAAATACTGGATATATATGATATATATGATATATACATCATGATATTAATTCTGTATATAATGGATACATGAACAACTTGTAATTATAAAGGGTTTATTTTGACTCAAGTACCAATGATCGTTAAAACGACCGTTATTATCTTAAATAATTACATAGTGTTCATGACATGGCAATAAGTGATATAAAATGAATAATGAACTTGAAAAAGGTTGTTAAGAAAGTATAAATTAACTCAAGTTTATTATTCAGGACATTAAAGAACGATCGAGTCAAGTCGGACCTGAGGTATGGGACTTCGTCTCAATCTCCTTTCATTGAGGCATATTTTATTTTATACACAACATTCTTTTATACGGTGTATAAATCCCTTTGACTTTTACGTTTATCCAAAAGGAATATTTTTTTATACGAAGCGTTTTACAAAATGACAAAAGGGAATGTTTTTTTCGTACGTATGCGACGACAATGACTTCTCCGCCGCCGTGACCATTATTTGAGTTTCGGCTTCTTCTACAAGCCATACCTTCTTTCTAAAAGAAAAATAAATACCATGTTGTACTTTTCTTTTATTTTGGTATTGAAAATGGTTTTCATAATGTTTTTATATCAATGTGTTGTATTGATATCTTGTGATTGCAAGGTGGAAATGTTATGTTTCCTTTATGCATGTTTTATGTGATATGATTATGTTGAGGTTCTTGGGCATTATTTTGAAGGCGGGTGGTTCCGTGATAAACTAAGGGCGGGTGAGCCTGATATAGCTCTCCAATGCATTGGGTAACGTGAAGGAGTGAAACGTTAATTTTTCTCCGAAGAAAATTAGGGAATATACTGTGATGGGTATTCCAAACGTAACCAAGAGGGTTACTCCCTACGTAAGAATGTTATGAATGCCTCAAGTTACCTTTATGTCTTATGATTTCTATGATTTAATCATGATTTGATGAGGTATGTTAAAGTGCTTATGTTTTATGGGTAAAGTATGATTTCATTCTTATGTATATATGAACTCGTGTTTCCTTTCCATATTTTTTATAACCCATACTGAGCTTTTTATGCTCATCCCAAGTTTTTTGAAATGTTTTTCACAAGTCAAGGGAATGGTACATGATATGATGATAGTGTCAAGGAAGTGTCAAGAAATAATCCATGTTTTATTTTAAATATTTTTCCATTGATGGGAAATATGAATACTATCTTTATGTAACCACTTTGTTTATATGTGGAATGTAATGCAAGTTTTATGATCTAATTCTCTAAAACTCTAAACCTGAAAAGATCCTCAAGGTGTAATCTTGTAATAACTCAAGATTAAGTAAGGTTTAAGGTTGTGGCCTTATAGTTGGTACCAAAGGTCGGTTTAGATAACATTAGGAGTTAGAATTCTATTAAATGGTTATCCAAAAATATTTTTTTTATGGTCAAATTGAAATGATATAGAATTTGAAAATTACCATGTTGCTTCATCTAAGACATGTTTGTTCAGAATGGTTTTCCACAGAGGAAATAGGGAAGCAGTGCTAGGAAGGAATATAGAAGGAAATAACCTTCTGAATCAGCATCCTGAGATGGTCGGAATTGGAACTGAACAGTTTGTTGTAGTAATGGTACAGTTGAATCAAGCATTAAATGGTGGTGGTATCCATGCACGAGATCAGCCAGATCAACCGTAGAGGAACATGTCAGTGGTGGAACATTTCATGAGGCAACATCCCCCATTATTCAGAGGATCATCTGACCCTGTGTTAGTTGAAGGGTGGATTAAAGCACTGAAGAAGATTTTCGATGTCATGGGGTGTTCAGACAATCAAAAGGTTAGTCTTGCTATTTACCGTTTGGAGGGTGAAGCAGATCAGTGGTGGTCGATGGTTAAAAATATCAAGGACGCTGATGAGATTGATGCTCTTGACTGGGATGAATTCAAAGGTATGTTTCTTGAGAAGTATTTTCCTAAGGCTGTTCGACTTAGGATGGAAAAACAATTCTTGGAATTGAGGCAAGTGGAAGACTCAGTGGCTGCCTATGAAGAAAGGTTCACTCGATTGGCAAGGTATGCTCCAAATTTTATCCGAGACCTTTATAGTAAAATCAATCGTTTTTACTCAGGATTAAAGCCAAAATATCCAAGGTCATTAGCTTCTTGTGAGTTTAAAAGTTATGAAAAGATTTTTCGATGTGCTAAGAAGGTGGAAATGGAGTTTGCTGATGACCAAGTGTTCTATTACAACCAACAGAAGAAGAGACCGAGGTGGCTGGAGAAAGGTAAGAATTCTTCAAAATAGTATGATGGTAAGAAAACTAAGTTTCAAGTTTGTGATAAATGTGGAAAAAGGAATGCTGGGGAATGTCATCTGAATTCTGGAATGTGCTACCGATGTGGTAAGATGGGACATAAGGCTCGTGATTGCACTGAAAAAGATCAGGGTGATGGTAAGACCAAATTTGATTTACAGTTAGTGAAATGTTATAAGTGCAATGAGATGGGTCACTATGCAAACGAGTGTCTGACAAAGAGCTTGAGTGATGGGAAGCAGTTATACTACAAGCAGAAAGGGGTGGTGAAATCCTTTGCAACTACTTCAGTAGATGTTGGGCCATCAAATGAAGTTGTATCAGGTACTTTTTTTGTTTTTTCAGACTATGTCAGTGTGTTGTTTGATTCGGGGTCTACACATTCTTTTATCTCTGAAAACTTTTCTAGTAAAATGGGAATTCCATCTCAAGAAATGACTCCTGTACTTGTGGTAAAAACACCTGGGGGGAAATGTTGAGGCAGAAAGAATTTATAAGAATCTTCCTATCCTTATCCGTGGAAAGAACCTACTTGCGAACCTTATTGTTTTACCTCTAGTAGAGTTTGATGTTATCCTGGGTATGGATTGGATCTCTATTTACCATGCTAAGATTGACTGTAGAGCTAAAGAAGTTTCTTTTCAGATAGACTTTCAGTTTGTGTACAAGAATGAACCCTTACTGTTGATAACTTATCAAGAGGCCAAGAAACTTGTAAAAGATGGAAATGAATGTTACCTTGCACACATCGTTGAAAATAAAGGAACTGTTCAGATTAATGATGTGCAAGTGGTAAATGAGTATCCTGATGTTTTTCTTGATGAGTTGCCTAGAATAATACCAGATCGGGAAGTTGAGTTTACTGTTGACTTAGTTCCTGATGTTAAGCCAATTTCAAAACCCCCTTATCGAATGGCTCAAATTGAACTTTTAGAGTTGAAGGAGAAATTGCAAGATTTATTAGAGAATGGTTTCATTCGACCTAGAACATCACCATGGGGTTCTCCTGTCTTGTTTTTTAAAAAGAAATATGGTTCAATGAGACTTTGAATTGATTATAGAGCCTTGAATAACATCACTGTTAAGAACAAATATCCTTTGCCTCATATTGATGATTTGTTTGATCAGCTCCAGGGAGCTCAATTGTTTTCAAAGATTGACCTGAGATCGGGGTACCATCAGCTGAAGGTAAAGAAGGAAGATATTCCGAAGACCGCGTTCCGTACGAGATATGGCCATTATGAATTTGTAGTAATGCCTTTTGGGTTAACCAATGCACCTGCTGTATTCATGGACTTAATGAATAGAATTTTCCATGAGTTCTTGGATAAGTTTGTGGTGGTTTTCATTGATGATATTTTGGTGTTTTATAAAAGTAAAGAAGAGCATGAAAGACACTTAAGGGTTATTTTGAAAACCTTAAAAGAAAAGAAACTGTATGGAAAATTCAGCAATTGTGAGTTTTGGTTGCAACAAACTTATTTCCTTAGTCATATTGTTTCTAAAGATGGAATAACTGTTGATCCTACAAAAACAAAAGTTGTGGAAGAATGGCCAAGACCCACAAATTTAAGTGAGATTCGTAGTTTCCTTGGTTTGGCAGGCTATTAACGAAGGTTTATTAGAAATTTTTCATGATTATCTAGTCCAATGACTAAGCTAACTCTGAAGGGTGTTAAGTTTATCTGGACAAAAGAATGTGATGATTGTTTTTAGGAATTGAAAAGGAGATTGGTGAATTCTCCAGTTTTGGCACTACCTTCCAGGAATGGTGAGTTTGTTATATACAGTGATGCTTCATTGAAAGGACTTGGTTGCGTCCTAATGCAGAATGATCAGGTAATTACTTATGCTTCACGACAGTTGAAAACTCATGAGGTAAATTACCCTACACATGATTTGGAATTAGATGCTATTTTTTTTGCTTTAAAAATTTGGAGGCATCATTTGTATGGAGTAAAGTGTGAAATATATACCGATCACAAAAGTTTAAAGTATATATTCACTCATAAAGAATTGAACATGAGACAAAGGAGATGGCTATAATTAATCAAGGATTATGATTGTACAATTCATTACCATCCGGGAAAAGAAAATAAATTGGATGATGCTTTGAGTCGAAAAAGTAATGCTTCATTAGCAATGTTGCGTTTGGAACGTGATCCTTTGGTTAAGGATTTGATGAACTTTGGAATAGAATTTGTTGGTGCAGGAAGTTCTTCTGTTTTGTTTCAGGTATCAGTGAGATCATCTCTATCAGATAGAATCAATCAAACACAGAATCAAGACAGTGAGTTGCAGAAAAAGGTAGATCTGGTTCAGAAAGGTAAGTTTCCTGAATTCAACATTGATAATGATTGCATTTTGAGATTTGGGAAGAGATTGTGTGTGCCTTGTGCTTCACAGTTGAAGAGAGAGTTGTTATGTGAATCTTATAGTTCTCCGTTTTCAGTTCATCTAGGCAGTACTAAGATGTATAGAGATCTTCGAAAGTATTACTGGTGGGATGGAATGAAAAGATATATTGCTTATTTTACTGTGAAGTGTTTGACATCTCAACAGGTTAAAGCAGAGCGACAGTTACTAAATGGGATGCTTCAGCCATTACCAATGCCAGAGTGGAAATGGTAGAATATATCAATGGACTTTGTTGTGGGATTACCGAAGAGATCTTGAGGTAATAATGCAATCTGGGTTATTGTTGATCGCTTGACTAAATCTGCTCATTTCCTTTCTATACGAGATACTTTTTCCCTGGATCAACTTTCCCATTTGTATCTTAAAGAGGTAGTCAGGTTACATGGAGTTCCTCTCTCCATTGTATCTAACCGTGATCCCAGGTTCACTTCTAACTTTTGGAAAGGCCTTCAGAAGTCGTTGGGTACTGAATTAAATTTTAGTACAGCTTTTCATCCTCAATAAGATGGGCAGTCAGAACGAACAATTCAGACATTGGAAGATATGCTACGAGCTTTTTTGATGGATTATCAGGGAAGTTGGGACCAATATCTTTCTTTGGTTAAATTTTCATATAATAACAGTTTTCATTCTAGTATACAGATGGCACCATTTCAGGCATTATATGGGAAGCAGTGTCGAACTCCAGATTTCTGGGATGAAGTGGGTGAAAGGAAGTTGATGGGACCAGAATTGGTAGAAGAGATGGAAGAAAAAGTTCAACTGATTTAGAAGCACATGAGAATAGCTCAGAGTAGGCAGAAGAGTTATGCAGACAAAAGGAGGAAGGATCTATCTTTTGAGGTAGGTGATCATGTTTTTCTCAAAGTATCACCATGGAAAAGTGTGATTCGATTTGGTAAGAAAGGGAAGCTGAGTCCAAGGTTCATCTGACCATATGAAATTCTGGAGAGAGTTTGATCATTTGCATACCGAGTGGCTTTACCTCCGAGTTTATATCAGGTACACAATGTTTTTCATGTTTCGATGTTGAGAAAGTATATGCCAGATCCATCTCATGTTTTGAGTCCAGAGGTAGTTTAGCTAGAAGAGAACCTATCTTATGAGGAACAACCGGTCCAGATTCTTGACCACAGGGAGCAAGTGTTACGGAATAAGGTGATTAATCAGGTAAAGGTTTTGTGGAAAAACCACATGATGGAAGAGGCAACATGGGAATCTGAAAATGCAATGAGGTATAAGTACCCCCATTTATTCGATAAGTAAATAAATTGCAGGGACGCAATTTTCTAAAGGGGGGAAGGATGTAACATCCCAAGTAAGTAATTAATAATATATATTTTTATCTATGTCTATTAATGATTAAGATAGTGCTTTAGTGGCGTAAAATGAAAATAAATACAATCTTATGCATGGAATACACTAATATTCTTAAAAGATTGTTTTACTGCCTTTTGATGGAAAACCATTTTTAAATCTATCATTTGAAAATTTTATAAGATATGTTTGTCAAAATAAACTTATTTTTTATGATTAGGACATCAAAATTTACTTTGTGTGAATTTTGGTATTTTTCAGACAATGTTCATTTTTTAATGAATAGTGGAAAATACTGCATTTTACATCAAAACTGATTTTTAATCTAATTTATTTATATGATTAGATTATCTTTTGAATTAGTTTTGAAGTTAAATTAGAATATATTTTTACCATTTAATCCAATGGTGGTCATTTGAATCAATTTCACTTTGAAATTAGACTTAAACTGGTATCAATCTTTTGATACTTATTGTTTCATAAAAACACGCTATTTGTCATAACAGCGGGAATTAATTATTAAATTAATTAATGGGACTTATATGTTTTGAATTTTGTAAAATAGACATCATTTTTTTATTCAGAGTATCAAATATAGCTTAGGGTGAATTTTTGGCAATTTTCTGACAAACTTCAATTTTTGATTAATAGTGAAACCACAAAGTGGTACTTATAAAAACTGATTTTTCATTTAAATGAAATTTTTCCATCTTTGTGTTTTGAATTTTGAAAATCCGACATACGTGGTTTTCATTAAGAAGTAAAATGTGGTGTAATGAGATTATAATAATTTTTTGGTGAATAGTAACTTATTAAGTTTTTAATCGCGATTAGTGGTAATTAGTGTAGTTTAAGGTAAAAATAATTCTTTAATAATATGAAATGACCTAGACACATGTCCTAACCTTATTGGATGTGTCATGGCCGACCAAGACAAGCCATGGGTCAACTTGGGGACCCCATTGAGCCACTTTGGTTGGGAAATGACATAAATAACTTTTTATTTAATGTAAAAGTAAAAATGACACAAACATAATATGTTTTACTAAAACAATTTTTATATGGGGTTATATAAGTCAGATTTTTTACTATAAATATTAATTGGAAATATAAAAAGATTTCATACATCATAGTATTTTTTTTATAATTTTTTGACGTTAAATAAATAAATGTATTTATGACATCATAATGATGTAGCGATTACCTCATTAATAAAGAATTTAAATAAAATGAAAAGATAATGTAAAATCTATGAACTAAACATGTCCAAAACCTATTGGATGGGTGGATTTCGAACCCTTATCACCTTATCCTCGAATTATATCAATGTGGGACCATTTAAATCCGAAACTCATTTTCAAATAAAGTAATATTTCTTTACTTTCCAAGAGTGCCCCTCCTCTCCTCTTATAAAAGGCCCCCACCTCTACCTCCTTACACACACTTCCAAAGCCTTTGGCTCGGCCAACCCCTACCCATTTTGTCTCTACAATTCCCTATCTTACTCCTTGAAGCCTCACATTGGGCATAAGACTTTCCAAGGAAACCTTTGAGCTCAAACCAAAGGGAGTTACCCGATTTTAAGGTAATGTCTTCTTTTGAGTCCTTTTGTTTTATTTTGCTTCTCCAACCCCCTAAACTCTTTTTATTTATTTCTTTTATAAAAAATCCAGTATCTTCAATATACTAGGATGTTTTTATAAGAAGTATTAAAGCTACAATTACACACACCTACATCTAATGGTTAAAGAACATACTGTTTCTGTGGATGGCGAATTTCTGCCTCCCGAAATGATGATTGTTCAACATTCTTTTAACACCTTCAAAGGTGGCCATTAATATGAAACTATATTTATATTTGATATATAATATGTTTATTTTTTGCTTAAGCTTCTGTATTTTTCATTTTGGTCATACCTTTATGGTTCCCATTATGGGTAAACGTGATATCTTCATTTAAGGAAGTGCAGACTACTGCCCCCTCAAAGTGATTTGATTCGTTAATACAATATGTGGGACGTATAAAGGATGGAGTTATGATATTATATATGATATTACACTGGAATTATAATATACCTTTATATAATTATGATTCCATTCCATAAAAAAAATACGAAATAGAAATGAAAGTAGCGTTCATGCGTACGTACGGCTTACCGTCTCCATGAACGGTGCATTTCATTTCTTACCTCTAAATGATTATGTAATATTATAAATGCACGTATATACTGGATATATATGATATATATGATATATACATCATGATTATAATTATGGATATAATGGATACATGAAAAACTTGTAATTATAAAGGGTTTATTTTGACACAAGTACCAATGATCGTTAAAACGAACGTTATTAACTTAAATAATTACATAGTGTTCATGACATGGCAATAAGTAATATAAAAGGAATAATGAACTTGAAAAAGGTTCTTAAGAAAGTATAAATTAACTCAGGTTTATTATTCAGGACATTAAAGAACGATCGAGTCAAGTCGGACCCGAGGTATGGGACTTCGTCTCAATCTCCTTTCATTGAGGCATATTTTATTTTATACACAACCTTCTTTTATACGGTGTATAAACTCCTTTGACTTTTACGTTTATCCAAAAGGAATATTTTTTTATATGAAGTTTTTTACAAAATGAATAAAGGGAATGTTTTTGTCGTACGTATGCGGTGACAACGACATCTCCACCGCCGTGACCATTATTTGAGTTTCGGCTTCCTCTACAAGCCATACCTTCTTTCTAAAAGAAAAATAAATACCATGTTTTACTTTTCTTTTATTTTGGTATTGAAAATGGTTTTCATAATGTTTTTATATCAATTTTTTGTATTGATATCTTGTGATTGAAAGGTGGAAATGTTATGTTTCCTTTATGCATGTTTTATGTGATACGATTATGTTGAGGTTCTTGGGCATTATTATGAAAGCGGGTGGTTCCGTGATAAACTAAGGGCGGGTGAGCCCGATATAGCTCTCCAATGCATTGGGTAACTCGAAGGAGTGAAACATTAAGGTTTCTCCGAAGAGATTTAGGGAATATACTGTGATGGGTATTCCAAACGTAACCAAGAGGGTTACTCCCTACGTAAGAATGTTATGAATGCCTCAAGTTACCTTTATGTCTTATGATTTCTATGATTCATTCATGATTTGATGAGGTATGTTAAAGTGATTATGTTTTATGGGTAAAGTATGATTTAATTCTTATGTATATATGAACTCATGTTTCCTTTCCATATTTTTTATAACCCATACTGAGCTTTTTATGCTCATCCCAAGTTTTTTGAAATGTTTTTCACAGGTCAAGGGAATGGTACAGGATATGATGATAATGTCAAGGAAGTGTCAAGAAAGAATCCATGTTTTATTTTAAATATGTTTCCATTGATGGGAAATATGAATACTATCTTTATGTAACCACTTTGTTTATATGTGTAATGTAATGCAAGTTTTATGATCTAATTCTCTAAAACTCTAAACCCGAAAAGATCATCAAGGTGTAATCTTGTAATAACTCAAGATTAACTAAGGTTTAAGGCTGGGGCCTTATACTATATCACCCATGATGATAGGTTATCTTGATACAGATCCCTAATTCAAGGGGTAAAGGGATTGAATTAACCAGTTTTAAGTTTCTCACAAGTGATTATTAATATTTACTAGGTCAGTTATTCAATTTGTTATATAGATTAAAACAGTGACATGAAAACTATTTACCAATTTGTCTACATAAATTAGCTATTCTTATTATGGGTTTTTATGTAAATATTGTAATTTCATAAGGAAATCTAATGAATTAATGCTTAAATGAAATATTACTCTACTTATTAAGGGTAAAATGTATTTGTTTTTGAAAAATTTTAGATGAATTTTTTTTGATTGAAAAGAAACCATTATGAGTTACATTTTATTTTAAGATTTAATATGAAATGTTTTATGAAAATAACTTTTCTATGAAGTTCATTTATTGGGTGAGAATATTTTTATTATTTGTTCAATTTTTTTCTTAAAAATGGAATCTTTTATGAGTATTCATGGAAAAACGGGTTAACTTTTTTAATTTTATATGTCCCTTACTAAGAGTTTTATGGTCATCCTACATTTTAAAATGTTTTGATTGGGTTTTAAGGATGATTATAGTTTTAAGGATGAGTAGGGACAAAAATTATGTTAATATGAATATTTAGTTGATATGTCACGATAATAAAACATCTTTATCTTAAAAGTATTATATTGTTGAAAAAGTGAAAACTTAGTGGAACTTCCCAATTTGTGATGTAATATTTATTTATTTAAGGGTTATAAACTATTTTTCTAAAAATATAAAACAAAAATATCATTGGGAATGCAAGAAAATGAATTTTTATATATGGTTATAATTTATATATTATTTATTGATGGGTACTTATAGTTAGAATTAGAGAGAACATTTATATAATTATAGAGGTTATGATAACGTAAGTAAATACCCTTAAGAGATTCCAATTTATGGTTATCATGTAATATCATTTTTATATTACCATGTTTATTTTTCTATATTATGACTATTTAGAATGGTTTTCCTTAGAGTAAACATGGAATCTGAAGTAATAAGTCACAAACAGGACAACATCCATCCAAATATAAAACGAGTAATCATTAGAAATAAAATTGAGAAGGTTTTTTCTATTATATATTAGTTGGAAGAGGATATAAATGGTTAAGGAATACATACTAAAGAATAAAATAATATACCATATAGGAACATGTTGATATTTGGGAATTTTATGAGATAACACCCTCCATCATTTAGTGGATCGTTTAACCCAATGTTACTGAGGGTAAAATTTAATTCCTATAAAAGGTATAAATTTCATGGGTTGTTACGATCACTAAAAGAAAAAACATTTTATTTTCCTTTTTAATGGTGAATATGACCAACAACTATCAATATTTAAGAATTATAGATAAAAATAACAAATCGACAACAATTAATGGGATACATTTAAGAATATTTTCATTAAGATGTATTTTTCTAAGGTTGTTTGACTTAGGAATGACTTTTTTTGGAATTGATATAGAAGGAGGAAGATTTAATGTTCATTTATGAAGAAAAATTAACCAGACTGGAATGGTATGAAACAAATTGTATCCAAGATCGTTATAAAAAAAATTAATCAGTTTTACTTATGATTAAATCCTCGATATAAGAGAGCATTATCCTCATTAAAATTTAAATTTTATGAAAAAAAAATTCACTATGATGATAAGATGGAAATGGAGTTTACCAATGATCATGTATCCTTTGAAAATAAATAGAAAAATAAATTCAGGTTATAATAGAATGGAAAAGACCAATAAAAGTGATATAAAAGTAAGAAAATCCACTTTTTTGTTTATGAATGTTGTGGTAAATTGTACCTTAGGTAATTTCTTATGAAATATAGGAAGTGATTTTGATGTGTTATGTTTAGGAATATTTCTTCTGATTTAAATGACAAAATATTCTTATTAGTGGTAAAACCATTTTTTATGTAGGAAGTATGGAATTTAAAATTTAATGAGATGGGTAATTATGTAAATGCATTTCCAAATAAGAGCATTAATGATGGGAAGGATAATTATTATAATAATAAGGGGGTGGTGAAATATTTTGAAACTAAATCAGATGATGTAGGGCTATTTAATGAAGATATAAAGGTCACATTACTTATTTATTAAAAATATGATAGTGTATTATTTGATTCAGGGTATACACAATCATTTATTTCGTAAAAATTTATTAGTAAAATAAAACTTTCACCTTTAGAAAAAAATTAAGGAATTATCGTAAAAAACATAGGTGTAATATTAACAAAAGAAGAATTTAAAATGACATTATTATTATCATAAGTATAATGGTTTTAATTGGAAACCATATTTTCTAGACCACTATAGAATTTGATAGTTTTATGGATATAGATTGGCATTTATTTTCTCATTATATGATAGATTATAGAGACACAGATGATATTTTATTTAATTAATTTATATTTGTATATAAGAATCAATTCATATCATTGATAATATATCAATAATATGATAAAATGATAAAATATGAATTCTACTTTTTCGACATTGTTAAAAAAATTGGTAAAAATTCCATTTAATGATGTACCAATAATAAAATAATTTCAATATTTTTTTCATGATGTGTTTATTAGTATTATACCTTTAGGGGAAGTGGAATTGACTGTTGAGTTAGTGCCTGATTCTAATCCGTTTTCAAAACCCCCATATTTGATCTCTCAATTTAAACTTATGTAATTGAAAAAGTAGTTAGAATAATTTATTTATAAAGGATTCATTCATCCCAGAAATTATCCATGGGGTACGACGGTTATATTTATTAAAACTAGAGATGGTTACATGAGTATTTTCATTGATTATAGATAATCTAATAACCTAAAAATTAATAATAAGTATTAATTTTCTCATATATATTGTTTTACAGAATATATCTTGGGAGATCAGTATTTTTCAATGGTTGATATCAGGTTTTAGTACCATCAACTAAAGTTGAAGAAGGATGACATACCTCTGACCTCATTTCATATTAGGTATAGGTATTATTTTTTTGGTTATGTCCTTATGATGAAAATGATTCAGTTTTATTCAACAATCATATAAATAAAGTTTTACATGAATATTTGGATATGATCATGTTTATGTTTATTGATGATATTTTTATTTACTCTAAAATTTATGAGGATAATTAAAAACATATAATGATTACTATGAAAAACATGAATGAAAAGAAGATATATAGAAAATTTAGATGGTTTTTGTTTATAAAAAATATAACCTCATGGATATAGCATAAATAATGTTGGCATAACTATTGATCCCACAAAAATTAATGTGGTTGATTAATAGATAAGACCTATAAATATTATTGAGTTTTTTATTTTTCTAGGATTTGTAGGCTTTTACCGGTGGTTTTTTAAGAAAGTTTCATAGATGAATGTTTTCACGAATGGAAAAGAAGATCAGTGAATGCTTCACCTTTATCCCAACCATCCAAAAATAGAATTTATTTTATCTATGATAGTTCTACATTGAACGGATTGGGTTTTGTTTTATTATAATATTATATAATAATTTATTATTCTTAATTTCAATTAAAATCTTAGGATAAAAAAATCATAAAGAATAACATGAACATGATGATTTTGTGTTTTCTTTAAAAAATTTAATACATCATTTACATGGATTTTATTTTGAAATATATACCGATTATAAAATATTGAATAATATATTTACATAGAGAGGGTTTAAACTGAGACATAAGATATAAGTATAATTGAAAAAATATTATGACTACTCAATTATTTAACGTATATGAAATTAAAATAGAGTAGTTGATTCTTTGAGTCATAACAATAATGCATCACTAAAAATGAAAAGTCTTGAACCAGATCCTTTGGTTACTAATTTGAAGAATAATGAATTGAAATTATGGATTCAAGAAATCCTTCTAATTTCTTTTAGGTGTTAGTATAATTTTTTTCCGAATAAGATTAAGAAGGCTTCAAGTGGATATAATGTTAAATGATAAGAAGTATAATTATTTATGAATGTCAAGTTTCTTATATTTAATATTGAAAAATAAAATATTTTGAAAATAAAAAATGGGTATGTTTTTCATTTCACCCCTAGTTGATAAAATAACTATTGAGCGTGGCTCATATCACTCCATTTTTAATTCATCATTGTAGTAAAAAAATGTATAGAGACATTCAGGAACATTTCTAGTGGGATGCAATGAAGAAATATAATACTGATTTTTCTATGAAATGTTTTACTTGTCAGTAATTTAAAGAAAAATGTAAATTTCTTAAAGAGATTCTATAGTCATTTCCAATTCCAAAATTGAAATGAGAGAATATATCCATGTATTTTGTGGTCGTATTACCAAAGATATCATTGGATAAAAATGTGATTTGGTTCATTATTGAGTGATTAACTAGATTTCCTCATTTTATTCCCATTAAAAGAAATATATATTTAGATCTTCTATATCAACATTATTTTAATGAGATAATTAGATTACATGGAATCCCTTTTCTCATTATATTCAATCATGATCCTAAATTGACATCTAATTTCTATAAAGGAGTTCATAAGTCATTTGGTACAGAATAAAATTTTATTACAAGCTTCATAATCAATTTTATGGATAGTTAGAGAGAATGATTTAGAATTTAGAGGATATTCATTGATCTTGTTCAATGGTTTATCGGGTATATTTGGATAAGCATATCACTTTTGTTGAGTTTTTTTATAATAAAATTTTTCATTCGAGTATAAAGACGCACCTTTTAATGAATTATATGGAAATTAGTGTCCTAATTCATCTTGTTGGGATGATGATTGGGAAAATTACATATTTTGGATGATAATTATTATTATAAATGGTTGATATAGTTATGATTATTCAATTATGCATGGAGATATATCAGAGTAGGATAAAAATTTATACATATTACCAAAATAGCATCATTCTTTTGAGGTAGGATATCACATTTTTATTAATTTATTTTCCTGTAAAAGTGTAATACATTTTTGTAAAAAATAAACATCAAATCGACAGTTAATCGGAACATTTACAATTATTGATAATCTCATATTGATTTCTTTGGAAGTGGCCTTTACTTTTATTTTATCTCAGGTACCTGGCATATCTCATGTTTCATTTTAGAGGAAATATGTGTAAGGTGTATCTCATATTTTGAGCCCTAATGTAGATCTTTTTGAAGAAAAAACTTCTTATGAGGAACTTGAATTACATATTATCAGACACACAGAGAAGTTAATTTAGAATAATGTGATATAACAAGTTATGATTTTGTAGAAAACCCATATTACTGATGACACAAAATTCTAATCATTTTAATTTTTTTGAAGGAAAAATACCCAAACTTGTTTAAGTAATGCCTAAAATTATAAGGATGTAATTTATAAAATAGGGAAGATTGTAACATCCAATGTATTATTAATAGTAAATAAATTTAATTCCTTAATAATATTCATTAACTGTATTTTATAATCATTTTCATGATAATAATTCTAAGCAATTTTTTTATACAAAATGAAGAAGTTTATTTCCAAAAAAAATTAGTTTTCATGCATTATATGATTTTATTTAACAGCATTATTTCGAAGTTATAAAATTTTAATTTGGAAAAACTAACATAATTATTCAATTTATCATTTCATAATTATATTATTATTAATTATTTAGTATTTTAGAAAATATTTTTTTCAATGATTATTAAAAAATACAGATTTTATTGAAAGCAAGCATTTCTTCTAATATATTTACAAAGTAAAACTTTATTTTAGATTATTTTTTTAAAAAAAATTATTTAATTTTGGTTGATAATAATAAAATAAATTTTATATAAATCACAATTATAATTTAATTTACAATAAAAAAAATGTATACATACAATTGAAATTTTGTAAAAATTAATTTTTATAAAATTTTGAGGGTTAAATTTTTAATTAAACATGAAAAAATATATGAATTTAATTAAATAAAATAGATTAAATATTTTTAATCATAAAAATTAATACTAGTTAAGAATTTAAACTTAATTAGTGGCCTTAATTAATAGTAAAAATAGTTAAAATCAGTTACTATGGTTATGGTTAAAACAACTTTACCAAAGGTTAAACAAATGATATAAGGTTTAAAATCTTCTAAATTTATTAACATTTTATTTTACTTAAATATGTTGACTCCATTTCATATCATATTCTACAATTTTCTAATTGGAATTATTTTTAATTGATTATGACATTAATATATTTTAATGTTATAAAAAATTCTACGTTTGTTCCCTCCCCCACTTATAAAAGGATACCTTTATCCTATTTTATGCACACCTAAATAGCCATTTTTTCATAAAATTAATACTAGAATAAATTCATAAAATCAATTAACATGTTGTATAGGTACTTTTTTGATAAAAAATCAACCTATAAAGGATTTACATATAAACCTAATGTGGTTGTCTGAAGAAGTGGTATAGCTCTTACACAACATTTTCATTTTATTTATCCCTCTAAATCCTTCAAATATTATTAAACCATGATGAAATAATAACATAATTATCTTCCATATAATAAAATTTTATTATTTTAATGGAATGACTAGATCCAACTACTCTTTCATCAAATGTGAAATGAAACCATCATTCGTGTGTACGACATGCTACCACCTCACGAACTCATGTAATTTGTTTTCCATCACAGCCTCCCATGACAGGTTATTATGATTCATTTAATATATATATATATATATGATATTTATGTCATAATTTTTATTATTTAAAAAAATATATCATATATTTTATTAACTATAATTCCATTGAAAAGTGATAACATTGTTCGTGCGTATGTGTGAATTATCATCCGCACGAAGCAATGTGATCCATTTTTCATCACCATATAAAATGAATGGTATATATAATTTTATTTAGTGATGTAATATTATATTTATTATATAATCAGAATTATATAAATATAAAATGATAATTACCTTCATTCCTTCATTCCCTTTTAAAAATGAAATTCTTACTCATGTGTACATTTGACATATTGTCTCCATAATGGTAACATAGTTTATTTTTCATAAAAATATATCATGGTTGGTTTTAAAATTTTAATTAATTACTAAAAAATATAAATATTTAATTATTATTATTATATAGATAATGGTATAATGAAATATTTTATCGTAGTAAACCTATCGAAGTCATTTTTGACATATGAGATGAATGTCATCAAAATATCTGACATGATCTTAATTGATGGAGTAATTGAATACAACATGGTAATAATAAAATAATAGGAATAATAAATTTTAGAAAAATAATTAATTAAGTAAATAAATAACATTATATAATTATTTAGGAAGATATATAACATATGTGATGAGTTAGAATCGTGGTAAGATATAAATTTCCATAAAAACCTCATTTTAAATGATTTAATGATTTATTTTGTAATTTTTTTATTCCATTCCCATATTCTTAAAATAATTTTATTGTTTAATATATATGTACATAAGCCATTTATAAAATCCATTTTATTTGTTTTTTACTTTTAATAGTTTTCAGATAAAATATATTTGAATATTTTATTCATAATTTTTTGACAAAAAAGGAAAATGGAATGTTCAATTTTAATATATAAACCCTAAATGGTTTTTAACAACAATGTATCTATTATTTGATATTTGTATTCCCTTATAAAATTTGATATTTTCTTCAATTAAAAACTATCATTCCCTTTACTCTAGGTATTTTTTAAATGGTTTAGTAATTTATTATATATTTTAAAGTCCATAAAAGTTTTTATTATGAGTGGAAGTGATATGTTTATTATTATGATGATGTAAAAGAAATATTTCATGTGTTATGATTATTTTATAGTTCATGGGAATTATTTATAATTATGGGAGATCTTGATATAACTGAAGATAATGGATGAGCCTCATACAGCTCATGACGATGGTTGGGCATGATATATCTCTCTAATGGATGGGGTAAAGGGATGGAGTTAATCAATTTAAGTGTCTCCTAAGATATTTATAAATGTAAATTATTAAATTTATAATAGCTACTTTATGAACGATATGAAAATATTTTCCTATGTTACCTAAATTATTTATAAATTATTTCTATGGGGTTTCATATAAATATTCTGATTTTACAATGTATACTAATTAGTATAAGATTAAATTGATGTTTATCCTACTTCTTATGGGTGAAATATATAAATATTTTGAAATTGTTTCATGATTTTTTTATTATAAAGATACCTTCCGGAGTTTTATATTTTCCTTCAACACTTCTTATGAAATATTTCATGAACTTGTTTTGTTGGATAAGGTGATTTATTTGGAAATGAAAATATTTATTTTGATATCAATGTTTCTTCTAAAAAAGGAAAAAAAATTATTTTTATTCATGGATTAACATGTATTTTTTTATATTTCTTTTACAAATCATTTTTTTCTCGTCACACATTTTCAAATGATTGTCAATGTATTTTAAAGATGTATAGTGGAACCGATAAGGACAATATGAAAATTTTAAATTTATGTCATGAAATGAAAACTTATTATATCATAATAGTTTTGTATTAATTGAAAAATGTATATTGAGTGGAATTTTCCACTTTGTGATGTATTATTTATTTATATAAGGGTGATTAATATCATGACAATTAGTGAGTGGAATTTTATTTGAATGGTGTAGTTGTTCTCTAACTAATCCATAGGGGTTTCATTTATTTCATGCGATGTTTGATACTTAGTATCTCTACCCATGTGGGATAAACCGGTAAGTAATATGAAATAAATAATTTAACCCATATTTTTTGTGATAAGTGTGTTTAGGTCCATAATGGACCCTTTAGATCTTATTCATTAATGATGTATACACCTAGGACCATGATCTTTCCTTAAATTAAGTTGACCGTGATACTTTAGTCCCATTTGGGATTATGTTGAGTTATGTTATGGTTCCTTTGACCATGTTTTTGTTCCCTTTTAATCATAGTAATTAAGATTGATATATAAATTTAATGGTCCATGTTAGGCTTAGTATATGTGGTAATAGGGAGTTTCCTTTATCTCTTTTCTAGTTTAATTGTGTTGGGATGAGTTTTCCTCATACTCAAGCTTGTGAAACAAGGTTTTTTAAGCTATAATTTTCCTTATGGAATTACTTCAAGTGTGCAGATAACAACCTATTTATCATTTCAAGTGTGTTTTATGATATTCCAAACATAAATTGATTTGTTCATACGATGGAATTATGCTATTTATTTGGATTTTTTTTAATATTTTGATATCATAATGGGATTTTATTCATTTTTCATTGATCTGTAAATTTATAATTATATTTCATCATCTAATGTATTTTTCATGATTGTCGATGTAATGAAACAATTTTATCTATATGAGAGCCATAAAATT
Organism: Viscum album; assembly: GCA_963277665.1. Classification (NCBI taxonomy): domain Eukaryota; kingdom Viridiplantae; phylum Streptophyta; class Magnoliopsida; order Santalales; family Viscaceae; genus Viscum; species Viscum album. Next base: position 1,297,624,978 of record OY728136.1, read on the forward strand.
TGTCATGGTAATGGGATATAATGTCCACTTATATCATGTTGTATATGATATGGTGCATTATTCCCATTGTGTTTATATTGTGTGGGTAGGATTCTATGCAATAGGTAATTGGATGTAATTCCCATGATACATTGATTATGATTTGGATTTCATAAAATTCACAATTTTCAAATACCATCCTTTGATGTGGGACACAAAAATTATGATTAGATACTTCTATATAAAGGGATGTGATGTATATATGAGAATATTATGGTCGGATGTGATTCCTTCTCTATGTGATGTAGAATGGTTCAAGGTTGGATTTTCCCTCACAAGATTATATTCATGGATCGGTACATTATATCATCTGTTGATGATGTGATGAGGACATGATTCATGTTTGTATATGATTACTCAGTATGGAAATCCCAAGGGTAAGAATATGTTAATGAGATATATTTCAAATTATTTAGTGACCATGTTATAATAGGGATGTTATACCCCATTCCTCTAGTTATGTTATTGGGATGATTTTACCATACATTAATAATTATATTTTTATTTTTTGTTATTCCCATTGACCGTGACTCTAACTGGGATATCCAGTCATTTTTTATGTGTTATGTTTAGAGACATATTGACCCTAATCAAAGTACTTATTAGTTAAAATGGGTATAAGGAAACGACCTTAAACAATACTTAAATATATCTTTATAAAAGAATTCATTTTCTTACATTCATGAAAATGTTTTAGGATTATAATATTAGTGATCTAGTAGAAAATTAGAAACCATACAAAAGAAATGAATTTAGGAATTACTAATATAATCTATGAAAATCTCAATATAAACAGTGAATGGATCCTGTAAGAGTGATAAACTTACCTTTTGATATCACCTAGAATAGACGAAACTCATGTCTGACATTGAGTGATGGAGAACCCATAGAAATGGACAATAACCCAAGAGAAAAGGGGAAATATAGGCATGTATTATAAATACTTGAGGAACTATAATATATTATGATTTATAATTTTAGTTAATTAATGTTAATTTTTTTTAAAATAACATAAGAAATGAATTAATGTGTGACCATACTGGTCACAGTACAATGATCTTCTAGGGTTACCCTCACTACTGGCCCCTTTGGCCATGACGCAACACCCCACTCCCAGGAATAACAAAACCCCATCTACAAATATTAGGCCATGTAGTAGTGTGATAATCCCAATAATGGTTCAAATATATCCCATTTAGCAAGGATTCACTGTGTAATACCTTTGTTTATGGTGTATCTCTTCCCCACTGACCTGACATTACAGAACAACCCCTCTATTATGGAGTGACACCCCCTACAAGCTAGCCATCATGAAATGATATATGGGGTCTCACCATGAACAAAATACAATGTAATATATATATATATATATTATGAATCCTTAACCAAATATGTAGTTATCATTATCAATGAGGTGCCTATCCACCCATGTATGATTTTATTCTTACACAACGACTCACCGTGGGGCATCCCCCCTCTACTATAGTGTGACCATTGACCTTCTAAAAAATTATAATCTTGTGTAACACTTCATTATGTCACAGGAGCCTTGATTTGTGGATTGAAAATCCACTTACTACTTAAATATAACTCAAACATGGGTCCCACTCATGAAACTCACCATCAGGTCCCCCGCCAACACCTCCTCCAATAAAAAAACCAAAAAATAAATTAGTTTAAGTGAAAATAAATTTGAATTGTATCTCATAAATATATGGGGTGTTAAAATTTTTACAAAAATATAATCCTTTAAATATCCTAAAGTATCTAAGATTTATTTCTATTTTAGTATCCCCTTTTGATAATGGGATTCACTTAAAGAAGTCTCTATAATATAAATAGGCTCAGAAGGTGTGAAAATATCTAACACATGCTCTCAATTAGGGACACAATGTGTCATACTCTATGAAACATGTTGTATTTTATAAGGAAATACATGTGGGATATTAAATAAATTATAACTCGTTAGTTTCAATGAACTATAATTTTCATTACCACATGGATTTACATTACTTTATGAAGGTAAAAATCTACTGACCTGATTCCATAAGCTACTAACATTGGTTACCATTTTTCCCATTTGTGTTGAAAATTTTCCAATTTATTGTTAAAAAAATTCCTTAATATTTTATTCATATTATTAAAATGATTTTAAATGCAATAGATTCTTCCTATGTTAATATCAGGATTAATCGTGATAATAAATATATTTTTTATTATTTTATTGACTTGGGAAAAACTATTTTAATATTTAGGTAGTATAAACCTGGAATTTTTTTGGTTATTCTAAGCTTTATTTTAATTTTGATTTATTTTAAAATCCTCGATTGATATCTTGGATGGAATTTAAAACCAATATATTTTGCAATGAATAGTTCAAGAGATTTATTTATTTTAGGATAGTGGTAACAACAATGATCTTTTAAGGCATACATTCAAAAACCTAATTGAGTATATAAACAAGTTTTAGCTTGTGGTTATATAGGTGAAGTGTTATACAACACCATTGATCCCACCATGGTGGTAAGATCCCTTTTTTGGAACATAATTATATGGTTTTCAGAACTGGATGTATTCACATCCCAGACAATTTTTACATGGATCATAACAAATATTCCAAACTATTGGGAATTTTGGGCTATATTAGCATTGATATTCATAGAATATGTTGGGGTTTTATCCACCCTCCCACAAAAAAATAAAAACCTTACTATTTATTACATACTTAAACATGATTTATTAAATAAAATTTCACTTAATACAACTCTGAGGATAAATAGGCCTAATGTATTGGTAAATTAGGAACATTATATAACAATATAGAGCATAAAACCGAATATCTTTATTGAAAACATCTATTACATGACAACAACTTACTTTTTTACTTAGCATTGCTTGGGTTAACCTAAGGAAATGTATAAGAAAAGGCTTAGCAATAAATCCCAATAAGGGAGTAAACAAGGCATAACATGAAGAATATAGTACATGTTAGGAAATTGGAATATCAAGGAAGCAAAGAGAAACATGAACATAAGTGCATGATATAGCATGATTATCATAACAAAGAAATGTGGAAACAATATTTAACATGATATTAACAAGATCCAAGAATAAATGAACAAGGAGAATTATTAAACCCTCATTGTACATGAATTAACATGAGTAAACACTTATTTCACTTGATGTATCATGATACTAATCTTTACCCAATGCATTGGAGCTCTATTAGGGCACACCCTTCTTAATCATTTCATTTCATGCATAAGTGTGCTACATGGATCACACAACATGAATTGATGAAACATAATAATTTATTCCATGAATAAGAGATTTGGTATAAATAAATTTATTTATCAATCATCATGTACATGTGCATCCGTGTGAATACCCTTGATATAGAAATGGGTATGGTATTCACTTACAAAATGATTTTGTCATGGGAAATATTGGTGTATCTTCGACTCCTTAACGAAATCGAATTCAAATTTTATATTTGGTCAATGATAGAGATAGGGTCTTTCATCATATATACATTAAATTGATAGTAATTTTGTCATGGATCATAATATCCCAACATATGTATTGGAATTTATAAGCATAATATAAAAGAATTTCTTTAATATAAATGAGAAAAGAGAAATTCCTTACTGAATTTCGGTATGTTAATGGGTGTATATGGGAGGTATTAATGAGAGATAAAGAGGTATATAATCATTAAATCAAAAGTACGGTAGTATGGTGTAGGTGCGAAATCATACCCCCACATTTATAATTGAAAATAAAAAGGTATACCAATATAAGGAAATTTTGACAAAAATGGGAAAGGATGAAATCCCTGACATGGAAGTGTGATCCTAATGGCTTAGAAGATACTGGGGAGTGGCATCTAGGGAGATTTGGGAGCCTTGGGAGGATTATAGTGAGATTAGTGAAGGGTTGGTAATGATATAAATGGTTTGAGTGAATAGATATTGGATATTGAGTGGGTTTATATATGAAAGAAAATGCAATTCTTTATTATTTATGTTTTGGACACCACACATTAAATAAATCGAAACCACAAACCATCCTACGATTTTTGCCAATTATTTCTAACAATGGAGTGTGGAAAAATTATTTAATATGGCTAATGTATGAACTTATTAAAATTTTTGTCTTGTTTATGTGGAGGTTAGTCACACTCTCAAGGAAATCGTTTTAAAATGTTACAATGTTTTATTAGTCGTGGAGGGTCCTCTAAGGAAATGTAACATAAATAAAACAAAACTAAAATTACATTATTTTAAAATTAAAACATATATAGGCTGAAAATAACATTTATATTAATTTATTACATCACTATTGGGTCATTGTGATGTCATAAAAGACAATATACATTTAAACGGTATTTAATTTTTACCCAAATATTCGGATGATTAAGAAAATTATAAACAATTCACTATTGGATAATTTAAATCAATTGACTTCAAAATTAACATTCATTTTTTCTAAATAATTTTTTAAATATGTAAATTTTTACATTTAAAATGAAAACTGATCTTTTTCAAAAATTCTTGGGTATTGACAAAAATAACATTCAAACATTATTAAAAAATACAATTTTATTCATAAAAATTATATGAACATTTATAAATAATAAAAATTAATTTAGTAATAATATTTTATTAAGATATTATTTATTTAAAAATCCATTAATTCATTGAAATATATTTTTTAATTTATTATTTAATAAAAATTATATTTGTTCTTTAATAACTATTTACGATGTAACAATAATAAAATGAATGTAGATTTTTTATTATATAGAAAAAAATAATCCAAATAATCATATTGTTGGGGTCTTGTTACATAACCCCTTAAAACATCACCTATGGAAAAAGGGTAAGGTTTGCAATGGTGACATACTCTTGGGGTGGCTCACATAACATCACTCAGGTGGTAATCTATATCAACTTACAGTTATCCAATATGCAGTTCTGTTCAATATTAACGTGTTGAAGCTTAGCTTGGGATTTGTAAAGAGTGAAGCCCAGTGACACCACATCCATTCCGAGGTCTAAAAAATGGGATTCGTACGATTAGATTCTATTGGATAAGGCCATCACTTCCTTTTTTGGGTAAATTTGATGTGTTAAAGACCTATATTTCTACTAATCATGTGATAACTATTCAATTACAATATTATACATGGTAATAGTTGTTAACTGCATTTTAAAATCTGAAAACATAAAAAAAATAAGTGAATATTTTTTATATATCAATTTTACCTAACAATGAATTTAATCAGATCAAGAGAAATTTTCATTAGTAAATGTTTGGGACATTACATTCTTCATCCTATAAGAAATTTAACCCTCAAAAAATCATTTACCATAAAAAAATTGATGAGGGTAACTCTGCTTCACTACTTACTATGAATCACATTTTTCTTCTTTATACTTTTTGTTTCTCCAAAACACATTGATGTGTGGTATTATATTATTTCGTAGAACGTTTTCCATATGATCTAGATATTCATCAGCATATCTTTATAGGACAGGTCATTCATGAATGGTACCACCTTGGGATTGAGTACATGTGATGAATCAGGTATGTACTTCTTCAAGAGTGATACATGGAATATGTCATTTAATTGAGATAGGTCTGGTGGGAGTGCTAATTGATATTACACTTCTCTAATGAGATCAAATAACTTAAAAGGGCCAATGTACCTTGGAAAAAGTTTTCCATTTTTCCCAAATCTCATAACTCTCTTCCACAGATATATTTGGAGGATTACCATGTCTCCAACATCAAACTCTAGGTCTCGTCGAAGATTTTCATCATAGATTTTTATTTGACTCTCAACAGCTTTAATGTGATGCAGGATGGTCTTAACCTTATTTACCGTTTCTTTATCAATTTCTAAACCTAAGAGTTTTACTTACCATCTTCATCCCAAAATTCCAGTTTTATGCACCTCTTCCCATAAAGGGATTCATAAGGAGCCATATGGATGCTTGAGTGGAAACTTTTATTGAAAGAGAACTCAACCCGAGGAAGATGTTTATCCTATACTCATTTGATTTCTATTGAGAAACATCTCAACATGCCCTCATGTTTTTAGATAGTCCACTCAGATTGGACCTCAGTTTGAAGATGATAAGACATACTAAAGTTCAATTCAGTATTTAGAGCATGTTGAAGAATCTTCCAGAACGTTGAGGTAAATCATGGATCTCGATTAGAAAAAATATATAGTGGTACACCATGCAGCCTTATAACTTCTAGGATATATATTCATGCCATCTGATCCATGGATAAATCCTCCAGAATTGCAATGAGGTGTGAAGTCTTTGTAAGACGATCCACAACCACCCAAATAGCATTATTTCATTTCGATGTCTCCAGAAGTTCAGTGAAAAAGTCCATGATGATGTTCTATCGTTTCCATGTTAGTATGGGTAATGGTTTTATCAACCCCTTAGACATCATCCACTCATCCTTCACCTGCTCACATACCAGGAACATTTATGTACAATCAACGATCTCCTTCTTCATGTCAAACCAACAATAATGCTCTCATAGATCTTGATACATCTTTATGTTTCCTTGGTGAATAGAGAAGTTATAACTACGTGAATCATCCAAAAGTTCTTTCTTTAGTTCCAGATTTTATGGAATGATAATCCCGACCCAAATCTCACAATTACTTATTCATTAACATTGAACACAGAGGATTTCCCTTTTCTGATAGTTTCCACTTTTTCCAATTTCCTACATTATCCAATAGAGAATCATTTACCCTTTCTAAAAGATATAGTTGAAAAAGAATTTTTTAATATATAGATGATGGTCTATTCATTCTGATTCCCAAGACCATCTTCATCAAATCTAAGAATATTGTATCATTTTCAATTCTAATCAATGAAAGAGATTCTCGATTAATTTTTCTTAGAGAATCCACCACATTTTTATCTTTCCTATAGTGGTAATTGATTGAGAAGTCATAGTCATTGATCAGCCCTAATCATTTTCATTGGTTCATGTTCAACTATTTTTATGTGAATATATACCTAGGGATATTTTGATCCGTGTATATTTCATAGTTCATCCCAAAGAGATAATGTCCCCAAAATTTTAAAGCAATGATTACTTCATCCTGCTCAAGATCATGTGTTGGATATTTTTTCTCATGAAAATTCAATTTCATTGAATCATAGGAAATAAATTTGTCATATTTCATCAACACAAAGCCTATTCCCTTCTTTGAAGTATCACTGAATACACCACAATGTTCCCCACTTGTGGGTAGTGTCATCATGGGCACAATGATAAGCCTCCTATTAAAATCCTTAAACCTATCTTCACATTCCTCAATCTATACAAACTTGACTCCCTTCAGAGTTATCTTGGTAAAAGTGTTTGAAAAAAATGGTAAATTTCTCACAAATCATTCATAATATCCAGTTAACCCATGGAATTTATGGATATCTATCATAGATGTTGGCCTCAACCATCCCTCAATTGCATTTGTCTTAGAGAGATCTACAGATAACCCATTTTTTGTGATGATATGACCCAAGAAGGAGACATACTTCAACCAGAACTCATAGTTTTTGTAATTTTCAAATATATTCTCCTTTCGTAAGGTCTCTAGTATAGTGATTAGATGCTCCCCACGCTCCTCCATGCATTTGGAGTATATTTGAATATCATCTATAACAACTAATTTTTTTTTCAAAGTAAACTCTAAAGAATCTATTAATCATGACTATAAATATTTTATAAGAATTGGTGAGTCTTAAAGGTAGTACTATGAATTCATAGTGCCCGTACAATGTACGAAAAGCTGTCTTAGGGATGTCCCCCTTATTCACCCTTACTAGGTAATATACCGACCAGAAAACCACCTTTGAGATGTATTTTTCTCTACATATCTAATCAAATGAGTCATCAATTTGAGGCATATGATTCTTGTTCTTTATTGTGATTTAGATGAGCTCATGATAACTAATAAAAAGGTGCATTAAACCTTCCCTCGTCTTGATGAAGGGGACTATTGTACCCCATAGTGAAGCACTTAGCCGTATAAACCCTTTATCCATATTCTCATGTTGTTGTTTCTTCATCTTCTCAAGATCCACTATAGACATTATATAGGGATACATGGATATTGGAAATGCCCCAAGTATAAGATCAATTGAGAATTAAACATATCTTCTAGGAGTAAGACCAGAAAATTCCTCAAGAAACACTTCAGCGAATTACTTCACAATATACATGTATTCAAGGATGGTTGATTCCATAGAATCAATCATGTGAGAAAGATACACATTTTCATTGGGCAATAATATCCACACTTGAGATGATAGTGCTATGGAAGATTCATCATCATCCTTGCACTTGTACATAATCAAGGGTCGATTATCCATATGAATAGTGATTTCCCTCTCACAAAAATTTATGTTGGCTCTATATAGGTAAATCCAATCCATTCCAAGAATTGCATCAAATTCCACCTGATAGAGTATGAAGAGATTCTCAGGGACGTTCTGACCCCAAATTTGGACAGGGGAGAGTTTTATTCATGTGATTCAATGGCTTCTCCATTTTCCGTTCTGACCAAAATATTTACTTCCTTTATTTGTGGTTTGTTTTAGAATGTTCTACTAAACTTTTGGGATATAAAAGGATGCATACAACTATGAAAAATAACCCTACCTTTCACTTTTATTCTTGTTCTACCTTATCAGTTATAGAAACCAGATGAGTAACTTAAACAGTTAAACATATAAAGGTAATATCCAATGAAAAAGGGATAACTTATAAATTACATTTATTTCCCTAACTTATTAATTTATAGGCTTCAATATATACTATCCATGATATAATTCCCAACATATATTTTTAGGGGAAATATTTTATTCCCTTGATAATGGTTCATAATAAGCATATGAATTTACCAAATCCAATCTCCTGGATGTGTGATAACAAAGAGTACAGCTAGGCTAGTCATTGTGGACCAGTTCCTATTTAAGTCTAGCTCAATGTGGTGTTTTTTGGTTTTACCCCTATATACATTTGTACTAGATCCACCTCTACATGTTCATATCCAGATAGGGATCTATTTTCTTTATAAACCACTTACTATATACTCACCAAAATTTATGGATGTTTTTATTATACATAGTATTATCCCTATGGATTTCACTAGGTTTTTCTAATCCTAATCCCCAAAACAACTAATCCTATCCTCTGATACCAACTATAAAAACCCTACTCTTAATTACACACATGAACATGATTTATTACCAAAACTTGTACTATTAACAACTATGAAGATCAAGAGGTCTAGTTTCCAGAGAAATTGGGACCATTATATAACAACATATAACATAAAACCAAACAACGTTATTGAAAACTACATTTACATAACCATAATTTTCTTTCGTACTTAGCATTTCATGGGATATGTTGAGGACATGCTTAAGAAAAGATTGATCTCTAAAGCGGAGTAAATGAGTCAACAAAGAATAACATGATAAATATTTTACATGTTAAGAAATAATAATATCAATGGAGAATAAGAGAAACATGGACATAAAGGCATGATATTGCATGATTATCATAACATGGAAGTGTGGAAACAACATTTTACAAGATATTAGCAATAAAAAAGGATCATTTCACATGGAGAAAGAGTAAACCCTCATTGCACTTGAATTATAATGATTAAAACCTCATCTCACTTGGTGTAGCATGATACTAATATTTAATCAATGCATTGCAGCTCTATTAGGGTGCGCCATTCTTCATCATTTCATTACATGCATAAGTATGCCACAAGGATCATACAACATGAATTCATTAAACATAACAATTTATTTTATGAATACGAGATGTGGAATAAATGAATATAATTCCTAAGTAAGCACCTATATATGCATATAGGTGAATACCCTTGATAGAGAAATGGGTATGGTATTCACTTAAATTCTGATTTTTTCATGGGAAATGTTGGTGTAGCTTTAGAAGTATAACAATGTCAAATAGAAATTGTAAAATTAGTTGATCACATTGAAAGTGGTCTGTCATAATTCACACATAAAATGGAAATTATGGGGGTCATAGAATATAATATCCCAACATATGTAATGGAATTTAGATGCATAATATAAAATAATTCCATGAATGTAAATTAGGAGAGAGAAATTATTTATGGAATTTTGATATGGTAACAAGTGTAAATGGGAGGCATTAATGAGAAAGAAAGATATATATATCATCATTCTAAAATAATGAGGTCATTATGGTGGAGTTTTTTAATCACACCCCATCATTTTTAATTGAAAACAATATTGTATAACAACATAATGAATTTTGAACAAAAATTAGAATGGAAGAAATCCCAAACATGGAAGTGTGATCACAAAGGCATGGGAGGGGATTGAGAGAGGATTCTATGGGGATTAAGGAACCTTTAAATGGATTATAGGGAATGTAGTTCTAGGTTTGGTAGATCTCACGATAGTTTGAGTTATGAGGAATGGGATATTGAGTGAGTATATATAAGAAAGAAGAGGGAATTATTTATTGTTTAGGTTTTGTACACCACACATTAAACTAATCAAAACCACAAACCATCCCAGAGTTTTTTCCATTGTATTTGACAAAGGGTAGTGGAAACCATTATTTTATATGCCCAATAGATGAAATTATTAAAATATTAGGCTTTCCTAAGTGGAGGTGAGTCAAATTCTAAAAAAGAAATCATTTTAAAATGTTAAAATGTTCTATAAGTCATGGAGGGTCCACTAAGGCTTTGTAAAATAAATAAATCAAACATAAAATCACATTATTTTAAAGGAAAAACATATATTTCTAAACATCTCATTTATAGTATTTTATTACACTAATATTGTGTCCTTATGATCTCATAATACACATTATATATTTAAATGGTAATAAATTTTTACCAAAAAAATTAGTTCTCTCTGAAAATTATGAAAAATCACCGTCGAATAATTTCAACATCTCGATTCCAAAAATAATATTCATTTAATATAAATAATTTTCTAAATATCTGATTTTTTACTTTTAAAATAAAATCCTATTTTTTCAAATATATTCATGTGTTTTGAGAGAAACATCTTTCAAACATTACTAAAAATTACAATTGTATTCAGAAAAATTATACCATCATTTATATTTAATAAAAAGTAATTCTGTAATAATATTTAATTAAAATATTTTTTAATTAAAAAAACCAGTAATTCATAAAAATATATTTCTTAATTTAATATTAACTAAAAATACTATTTGGGCTTTAAATACTATTTACAAAGTAACAATAATAAAATTTATGTATATTCATTATTCTATACAAAAAATAATGCACAGAATCATAGCTGTAGGGTCTTTTTATATAACCCCATATAAAAACTGAATATGACCTAAGGGTATATTTTGTGATGGTGACATACTCTTGGGATGGCTTAGATAACATCACTCGGGTGGTAATCTACTTCCACTTATCTCGTAGGCGGTTCTATTCAAGCATAACCTATTGAAACTCTACATGGGATTGGTCAAGTGTGAATCCCAATGATTCCACGTCCATTCCAAGTTTTCACAAATGGGATTCTTGTGGAACAATTCTACTAGATGATTCCACCTCTTCCATTGGCTGGGTAAATTAGATTTTTTAAAGCCATATATTTATACTAATCAGGTGATCACTGTTCAACGACTATATTGGGAATGATAACAATTCATAATGGTATTTTAAATTTCAAAAACCTAAAACCAATGAAGTGAATATAGTTTATATATCCATGTAACATTATAAAACATGTAATCAGATCGAGATTAAATTTTATTAGTAAATTTTTGTGTTGTAACAAAAAAATTATCTATCATACTTATATTAGTGAGTATGAAACACTATGAAAATGATGGATAAAAAATTTCCCACTCATATGATGGTGAGGGAAACTAAAGAACAACCTCTTTGACTATTCATAATATTCATGAATGGATTCCCCTTGAATCTATCTAATTCAATAAATCTATTTTAGTTGGGAAAATTTCTTAGAAGCCATTAAGAATTTTCTAATAACATTTGATTAAGCACCTTCCAACTCATTATTATGATATATTAATATTATAAAAACCACTCCTTAGATAATATATATAAGGAAAATGAAAATTCTATGAATTTCATTTGATCTTCATTAATTATTTTTGGTTTCATGTTTACAAAAATATAACAAAATTCTTAGTGGTTACTGTTTGGATATTCTCCAGATAGTCTATGAAATTTCCTAATCTTATGTAATATATTTGAAATTAACACAAATTAAATAATTATCTTTGGGTATTTTAGGATGTTTTTTTCATTATCCTCAACTAGTGAAACATATATTCCTAATTTTTATCAGTCATCAATTTTTTATCAGGTTATTCATACTCTCCTTATTTTCTCATACCTAACATATGATATTACCATTATGTTTCCAATGTTTGTTATACTAACCAGATTGATAATAGGTTTCTCTTCTTCCTCTTTACTATCTTCCCTATATATTGAGTGAAATATCGCACAAACATCTTGATTTAATGTAAATATTACAATGTGTTAGTGTGTGGACATACATTGAGAATTTATAGCTATGAATAATATGTTTCTCAATATTTTTAATATTAGAGAAATTAAATTTTAAGTACATGTAATACAACAGTGCTATCAGAACAATTAAAAATAAATTTCTTTTTTTAAGAAAAATGAGTAATATTTATTGAAAAATATGTGGATCTTAGGCCTCCACCCTACTAATAATTCCAATTTGTAGTTTGAAAACATTTTCATGAAGTATTTAGTCAAATTATTTTCATATGAAATGTAGTAATAATAGTTACCAAGAATGTATCACATGGAGGTTGTGGTCTAATCTTGATTTTTGTGAAATTATTATTTTTATTGTATTTTCTTATTGAACATGAATTTTTAATTTGAAGAATATGAAATAATTGAAATAATAGTAATGGAAATGGAAGAGTGACAACAACTAATTAAAATAATAACAAATCAAGTCCATTGTACACTTAATGATCAACCATGACTTATAATTTTAAACCATGAAAAGAGACTATAAATTGAAGAAGAGATCACATATCATCATGAGAGATATAATAAAAGAAACCATGCTCATCAAAAAACTATATATGAAATTTATTAACAATAACCTATAGAATATATATCAAATACCATATTATTCTGGAGATAAAAATTAATACAAAAGTCTAAGAAAGAAGAAAATGAAAATATAACTCAAAATATGTCACCATTGTTATCTAATAGCTCATTGATACAATCATTTTAGTTGAAAATTTATATAAATGATTTTATCTAAATATTCATTACTAACTACTCTCTAACTATTTTTATTTCATAAAAATTCCCCAAGAATTATTTCATGTATCAAATGAGTAAACAATATTTCAAAATTACACTCTTAGAGTTTACTTAAAGTCACCACATTTCTACTAATAACCACAAATAGAAATATTGAAACAATCAAAATTATTTTCATTAACTCATTATTTTTATCTCAACCACTTCACTGATTAGATGTTTTCGTACGTGATTACAAACTAGATAAAAATATATAGTGCCCAAATGTGTTTTGGGACTTGGTTCAGATAGTATAAACAAATTCATATAACTTTAGTTCATCATTAGTGTATCTCATGTTCTCAAAGATGTTAATTCTTGTATCAAGATATTTTTTTAGATTTAATATTCAAGTTTACTGGTCATTTTTCAGAACCTAAAGTATTGTTAAATTTATTTTTTCCCATTTTTTAGGATTCTACTTGTCACACACTCTATTATGAGGCGGAAATAAACTTCACATTTATTATTATTAATTGTCTTTTGTGACAATAATCCTATGACCACTTGTTCTCCATATTTCACATTATTCCCATCTAATTATATCTTTTCTATCAGACACATTTTGTACCTACTCAACATGGGCCTAAATTCCCAATATAAATAGCTCAATATTTCATCTAAATCATTATTTGGATCCATACTTGTAATCTGTTCCTTGTCTCAATCTGATACTTGAGATCCCATGTACAAAGTCTCCCAATTTGATCAATATCAAGTCTATTTACCTAACTTTACTCAATCCCTAGGTTCCATTACATGGGTTTAATAGGAATATATTAATTTACAATTTTTAAATTCCCTCCCATATCAATATGTGCAAAAAATTCGAATTCCTCATATATAAGTTCATCCCTCTCCTTTATTGGTTATTTACCATGGAATAACTATAAATTAGATTCACTGTCTAAAGTAATTCCCACACAAAACACAAAATCTTGATATTCCTAAATTTACCCTTCCATATTATTCGAAATATGAATTTCATCATGAATCTCAGATGGGTTGATCCTAATCCACCCCAGCCCAAAAATTAATTGCACTATGATTTCACAAATTGAATTCAGCCTTGATAATATTAAACCTTTGAAAATGATATTTAGCTCAATTTTTAATTTTAGCCACTAACACATGATATACATTTGTTTGTCAAAAAATAAAGATTTTTCCTTCCTTAGTTAATCTAAGATCGATCTTTTAGTGTACATCCACTTCTGGGAGTAGATATTATCTAAACTCAACATCATTATTCAACACACATCATAGTCAACTTTTTCAACCCATATCAATTGTCCATTAATTTTATTTGGATGAATCTAAGAACATCAACTAGTTTTTTACATCGGGTATAAGGCCCCATCCTTAAACCTTACATAATCTTGAGTTCTCACAAGATTACACGTTGAGGATCTTTTCAGGTTTAGAGTTTTAGAGAATTAGATCTTGAAACTTGCATTACATTCCACCTTTAAACAAATTGGTTACATACAATACAGGATTCATTCTTCCCAACAACGGAAACATATTTATAATAAAACTTGGATTCTTTATTGACACATCCTTGACTCTATCATCTTATCATGTACCTTTCCCATGACCTGTGAAAAACATTTCAAAAACTTGGGATGAGCATAAAAAAGCTCAGTAAGGGATACACAAAGAATGAAAACTGTTAGTTTTTCAAACATCAAGTAAACCATGTATACTCTATCAGAGTAATACCTTCACCTTCATGAAGTAGTAAAAACTCTTCACTGAATAAAGTATCATTACTTACTTGTTTGTAACCAAAGGATTACCATAAAACCCATTTAAAGAACACATAACATATATAAAGGTAACTTGGGACATAAACATACTTAAGGGGAATAACCATATGGTCGACTTCCACACATATCACTTAATGGAATAGTCATACGGCCAATTTCCATACATACTTAATGGAATAGCCATACGGCCGACTTCCATACCCAATGCATTGGAGGTTATAACGTAACCACCCATCCTGGTATTCACGGCACCACCCATCATAATGTCCAAGTACCATTATTACACATAAAATATGGAAAATATAAACATTTCAATAATAATATTTCATTTTCAATCACAATAAATAATTCCCAGATATTGAATTAATCAATCCATTTTCAAAAACCATTTAAAAGTGATTTTTGAATCAAAGTGTCCCATACCACTTTGAAGCTTTTAATGGAATTATAATTTTAAAACATTAATGTCCATATAAATAAATAATGAAAACCATTTTTAAAACATGGACATTAAAGATAATGATTTAGAATAATAAATCTTTAAAACATTTAAAATGATATTTTTGTTAAAGCGTTTTTAACAAAATGAGAGACTCTTGAATACAAATAATAGCAGAATAACATTTTATCCGAACTTTATAATATCATGGGAATATGATATAATATGTCAAATGACAGTATACACACCATATAAGTGTAAATTGGTGCATAACAACAATGATGTCTCAAAAGAAATGTAAAATGAGATAAAATCCATTATAAAGAAGGTATCCTTAAATTAAGGATAAATCAATCTCATAATTATGTGTGAAAAATATAAATACACCAAATATAAGTGGATATTAAGTGTAAAACAATCAAATGTTATTCACACATATTCAAAGGAGGACATATTCAATAACTACATGTTGAACCCAAAGAAATCGAAATTGGGTTAAGAAGTTCCCTTGGTAAAATTCGACAGCCTAACGGTGTCACATAAAATTTTACATAAAGGGTTGATGAGAGAGATAAAGGTTATCTCATAACTTGGACATAAAATTTACATAAATAAGGATATATAAGAACATATCCCAACATAATAGTATGTGAATTAAAAGACATAACAAAAGAAGTCTTTTAAAAAGAGGAGGGTGAATGGTCCCCTTACCGAGTTGGGTAACTTTCAAAACATACACCCAATAGAAGAAGGGTCATAAAATGAAGATGTGAATACCCATAAATGAAATTATACTAAAAAAAGTGTATAATAATGGGAATTACATACACCACTCAAAGGAAATTGTGGCAAATGTAGCATAAATCTCACGGGAATAAAAGTGAAATGAACAATCCCTTACGAAAACTTGGCAGCCTAACGACGCCACTTAAAACATTAAAAATGGATTGATGAGATCAAATAGAGTATCTCATCATATTACAATAAAATGTACAGAAAGAGGAATATAAAAGAACATCCCCCATCATAACAAAGAGGAGCTTAAAATAAATGACATAATAGAGTGTACTTATAAAGAAAGAGAGGATTAGGATCCCTTACCTCGTATCTGACTTGACCTGACCGCTCTTTAATCTCCTGAATAATAAACTTGAGTTAATCTATACTTTATTAAGAACCTTTTTCAAGTTCATTATCCCTTTTATACCATGTTATGAACATCATGGAATCATTTAAGTTAATAATGTTCATTTTGTCGGTATTTGGTTCTTAAGTCAAAAAAATAGACTTCTTACACTTACATGTTGTTAATTTGGTCAAAGGTTTGTTATATCCAGAATTATGTTAATGATTTGGATAACATATATATCATATATATTCATCATATACCTGTATTTATAATATTACATCACATTTAGATGTAAGAAATGAAATGCACCGTTCATGGAGACGGTAAGCCGTACGTACGCATGAACGCTACTTCCATTTCTATTTCGTATTTTCTGGAATGGAATCATAATGATATAAGAGTATGTTATAACATATATAATATCATTAAATTTATCCTTTACACATCCCACATATGGTATTAACAAATCAAATCACTTTCAGGGGGTGGTAGTCCGCACTTCCTAAAATGGAGATATCGTGTTTACCCATAATGGAAACAATAATGGTATGCCATAAATGAAAAATACCGAAGCTTAAGGAAAGAATAAACATATTATATATCATATATAAAAATAGTGACATCATAATGGCCACCTTTGAAGGTGTTAAATGAGTATTGAACAATCATCCTTTCAGGATGTAGAATTTCGCCATCCACGGAAACTATATGTTCTTTAACAATTTGATGTAGTTGTGTGAGGGTGTAGCTCGAATAAATCTTATAACAAAATCCTAGTATATTTAAGATACTGGTGTTGTTACAAAAGAATTAAATAAAAAGAGTTTAGGGGGTTGGATAAGAAAAATAAAACAAATGAACATGAGAGAATAAATTACCTTTAAAAGTGTAACTCCTTTTGATTTGAGCCTAAAGGATTCCTTTGAAAGGAATCTTCCAAAAGGGAATCCTCTAGGATGAGGAGAGAGATGTGGAGAGAGTAAATGGGCAGGGTATGGCCGAGCCAAAGGCTTGAGGAGTGTGTGAAATTAGGTAGAGGTGGGGGCCTTTTATAAGAGGAGAGGAGGGGCACTTTTGGAAATCATGAAACTATTATTTTATTTTCAAAAGTGTTTCGAATTTATAAGGTCCCACATTGATATATTTCAAATATAAGATGATAATGCTTCGAAATATTCCCATCCAATGGTTTTTGGACAAGTGTAGGTTTTATATATTACATTATCTTTCCATTTTATTTAAATCGTTAAATAATGAAATCATCGTTGCATCATCATGATGTCGTAATTAAATTAATTTATTTAATATCTAAAAATTATAAAAAAAATATACTATGATGTAGGAAATCTTTTTAGATTTCTAATGAATATTTATAGTCAAAATTTGGACTTGTGTAACCCCACTTAAAACTGTTTTAGTAAAACAACTCATGTTTGTGTCAATTTAATTTTAACATTAAATAAATATATAGTAATGTCATTTTCCAACCAAAGTGGCACCATGGGGTCCCCAAGTTGACCCATGGGTTGTCTTGGTCGGCCATGAATCATCCAATAGGAGTAGGACAAGTGTCATGGTGTTTTCATACTTTTATAATATCATTTTTACCTTAAATTACACTAATTACCTCTAATCGCGATTAATGAAAAAAAGTTACTATTCACCAAAAAATTATTTTCATCCCATTGAACCACATTTTACATACTAATGACAACCATGTATGTCAGATTTTAAAAATTCAATACACATTAGTGGTAAACTTTCATTTAACTGAAAAATCAGTTTGCTTGATTACCACTTAGTGGTTTCACTATTCATCAAAAATTGGAGTTTTTCAGAAAATTGCCAAAAATTCACCCTAAGATATATATGATATTCCAAATTCAAAAATGATGTTTATATTACCTATTTCAAAGAATATAAGTAGAATTAATTAATTTAATAATTAACTCCCGCTGTCAAAACAAATAGCGTGTTTTTAAGAAACAATAAGTATTAAAAGATTGATACTAGTTTAAGTCCGATTTAAAAGTGAAATTAATTCCAACGACCACTATTGGATTTAATGGTAAAAATATTTTCTAATTTCACTTTAAAACCAATTCAAAAGAATATATAATCATATAAATAAATTATATTAGAAATAGGTTTTGAATTAAAACACAACATTTTACACTATTCATTAAAAAGTGAACTTTATCGGAAAAATACCAAAAAATTACACAAAGTAAAATTTGATGTCCCGATTCTAAAGAAGAGTTTTATTTGGTCCAAAAGAAATTATAAGAGTGATAAAAACTATATTTAATGACAGTTCTCCATCAAAAGGCGATAAGTGAACCTTTAGTAAAAATTAGGGTATAAAAGCCTAAAATTGAATTCTTTCCGTATTTTAAGCCTTTATCTTTTATTGGATAAATGTAAAAACATTTAAAAAAAACATATATAATCATATTTTAGTTATTTATATCCATTCCCGCCAATACAACGGCTACATGTTAACTACCATTTAAAATAATATTATTTTATTATTAGAGTGCAACGTAAGATTCCCAAGAAACTCGTTGTTGCGTGTTGGGTACGCCATTGAGCATAGCCTCCCCTTTAAAGCCATATTAATATTTTATTCACAAATATGGATAAAAATAAAAATGTCATATTCTTTATTTACCTGGGGTGTTACATCCTTCCCCCCTTTTGGAAATTGCGTCCTCGCAATTTTAAAATTGGGCTTGGAAACATCCTTGAAAGTCCCACATCGGAACAAGAGTCGGTAAAACAAACACTTTAAAATAAAGAAAGATAAGTACAGAGGTCACCCAAGTTAACCCATACTAGGATTCCATGTAGGAAGACATGGACATGGATGAGAAAACATAGGTTCATGTTCTGATGGAAAGTGATAGAAAACAAGTTTAGGAGAAAGTTAACAATAAGAAAATCACAAACTTGTGATGGGTTAAATGGTATTCGATTCCCCAGTAGGAAAAGTTAATAGACAAAATTTTTGTTTTAAGTAACTTTTTGTTGAGGAATTTATTCATAAGGAAACATAATCACTTATCATGTTGACTTTCAACTTTTATTAGATTCCTTACACAAACTCATATTTTCTCCAGAAGACGAGTATTTAGGAGGACTTGTTCACATTAAGAGTACTATAATCAACTTCTAGAGAATCACCTAATCCACCAAAGAGAACTATATACATCCCATGTCTTTAGGCTTTAACAAAAACCAAAACCAAAAAGGATAGTACAAGGTTAGATAATCCAGAAAAGGATAACCCATTAAAAAGAAAATCTATGCTTAATCTCCAAAATTTGTCCAACAAAACCCAAAGTTCAACGAGGACCATCCGATAAAAAATTTGTCCATAAAATTCTTCAAAGTAAACCAATCTAAGATTGAAACCCAAATATTTGAAGGATTTATTCACATAGTCTTCCAAGTTAAATCGTAACATTTATCTCCAAACAACATCAGTTGCTCCTAAAGTCTCGTATTGAAAAGTAATTAGCCTAATCACATATCCTCCATGATAGGTTAATCATTTTCATAAATAACCCCAAATCAACTTACTCCTAATTCATAAAATCATCTAACTGAAAAGAATAATTCAAACTAACCAGGGACATCACGTTGTCCAGTGGTAGGCGATAAATCCCAGTCGCACTTTGGTTGTGGGTTCAATTCCCGCAGCTTTGTCCGACACGATGGGTTGTCACACGGTCTGCGTGTTGTCCTTTTTCCAAAACTATATAATTCTTAAAACATCCCACAAAACGGGATAAAATCTTCAAAAATGATCATAACATATTTTAACCTCAAGTTTATCTCATTCCTTTCATTTTCCATCATATCATAGAGTAACCCATAATTACCTAAAAAGTAAGGATCATATAAACCCTAATGGTTACCTTAATAATTATTACCTGAATTTCCACATAGAGTTGGCCATCTCGTACATGATGCATTAGAGAACTCACAAAGGTTGAAGTGGTTGATCAAGACTCCTTGATAGTTGGTTTAGAACAACCATGAGATTCCTCATTGAATCCCCCATCTCATCCAGTCTCTTTATCAGAGAACCACCACAGTTTCCTTCAAACCCATTGTCACTTTGGTGCCTTCTAGATCCAGCCATTTACTAAAACCAAAAAGGTCAATGTGAGTATATCAACATAACCATCATGTACTAAAGAGGAAGATAAACACTAAGATATACTTACTCATTCACTTTATCAAAAACTAGGACTCTTTCTGAAATCCTAACCATTATGGTAATGTCACTTGTGCTTAGAGAATACCCTAACCTCTAAAGTTATCTAAACCTCCCTCTAATACCAACTATAAGGCCCCAGCCTTAAACCTTACATAATCTTGAGTTATCAAAAGATTACACGTTGAGGATCTTTTCAGGTTTAGAGTTTTAGAGAATTAGATCTTGAAACTTGCATTACATTCCACCTTTAAACAAAGTGGTTACATAAAAGACATGATTCATTCTTCCCAACAACGGAAACATATTTAAAATAAAAATTGGATTCTTTCTTGACACATCCTTGACTCTATCATCTTATCATGTACCTTTCCCGTGACCTGTGAAAAACATTTCAAAAACTTGGGATGAGCATAAAAAGCTTAGTAAGGGATACACAAAGAATGAAAACTGTTATTTTTTCAAACATCAAGTAAACCATGTATACTCTATCAAAGTAATACCTTCACCTTCATGAAGTAGTAAAAACTCTTCACTGAATAAAGTATCATTACTTACCTTTTTGTAACCAAAGGATTACCATAAAACCCATATAAAGAACACATAACATATGTAAAGGTAACTTGGGACATAAACATACTTAAGGGGAATAACCATACGGTCGACTTCCACACATATCACTTAATGGAATTTCCATACGGTCAATTTCCATACATACTTAATGGAATAGTCATACGGCCGACTTCCATACCCAATGCATTGGAGGTTATAATGTAACCACACGTCCTGGTATTCATGGCACCGCCCGTCATAATGTCCAAGTACCATTATTACACATAAAATATGGAAAATATAAACATTTCAATAATAATATTTCATTTTCAATCACAATAAATAATTCCCAGATATTGAATTAATCAATCCATTTTCAAAACCCATTTAAAAGAGATTTTTGAATCAAAGTGTCCCAAACCACTTTGAATCTTTTAATGGAATTATAATTTTAAAATATTAATGTCCATATAAATAAATACTGAAAACCATTTTGAAAACATGGACATTAAAGATAATGATTTAGAATAATAAATCTTTAAAACATTTAAAATGATATTTTTGTTAAAGCGTTTTTAACAAAATGAGAGACTCTTGAATACAAATAATAGCGGAATAACATTTTATCCGAACTTTATAATATCATGGGAATAAAAGGATTCATGATATAACATGTCAAAGGACAGTATACACACCATATAAGAGTGAATTGGTGCATAACAACAATGAAGTCTCAAAAGAAATGTAAAATGAGATAAAATCCATTATAAAGAAGGTATCCTTAAATTAATGATAAATCAATCTCATAATTATGTGTGAAAAATATAAATACACCCAATATAAGTGGATATTAAGTGTAAAACAATCAAATTTTATTTACACATATTCAAAGGATGACATATTCAATAACTACATGTTGAACCCAAAGAAATCGAAATTGGGTTAAGAAGTTCCCTTGGTAAAATTCGGCAGCCTAACGGCGTCACATAAAATTTTACATAAAGGGTTGATGAGAGAGATAAAGTATATCTCATAACTTGGACATAAAATTTACATAAATAAGGATACATAATAACATATCCCAATATAATAGTTTGTGAATTAAAACACATAACAAAAGAAGTCTTTTAAAAAGAGGAGGGTGAAAGGTCCCCTTACCGAGTTGGGTAACTTTCAAAACGTACACCCAATAGAAGAAGGGTCATACAATGAAGATGTGAATACCCATAAATGAAATTATACTAAAAAAAGTGTATAATAATGGGCATTACATACACCACTCAAAGGAAATTGTGGAAAATGTAGCATAAATCTCACGGGAATAAAAGTGAAATGAACAATCCCTTACGAAAACTTGGTAGCCTAACGACGCCACTTAAAACTTTCAAAATGGATTGATGAGATCAAATAGAGTATCTCATCATATTACAATATAATGTACAGAAAGAGGAATATAAAAGAACATCCCCCATCATAACAAGGAGGAGCTTAAAAGAAATGACATAATAGAGTGTACTTATAAACAAAGAGAGGAGTAAGATCCCTTACCTCGTATCCGACTTGACCTGACCGTTATTTAATCTCCTGAATAATAAACTTGAGTTAATCTCTACTTTCTTAAGAACCTTTTTCAAGTTCATTATCCCTTTTATACCATGTTATGAACATCATGTAATCATTTAAGTTAATAATGTTCGTTTTGTCGGTATTTGGTTCTTAAGTCAAAAAAATAGACTTCTTACACTTACATGTTGTTAATTTGGTCAAAGGTTCGTCATATCCAGAATTATGTTAATGATTTGGATAACATATATATCATATATATTCATCATATACCTGTATTTGTAATATTACATCACATTTAGAGGTAAGAAATGAAATGCACCGTTCATGGAGACGGTAAGCCGTACGTACGCATGAACGCTTCTTCCATTTCTATTTCATATTTTCTGGAATGGAATCATAATGATATAAGAGTATGTTATAACATATATAATATCATTAACTTTATCCTTTACGCATCCCACATATGGTATTAACGAATCAAATCACTTTCAGGGGGTGGTAGTCCGCACTTCCTAAAATGGAGATATCGTGTTTACCCATAATGGAAACAATAATGGTATTCCATAAATGAAAAATACAGAAGCTTAAGGAAAGAATAAACATATTATATATCATATATAAAAATAGTGACATCATAATGGCCACCTTTGAAGGTGTTAAATGAGTATTGAACAATCATCGTTTCAGGAGGTAGAATTTCGCCGTCCACGGAAACCGTATGTTCTTTAACCATTTGATATAGTTTTGTGAGAGTGTAGCTAGAATAAATCATATAAAAACATCCTAGTATATTTAAGATACTGGTGTTGTTACAAAAGAAGTAAATAAAAATAGTTTAGGGGGTTGGAGAAGCAAAATAAAACAAATGAACATGAGAGAATGAATTACCTTTAAAAGTGTAACTCCTTTTGATTTGAGCATAAAGTCTTTCTTTGAAAGGATTCTGCCCAAAGGGAATACTCTAGGATGAGGACAGGGATTTGGAGAGAGTAAATGGGCCGGGTATGGCCGAGCCAAAGTCTTGAGGAGTGTGTGAAATGAGGTAGAGGTGGGGGCCTTTTATAAGAGGAGAGGAGGGGCACTTTTGGAAATCATGAAACTATTATTTTATTCTCAAAAGTGTTTCGAATTTATAAGGTCCCACATTGATATATTTCGAATATAAGATGATAAGGCTTCTAAATATTCCCATCCAATGGTTTTTGGACAAGTTTAGGTTTTATATATTACATTATCTTTCCATTTTATTTAAATCGTTAAATAATGAAATCATCGTTGCATCATCATGATGTCGTAATTAAATTAATTTATTTAATATCTAAAAATTATAAAACAAAAATACTATGATTTAGGAAATATTTTTATCTTTCTAATTAATATTTATTGTCAAAATTTGGACTTGTGTAACCCCACTTAAAAACTGTTTTAGTAAAACAAGTCAAGTTTGTGTCAATTTAATTTTAACATTAAATAAATATATATTAATGTCATTTTCCAACCCAAGTGGCACCATGGGGTCTCCAAGTTGACCCATGGGTTGTCTTGGTCGGCCAGGACTCATAAAATAGGAGTAGGACAAGTGTCATGGTGTTTTCATATTTTTATAATATCATTTTTACCTTAAATTACACTAATTACCTCTAATCGCTATTAATGAAAAAAAGTTACCATTCACCAAAAAATTATTTTCATCCCATTGAACCACATTTTACATACTAATGACAACCATGTATGTTGGATTTTAAAAATTCAATACACATTAGTGATAATCTTTCATTTAACTGAAAAATCAGTTTGCTTGACTACCACTTAGTGGTTTCACTATTCATCAAAAATTGGAGTTTTTCAGAAAATTACCAAAAATTCACCCTAAGATATATTTGATATTCTGAATTCAAAAATGATGTTTATATTACCTAATTCAAATAATATATGTAGAATTAATTAATTTAATAATTAACTCCCGCTATCAAAACAAATAGCGTGTTTTTAAGAAACAATAAGTATCAAAAGATTGATACTAGTTTAAGTCCGATTTAAAAGTAAAATTAATTCCAACGACCACTATTGAATTTAATGGCAAAAATATTTTCTAATTTCACTTTAAAACCAATTCAAAAGATTATCTAATCATATAAATAAATTATATTAGAAAGAGGTTTTGAATTAAAACACAACATTTTACACTATTCATTAAAAAATGAACTTTATCGGAAAAATACCAAAAAATTAAACAAAGAAAAATTTGATGTCCCGATTCTAAAGAAGAGTTTTATTTGGTCCAAAAGAATTTATAAGGGTGATCAAAACTATATTTAATGACAATTCTCCATCAAAAGGCGATAAGTGAACCTTTAGTGAAAATTAGGGTATAAAAGCCTAAAATTGAATTCTTTCCGTATTTTAAGCCTTTATCTTTTATTGGATAAATGTAAAAACATTTAAAAAAACATATATAATCATATTTTAGTTATTTCTATCCATTCCCACCAATACAACGGCTACATGTTAACTACCATTTAAAATAATATTATTTTATTATTAGAGTGCAACGTAAGATTCCCAAGAAACTCGTTGTTGCGTGTTGGGTACGCCATTGAGCATAGTGTCCCCTTTAAAGTCATATTAATTTTTCATTCACAAATATGGATAAAAATAAAAATGTCATATTCTTTATTTACCTGGGGAGTTACATCCTTCCCCCCTTTTGGAAATTGCGTCCTCGCAATTTTAAAATTGGGCTTGGAAACATCCTTGAAAGTCCCACATCGGAACAAGAGTCGGTAAATAAATCACTTTAAAATAAAGAAAGATAAGTACAGAGGTCACCCGAGTTAACCCATACTAGGATTCCATGTAATAAAAAATGGACATGGATGAGAAAACATAGGGTCATGTTCTGATGGAGAGTGATAGAAAACATGTTTAGGAGAAAGTTAACAATAAGAAAATCACAAACTTGTGATGAGTTAAATGGTATTCGATTCCCCAGTAGGAAAAGTTAATAGACAAAATTTTTGTCTTCAGTTACTTTTTGTTGAGGAATTTATTTATAAGGACACATAATCACTTATCATGTTGACTTTCAACTTTTATTAGATTCCTTACACAAACTCATATTTTCTCCAGAAGATGAGTATTTAGGAGGACTTGTTCACATTAAGAGTACAATAATCAACTTCTAGAGAATCACCTAATCCACCAAAGAGAACTATATACATCCCATGTATTTAGTCTTTAACCAAAACCAAAACCAAAAAGGTTAGTACAAGGTTAGATAATCCAGAAAAGGATAACCCATTAAAAAGAAAATCTATGCTTAATCTCCAAAATTTGTCCAACAAAACCCAAAGTTCAACGAGGACCATCCGATAAACAATTTGTCCATAAAATTCTTCAAAGTAAACCAATATAAGATTGAAACCCAAATATTTTAAGGATTTAGTCACATAGTCTTCCAAGTTAAATCGTAACATTTATCTCCAAACAACATCAGTTGCTCCTAAAGTCTCGTATTGAAAAGTAATTAACCTAATAACATATCCTCCATGATAGGTTAATCATTTTTATAAATAACCCAAAATAAACTTACTCTTAATTCATAAAATCATCTAACTATAAAGAATAATTCAAACTAACCAGGGACTTCACGTAGTCCAGTGGTAGGTGATAAATACCAGTCACACTTTGGTTGTGGGTTCGATTCCCGCAGCTTTGTCCGACACGACGGGATGTCACACGGTCTGAGTGTTGTCCTTTTTCCAAAACTATATAATTCTTAAAACATCCCCCAAAACGAGATAAAATATTCAAAAATTATCATAACATATTTTAACCTCAAGTTTATCTAATTCCTTTCATTTTCCATCATATCATAGAGTAACCGATAATTACCTAAAAAGTAAGGATCATATAAACCCTAATGGTTACCTTAATAATTATTACCTGAATTTACACATAGAGTTGGCCATCTCATACATGATGCATTAGAGAACTCACCAAGGTTGAAGTTGTTGATCAAGACTCCTTGATAGTTGGTTTAGAACAACCATGAGATTCCTCATTGAATCCCCCATCTCATCCAGTCTCTTAATCAGATAACCACCACAGTTTCCTTCAAACCCATTGTCACATTGGTGCCTGCTAGATCCAGCCATTTACTAAAACCAAAACGGTCAGCGTGAGTATATCAACATAACCATCATGTACTAAAGAGGAAGATAAACACTAAGATATACTTACTCATTCACTTTATCAAAAACTATGACTCTTTCTGAAATCCTAACCATTATGGTAATGTCACTTGTGCTTAGAGAATACCCTAACCTCTAAAGTTATCTAAACCTCCCTCTAATACCAACTATAAGTCCCCAGCCTTAAACCTTACATAATATTGAGTTATCACAAGATTAAACGTTGAGGATCTTTTCAGGTTTAGAGTTTTAGAGAATTAGATCTTGAAACTTGAATTAAATTCCACCTTTAAACAAAGTGGTTACCTAAAAGACAGGATTCATTCTTCCCAACAACGGAAACATATTTAAAATAAAACATGGATTCTTTCTTGACACATCCTTGACTCTATCATCTTATCATGTACCTTTCCCGTGACCTGTGAAAAACATTTCAAAAACTTGGGATGAGCATAAAAAGCTCAGTAAGGGAAACACAAAGAATGAAAACTGTTAGTTTTTCAAACATCAAGTAAACCATGTATACTCTATCAAAGCAATACCTTCACCTTCATGGAGTAGTAAAAACTCTTCACTGAATAAAGTATCATTACTTACCTTTTTGTAACCAAAGGATTACCATAAAACCCATATAAAGAACACATAACATATATAAAGGCAACTTGGGACATAAACATACTTAAGGGGAATAACCATACGGTCGACTTTCACACATATCACTTAATGGAATAGCCATACGGCCAATTTCCATACATACTTAATGGAATATCCATACGGCCGACTTCCATACCCAATGCATTGGAGGTTATAATGTAACCACCCCTCCTGGTATTCACGGCACCACCCGTCATAATGTCCAAGTACCATTATTACACATAAAATATGGAAAATATAAACATTTCAATAATAATATTTCATTTACAATCACAATAAATAATTCCCAGATATTGAATTAATCAATCCATTTTCAAAAACCATTTAAAAGTGATTTTTGAATCAAAGTGTCACATACCACTTTGAAGCTTTTAATGGAATTATAATTTTAAAACCTTAATGTCCATATAAATAAATACTGAAAACCATTTTGAAAACATGGACATTAAATATAATGATTTATAATAATAAATCTTTAAAACATTTAAAATGATATTTTTGTTAAAGCGTTTTTAACAAAATGAGAGACTCTTGAATACAAATAATAGCGGAATAACATTTTATCCGAACTTTATAATATCATGGGAATAAAAGGATTCATGATATAATATGTCAAAGGACATTATACACACCATATAAGAGTGAATTGGTGCATAACAACAATGAAGTCTCAAAAGAAATGTATAATGAGATAAAATCCATTATAAAGAAGGTATCCTTAAATTAAGGATAAATCAATCTCATAATTATGTGTGAAAAATATAAATACACCCAATATAAGTGGATATTAAGTGTAAAACAATCAAATTTTATTCACACATATAAAAAGTATTACATATTCAATAACTACATGTTGAACCCAAAGAAATCGAAATTGGGTTAAGAAGTTCCCTTGGTAAAATTCGACAGCCTAACGACGTCACATAAAATTTTACATAAAGGGTTGATGAGAGAGATAAAGGGTATCTCATAACTTGGACATAAAATTTACATAAATAAGTATATATAATAACATATCCCAACATAATAGTATGTGAATTAAAAGACATAACAAAAGAAGTCTTTTAAAAAGAGGAGGGTGAAAGGTCCCCTTACCGAGTTGGGTAACTTTCAAAACGTACACCCAATGGAAGAAGGGTCATAAAATGAAGATGTGAATACCCATAAATGAATTTATACTAAAAAAAGTGTATAATAATGGGCATTACATACACCACTCAAAGGAAATTGTGGAAAATGTAGCATAAATCTCACGGGAATAAAAGTGAAATGAACAATCCCTTACGAAAACTTGGCAGCCTAACGGCGCCACTTAAAACTTTAAAAATGGATTGATGAGATCAAATAGATTATCTCATCATATTACAATAAAATGTACAGAAAGAGGAATATAAAAGAACATCCCCCATCAGAACAAAGAGGAGCTTAAAAGAAATGACATAATAGAGTGTACTTATAAAGAAAGGGAGGAGTAGGATCCCTTACCTCGTATCCGACTTGACCTGAACGTTCTTTAATCTCCATAATAATAAACTTGAGTTAATCTATACTTGATTAAGAACCTTTTTCAAGTTCATTACCCCTTTTATTCCATGTTATGAACATCATGTAATCATTTAAGTTAATAATGTTCATTTTGTCGGTATTTGGTTCTTAAGTCAAAAAATAGACTTCTTACACTTACATGTTGTTAATTTGGTCAAAGGTTCGTTATATCCAGAATGATGTTAATGATTTGGATAACATATATATCATATATATTCAGCATATACCTGTATTTATAATATTACATCACATTTAGAGGTAAGAAATGAAATGCACCGTTCATGGAGATGGTAAGTCGTACGTACGCATGAACGCTACTTTCATTTCTATTTCATATTTTCTGGAATGGAATAATAATGATATAATATTATGTTATAACATATATAATATCATTAACTTTATCCTTTACACATCCCACATATGGTATTAACGAATCAAATCACTTTCAGGGGGTGGTAGTCCGCACTTCCTAAAATGGAGATATCGTGTTTACCCATAATGGAAACAATAATGGTATGCCATAAATGAAAAATACAGAAGCTTAAGGAAAGAATAAAAATATTATATATCATATATAAAAATAGTGACATCATAATGTCCACCTTTGAAGTTGTTAAATGAGTATTGAACAATCATCGTTTCGGGAGGTAGAATTTCTCCATCCACAGAAACTGTATGTTCTTTAACCATTTGATGTAGTTGTGTGAGAGTGTAGCTCGAATAAATCTTATAACAATATCCTAGTATATTGAAGATACTGTTGTTGTTACAAAAGAAGTAAATAAAAAGAGTTTAGGGGGTTGGAGAAGCAAAATAAAACAAATGAGCATGAGAGAATGAATTACCTTTAAAAGTGTAACTCCTTTTGATTTGAGCCTAAAGGCTTCCTTTGAAAGGATTATGCCCAAAGGGAATCCTCTAGGATGAGGACAGGGATGTGGAGAGAGTAAATGGGCAGGGTATGGCCGAGACAAAGGCTTGAGGAGTGTGTGAAATGAGGTAGAGGTGGGGGCCTTTTATAAGAGGAGAGGAGGGGCACTTTTGGAAATCATGAAACTATTATTTTATTTTCAAAAGTGTTTCGAATTTATAAGGTCCCAAATTGATTTATTTCAAATATAAAATGATAAGACTTCGAAATATTTCCATACAATAGTTTTTGGACAAGTGTAGGTTTTATATATTACATTATCTTTCCATTTTATTTAAATCGTTAAATAATGAAATCATCGTTGCATCAACATGATGTCGTAATTAAATTAATTTATTTAATATCTAAAAATTATATAAAAAAAATACTATGATGTAGGAAATCTTTTTATCTTTCTAATGAATATTTATAGTCAAAATTTGGACTTGTGTAACCCCAATTAAAAACTGTTTTAGTAAAACAACTCATGTTTGTGTCAATTTAATTTTAACATTAAATAAATATATATTAATGTCATTTTCCAACCAAAGTGGCACCATGGGGTCCCAAAGTTGACCCATGGGTTTTCTTGTTCGGCCATGACTCATCCAATAGGAGTAGGGCAAGTGTAATGGTGTTTTCATATTTTTATAATATCATTTTTACCTTAAATTACACTAATTACCTCTAATCGCGATTAATGAAAAAAAGTTACTATTTACCAAAAAATTATTTTCATCCCATTAAACTAAATTTTACATACTAATGACAACCATGTATGTCGGATTTTAAAAATTCAATACACATTAGTGGTAAACTTTCATTTAACTGAAAAATCAGTTTGCTTGATTACCACTTAGTGGTTTCACTATTCATCAAAAAATGGTGTTTTTCAGAAAATTACCAAAAATTCACCCTAAGCTATATTTGATATTCCGAATTCAAAAATGACGTTTATATTACCTAATTCAAAGAATATAAGTATAATTAATTAATTTAATAATTAACTTCCGCTGTCAAAACAAATAGCGTGTTTTTAAGAAACAATAAGTATCAAAAGATTGATACTAGTTTAAGTTCGATTTAAAAGTGAAATTAATTCCAACGACCACTATTGGATTTAATGGTAAAAATATTTTCTAATTTCACTTTAAAACAAATTCAAAAGATTATCTAATCATATAAATAAATTAGATTAGAAAGAGGTTTTGAATTAAAAAACAACATTTTACACTATTCATTAAAAATGAACTTTATCGGAAAAATACCAAAAAAATACACAAAGTAAAATTTGATGTCCCGATTCTAAAGAAGAGTTTTATTTGGTCCAAAATAATGTATAAGAGTGATCAAAACTATATTTAATGACAGTTCTCCATCAAAAGGCGATAAGTGAACCTTTAGTGAAAATTAGGGTATAAATGCCTAAAATTGAATTCTTTCCGTATTTTAAGCCTTTATCTTTTATTGGATAAATGTAAAAACATTTAAAAAAACATATATAATCATATTTTAGTTATTTATATCCATTCCAGCCAATACAACGGCTACATGTTAACTACCATTTAAAATAATATTATTTTATTATTAGAGTGCAACGTAAGATTCCCAAGAAACTCGTTGTTGCGTGTTGGGTACGCCATTGAGCATAGAGTCCCCTTTAAAGTCATATTAATATTTCATTCACAAATATGGATAAAAATAAAAATTTCACATTCTTTATTTACCTGGGGTGTTACATCTTTCCCCCCTTTTGGAAATTGCGTCCTCACAATTTTAAAATTGGGCTTGGAAATATCCTTGAAAGTCCCACATCGGAACAAGAGTCGGTAAAACAATCACTTTAAAATAAAGAAAGATAAGTACAGAGGTCACCCGAGTTAACCCATGCTAGGATTCCATGTAGGAAAACATGGACATGGAGGAGAAAACATAGGGTCATGTTCTGATGGAGAGTGATAGAAAACATGTTTAGGACAAAGTTAACAATAAGAAAATCACAAACTTGTGATGGGTTAAATGGTATTCGATTCCCCACTAGGAAAAGTTAATAGACAAATTTTTTTTTTAAGTTACTTTTTGTTGAGGAATTTATTCATAAGGAAACATAATCACTTATCATGTTGACTTTCAACTTTTATTAGATTCCTTACACAAACTCATATTTTCTCCAGAAGACGAGTATTTAGGAAGACTTGTTCACATTAAGAGTACTATAATCAACTTCTAGAGAATCACCTAATCCACCAAAGAGAACTATATACATCCCATGTCTTTAGTCTTTAACCAAAACCAAAACCAAAAAGATTAGTACAAGGTTAGATAATCCAGAAAAGGATAACCCATTAAAAAGAAAATCTATGCTTAATCTCCAAAATTTGTCCAACAAAACCCAAAGTTCAACGAGGACCATCCGATAAACAATTTGTCCATAAAATTCTTCAAAGTAAACCAATCTAAGATTGAAACCCAAATATTTGAAGGATTTAGTCACATAGTCTTCCAAGTTAAATCGTAACATTTATCTCCAAATAACATCAGTTTCTCCTAAAGTCTCGTATTGAAAAGTAACTAACCAAATCACATATCCTCCATGATAGGTTAATCATTTTCATAAATAACCCAAAATCAAATTACTCTTAATTCATAAAATCATCTAACTAAAAAGAATAATTCAAACTAACCAGGGACTTCACGTAGTCCAGTGGTAGGAGATAAATACCAGTCGCACTTTGTTTGTGGGTTCGATTCCCGCAGCTTTTTCCGACACGACAGGTTGTCACACGGTCTGCGTGTTGTCCTTTTTCCAAAACTATATAATTCTTAAAACATCCCCCAAAACGAGATAAAATCTTCAAAAATGATCATAACATATTTTAACCTCAAGTTTATCTCATTCCTTTCATCTTCCATCATATCATAGAGTAACCCATAATTACCTAAAAAGTAAGGATCATATAAACCCTAATGGTTACCTTAATAATTATTACTTGAATTTCCACATAGAGTTGGCCATCTCATACATGATGCATTAGAGAACTCACCAAGGTTGAAGTGGTTGATCAAGACTCCTTCATAGTTTGTTTAGAACAACCATGAGATTCCTCATTGAATCCCCCATCTCATCCAGTCTCTTAATCAGAGAACCACCACAGTTCCCTTCAAACCCATTGTCACTTTGGTGCCTGCTAGATCCTGCCATTTACTAAAACCAAAAAGGTCAGTATGAGTATATCAACATAACCATCATGTACTAAAGAGGAAGATAAACACTAATATATACTTACTCATTCACTTTATCAAAAACTAGGACTATTTCTGAAATCCTAACCATTATGGTAATGTCACTTGTGCTTAGAGAATACCGTAACCTCTAAAGTTATCTAAACCTCCCTCTAATACCAACTATAAGGCCCCAGCCTTAAACCTTACATAATCTTTAGTTATCACAAGATTACACGTTGAGGATCTTTTCAGGTTTAGAGTTTTAGAGAATTAGATCTTGAAACTTGCATTACATTCCACCTCTAAACAAAGTGGTTACATAAAAGACAGGATTCATTCTTCCCAACAACGGAAACATATTTAAAATAAAACTTGGATTCTTTCTTGACACATCCTTGACTCTATCATCTTATCATGTACCTTTCCCGTGACCTGTGAAAAACATTTCAAAAACTTGGGATGAGCATAAAAAGCTCAGTAAGGGATACACAAAGAATGAAAATAGTTAGTTTTTCAAACATCAAGTAAACCATGTATACTCTATCAAAGTAATACCTTCACCTTCATGAAGTAGTAAAAACTATTCACTGAATAAAGTATCATTACTTACCTTTTTGTAACCAAAGGATTACCATAAAACCCATATAAATAACACATAACATATATAAAGGTAACTTGGGACAGAAACCTACTTAAGTGGAATAACCATACGGTCGACTTCCACACATATCACTTAATGGAATAGCCATACGTCCAATTTCCATACATACTTAATGGAATATCCATACGGCCGACTTCCATACCCAATGCATTGGAGGTTATAACGTAACCACCCGTCCTGGTATTCACGGCACCACCCGTCATAATGTCCAAGTACCATTATTACACATAAAATATGGAACATATAACCATTTCAATAACAATATTTCATTTGCAATCACAATAAATAATTCCCAGATATTGAATTAATCAATCCATTTTCAAAAACCATTTAAAAGAGATTTTTGAATCAAAGTGTCCCATACCACTTTGAAGCTTTTAATGGAATTATAATTTTAAAACATTAATGTCCATATAAATAAATACAGAAAACCATTTTGAAAACATGGACATTAAAGATAATGATTTAGAATAATAAATCTTTAAAACATTTAAAATGATATTTTTGTTAAAGATTTTTTAACAAAATGAGAGACTCTTGAATACAAATAATAGCGGAATAACATTTTATCCGAACATTATAATATCATGAGAATAAAAGGATTCATGATATAATATGTCAAAGGATAGTATACACACCATATGAGAGTGAATTGGTTCATAACAACAATGAAGTCTCAAAAGAAATGTAAAATGAGATGAAATCCATTATAAAGAAGGTATCCTTAAATTAAGGATAAATCAATCTCATAATTATGTGTGAAAAATATAAATACACCCAATATAAGTGGATATTAAGTGTTAAACAATCAAAGTTTATTCACACATATTAAAAGGATGACATATTCAATAACTACATGTTGAACCCAAAGAAATCGAAATTGGGTTAAGAAGTTCCCTTGGTAAAATTCGACAGCCTAACGACGTCACATAAAATTTTACATAAAGGGTTGATGAGAGAGATAAAGGGTATCTCATAACTTGGACATAAAATTTACATAAATAAGGATATATAAGAACATATCCCAACATAATAGTATGTGAATTAAAATACATAACAAAATAAGTCTTTTAAAAAGAGGAGGGTGAAAGGTCCCCTTACCGAGTTGGGTAACTTTCGAAACGTACACCCAATGGAAGAAGGGTCATACAATGAAGATGTGAATACCCATAAATGAAATTATACTACAAAAAGTGTATAATAATGGGAATTACATACACCACTCAAAGGAAATTGTGGCAAATGTAGCATAAGTCTCACGGGAATAAAAGTGAAATGAACAATCCCTTACGAAAACTTGGCAGCCTAACGGCGCCACTTAAAACTTTCAAAATGGATTGATGAGATCAAATAGAGTATCTCATCAAATTACAATAAAATGTACAGAAAGAGGAATATAAAAATAACATCACCCATCATAACAAAGAGGAGCTTAAAAGAAATGGAATAATAGAGTGTACTTATAAAGAAAGAGACGAGTAGGATCCCTTACCTCGTATCCGACTTGACACGACCGTTCTTTAATCTCCTGAATAATAAACTTGAGTTAATCTCTACTTGATTAAAAACCTTTTTCAAGTTCATTATCCCTTTTATACCATGTTATGAACATCATGTAATCATTTATGTTAATAATGTTCATTTTGTCAGTATTTGGTTCTTAAGTCAAAAAAATAGACATCTTACACTTAAATGTTGTTAATTTGGTCAAAGGTTAGTTATATCCAGAATTATGTTAATGATTTTGATAACATATATATCATATATATTCATCATATACCTGTATTTATAATATTACATCACATTTAGAGGTAAGAAATGAAATGCACCGTTCATGGAGACGGTAAGCCGTACGTACGCATGAACGCTACTTCCATTTCTATTTCGTATTTTCTGGAATGTAATCATAATGATATAAAAGTATATTATAACATATATAATATCATTAACTTTATCCTTTACACATCCCACATATGGTATTAACGAATCAAATCACTTTCAGGGGGCGGTAGTCCGCACTTCCTAAAATGAAGATATCGTGTTTACTCATAATGGAAACAATAATGGTATGCCATAAATGAAAAATACAGAAGCTTAAGGAAAAAATAAACATATTATATATCATATATAAAAATAGTGACATCATAATGGCCACCTTTGAAGGTGTTAAATGAGTATTGGACAATCATCGTTTCGGGAGGTAGAATTTCGCCATCCACGGAAACCGTATGTTCTTTAACCATTTGATGTAGTTGTGTGAGAGTGTAGCTCGAATAAATCTTATAACAAAATCCTAGTATATTGAAGATACTGGTTTTGTTACAAAAGAAGTAAATAAAATGATTTTAGGGGGTTGTAGAAGCAAAATAAAACAAATGAACATGAGAGAATGAATTACCTTTAAAAGTGTAACTCCTTTTGATTTGAGACTAAAGGCTTCCTTTGAAAGGATTCT
Organism: Viscum album; assembly: GCA_963277665.1. Lineage (NCBI taxonomy): Eukaryota > Viridiplantae > Streptophyta > Magnoliopsida > Santalales > Viscaceae > Viscum > Viscum album. The sequence continues at coordinate 1,297,661,772 of OY728136.1, forward strand.
GCCCAAATGGAATCCTCTAGGATTAGGAGAGGTATGTGGAGAGAGTAAATGGGAAGGTTATGGCCAAGCCAAAGGCTTGAGGAGTGTGTGAAATGAGGTAGAGGTGGGGGCCTTTTATAAGAGGAGAGGAGGGGCACTTTTGGAAATCATGAAACTATTATTTTATTTTCAAAAGTGTTTCTAATTTCTAAGGTCCCAAATTGATATATTCCGAAGATAATAAGATAAGACTTCGAAATATTCCCATCCAATAGTTTTTGGACAAGTGTAGGTTTTAGATATTACATTATCTTTCCATTTTATTTAAATCGTTAAATAATGAGGTCATCGTTGCATCATCATGATGTCGTAATTAAATTAATTTATTTAATATCTAAAAATTATAAAACAAAAATACTATGATGTAGGAAATCGTTTTATCTTTCTAATGAATATTTATAGTAAAAATTTGGACTTGTTTAACCCCACTTAAAAACTGTTTTAGTAAAACAACTCATGTTTGTGTCAAATTAATTTTAACATTAAATAAATATATATTAATGTCATTTTCCAACAAAAGTGGCTCCATGGGGTCCCCAAGTTGACCCATGGGTTGTCTTGGTCGGCCATGACTCATCCAATAGGAGTAGGACAAGTGTCATGGTGTTTTCATATTTTTATAATATCATTTTTACCTTAAATTACACTAATTACCTCTAATCGCGATTAATGAAAAAAAGTTACTATTCACCAAAAAATTATTTTCATCCCATTGAACCACATTTTACATACTAATGACAACCATGTATGTCTGATTTTAAAAATTCAATACACATTAGTGGTAAAATTTCATTTAACTGAAAAATCAGTTTGCTTGATTACAACTTAGTGGTTTCACTATTCATCAAAAATTGGAGTTTTTCAGAAAATAACAAAAAATTCACCCTAAGCTATATTTGATATTCTGAATTCAAAAATGATGTTTATATTACCCAATTAAAAGAATACAAGTATAATTAATTAATTTAATAATTAAATCCCGCTGTCAAAACAAATAGCATGTTTTTAAGAAACAATAAGTATCAAAAGATTGATACTAGTTTAAGTCCGATTTAAAAGTGAAATTAATTCCAACGACCACTATTGGATTTAATGGTAAAAATATATTCTAATTTCACTTTAAAACCAATTAAAAAGATTATCTAATCATATAAATAAATTAGATTAAAAAGAGGTTTTGAATTAAAACAAAACATTTTACACTATTCATTAAAAAATGAACTTTATCGGAAAAATACCAAAAAATTACACAAAGTAAAATTTGATGTCCCGATTCTAAAGAAGAGTTTTATTTGGTCCAAAAGAATTTATAAGAGTGATCAAAACTATATTTAATGACAGTTCTCCATCAAAAGGCGATAAGTGAACCTTTAGTGAAAATTAGGGTATAAAAGCCTAAAATTGAATTCTTTCCGTATTTTAAGCCTTTATCTTTTATTGGATAAATGTAAAAACATTTAAAAAAACATATATAATCATATTTTAGTTATTTCTATCCATTCCCGCCAATACAACGGCTACATGTTAACTACCATTTAAAATAATATTATTTTGTTATTAGAGTGCAACGTAAGATTCCCAAGAAACTCGTTGTTGCGTGTTGGGTACGCCATTGAGCATAGCGTCCCATTTAAAGTCCTATTAATATTTCATTCACAAATATGGATAAAAATAAAAATGTCATATTCTTTATTTACCTGGGGTGTTACATCGGGATCTGAGCATCCCTAGTTCCAAAGCTTAATATCACTCTCAGTCTATGATTGACATTCCTTAAAAATATATTCTCATTTTTCTTATAATTTTTGAGAACTACCTTGTTTGTACAAATCCAACATTTTACTTTTAGTATTATATGAGGATACTACAAACATAATTTTATCTAGGAACTAATAATATAAATTAGCCTCTCCATATAGTTATAAAAACATCAATTTCTCAACTTATGTATCCAAGGACAAGTCTTATGAATCCTTCAAGGAATTCAAAAAAAATTTATACACAACATCACTTCCTCCCTAATTAATATAAAATTAGAATTTGTTATCCCTCAAAAGTCTTAATTATTTATAAAATACTTTTATGTAATTATGGTTATGAAATCACCTACCAATAAAAATTATAATAAATTAAAATCTAATTCTTTGAAAAAAAAAACAAAACATTAAATCACTTAATTTTACTCTAAAAATTTCAATTCAACCATAAATTAAAAATATATTGAAAAATTTCTTCACATCTTTAAATTTAATATTTCAAATCAACTAACTCAATCACATATAATGTTTTTAAAATATTATTCATTCAAATTTACAATTTATTCAAAGTTTCATAAATAATATTATTTATGAGAAAATATAATTCCATTGAAAAATCACTAAAACATTTATGAGGTAAATTTTAAATAGGTATTTATAAATGAAAATTTAGAATAATTTTCATTTTAGTAATAAATGTCCATGTTTTTAACCAATTATAAAACTAATGTACACTTCTACTATGAACTAATATATTTCATGAATCTAAATTACAAATCTAACTATAGAACAAAATATTAATAAATTAACATGAATATATATGTGTAATACACTAAAAGACATTACCATATCGCATAACGTTTATATTTGTTTATTTGATAGGTTATCATTTTACATCGATTATGCATTGATATATTCTAAAATTTTATAGGGATAGTATTGGTAGTGTTGTACAAATTTGTACTCACAACCTATATAGGTATCTTAATGTGTGTGAATATTTCCTTGTTTGATATGCATGTAAGGAAAAGGTCCTATATTAGATGGTTGAGATGGAGGTTTTGTGTTGGTGTGTTGTGACAACGTGCAAACTCTTTACTAGTTTTGGGTATGTCACAATCCATTTTGTGTATTTTGGACGATATATACATGATCATACCATGGGTGACCGCACTTTTTTGGTGTACAAATATATGAAATTAAAGTATAACAAATTTTTTAAAACATTTGTTGATTATTTATAAAAAATTAACTTATCAATGTAAAGTACATGTTATTAAGATTATTGTGATTGATGATTTTTTATTGAAACACCTAATTTTTATTGTCATCTATACATGAGAGTAACATACCCATGTATATATAAATCGTGAGTTACTAGGGATATGATTATTGTGAATACATTTGACTATTATTGTTTGGTTTATTTTTTATAAATATGATTCATTGCTTTATGGATTTACTTTTACCCATAGGTGGAAAGAGAGAGTGTGTGTTAATTTATTATTCTCATTGCATCATATTCACATGTCATTGTTATGAATTATTTTAGGATTTATTACCTAATTTTATGATGAGGGTTAAATTATATAAAGCATTAATAATAACTAATAAAATTTGTCCTATATAACATGATAGTTGAACTCTACTTGATTGAACTATATTTACTAGTCCTTTTTTTGGATATATTAAGTATTGTTATGTGTACCTATTAGTGATTTCAAATTTCTCAATAGTGGGTAGGATAGGATATACTAATTACAATATGCATAAAAGCCTTGCATCATAGGGTCTGTGTGAATAGTGTAGTAGTATATATTTTCTATTAAGTTTTTTCCATAATATATAAAATCATTAATAGTGATAGAGTTGTATATTAGGCCATATATATAGAATTATAGAGACACACCACTGCGATGCCGTTATTTTGAGTACATGGAGGGTGTATATGTTCGTGCTACACTAAAATTTAATCCAGATCGACCTATTACACATGTAACTGGTATCAATCAAAAAAATTATCAGCAATTATTTTTGGTGTTTTAGTACACTGGGAATGAGGTCCCAAGAGTTAGGTTGATCATGATGAAATTTTTCATAGTGTTTCAGCTACAATATATACCATTGTTCATGGGTGAGGGTGGACTACATGACTTTGTGTACTGGATTGATTCAATATTGAAAAACTTTGATTAGTTTGATATACCCTTAGAGATGAAGGTAAAACATGAGACCAATTTTCCTCATAGACCAGCTAAGAACATGTTGGATATACTGGTCAAGTATGACTAGCTTCTGTGGATATCTTGAAAGTATTACTAGGATCATTTCATCAATATTTTCTTCTATAAGAAACTAAAGGTGGGCCAAGCCTAGGATTTTATTTTCATTTTTAGGGAGGCATACCTATTGTGGATTATACTAACAAATTTATTGATATGTTGTGGTTAAGACCTATGTATATGTGTGATGAGACTACCAAGGTCTATTTTATTATTATACAATAAGTAATAATTTTGAATCATAGGTTAATATATTCCACTTGGCATCCTTTCGATAGGTTTTGAATCTATCCATTATCACTAATAAGAACCGGATGGATGGTAAATCAACAATGTAGTTCTCAAATTCAATTGATATTTGGATTGTGTTTTCAACTATATGTATATAGAGGTATGAAGAAACTCATGAAATTAATAACATACATGATATATAGGACATGTGTTTATATATTTCTCTAAGAGGGATGTATTTTTTAGAGTGTTACCATCTTGTGGAGCCACGACATATATGGCCCGATTGTGAATGGCTACTGAAAAAGATTCATTATTATTTGGATGTGATGAACCTATAATTTTAATGTGGAATAAAACAATAAATATCTATTCGTCATGAATTTTTGATAGACTCGGGGATAGAGAGTTGGTCCAAGAGCACACTATTAGTTAGGTACCTTCGGTTCCAGTGACAAATAAGGCTATGAAGAAGGATGTGGTTCCAAGAGGAAAGAAAAAACATTTTTTGTGGGAAAACCCCATGGGGAGTTTGGAAATAGTATCCTAGGGTTTGGTATTAGGTTAGATTTATGCAATCAAGAAAAATACTTCTGAATGAGGTGGGGAGCCATCGACTATTCAATGTACGATTCTAGAGTCACCATATAACGAAGTAGAACACTATAAATTAAAATTACCCTATCATATTAATATAATATAATATATATCATATAAAATCACTTATAGAACACAATAAGAAAACCATAAATTAATAATTAATGAAATAAGAGGTAAATCTTTGAGTAAAAGAACCTATACCGATGAAATAGTAACATTCCTATAGCAACCGTAATTTGACCCTTATCAATAGAAAACAATAAAATAGAATAGTAACATCAAAAATGAAATTTTAAATAAAATATGGACATTTTATAAATGAAATTATGATATAATTATATCATAGTGTATACAAATGTATATTTAAAAAAAGTTGTCATTTAAGTGTTGGTATTTCTGTAAGTAATAAATATTTATTTACTATTTTATAATTAATAAATTTATTTAAAAGATAATTAATTATCATGAAATTTATTCAAAAATAAATATTTTATTATATTATTATTTTAGGATAATATAATAAGTCTTTTTTTAATTTTTCAATGTGTTATAAAATCTGTTTTAACTTAAAAATCTATCTTTTAGAGTAAATGATGATTTTCATTAAAAATTATATTTATTATATTTAGAAAATTATTTTCATTAAATATAGTTTAGTTTTGAATACTATGCATCTAAATATTGTTAGGTAACATTTTTGGGTTTTTTATGAAATACATTATTTTTTTAGTGCATAGTAAAATAAAATAATTTACAGTATGAATACATTATAAGCTAAATACACAATTCCTTATGTCATGGATGATGTAATCACCCTTGGATAGAACTCAGATGCATCTATTACTATATTTAGTCACAATAATCAATGATAATGTTTGTCTCAAGAAAAAAATACTAAAATAATGAACAAAGTAATGAGAAATCACACCTCTCCCCCACATTAAAAACCACCCTCACCACTCTTCTCATCACACCTATAAGCCTTTAAGATTGTGAATATTCTAAACAAATCCTCTTATCTTGTCTCTCCCCATATCCAAGAGCCCATGGTCTTACTGAAATACAAAAACACATTTCCTTAAAGAGGTTCTTAGGGAGGAATATTCAAGAGGTAAAATCCTCATTATTTTTTCCTTTTATTTTATTTTCAATTTCTATCTTTTATTATACCCTCCATACATCCTATTTACAAATGATCATGATAACTCAAACATTATCCATATAATCTAATGATATAATGTTAACAGAAGAAACATAATCAATCTCATTACTCTATCTATTTTATTTAATTCTTTGTAACAATTATATATACATAATAAAAATTCATATGAAAAAAGTAGTTCATGGTGATCAAAATACCACCATAATAATATAAATAATTATAACTAAATGTCTTATCTAAGGGTTCATAATAATACCATATAATATTATGAAATATATAACCATTTACTCTTCTATTTATTCAATAATTACATGTAATTCCATTTCAAGGTGGTTATACCCATTTTTCATGATCTCTATTACTTATAAACAAGTGAACAGATCAGGAAAACAAAGAAAACGAAAGCTACTGAACAAAGAAATTAAATACTATAACTCATCAAAAAGGCCATAAATGAACATAATAAAACTATAATTAAACAATTATTTTTTTAAATGTATTTTTTTTAATTAATTAATGGATTTAATTTTATTATCTCTGATGTTAAGTTCAAGTGCATCATTAATTTGGACATAAGGTAAGGGTTTCTCTTGGAACCTCTATTTTCATTCGGTATTTTTCTGTATCTCTCTTTACCCAAATTAAATTCTTAATTATTTATATGTAATGTTCATAAATTATGTTTTAATGGCCTATATATGTGTACGATTTATAATCATTCTTTATTTTATTGGGAGATTCCTATTTTATAAGGATGTTTCTCAATCCTTCCCAATATGTAAGCCCGATTAAATGGAATGTCGTGATTTCTTTCCCAATTTCAAGTACCATATACAATATATTTTATTAAACCATAATTTGTTTTTTAAAATTACAGATTTTTTCCTGAAAAACTATATTTTTTTACAGGTGCTATTCAAACAATTATAAAAAATAAAAATTATTTTTTCCAAAATAATTATTCTTGGAAAAGTAAAATGTTTATTTATCTCAAGAATTCTTCGATGATTTTTAATAGAGTCTTTTATTCTGTTTTAAAAAATATTTTGAATATTATTCTTTATTTAGATTTATATATTATTATTTTCATCTACCATATGTTATTAAATATTTTATGATCAATTTGACTGTGGATATGATATCTTGATACTATTCACCACGATACATAGAATGGATAGTGTTTTATTTTATAGATGGTAGGAGGTTATTTTATATGTTCACATTATTTAAAATTATCCCCATTAATATGAGGAATTAATGTTAATTAGAAAAGGATCGGTGGGACCCTCTATACACACATGATTTATCGGTAGGTCTAATGATTGAAAACAGACTTGTGTTTTCAAAGAGGCCTTACGCTAGTATTTTCAGACATCTTGGTCGAGGCATTGATGATATGTTTTAGATTTATGGTATTATGCATTCCCTAATTATGATATTATAAATTCATAAAACATGTGGTATTTAACTAGTAGAATATCCATAACTATGGATCATTATCTTGTGATCAGTTATATGGATTTATTTACTCAGCTTTCATTCCTTCCATATTATGCTCATTTTTATTTTTAAAATCATGTTTTTTTGTCATTCACCATTCCTTATGTTTATGTTTATGATAACTTTTTCTATATTAAATAACCTTATATAGAATCTGAGCACACCCCTTTCTTATATTTTTTATTTCTTCCCTAAATGCCAAGATAGATATTATGAATGAATTGAATGGATAATAAAGGAGTTATTGAAGTTCCAAATGGAATCTTTATATTTATTCTCATTTCAAGTTGTAATATAAAAATATGCATTTAACATTTTCCCAACGATAGTAAACTATTCTGCACTTCGAGATATAATTTGTTTTAATCTTAAAAATATAATAAAGGCACCGAATCCGAGATACTGGGGTCGGGTTCCTTGCAGTTTGTATAAGAGGAATTTTATTCTAAATCATGGAATATAGATATAAAATACATATATTAATGAACAAAAACCTGAGATAGAATTTTTACATAAAAATAAAAGAAAATAATCTAATTTTGGCAAGGAATAAATTATCTGGATATTTCTATAAAACACATCCCTGTCTAGATACTACAAGTAGAATGGTTCTGGAACACATGTACTTATGAGTAACAACTTTGACAATGTGTTCGAGGCCTGACTTGGGGTAACCTCATTCATAGAAATGGGGGTTACTACACACCAGTTTTGGCCCTCATGGGGGATTTTCATAGGATAATTCACATTTTCATTACAAACCATTATGAATGATTTAATTTTAAATATGTACGAAAACAAAACATTTTTATGATTATGAGATTATTATAAGATTATACATGCATAAAATTAAAATTTATGTTATATCATTTGGTTGTTAGACTTTATACATTATTATTCGTATCTTAAATTAGTGTATGTCATATTTAGAAACGGTGCATAGTGATCTAAATGGAAACTGCATGATTGTGTGTCTCCCATATTGGTACTACCTGCTTTTGTAAGATAATGAAGTTGGTTCTGGAGCTGCAACTTGTGATAGGTAACTTCTAACTATACTAAGACAATTGAATCATGTTATGAACAATAACCTTACTCGTATGGAGAATTCTGATCCACAACTTGGAGTAGAAATGTTTGATAGATTCATATGACATCAACCTCTACCATTTAATTGGATAACAAATGAATCCATTCCAGATAATTGGTTAAGTTCCTTAGAGAAGATATTTTTCACTTTGGTAAGTAGTTATGGGAGGAGATTTTCATGGAAGTTTATCATCTATCAGGGGATTCTAATCAATGGGTGACATTGATTCAAAACATAAAAAAGGAGGAATAGATTGAAAATATAGAATATAAGGATTTTAAAGTAATTTTCTAAAAAAATATTCCTCATAAACAATAATTAGATACAGGAAAATAAATTCTTGAATCTGAGAAAGAATGAGGATGATAATGTTTCCTTGTATGAATTCTAATTTACAAGAATAGAACAGAATGTCACAAACTACATATTTAATTCAAGGAGAAATTTTTTATTGATTATTTGGGGGTTTAAAACAATTCCTTTGAAGAGAACTATTTTTATAAACCTTCTCATCATATAATGATATAATATCATGAGAAATCAAGACATAGAAAGCATTATCTATGTTTTATAACATTAATGGAAAGAAAGTGAAAAAGAGGGTGGTGGAGGAAATAATGTATAAAGGGATGAATAAAAAGGGGAGTTTTCCAACATGTGATGATTATGGAAGAAAACACCCAAGTTCTTGCTTAAAAGGAAAAGGAGTCTGTTACAAGTGTAGAGAAAAATGCCAACAAGCCCATGATTACATGGGAATAAAATAATCTACCAATGTTTAATGCTTCGATTTTAGGGAGATGTGAAGCTATGAAAATGATTTTCTGAATCAACAAAGAAACATTCCATAGAAAATGCCATCAGAGAAATGAAATAATTATGTGATCACAAGTACTAAGAAAGAAGTTCCTAATGTTGTGGTGGAAGGTTCTATAAACACTTCCTCAAACACGGCCAATACAATATTTAATTCTAGATCATTTCATTCCTTTAATCTTCCAAATTTTCTTTTTAAATTATATACTTCCAATTCTACATAATAAGGGAGTTATCAGTCAGAATCCCTAAGTGAAGTCTCATTGCACCAAAGACGTGTCAGGTAGTTCCCATTATGGAATATAACTATGCTATATTTTATGATTTTATATTCAAACTTATGGTCGACATTGACATAATTTATGGCATGTAATAGCTTTAAAAATATGATGGGAAAATATTTTAAAAGTAGAGGGAAATTATTATTTATAAGAAAGGTGTAGAACCCTTATATTTAGAGATGAAAAATCATCATCTGATTCATATATATGTATATATAAATATATCCACCCCCGGTAGCTATAATGAATGAATTTCATGGGGAGGAAGAGAATGAAATAGCTATGAGTGAGGAAATAAATATTCAAATTTAGGATATACCTATTGTACAAGAATACAATGATGTATTTATAGAGGATTTACCTAGACATCCTCCAGATCGATAAGTGGAATTCTCAATTGATAAAACTCCCAGTTCCAGACTGTTATCAAATATTTCATATAGAATAGGCTTGATGGAATTAATATAACATAATAAATAATTATATTAATTGAGAGATAAAGAATATATCCACCCTAGTGTTTCACTATGAGGATCCATGTTCTATTTTTCAAGAAGAATGAATGATCCATGAGGCCGTGCATTGACTATAGGAAAATAAATACAATTACAATGTAGAAAAAATATCCCCTGCCTCATATTGATGATTTATTGGATCAACTTCATGGTTATCAATATTATTAGAGGATTGAAATTCTATATGGATATCATCATTTTCATGTAAGGAAGGAGGATATTCCAAACACAACATTTCAAACCAGTTATGTTCATTATGACTTTATAGTAATTCCATTTGGACTGACCAATGAACCCTTTATTTTCATGGATCTAATGACCATTTTTTTAAAGAAAATATTTATGAATTTTTCGTGGTATTTATTGATGATATATTAGTACAATACAAATTCTATGAATACCATAAGAATAAATTATAGATTTTAATGAAAAAACTTAAAAGAAAAGAATTATATGGGATGTTTAGCATGTGTGAATTTGGGATTCAACCAGTCTATTTTCTTAGTCATATTGTCTCAATAGATGGAATCCCTATTAAACATTTATAGGAAAAGGTGGTTCATGAATGGAATATACCAAAAAACATAATTTAGGTACAGAGTTTCACTATTTGAGAAGGATATTATCATCATTTCATTCATTATTTCACTCGATTATGTAACCCATTAACCATGAATAATAATGAAGGGGTTATGATTGTGTGGATTAAATAATATGAAGAATGTCTTGAATAATTGAATAAGGGGATAGTGAATGCTCTAATCTTGACTTGACCATAAGAAAATAGTGTGTTTATGATATATTGTGATGTGTCAATGAAAGGACTCAGATGAATACTTATTCATAATTATAGATATATTACATATGCATCAATCCAAATAAAAAATAATGAACAAAACTATCAAACTCACGATCTTGAGCTAGAAGCTTTAATTTTTAGCCTGAACATGTGAATACAGTATCATTATGGTGAAATATGCGAGACATATAAAAATCAATAGAGCTTAAAATATATATTCTCACAGAATGAACTCAACTTGAAAAAAATTAGATGGGTTGATCAACTCATGGATTATGATTTTTGAATACACTACCACCTAGTGAGGAAAAATAATGTGGTAGATACATTGAGCAGGAAGGATCGTGGACTTCCAAACATAATGAGGATTGGAAGGGATCCTGTGTTCATGGATATATTAAAGATGTATATGGGAACTATCAGACAAGGTGAAACATCATTACATTTTCAATAGTTTTCCCAACTATATTTATTAGAATGTTTTAAAATTTCTCATCCTGATGATGTGATTATTCAAAATAAAATTAATTCCATGAATGATGGGATGTTGGAAGACTTTGTGTATGATGATGAAATTATAAAATTTGGGAGGAGGATATATGTTCCCTCTATAACAAAGCTAAGAAGAGAGTCATTAGATGATACCCATATCAAGAATTTCATTATACACCCTCGTAGAACTAATTTTTTTATAGATTTGATGGAACATTTTTTGTGGGGTGATATGAAGTGGAAAATTGTAGATTATGTACTAAGATGTTTAGTTTGTCAATAGGTGAAGGTTAAAAGGCAAAATCATAGGTGATTAAAGTAACCTCCTCAAATTAATACATAAAAATAGAATGACATTACAATGGATTATTTAACTAGATTTCCAAAAAAATACAAGAAATATTGATACAATATGGTAATTGTCGAAAAACATACCAAATCTACTCACTTCCTCAATATAAGGGGGGGATTTTACCCGGTAGTGTCTTGCTTGAAATTATTTTAATAATGTTTTGAAACTTCATGGATCAACTCTCTAAATTTTTTTTGATCATGATGAATGATCTACATCGAAATTATCAAAATTTCATCAGAAATAATGGGATACTAAGATTCTTTTGAGTGCTTATTATCACCCTCAAAGAGACGAGGTGCATGAAAAGACGTTTCAAACATTAGAAGACATGTTGAGATCATGATCTCCCATATTCCAAGGTACGTGAGATCAGTATTGTCCTTATGTAGTGTTTTCTTAGAGTAATAGTTTCTATTCATGTATTCAAATGGAACCATATGAAGCACCGTATGGAAAGATATGTCATACATCGACATCTTTTGATGAAGTTGGTGAAAGGAATATTGTATGCCCATATCAATTATAGGAAATAAAAAAGAAGGTAAAACTATTCAAACCCATATTAAAGAATCTCAATGAAAGAAAAAACATCTATGCCAATAATCAATGGAGGGATTTGTAATTTCTAGTGGGACATCATGTTTTTTTGAATGTATCTACATGGAAGGGTGTTATAATATTTGGGAAGAAAGGGAAAATATGACCCATTTACATTGTCCCTTTTGAAATACTAGAAAACATATGAGCTATGGATTATCATTTGGAAATTCCACCAATCCTTTCTAAGGTACACAATGTGTTCCACATCTCCCTACTAAAGAAGTACATGCCTGACCCAACACATGTACTCACATTTGATGGACTTGAATTAGAACCTGACATATATAACTATGAATAGTCTATCCATATTCTCGACACTAAAGAAAAAGTGTCAAGGAATCATACAAATCAGCTGGTAAAGGTATATTGTAAATATAATAAAATTGTATAAGAAATGTGGGAGACTGAGTAAATTACGATAAAGAACTACCCAAATATATTTATTTGGAAACAATCTCATAATTTTGAGGATGAAGTTTTTATAGGAGTAGAGAATGTAATGAACCAAAAATCTATCAATGAAATATCCCTTCTTATGTTTTTTAATATAATATAGATCATATAAAATCACATATATAACGCAATACATACATCCTAAATGGATAATGAATGAAATAAGAGGTATTTCTAGAATTTAATGAAACTGTACAAAGGAAATAGTAACATGCACATAGAAATATTATTATGAACAATATTAATAGTAAACAATCCAAGATAATAGTAACCTCACCAATGAAATTATAAATAAAATATGGACATCTTATAAATGAAATTATGGTGTAATTATATCATAGTGTTAGTAAATGAATATTTTAAAAAATTAATATTTAATTGTTGGTTTTTTTAGATGTAATAAATATTTAATTACAATATTATAATTTATAAATTCATTTAAATGAAAATAAAATTCATAAATTGTATTCATAAATAAATATTTTATTTTCTTATTATTTTAGAACAATCTTATAATATCATTGTTAATTTTCATGGTGTTATAAAATCAATTTTAACTTTAAAAATTGTATTTTTCCAGTAAATAATTATTTTAATTAAAAATTAAAATTTTCATATTGAGAAAATTAATTTCATAAAATGGATCTCATTTTTTAATTTTAAACATTAAAAAAATGGTTAGGGTGATTTTTTTTGAAATGCATGAATTTTTAGTGAATAATAAAATATGGTAATTTAATGTGTAAATACATTATTAGATAAATACCATTTTCCTTGAGTTATGGATGGTTTAAGAACTCTTGTTTGTAACTAACACACAATTATTACTTTTTTTATTCATAAAAACCAATACAATTGGTTTTATTGAGAATAGTAATAAAATAATGAATATAATAATGATAAATCACCCCACTTCTCCACTGTCAAAAACCACCTAAACCCCCTCTTATCCTCACTCATCTATGCCTCGAAAAATGTAAAACATATACCAAAGTAAAATTCCCTACTATATACCTATATATATGAGATATTTGACTTAACATAAGACCGAAACTCCTTTCCATAAGGAGGATCTCAAGGAGGAGTATTAAAGAGGTAAAATCCTAGTCATTTTTTTCTTTTATTTCATTTTAATGTTATTTCATTGATTATAATCTCATTAACTCCTATATTAAATTGATCATGATAACTCTATTATAATATATAAACTTTAAATATATCATTTTAATGTATTAAGCATCATGAATCTCTTTACTCACTCTCTTTTATTTTAAAAAATGAAATCATCATCTAGGAGGCACTGATTTAGAATATTCATGGACGACGAACTTTCATTATTCATTTTATTCATCAAGGATGGTAATGAAACCATTTTAATGGTTAAAAAGACCATTATATACCATTATAAAAAATTTAATTTTCTATAACCTGTATATATACATAATATAAATTCATACGAAAAAACTAGTTCTTGGTGATTGAAATATTACTGTAATAATCTAAATGATTATCAATAAACAAATTATCTAATGGTTGATCCTCATAACATATAAACATATGATATATAAAACTTTTAAAAATTATTTTTATTAATTATTAACATGTATTTACAATTATTTACAATTATACAAATTTTACATGAACAATATTACTAATAAACAAGTGAACAAACAATGAAAACCATGAAAACGAATGCTCCCAAAAGATGAAATTAGTCTCTATAACTAATCAATATAGCCAAAAATGGACATAATAAAAAAATTGAATCAAATAATTATATAAAATATTATTAATTAATTAATTATTTTATTTGATTTGATTATCTAGGACGTTAGGTTCTTGTTCAGAACTCATTTAGACATATGGTAAGGGTTTCGTCCCGAACCTCCATTTTAAATTCAGAATTACTATTTCTCTCTCTTTACCACAATGATATTATTAATAATTATTATTTACTCAAAATAAATTATGTATCAATATTCCTTATATGTTTACCAGTTATAATTATCCTTTCTTTGATGGGGACTTACATGTTTTATAAGAATATTTCTCAATCATTCCATATACGCAAGCCTGATTAAAGGGATCGTCTTGATTTCTTACCCATTTTTGTGTACCATATAAAATATATTTTAAGAATCCATTATTTCTCAAAAATTAATAAAATAGTCATAAAAACAATATTTCTTCATTACTAGTTTTATACAAAAAATTATGTCTAATAAAAATTGTTTTTCCAAAATAACACTTCATTACAAAGTAAAAGGGGTATTTCTCTCAAGAATTTTTGATGATTTATATTAGAGTATTTTCATCTATTTAAACACGTATATTGAATTTTATGATTTATTTAAATTTATATCTTCTTATTATCATGTAACATATGTTAATTAAATGGTTAATGATCAATTTGACAATGTATGTTCTATCTTGATAGGATTCACCATACTACTCAGAATGGATAGTGATTATTTCAACTGATTGCGGAAAGTTATTTCATATAGTCATGTTGATAATGTTTATCCCCATTCATATGAGGAATTAGTTTTACTTATAAATTCATTGTTGGGGTCCTTTATATCCTCTTTATGCATCACTAGGTCTCATGAGACAAAACAAAATAGGGTTTTGGCTGGGGCCTTACCCTAGTATTTTCAAACATCTTGATCGAGGCCTTAAAGATATGTTTCTAATGTAAAGTATTATGAATTCCATAATTATGATGATATAAATTGATAAAACATGTGATATTTAATTTTTATAATATCCAGGACTATGGTTCATTACCTTATGATCAGTTATACGGATTTATTTACCCAGCATTTATTCCTTCCATATTATGATCATGTTTATTTTTAAAGGCATGTGTTTTTGTTATTCAACATGACTTATGCTTATATTTATTAAGATTATGTTATATTGAAAAACCTTACTAAGAATCTGATATCACCTCTTTCATATGTTTTATTTTCCCCCAGGATGAAAATATGAAAATTATGAATTACTTTTAGGGATAATCTATGGTTTATGGATCGTCTAAATGGAATCTCTATGTTGTTTTTAATTTATTATTGCAATGTAACAATTATTTATGTATATGGTATTACAATTCTATTAAACTATTCCATCCTTAATTTTTTGATTCCTTTTTATATTACCAATGTAATAAAGTATGGAAGTGGCTCTGGGTTATTGGAGTTGGGGTCCATACACACCCACCCTAGAAAATATTTTTTTTGAAATGGGTTTGTGTCAATACATTATATTTGATAACTTGGTTATTGATTGGGTTTGGTTTTTAAATATCTATATGGGGATATTTTTATGATTACACCCTGATGGGTTTGGTTTGTGGGTATTTTTATATGTTCATAGTGTGCTATTGTGATCATTAGGTGTGGTTTTCTCTAGGATTTCTTCACATAGGATATGAATATCATTTATATGATCCAAGTCATAGATTGGATGACTCACTATCAAAAACATATCAATTAGTATCATTAGTGGGTAATCTTTTCCTTTATAAGTGGTGGTTTTTATCACTATATAAGATAGTGGGATTTGTAGGTAGTCCCGTTGAGACCCAACCATCAATAACTTATTGAAAATCGTAGCCTAATTTTGTAGTGTTTCTTTTGGATATGAGAAGATGTTCTAAATAGTCTTCCCCCCAATAATTTACTAGTTTCAGTATATTTTACCTAACTATTTATCTGGTTTTTACCAATGAGATAAGTCAATTTTATGGTCTATATTATTTAATTCATGGATATTATATCCATTTCTCTATATACAATGAACCATAAAACTATTATATTATTGAAGGTTCAACCTGATGAATGTTTGTTAATGAAATTTATACCTTCTAGAACATCCTCTTGGGGGAGCCTATGTTACTCTAAAGGAAGGTAAATGACTAATTGAAATTATATATAGATATTTTTTAAAATAGATGATAATAAATAATGAGTATCCTATTCCCCATATAAATGACCTATTTGATTAGTTGAGTGAAGCCAAGTGGTTCTCTAATATAGACATGTGATTAGGATACCATTAGTTACGGGATTTTATTATCCAATGTTCCATTTACTAAATTTAGGTGTAGGTATGGATTATACAAGTATATCATGAGTCCATATAGTTTAATGAAAATTTAATTAGTGTTTATAGGCATGATGAATAAGGCCTTCCATCTATATATATAATTGTTCATGGGACTATTTACCCATGATATTCTGGTATACTCCCTTTCATGGGAGGATCTTTCTTTGAAAATAAAATTTATTTTTACAAAACTAAGAGAGATTTATATTATACCAAGACCTCAAAGGGTCAACTCTATATCGTAAAAATGTTCTTTATTTGGGTATGTCATATTAGAAGTTATCATATTAGTGATCCTTGAGGAGGTTAAGGTTATGGTTTCTTTGGATATTCCCAGGACGTTTTTCAAGAGATGTAGCTTACTGAGATTGGAAATCTATTACAGAAGATTATTCCATAAGATCCCACATTTATAAGTTATAATTAAATACTTAACCAAAAAGGTGGTGATGTTAATGTGGAATTATCTATGTGAGAGAGTGTTACTGGTGATCAAGGAAAGGCTCATATCTCCACTAATCTCATCCTAACTTAATTTGAGTAAAGAGTTTACCTTGTATTGTAATGCATCAAGAGTTTGTCTCGGATTCATTAAGATATAATAGATAATTGGGAAGTCACTTATAATTATAGGTATCTCAGGTAACCGGAGGTAACTACCAAAAACAAGAACCATTTATTGTTATAGTACTACATGCACTAAGGTTTTGGTGACAACATCTATTTGTTGATATTTTTTTATGTATATTAAACAAAAGTTCATGAATTATATCTTTTCCAAACATGAACTAAAACATAGATAGTAGAGATGATTCAATTACCTAAATTACTCTTTAAATGACAAGGAATACACCCATAAAAGGGAAATATTGTGGTCGAAACATTTTGTAGGAAGACTTTGGTTCAAGTGGTGATGAAGAGTAGTCGTGAATGGTAGCTAATGAGCCTCTTCACTAAGATGCATCTCAACATACAAAAGTATCAAGGTAGGGCTATTTAAACTAACTGATGTATTACATACTCACTCTTTAATAGGGTGAAATAGAGTTATATATCCAACTTAGATTTATTAATTATTATGTATTTTATTTATAGTGTTAAATCGTAACTTTGTAGGTTATATGATAAATATGGTATCCTTTACATACATGTTTGATTCATGGTCCCTATGAGAATTCATTAATAGATGGTGAGGGTTTCCAATGAATATAGATAGGCAGTTTACCCAGTGTTGAATATTATGTATCAATAAATGCATTGAAAATATTTTTGGATCATAATGAATAATAAAAGTTTGAGGTTAATTTAATAATTCTTAATTTATCAAAATGTGATGAATAATAATTAGTGAACCATACGTCCAATTAACATAATACCAATTATCTAGTGAAAGTGGGATGATGTATTGATATACATTTCAATGGGGTTACCATGATCTACCTGAGAAAATGTCTTGGTCTGGGTTATAGATGATCAGTTGACTATGGTGCCCCATTTTTTACTAATCAAGAGACCTAATCTAATGAAAATCCAATAAAATTTATATTACGAATATTTTTGGATTTCATTATGTTACTAAGAGTATAATGTCCAATATGGATGAATAATTTAAATCATTTTTCTAGATGTATTTACAAAAGGTATTGAACAAACATGTGTATCTAAACACAGGATTCCATCCCCATATGGATGATCATTATGAGAAAACAATCTTGGTGCCAGAATACATCGTTAGAGCATGTGTGATAGATTTTGATAGATCATGGGAGATTCATCTCATTATTATATACTTTTCATATAGTAATAGTCATTGTTTATTTAATAAGATGACACATTTTGAGGCCCTATATAGAATGTCACACTGACAAACTATATTTTTCTTAAAGGATATGATGTCTTTGATTGTTTGGTTGAGTATTTTGAAGGAATAATTAGAGTTTATCAAGTATATTTTAGAGTAGTTATAATAAAATATGATTAGTCAGTGATGATATTCTAACAATAAAACACATATTATGGAGTTTGAGGTGGTATATGGAGTATTCATTAGGTTTTTATCTTGTTTGAGGCATAAGTGTATTAAGATGCTGGGGAATTTTGAGACCAAGTTAAGATAGTTATCTGATGTTATTGAGAGGATAAGTATTGTGGAATACCTGTTATATCTTACTTAGAGATATATTTCTTTGAAAATTTCATTACATGTTTCTTAGCATTAGATATACCATCTAAACCATTATCATATGGTCAACATCAATGATATCGAGCTGTTGTTTGATGCATTATTTGATGAATGAATAGTTCATATCTAAGTAAGATAATTATACATGAGAAGATGGTATCATTGGTATATATTCAATGGAGTCCTGATTTTATCTAGGAGGAGACATAGGTGTTAGAGGGAGATATATGATTATTATGTCTATATATTTTTAATGGCGATGCTTGGTGACCCAACTTGAGGATGATCTAATATTAGGTGGTGAGGTTCAATTCACCCTACGTTTTCTGAGGTATGATTTTGATTTTAATTTAATAAAACCAAAATTATTATTTTTAATTTTTGGTCATTGAATGATATAATTCGTATTGAGGGAAATCTACTGGGAGTTGTTCCATGTGTAGGAGATCATTCCTTAAGTACAAACGGAATCATGTACTTAGTTCTTTGATACCAGGAACATTGTAACACCCCATGATTTTAAAAGAGGAACATCTAGTTTGATAGAGTATATAAAAAATGTTATAAGAGAATATATCCCTATGATAATATTTGATTTATTTATTTTCTAAATAAATTCAAACTCTTTGATAACATGTGATGCATGCAACACCTAGTTTAAATGTAACATGATACACTATTAAAATACTATTATATAAAAATGACCATTATAATCTAGTTGTATAGTTGGTGGGTAAGAATATGAATAAATAAATTATGATAATTATAGGATTTACACTTGTTTAAAATGATCAAAATGGTTATATATTGATTATAAAAAAAATATGTACAATTTTAAAGTGGGAGGAATATTTTTTGAAAAACTATAATTTTCTAAAGGGTGGTTTAATTGCGCATTTCACAAATAATTTAAAATTAAATTGTACTACCTTTTTAAAATTTATTTTAAAATAGAAGATTTAAATTTTAAATATATATATATGTGGATTTTTTTGTATTTTTCATTAAATATTTGATGTCTAGTGAATTAAGAAAATAACATTTTCTATAAAACTATAATTTATTTTTAATACAGTATGTCCCATTAATATTTTAATTTGACTTAAAATTAATATAATTGTTATTTAATTATATGAAATCCAATTTGTTACATTTAAATCATATTTATACTATTTTTTCATATAAGTTAATTTTTAGGCTTTAAAACACATTTTTTCTTCTGAAAACTATTTTGAAATGCATAATGTTTATCAATTATAGAAATTAAAAAAACACATAACAAGGAAGGATTTAAATGAAAATTTTTGATTATATATTTATAAATATTAATATAAATTAATATAATTATTATTACTTTTAATATAGATAATATGGGATCAAATTTTTCTACAAAAAATTAATTTCTTGAAATCTAATTTGTTCGACATGTTATTGAGTATAATTTTAAATTAAAATTTTCCACATATTTCAGTATAATTCTAAAAAATGAATTCCATATTTATAATAAGAATAATGTATTTTATCTAATAATGAAAAATTAATTTTCATTCCTCAAATAATAGTGAAAATGGTAAAACAATTTATGGTGGATAAGGAATACAAGTTTATTGAGTGAATAAATTTAAAAACTAATAGATAAAACGACCCAAAAAATGTATAATTACTATTTTATGATCATATTTAGATATTACCACTTATAAGTTTCTAAAATGTTCTATTTTTATCCATTTTAGTGGGAAAATGTGGTTAGGATTCTTTCTTTTTAGAAATTCGAATTGTGTTCTCTCCCCCATGTATAAAAGGCAAACCCCTATACTCTCCATTCCAAAAAATAAAATTCAAAATTATTTTTTCCAATATATTACCTAATAAATTCCTTAATTCCATATCATCATCATATATTCATTTTATTAATCATAAACTTAAACTAGTAATGCTTTTGGTGTGAACCAATATAATTTGTCTAAAGAAGTGGTAATATCATCAACATAGCACTTCATATTATTTCTTCTTCAAAATTATTAAAATATTATTAAAAAATGATGATATAATAACATAAATATATTATAGATACTGAGTTTTTTTATTTCAATTTCATTACATAAAATTATCTCCTCCTCTCACCAAAGGGAGGGACACCATTCATCTTGTATATAACAGACTACCGCCTCACAAAACAAAATAATTCATTTTCATTAACTGCTTCTCATGGATGGACATAATGATATATCTAATGATTATAGATTATATTTATTATATATTTATACTTATATAATTATAATATTTTATAATATTTCTTACTTTCCATTCCATAGGTAATATGATAATGTAACTCGTGTGTATAGTGGACTACTGCATTACGAAGTGGACTACTCGATTTGGAAGTGGTTCCATATCGCATCGGCCTATGGTTCCCATTGATTGTTTGGTTCTCACTAACCCAAAATGTGACTTATTTGAAAAATACAATAAAAAAAGTTTCAGTCAGTTATTGCGAAGTGATATGATTTTTTTCACTTACGATTTATTTGGAAGGTAAAATGGATTAATTTTATGTTGAAATATGATATTAATTACATATTAATAACTATTAAATATAAATATATCCTAAAATTTCTTACCATAACACCCATTTTATAAATGATAAAGACATTTGTGTGTATAGATGACTACCACATCGTGATATGATGTGAATCAATTTTTTACCAAATAACTACATGAAAGGTAAAAAATGATATATTTACTTAATATATGTTATATATATGAAATTATATTGATTATAAAAAATTAATATATAAACCAATTCATTACCCTTTCACACATTAAATAAATGATAATGTCACTCGTGCATACATACAACCTACCGTCTGCACCAACTGTTTTGATTTATTATCCTTGATAAAATTCAATAAATATTATTAATATATATGTAATGAAAAAATTAGTATTGATTATATTAACATAATTCTATAGATGATATTACTAAATCTTATGTTTGAGTTCCAGAACATTCATGATAAAACATGAAAGATAATATAAGGAAATTTACACCAGAAACAATACAGATAATGAATGGTTGTTAACTAAGGGGAGATAAAATGTTATAAAAGTGATAAAAATGATATTTTAAATAATAATAATATTTTTTATAATTTAATTACATGTTTAAAACAAATATACAAGAGTTTAAAGATTTTATAACAAAAAGTGAGCACAGGATAAGGGGTTTCTAAACTCAATTTTCATAGACAGGTTTATACATACACATCATCAATTATTTTATGGAATAACTATGTTCAAAGTAATTTTTTATTGATTGATGTTATATTTCAAAT
Organism: Viscum album; assembly: GCA_963277665.1. Classification (NCBI taxonomy): domain Eukaryota; kingdom Viridiplantae; phylum Streptophyta; class Magnoliopsida; order Santalales; family Viscaceae; genus Viscum; species Viscum album. The sequence continues at coordinate 1,297,684,368 of OY728136.1, forward strand.
TTTATGGGTGATGATAAATATTTTTTACATATAATCACCCCGTTTTTTGACTCTCAACAAAATGATATGAACATTATAAGTGTTTAATCTCAAAAATACTTCCTGGAGAAAAATTTTATTTTATAGACGAAATTTCATTTGAATGGTATATATTGTGAACCATTTAAATATATATAACAAATAATTATATAATCATGATATTTTTAGTTAAAATTAATTTAAATTATTCTTGGGAAGTTATAACTCAAATTTTACCAAAGTAGTATGAGTTTATGTTTCAATAGCATTGAAATAGGGATTGATTATTAAAGGAAATTAATTGATAATTTTCTAATAAAAACCATTCATCTTCTCCAAAACTATTCATTCATGAAATTTTTAATTAGGTGTACAATTTTAATCATTATTGTACATAAAATGTTTCTGAATTTTTTTTTAAAAAATATAACTTGATTACTCTCTTAATTCAATAATATTTTTTCTTTTAATTAAATGTTTAATAAAAATTCTTGAACAAATGTCTTACTATGATTATTTAAAGACATTTTTACTTTAATTATATTGTTAATATTTTTAAGAGGAATATTCTCATAATTTTCTTAAAATGTACTTATATTGAATTTCTTATAGAAATATGAAATGAATATTTGGTTTATTATCATATTTATCATTAATAGAACTCTTATGTCATCTAAACCACTCAATGTTTTAAATATTATTTTTTAATTTATATGTTTATTTTTAAAAAATCTATTCTTTAAATATTTAGAAAGGTATAGATTATAATAATTTATTTTCATAATGGAGAAAATATGGTTATCAAGAAATGATCAAAGTGGACATTCAAAATCATTTCCCATCTAAGATGCATCCTATGAGGTTATACATATAGAAAAGACTACTTTCCTTGAGAATGTTTTTATTATTTTTTATAAAAAATCACCAATAAAAAGACATTTGATGTGATGGATTTCTTATTAGTTATGTATATATGTCCCTCACATATATACCTAACTTGTTACATCTTCCTTAAATGGGTTAATATATTCATTATTTTAATCACTCAAATGTATTCATTATGAAAAGATCAATAGATCATGTTATGAGACAATATTTTGTAATCCATTTAAATCCATGATTATTTATTATACCATAACATTATGATTTATATCCTTTTATGTCACAAATATGCATGTACATGAAATTAAAGTGACAGGTGGGCCCAGAATTAAATATCCCTCCAATGCATTGTGTAATTTTTTAATCTCATGAGATGTAATGTATGAGATTAAAGAGTGATCATAATAAATTTTTGCACTCTTTACACCTTGTGATGTTTTCTTGGTAGTTAGATGTGACTTATGGTTAGGTAAATTGTTATATTACTTCCACATTTCCAATGATTCCATAATTTTATGATACCATGTTCTTTTTGTTCTATTTCCAGATGATTAATCAGTTTCGTTATCTTTTATGATATAATTTTATATATTTTACTAACATGTTATGTTTCTTTATCATGTTTATTACCTTACATGGATGTATAGATCACCCATTTCATTATGTGTTACTCATGTCATCCCATACAAATTTTGGAGTTCAAATGGATTTTAGGGGCCCACTACAGAGAATAAAATAATGATTCTGTGTTTTAGTTTCCTTTTATGTATTAGGAAACAAGTATTCCAATGAAACTAGGGTCTCATAATCCTTCTAGTTTATTGATGGATATTTATGTTTAGAAATCATTTAATAATATGTGTAATAGGAATGGGTCACAATATTTGGTATCATAAGAAGATTTTAATTATCGTTAGGATCATGGAATTGAAACATTATAGAGAACCATAGGGATAAGTGTATGGTTATGTATAAGGATAAGTCTACCTATAATAAAATATCCTAGAATTTGGGTGATGTTTATAGATAGTAGTTTTTGATAAATTACATCCCTGTTTGGATAATATAAGTGGATGTGGTTCTGGAATATATATATTAGGCGGTAATAACTACTAAAAATGAATGTTAGGTTGGAATGAAGAGTTAATTGATACATGAAAAAAAGCCTTAAGGTGAACCTAGTTTGATATCCATGGAGGTATTCTTTAAAAATTCACAAAATCGTTATGAAAAATAATGAAGGGCTTGAATATAGGATGGCATTGGATGACTAAGGATAAACAGAAGGTGTATTATATTTAATAGAAGTGGACATGATATAGGTATCCTATAATTTATTTTTCATGATTATGTTGTTTCCCACTATGATTATTATTTTTCATAATATACCTTTTGGTTTTAGTCAATGGATGGAACAATGAGGAATCTTGTTAAAATTGAATATTATGTACACTTATATTATTTTAAGAAACAAAAATGGTCGATTCATGGAAAGAATGATATTGTGATTATGCCTAATAATATATCATGATATATGATTAACAACCTTAAATTCAATGGGATTCCTAACAAGTTAAATAATAGGAGGATGTAATTTTATGAATGATCATGTTGTAATGAACATAGAGGAATGAATATTGAGATTACTACATATCAAGTAGAATAAAAGAAGAACATGGAAAAATATCTTAAATGGATGGGAATATGTTTTCAATGTGTAAATGGAGGTCATAATGAAATAAAAATGTTAAATAATTCCATGTGTTATATGTGAGGAGATTGGGAATTATTTGAATTAATGAACGAAACTAAAGGCTGTACCTTTTTCCATGGAAGGAACTATTTCATAAAAAATAATTTATGTAATATTATTGATGTATTGATATATTAGTGTTCAAGAATTACACTGTTGAACAATTTTCACTAATGGTGTTTTGGTTATAAGAGTCAAGAAGCATCTAGTCATTCTGTTAATTTAGGAAGAATATATGTATTCATGTTATATTAATATAAGATTTATGGATAAAATCATGGGTTTATGAGTTTAAGGTTGATAATAAGATTAAATTATTAGTTACCGCTTTTTAGGTTTTATGAAAATGGATTTTGAGATTACTAATTATATTTCATGAGATGTTTTATTTGGTTGAAGAGTATATGACATTTTTGTTTAACGTATAGGATTATTTTGGAAGATTACTATTATGATTTTAGAGATGAAAGATAAAGGGTTTTAAGTATTGAAAATTATATAAAGGATTAAGTTGAACATTGGCTGATACTATTGTGGTACTAGATATCAATGAATTATATGGGAATAATTGTGCTAACCATTTTGGTTTTAATAAATAAAATAAGAAAACATGTTATCTTTCTGGGGATTATTTGATATATTATAATTGTATTTTAGTTCTCTAGGATTGAAAAAATATTTTTTTAATTCCCATGATTTAGAGAAAATATGAGATTGTGGTGGAAATTATTAGTGTTTGAAATTTTAATTGTTATGTAACTATATTTCCTTATTATCTTAGTCTGGATTTTAAATAGATCCATCAACTCTAGGGAAATAATATTGAGGCAAAAATGTCATCCCATGAATATAATTTTTGATGAATAAAATTTCCTTTTAACTCGTGAAAAATTTATAGTATTGAGTAACATTAATTTATATTAATTACTCACTTTCTTATGATCTATTATATCTATCACTCTCTTTTAATCTTTGGATTTTAGTATTCTCTTCCATGTCCATATTTTCATTTTAAAGAAATGTTATCCTATATAAAAACCTAATAATGTGTTATTCTGGATTATATACATACATCCATTTATATCTTATCAATACAATGCTTTATTAATCCTTTTTATGATTTGGTTTTCCAATAATGGTATTTTCAAATCTCAAATCCTTAATTATTGAGATAATGATTAAATTGAGAAAAAGAAATTTGTTTAAAGGGGTAGAATGTAACACCTAGAGATTTTAATGGAGGAACATCATGTTCCAAAGAGAATATGACAATAATAAAAAAGATTAGAAGATAATATAACAACCTAATACATTATAATATATTTCTTTTTAAATAAACTAAATCTCTTTTATTCCTTCTGAGGCACACAACACCAGATTCAAATAAGACATGATAATCTATAAGATATTATTATATAAACATTACTATTATAACCTAGCTATTATGTTGTGGGTATGAATAAGTATAAATAAAATATGAAAATTATATGTTTTAAAAATATATATAATAAATTCAATGGTTATATTTTTATAATAAATGAAATAAGAACCATTAGAAATTAAAACAATTGTTTTTTAAAAACATTATTTCTCTAAAAGGCGGTTTAATCGCTATTTATAAAAAAATTATAAAATTATTTTTACCACTTTTAGAAAATATATTTTATAAAGAAAATTATTTTTGAAAATCATAAAATAAGTATTAACTTATGGTATTTTTTTATTTTTCAATAAAATATTACCTTTCCATTGAATGGTGAAAATATAAAATTTTATAAAATTGCCATTTATTTTTAATATATTAATTCACATTATCATTAAAATTTTATTTAAAATTAATATAAATATATTTATTTATATGAAATATAATTAGTTAAATTTATATAATATTTATAAAATATTTTAGTATAGATTTACTTTTAGGCTTTAAAATGCTTTTTTTTTTAAAAATTATTTTATAGTGTATAGTATTTATCTAGTGTAAATAATTAATATAACCTATAATGAGGAATTATTTAAATGAAATTTATAAATTATATGACTATAAATATGAATTTAAAATCATATACTTATTGAGATATGTCATATAGTTAATATGAGATCATCATTTCGATAAAAATGAATTTCTGGAAAACCCATGTTTTTGGCATGTCTGTGGGTTTAATTTTCAATTATATCAGCCACTTATATGAGTTTAATTTGAAAAAATGGATTAGATATTACGAATAAAAATAAAATATCTTGTCTAATAAGTAAAACTTAATTTTTTACAATAATGAATAATGAAAATTGAAAAAAATTATTTGCCGCAGTTAATGTAAAAATAGGTTTACTCGGGGTAATCTAAAATATTAGTGTTAAAAATGACCAAAAAAATAAGTTCTCAACCTTAAAACAATAAATAAATCTTGATTATTAATTCAATAATTCATTATCATAATTTTAATTATCTTTTCAAGCTTATAGTTTTAGTGAGTTTGGATAAAACTCATACATAAAAAACTATGAAATACAAAGTGGAAACTTCCATTTTATATCCATTTTCCCATAATATATGAATTTTAAAATAAATCATGATTCACTTTCATGGGAAATCTCATCTTGTTTAAAATTGAATTCTTATTTTCACTTACTCATCCTAAAACCCAATGAATAGGATTTTTAAATAATTGGATGAGAAAAAAGCTCAGTAAGGGATATAAAAGAAAAGAAACAGTTAGTTCAGTAAAAATAAGAAAACCCATAAAATATTTACCTTTACATTAATGTTATTTGATAATATTAAATAAAAATTTTCATAAGGAACAAAAAATATTTATCAACAAAATCCTTTTAAACCACTAATATAAAATTAAAAACCCTTCCGTAAATCTTAGAGCATCAAATTCCAAACCTATTTTATGATCGTTTTAGAAGTAATTAAATCCAAATTGAATCCATTAGAGGAACCTTTGGAACCTCCTCCATTATTTCCTATTAATACAATTAAAATTACCCAATTAATTGTAATTCTATATGAGTGTACCCATCACTGAAGCTATAACGGTATCTTCGACACTATCCAGGACACTCAATCGTATAAGCTATACGGATCACCCAATACTATTTGGGACACCCCATTATATAATCTATAATGATCTCACCTTACTCTATCTGAGATGCCTCATCAGATAATCTATTATGGGATTACCCAATTCTATCTAGCCAAACCCATTTATCATTTATAATGCTCAATTTCCATATCATGAATATATATTTTTATACTTTCACCTTTTCATCATAAATATTTTTAAAAACTCTTTTAAACTCATAAAAAATATCATTTGGATATCAAAATACACATTTCTTTTAAAAAACCAAATTAAATACCAAAATATCCAAAAAATTGGAAAAGTTTTTCTTTTAATAATACATGATTGTTTTCAAAGGAATATTGAAATCAAATAATTATAAAATCGGCCCAAAATATGTCGTCATTGTGTATGTTAATAGTAGAACATTCATTTTTTTGTTTGTGAAAATATTCTATATAAAAGACGAAAAATATTAATTTTGAATAATATTGAAAATAAATTAAAAAAGGTATTAAATATAATTTATAAATATTTTATGACCATATAAAAACATTTATATAATCACTGAAAAACATATACATGGATGATAATGAGTTGAAAGGAAAACATCAAAAGAAATTTTTTTAAATGGAAAAGTCCATTATCAGTTGCGAAACAAATGAATCATAAATATAATGAATATGAACATTTAAAAAACGTTAAATAACCTTATAATATAGTTAATAATGGTATAAAATTTCAATTTTTCAGTATATACACATCGTGAAAGAATATAGGTGCATAACATCAAAATATTCCACAATGAAAGAAAATTGAGAAGAAGTCTCTTACATTGATTTCGACTTGTCTCGTGTGTCTTTATTTTTGTGAATAATAAACATATGTTAATTATTTAATATCATTATAAATTTTTTAATGTTTATTATTAATTTTAATTCACTTTTTAATAAGTTATATTTAATTACATAATCAATCATGTTTAAGTTTTATATTTTGACCGTCTTCGTCTTATGTGTCAAAAATGGATTTGGTAGGATGTATAAGGTCAAAGAGATAATTATTTACATATATAAAAAATAATAATCAGGAAAAAATTATCATATGTATCCATAAATTAAACTTTTAAATCCAATAAATAATGATGGCTATGAAAAATTAATTAATTTTACGATCCTAGAGATTCTAGGTTGTATGTATTCATGAGTAATGTTTCCATTTCTCAATAATCATTATTGAAATTAGGTAATTAATATTTTATCTTAACAGGATAATAATTATATCCCAAATTTCATGTTAGTTAATTATATATATTTTTATTTATCATTCTGCTGACGTGGTTGTGAAAAGGGAACCACATCGCTTTAAGGAGGAGGTAGTCCACACGTCCATAAACGACGTTATCATTTTTATAGTGAATGAAAAGGTAAAATGAAAATGATATATTACATTTGAAGAATTATTAATATGTAATTAATATCATAAATATTTCATGTAAATCAAATATATTTGTTATCATTCCAATTATTACCTCCCATATAATGCGTTAGTGAAAACAATGACTTCGCTTCTTGAGGCTGTAGTCCGCCGTAAACTTGAGCGACATTATCACATCTCTTGCGGTATGGAATAAAAAAGGGTATATATTATATAATGGCTAAATTGATATAATTATATAAAAAATATCATATATAAATTTTTTATCCATTATCATACATAACCATGATAGTAGGTAATGGAAAAAATGAATGACATCATTTTGCGAGGCAGTGGTTCTCCATACACATGCTTGATGATTTTCTAACCTATTTGATGAAATTGTTTGTCTTTTTAGGTAGTAAAATTAATATAAAAAATATTAATATATGTAATACACTAATTTTATTATATAAAAAATTTATAATAATAATTTATGGTGGTGGTGGAAGAAAAAAAACAAAAACACTCATTGATGAACCTAAAATATTCTTCAAGTGTCTCCTTTTGGTAATCATCAAAGCCTATCCCTAGATAGATTTATGCCAATAGTAAGGATTATAGGATAGGATTAGGGAAGAGTAGAATTTATTTTACCACATATTTTCCGAAATAAATTGGTTTTGAAGGTGTGATTATAGGCGGATATGTGGTTGACTTTTAAAAGAGAGGTGAGTTACATTGTTGTAATATTTTGAAAGAGTGAATTACACTCAATTGTTTACATATAAACTGGAATAATAATGTCAAATTGTTGAAAATATAATGGAAATTTATAAATATGTTGTGAAATTAGATTATGGTCATGTTTTGGGTCATTTTTACACCTTCTATTCAAAGTTTAACAACTAAGTTAACCTGTTTTTACCTAAATCATTGTAATTAATATTATTATGATTCTCATTTAACGTTGGTAAAAAATTAGGATGGAATTATTATAAATTATATATAATTACTATTAAAAATATTTAATAAATTTTTAAAAACTCTATTTACTTAAGTGAGAAAAATTAATTTAATATTAATCATGTAGATGCGGCAAGACAACAGATTTTTGTTTCTTAGAAAAAAATATGATTATTTATTAACTATTTGACTTATAATAATAATTTGATGAAACTATATTATTATTTATTGATATATAATTTAAATTTCTCATTTCAAACATTTCCCATTATTCATTATTTACATCAATTAAAATGGAGGAATATTATACATTTTAAAAATAGTTTTAGAAAAACCCATTTTTAAACAAAAAAACATATTGTAAAAGCCAATATAAAGTTAATTAAAGTGTAATTAATTAGGTTAAATTTAAATAAATAATACTTAGGATACTTTAAAACGAATTCAAAACCTATTTTGGTTTTTAAATTAAATAATTTATTAATAATTAATTATCTTTTACAAAAATTAGTATTTTTCACTTTTCACTGAAAAATAAATATCATTTTAGAAATCCAAAAATTTTACCTAAATAAATATTTTATATGGTGATTTAAAATTATTTATTTATTTTATCACATAAAATTCAAAACATTATAGATTAATCAATTAAATAAATTCTAATTTGAAAAGAGTTTATTTAAAACTATTTACATTCTGATTTGAAATCACATGATATTTCTATATCTAATATTACAATTTAATTAATATTAATAAATATGAAAATAATTTATTCAATTATTACTTGGATTTTTACATTCTTCTACACTTTTATAAAATTTATCCTTTCAATTTTTACCTTATTAAACAAGTGGGGATATATTTTCCTCATAGCATTTTTAGATTCCCATGTTAGTTCATTTAATATATGTATTTTGCATAAATCCTTAACCTATTTAATCACCTTATTCCAAAACAAATTTTATCTATGGTTAATAATATAAATTTTCTATTCCTCTTAAGAAATATTATCTTCCAACTAACAATGTTTAGGTCTCAAAACATGAGATGAATCCGACAGACAATTTTACAATTTTGAAACATGAAATATATTTGGTACTTACGATTAACTAAGGAGAAAAGTCACTAGGAAGGAAACTAATCCAACATAATATATAAAATTAATAATGTCCGGTGAATTTTGTACTTATTTTTCTATTTTTACCAAAGTATAGAACACTTTTTCACAAAGAAAAATTGAGAAAGACATGATCACCAACCTTGAAATAAATATATTTCCTCTAGTTATCCATATAACTTTTCTGACCACTCTTAGATTTCCTCATATGTTTCTAAATAAACTACACCTTAAAAGATATTTCCTTTTCAAATATAGTCTCATAGGATTTCTTTATCCTATTGTTTCCAAACATAATCGTTCTTGACACCTCTTTCTATACAATGCCTTAAAATGGCTCCATATATACACTAGAATGAAAAATTTTATTATAAGAAAATTCAACCAAATAAAGTTATTGATAACAAATTCCCTGGATATCTATTGAATAATAAGAAGAATATATTTCATGTTCCTAATTGTGTTCCTATACAATCCATTGGATTGGGGATGAAAGGATGTACTGAAATTTAATTCAGTACCTAATGACTTTTGAAGTCATCACAAAATATATATGTGAACATGGGACCACAGTCTAATAAAATGGAGTTAAGAACTCCTTGTAACCTAAGTTTATATTTGATATAATGTTAACAAAGCAGTTATAAAGTTATTTTATCTCATATCGGAAAGAAATATTTATATTTAGTTTATCTATCAATTATAAAAAAATCACATAATTATCTCCATATTCTTTATAAAATCCTACTAGGAAATCCATGGAAATATTTTCCCATTTACACCTCATCACTATAAAAGATTGAAGTATTCCCCATTATTAGTTTTTTACTCTACCTTAACCTACTAAAAGTTCAAACACATCATATAAAATTGATTCATATCACCCAAGGAATAATTTTCCTGAATTTCTCTATAAATCGTAGTGCATTCTAGATGAATAGAATGTATAGAACTATTAGCTTCATTCAAAAACTCTTTCCTCAAATTTTAATCACTAGACACACATAATATTTTTCCATATCATAAAATTCCTTCTTTATCAATACGAAAATAAGGAAACTTGCTATTATTGACAAATTGTACATTTTCATACAAATTTTAACCTCCTTCTAATCATACTTAATCTAGTATAACCAAGTTTACAACATTGATAAATGAAGGAAAAAAACTGAGGACGTCCCTACATACATATGTTCTTGGCCAAAAATTATTAAATCATTAACCAAAGGGTCACGTTCCAAGTATAACATGTTTAATGTAGAATTATTTTATTAGACTCATAACATCAGACACATTGTTTTAATTTAATGAATGATAATAAATCTTGTAATCACAATCCTCAACCAGTTCTATCCTTTTTCTCTATATAATTTTCAATAATATATTATTTAATATATACATCAATATTTTAGGATCTGTATATATTCCAAAATTTATTCGTATATATAATGCCTCCAAATTTTTAAATAAAAAATATAACAATCCTTCCCTTTAATTCACTCATAAACATAATTTGTTACAAAAAATATTAATTTGATAAAACATAGAATATAAAAAGGACTTGTGTATTTGGTGATTAGGAACATTACATAAAAACATATATCATAAAACAAAACATTTATTTGTAAATATTCTTTTCCATGAAAACAACATTCTTTTTTACTTATCATTTCATGGTATAAGATGAGGATATGCATAAGAGAAGGGTGAGATATAAATCCCAGTAAGGGAGTAAACAAGGAATAACATGAAGAATATAGTACATTATTGGCAATGGGAATATCAATGGAGCACAAGATAAACATGAACCTAAAGGCACAAAATAGCATGGTTATCATAACATGGAAATGCAGAAAGAACATTTAACATGATATTAGCATGAACCAAGTCTCATTGAACATGGAGCACGAGTAAACCCTCATTTCACTTTAATTAGCATTATTAAACCCTCATAGTACTTGACGTATCATGATACTAATCGTTAACCAATGCATTGAAAAGCTATCAGGGTTTACCCTTCTTAATCATTTCATTTCTTGCATAAGTGTGCAACATTGATCATTAAACATCAACTCATTCAACATAATCATTTATTCCATGATAAAGGAATTGGTAATACATACATGAAACTGTATAATCGATAAATAAATGTGAGTAAATTTTTATTCCCTTGATGGAGAAATGGGAATGGTATTCACTACACTATAACCTTGGCTTGGAAAATGATGGCGCAAATTGGGAAGCATAACAATGTGACATACGAATTCATTAAAAATGATGATGAGAGAGAAAGGTGTGTCTCATTATATATAATGAAATGTATAGTAAAGGGGTTATATATATACATTTCCCAACATATTTAATGGAATTTAGATACATAATATATAACAATTGATTGAATGTAAATGAGGAGAGATAAATATCTTATGAAATTTCGGCATGGGAACAGGTGTACATGGGAGGAATTAATGAGAGTGAAAGGGGTGTCTTATCATTCAAACATAATGAGGGAAGTATATTCAAGGTGCAAAATCATTCCCAAAATTTTTTAATTTAAAATAAAAGTTCATAAAAATATAAATACATTTGGACAAAATGAGAAAGGATAAAATCCCTAATTTCAAAGTGTGATCCTAAAGGCATAATAGAGGCTTGAGAGGGGGTTATTGGGAGATTGGGGCACCTTGGGAGGATTATAGAGAGAGGAGGGTAGGGGATAGTCAAGATCCAAATGGTTTGAGTCAAGAGGAATGGGAGATTGAGAGAGTTCATATAGAAAAGAAGAGGGAATTCATTATTATTTAGGTTTTGGACACCGCACATTAAACTAATCAAAAACACAAACCATATGATGGGTTTTGCCCATGGTTTTTTCCAAATTGGATTGGTAAACATTATTTTAAAAATACAATGGCTGAACTTATTAAAATATTAGGCATGATTATTTAGAGGTGAGTCACTCTCTCAAGGAATCATTTTAAAATGTTAAAATGTTTTATATGTCTTGGAGGGTCCACTAAGGATTTTTCAAATAAATAATACAAACCTAAATCCCAATATTTTAAGGGTAAAACATTTACTAGCAGAACATATCTTTATAGTATTTTATTTCATCACTCTTGGTTCATTATGATGTCAATAAATACACTATATGTTGAAGCAGTATTTAATTTTTACCTAACAATTCAACTCTCTCAGAAAATTATGAAAAATTCACCATAAAAATATTCGACATATTTATTAAAAAAATAATATTCATTTTATCTAAAATGTGAATTTTTTACATTTATAATAAAAGGTAACATTTATTTAAAATTAATGTGTTTTTGACAAAAACATCATTCAAACCTTAATAAAAATTACAATTGTATTCATAAAAATTATATTATCAATTATATTTAATAAAAAATAATTTAATAATAATATTTTATTAAAATATTATTTAATTTGTAAAATCCATTAATTCATAAAAATAGATTTTTTAATTGAATATTAACAAAAAATACTACTTGTGCTTTGAAAACTATTCACAAAGTAATAATAATAAAATCAATGCATATTATTTATTATATACAAAAACAGTAGATATAATCATAGTACTTGGGTCTTGTTACATAACCTCTTATAACACCCACATAACACCTAAGGGTAAGGTTTGTGATGGTGATAGTCTCTTGGGGTGGCTCAAATAACATCTCCCATGTGGTAATATCTATTAACATCCCCTTCTCCCATAGGTGGTTTAATTCAACATTAATATGTTGAAGCTCGTCTTGAGATTTGTCCAGAGTGAAGCCTAGTGATGCTGCCTCTTTTCCAAGCATTGAAATGTTGGCTTTGTGTGGAGAAATTATACTAGATGAGGCCACCATATCCTTTGTCTATGAAAATTTGATTTTTAAAGCCCTATATTTATACTAATCATGTGGCCACTATTCAACGACTACATTAGTGATAGAAACAATTCTTAATTGTATTTTAAATTCCAAAAACAGAATACAGAGGAACTGTATATGTTATAAAACAAATTTACATAATAATACATTTAATTAGATCAAGGGTAATTTTCAATAGTAAAAGTTTGGGTCATTACAATCATCCCCCTTATTAAATTTCTCCATCAATTTTTCTATTTCCCACACTAAAACATATGCGGGTTACTCTTCCTCATCACTTCCTCCAGTTCCCGCTTTGCTTCTTCAAACTTGTGGTTTATCTGCAACAATTTCATGAGGGGAATTGTCTTCTTTCGTAGAACTTCTTCCCCACGATATAAGATATTCACCGGCTTCTCATAATAGGATTGGTCATTATCCAATGGTACCACCTCTATATTGAGTACATTCGATGGGTATGGTATGTACCTCCTCAAGAGTGATACATGGAATAAATAATGTTCCTAAGATTGGTTCGGTGGGAGTTCTAGTTAATAGTCCATGGCACCAATGGGATCCAGAATCTCCAAAGGGCCTATGTACCTTGGACTAATCTTTTCCCTTCTTCCCAAATCTCATAACTCTCTTCCACAGTGATATGAGGAAGAATATCAAGTCCCCAAAATAAAACCATAGGCCTCGTCAATGATTATTAGCATGACACAATTTTCAACACTGAGTAGCTTCAATGTGTTTCTATATGTTATTAATCATCTCCACCATTTTTTGACTATATCTCGACCTAGGTGTTTTCTCTCCCCATCTTCATCCCAATATATTGGTCTTCTGCATCATTTCCTATACATGGATTCATAAGGATCCATTTGGATTCTTGAGTGGAAACCGTTATTATAAGAGAACTCAACCAAAGGAAGATGTTGATCCCATCCTTCTTTGAAGTCAATTGAAAAAGATCTGAACATTTTCTCAAGTGGTAGGATAGACTTCTCAGATTGGCCATCAGTTTGAGGATGATAAGACATACAAAAGTACAACACAGTATTCAGATCATGTTGAATACTCTTCCATCCTTACCACTTCTCTGATATATATATATATATATCTGTTCTACTTGATCCAATGATATATCCTCTTGAATTTCAATAAAGTGTGAAGTCATTGTAAGATGATCCAAAAAACCCCACATATCATTGTTTCATTTGTATGTCTTCATATGTCCGATGACAGATTCCAATGTGATGTTCTCCCATTTCCATGAAGATATGGGTAATGGTTGCATCATCCCTTTAAAATTATTCCTCTAAGCCTCTATATGATGACATACCAGACACATTGATGTATACTCCACTATCTACTTATTCATGTTATCCCACCAATAATTCTCACAGAGATATAGACACATCTTTTTTTTTGGGTGATTGGATAAATTCAAACTATGTGCATCATCCGAAAGTTCATTATTTACCTCAGAATTTGATGGAACACGTAGTATTGATACAAATCTCATAATTCCTTCTTAATTTGCATTGAACTCTGAGGATTTCAATTTTCTGATAGTTTCAACTGTCTTCTGAAATTACACATCATCCTTTAGAGCATCCTATAAACTTTCCTTAAGAGATGGTTGAGAAATCATTTGTGAAAGGATTTATGATGTTTCCTTCTTTAGGATTCGTATGTCCAAATTCATAAAATCTATGAAGATTGTATCATTTACAATTCTAATCAATTATTGAATTTCTGGTTCCTTTATACTTAGTGAATATACCACCTTGATCACTTTCCCTAGGTGGTAATAGATTGAGTGGAAATTTTCTTTGATCCCCACTAACTATCTTCTATAGCGCACGTTCAACTCTTTCTGTGTGAATATATACTTGATGATTTTGTGATATGTATACATTTCACACTTCTACCCAAAGAGGTAATGTTGCCAAATATTAAAAGATATGATTACTGTAGCCACCTCCAGATCATGTGTTGGATTATTTTTCTCATGAACATTCAATTACCATGAATCATAGGAAATGATTTTGTCATTTTACATCAAAACAGAAACGATGTCATTCTTCAAAGCATCACTGAATACCACAAAAATTTCAACACTAAGGCAGAGTGTGAGAATGGATACAGTGATAATATTCCTCTTCAACTCCTCGAATCTATATTCTCATTAATCATTCCAATGAAATATTACTCCCTTCTGAGTTATCTTGGTAATATGATTGAATAACAGTGAGAAATTTTTCAAAATTCGATGATAATATCCAGCTAACTCCAAGAATCTACAAATATCATTCACTGATGTAGGCCTTTTCCATCCCTTAATTGAAGATATTTTAATGTTAGCCATATATATCCCATTTCATGTGATGATATGACCTAATAATGAGACCTCCTAAAACTAGAACTAACATTGGTCATACTTTTCATATAGATCCTCTTGTCACAAGGTCCCTAGTAAAGTTCTTAGATTCTCTTCATGCTCCACCTTGGTTTTAAATTATATTAGAATATTGTCTATAAAGAATTCCAAAAAAATTTCAAGTGAATCTCTAATGACTCTATAAATCAATTACTTGAATATTTATGGAGAATTAGTGAGTTTAAAAGGCATTACAATGAATTCATAGTGCCTATATCTTGTACGAAAAGCGGCCTTGGGGATATCAGCCTTCTCCACCCTTATGTGATAATATCTCGACCACATATCCACCATGGAGATGTATTTTGCCCCATGTAGCTTATCAAACAATTCATAAATCAATATAAGTGGATACTTGTTCTTTATCATGATTTTTTGGTGCTCATGATATTCGATGAAAATGTGCATTTACCCATTCCTCTTCATTAAGAAGAAGACTGGTGCACCTCTTGTTGAAGCACATGGGCATATAAAAACTTTATCTAGATTGTACTATATTTTTGTATTCAGATCCTCAGGCTCCACAATATCCATTCAATATGAAGTATGGTATATTGGAAATTTTTGGGTATAAGATCAATTAAGAATTCAAAATCACTTCTAGGATGAAGACTGGGCAGTTCCTCAAGAAACACTATAGCTAATTCCCTCTTAATAGGATTGTTTTCAAAGATTGTTACTTCCGTAGAATGATTCATCTATGATAGATATGGGTGCTCAATGGACAATAATATCTAGACTTGAGATGATGGAGCTAAAGATGATTCATCCACCTCCATGCATGGTTATAGAATCGGGGTTTGATTCTCTATATGGAGAGTGATTTACCTATCATGGAAATTTATGTGGGATCTATATAGGGAAATCCAATACATGAAAATAATTGCATTAAATTCCACCAGAAGGAGTATTACGAGGTTACCTAAGAATTTCAAACCACAAATTGTGATAGGGGAGGAGTTATATTATTGGGTTGAAATGATTTCCCCATATACCGTTCTCACTGACATCTTTACCTATATGATTTGTGGGGGTTTTGGGATTGTTCTAATAAAAATTCAGGATCTAAAATAATGAATCAAACAACAATCTAAATTTAAATTCATTATTCTTGAATGAATAACTAGAATACTTTCCACCACTTCATTGTCAGGGTTCACTTCGGTGGTAGTGATGGAAAAACCTCACTCTTGCTTCTTTTGTGGTTGTTTGTTGATTCGGGAAACCATTTTATTAGGGAAATGGTTTTCCAAGTGACATATTTCTCTTTTTTCAAGCAATAAACAATGTGTTGAGGGTCAAATACAGTGTTCTTCTCCTCGGTCTTAGCCATGGGTTTTTCTTGTCGGCAGTTAATAGCTAGGTGATATTGTCTTCCAAACCCAATGAGTTTCTTCATCCCCTCCAGGACATTTATAGGGTTGTTGTTTCCTCTCCTTTGGAAAGTGGGGTGATGGATTTTCTTATCACCATTGGATTTATCCATCAGACCACCAGAATTTAATTCTGCGTTTCTATTTCTATCCCCATGATACCACTAAGAATTTTCAATCTCCATTTCAACTTTGAGGGAATATCAGACAATTTCCTCATAGCTCCGGAAGTCATGGATCACTATAGAATTCCATAGGCTAGGTTTTCTCCCACCAAATTACTATTCAACCTTGTATTCGTGGGTAATGAAAACTCCAGAGACATATCATGCAAGCCCTGTGAAGTTTTCCTCATATGATCTAATGGATTAATCATCCTTTTGCTTCTGAACAAGGAAGTACTTTTCCATCTTAAATTAAATGGTTCAAGGAAAATAATAATCAAATTTTTTTCCTAGAAATCCTACCTTTCCAATGCCTTGATCTCCTGCTAAATAATCATATTTTTGATCAATGTCCACCATTGATCAGATTCACCATCCATACGATAAGCAGCCAGAAGAACCTTATCTTGTTCAAAACATTAAAGGATGGAGAAGATCTTTTCAAAGGAGTTTATCCATTGTTCATAAATTGAGGGATCATATGATCAATTAAAATTTGGAGGGCATTATCTCGTGAAACTCTCAATTGAAACATTTTATTTCTTGGGTGGGGGGGGGGTTGAACGTTCATGTTGGCCCATCATTCTATTCAAAACATGACATAACTGAGAGAGTATTGTGATCATAGTTTGTGATTCCTTCTCTGATTAAATTGGGAATCTCGTTATAAAAGTCATCGCATTGATCTTTGCATTGGTTGTTAGACCAAGTCCTCAAATTACCACATATTGGTAGTAATAAAAGTAAAGTTTATGTATCACATAAAGGGGAATAAAATGAAAAAGGATAACTTACTTAAAAAATTTATTTCCTTAACAAATCAATGTTATACACTACCTACATTCCAACATATATTCTTAGGGGAGTTTTTATTAATAGCCTTATTAATTGTTCATAGTATTCTTATGAATTTACCAAAGAATATCCCATGGGAGTGTTGTATCCAAAAGTTCAGTAATTCCCATTGTCAAACACCAGTTCCCGTTCGAGTCTAACTCAAAGTGGTGTTTTCAGGTTTTACCCTTAGATACATTTGTGCTAGAGTTGTGTATTCTTGATCGTATACATACATGGATTTATTTTCTTGATAAACCACTTACACAATACTCACCAAAATTTTGGGATGTTTTTATTATACTTTGTCTTATCCCTAAGTATTTCACTAGGGTTTTGTAATCCTAATCCCCAAAATAACTATACCTATCCTCTAATACCAATTATAACAACCCTTCTCTTTATTTCACAAATAAACATAATTTATTTGTTAATATATTAACATGATGAAACATAAAAAATTGATAGGTCTAGAGCCTTTTGCGATTTAGATCATTATAAATCAACTTAGAACATAAAATATAACATTATTATTGAAAACTTCTTTTACCTGACCACAATATTCCTCGGTGCATAACATTTCATGGGATAACCTGAGGACATGCATAAGAAAACGGTGATCTATAAAGCCCAATATAGGAGTTAAAAAATAATAACATTAAAAAAAATTAGTACGTGTTGGGAAATTGGAATATCTATGGAGAACAATAGAAAAATTAACATAAAGTCATGATATAGGATGATTATCATCACAAAGAAATGTGGAAACAACATTTAACAAGATATTAGTATAAGCTAAGGATCATTGTACATGGAGTGTGATTAAACACTCATTGAACATGAATTAGCATGATTAATCCCTCATTGTAATTTCCATATCATGATACCAAACTTTACCCAATGCATTGGAGTACTATTAGGGAGCACCCTTCTTAATCATTTAATTTCATGCATAAGTGTGCCACAGGGATCAGACAACACGAAATCATTCAACAACATTATTTATTCAATGATAAAGTATTTTCAAATACACACCAAAAACTATATAATCGATATGTAAATGTGTGTAAGGTTGAATACCATTTATAGTGAAATAGACATGGTATTCACTACACTATTACCTTGTCTTGGAAAATAGTAGTGCAAATTGGGCAACAAAACATCGTGATATAAGAATTATGAAAAATGGTTGTTGAGAGGGAAAAGAGTGTCTCATAATATGAAAATTAAATATTTAGTAAGGGGTAATATATATACATGTACCAACATATGTAATGTAATTTAGATTTATAATATAAAATAATTGATTGAATGTAAATTAGGAGAGATAAATCCCTTACGGAATTTCACCATGGTAACTGGTGTACATGAGAGTAATTAATGTGGGAGAAAGGGGTATATCATAATTAAAAAATAATTAGGAAAGTATAGGGTAGGTGATAAATCATATCCCAAGATTTTTAATTGCATATAAAAGGGAATTACAACATAAATACATTTCGACAAAATTGAGAACTAAAAAAATCCTTTACTTGGAATTGTGATCCCAACGGCTTGGGAGAGTCTTGAGAGGGGCTTCATTGGATCTTGGGTCGCCTTGGTAGGAATCTAGTGAGGGGAGGTCAGGGGTAGGTCGATCTCCAAAATTGTTTGAGTGAAATGGAATGGTATATTGAGTGGTTTTATATAAGAAAAGAGAGGGAATTCTTTATTAATTAGGTTTGGGGCACCACAGATTAAAAAAATCCAAACTAATAACCATACAATTGTTTTTCACATGTTTTTTTCGAAATTTGAGTGGAGAAAAATATTTTATAAATCCAAGGGCCAAAAGTATTAAAATATTAGGCATGCGTATGTGTATTTGAGTCATAGTCTCATGGAAATCATTTTAAAATGTTAAAAGTTTTTATAAGTCTTAGAGGGTCCAGTAAGGCAAAGTAAAATAAGTAAAAAAAGCGTAAAATCGCATTATTTTAAAGGTAAAACACATATGGGCCTAATATAACATTTTTAGTATTTTATTACATCACTATTTGGTCATTAGGATTTCATAAAACACATTATATATTTAAACAGTATTTAATTTTAACCAAAAAATTCGACTATCTCTGAAAATTATGTAAAATTCCCCATTATATAATTTCGAATTCCAAATTCTAAAAATAATATTCATTTTATCTAAATAATTTTATAAATATATGAATTTTATCTTTTAAAATAACAACAGACAATTATATAAAATTCACGTGTTTTGACCAAAACATATTTCAATCCTTAATAAAAATTACAATTGTATTCACTAAAATGATTTGGTCAATTTATTTAATAAAAACTAATTTATTGATTATATTTTATTAAAATATTATTTAATTTATTAAATCCATTATTTCCACAAAATATATTTCTTAATTAAATATTATCAAATAATAAGATTTATGATTTAAAAATAATTTACAATGTAATAATAATATAATGAATGTATATTAATTATTGTATAAAAAACAATGCACATAATCAAAGTTATAGGGTCTTGAAACATAACCCCTTATAACACTTGCATAAGACCTAAGGGTAAGTTGTGCGATGGTGGTAGACCATTGGGGTGTATCAGATAACATCGCTCAGTTGGTAATCCCAATTAACTTCCACTTCTCCTATAGGAAGTTCCACTCATGCTTAACATGTCAAAGATTGGTTTGGGATTGGTCTAGACTGAAGCCCAGCGATGCTACTCCTTTCCGAGCTCCAACAAATGGGCGTTGTATGGTGAAATTCTACTTGATGAGACCATTGCTTCTTTTTTCTGAGTAAATTGGATTTGTTAAAGAACTATGTTTATACTAATCATGTGGTCACTTTTAAAAAACTATATTATCAATGGTAAGAATTCATAATGTTATTTTAAAATAAAAAAAACTAAAAAAAGGAAGTTCATATGTTATATAACCATTTAACATAATAATATATTTAATTAGATCAAAATAATTTTCATAAATAAATGTTTGGGTTGTTACAATCTTCTCAAAAATAAATTTCAAATCACATGTAGGATAATTTAACCCTTCAAGTGCCTGTTGACATGAAGATTAAGCAATTGGTTGATCAATAAGAATTAGGAACCATCCAATCCCTTATAAAGAAGCTTTATTGTAGATGCAAAATTCACTATTTGGGGAAGGCGGGGCATAAATTTGATCATTCACCAATCTTATTTTTTTTCCAAAAAAAAATTATCACATTGTTTTTTTATATATGAAATTATGTATTTTTGAGTTAAATTAGTTAGTGGGATAGAGAACTGGGAATTATTTTCAATGAACCACTAATTGTAACCATCTAATAAAATAAATCTATTAATATCTATGATATTTTAAAATATTTTCCATTTTCAAAAACATCTTTTAGTAGGGTCAACAGTAATAAAATAAATAGAAATAATCTATACATGGAATGAATTATATAGTAACAAAAATTCCCACATGAAAAATTTATCATATAGTTTCATTTATTTTATGGTTTACAAAACAACCCTTAAGTGTCATTCATGATCCCCTAGGATTTTATAATATTCTAAAATTTAATCTGTAAACACATCCGAAAAATTGTCCATGAACTCATGGAAAATTATATTCATAAAGTCTATAAATCTAGAAAGTTAATTTTACAAACCTAATAGAATAACTACAAACTCATAGTTCCTATATCTAGATTGAAACATAATCTTTATAATGTCTTCTTTATTCACTTTCAAATGATGGTACCCAAAACATTGGTCAATCATTGAAAAATATTGATCTTCATAGAGATGATCAATCAAGTCATCGATATGAGGTAAAATATACCTATTTTTGACAATGATATTCAAGTATATAATCAATGAAAAGTATCAATGAACCATAAATATTTTTAATAAAAAAAAGGATATCCCCATGGTGAAGTTCTAGGTCGAATGAAACCTTTATATAATTAATCATGTAATTGATTTTCTAAATTTAAAATTTCTACTTGATCCATTTGATATAGAGGTTTATAAATTTTTTTAGCATCAGGTAATGGGTCAAAAATAAAATCAAACTTCAAATTAGGAATAAAACATTGGAAATCATCATGAAATACATCTATTTATTCATTTACTACTCTCATATCACTCATTAGAACAATTTATTTCTCTTCAACAACATAGTCTGGGTAACATTCACTCCCATCTCTAATCAATTTCATAGTTTATTGGTATGTTATTAAAGGCATGAAATCATTGAATTAAAAGTTATTAACATGAAAATGACTCTTTGTATGATAAAATGAATGAAAATACTTACTAATAATGGTATGAAACTCTTATTTGTCCATTTCAAATAGTTTTTTAGGAAATTCCATCCCAATGATAACAATATTAAGATTATTATAAATCATGATGGCTTTAATACATACACCAATATTTTAAACCAAATTTTCAATCTTACTTTTATGAGTTGATATTATAAATTTACATGAAAATTTATCAAAAATGGATGAATGTGAGCATATAGAGTCAAATATGGTATTTTCATAATCAAATACACAAGTAACATACCTATACCCACATTACTTAACAGCCCAAAATCAATAATATTAGTTTAAAATGAATTTTCTAGGACTTTATATTTCTGATAATGATGATTTCTATTCTATGCAACTAACTCCAAACAAGAATCATCATAATGACCCAAAAAAATCAACTAAAACAAAATGCGATTGGATAACTATCAATTAATCCATTATTTGGTTGTTTTGGAATAACTTCTTCACATTCAAATGCAATGTGACCAAAGTAACCAAACAAGAAACACTTCCTAGATCTTTTCAAACATTGCATGAAAATTCATTTTCCACACGTAGAATATTTTAGGGCTTACCTACAAACTTTTTATCAAGATATTTCTCTATTTCTAGCCACCATGAAGTTTTTTTACAATTGTCATATTAAAGAACATACCTGTCAGTAAACTCCATCTCAACTATCTTAGTAAAACAAACCACTTTCTCCAAAATTTTAAATTCATATGTGAAAAAATCTCTTCATAAACATGGTTTCAACCCATATTAAAAAAAATTAATTTATCTATAAGTGTCCTAAATAAAATATACCACATACCTCGACAATATTTTGAAATTTTCTTCATATATAGCTACACAATATTCATATTTTTTCCTTATTTTAGGGAATCTTTATCCATTTATTTTTGAAAAACAATAGTGAAATATTTTAGAAGGAAAGGAACCTAGAATGTTTCTCATTACATAGAATAAATAATTTTTTCTATTGAATTCGAAACCAAAAACCACAATCTATAATCATCCCCTTCAAAGTTAATAACTTAATAAGAAAGAGTTTTGTGTTACTATCATCCCATGAAATCAAATATGATCTCTAAATCATTAATCCATCATTTAGCTATCATGGGGTTAGATTATACAATGAATAATAATGGATTTAACTTCATGGAAGGCTTCATAATAATCATGTTCCTTCATGGTATATCAGGTACCTCTCTAGCATGGATAATAGAACCATTTATATCTTGTTTTAACTGAACCATTACTATAATAAATTATTCTATTTTTATTTTAACTATATTAGGTTACTGATTTGGAATGACATTTCCCTCTCAGTTCCTTCCCACTATTGGTTTCATATTTACGATGTGAAAAAAATCTGAGAAAAAATAGCTTTGATGAAGAAAAATAGTAATATTGAAATGATATATCATATTAACATGACAATATAGTAAAATATTTCAAGGGAATGTTTTTATCATTATCATATCCTATAATTTTATCTAAACTGATCTCTGATACCAACTATAAGGGCCATATCTTATAACATTACATAATCTTGAGTTTTAATTTAATTTTTATTTATTTTAGATTTTAGGATCTCTTTAGATTTATAGTTTTCGATAAATAAGAAATAATGAATACATAAAAAACCTTGAAATAAAAAGTGGACACCTTTAATTAGTATCAATTTTAACCATAATATAAAACATTAAAAATAAATAATGATTTATTTTCATAGAAAATCCCCAAAAATTTATACACGAATACTTCCTTTCCCTTTACAATTATTAAATCATGTGATTTTTAATAACTAGGGATGTGAAAAAAATATCAGTGAGGGACATAAAAATAATGGCCATTGTTAGACCAATAATAAATGAAAAGCATTAAATATTTACATTTACACCAATGTTCTTTGAGAAAAATAAGTAATACATTATCATATGAAATACATATTTTTTTCAAAAAAATACTTTAAAACCCATAGTAAGAATATAGAAAAAAAGTATTTGTACCTTATAAAATCACATTCATAAACTATTTCCAATCATTGTTAGAAGTA
This sequence comes from Viscum album, assembly GCA_963277665.1. Lineage (NCBI taxonomy): Eukaryota > Viridiplantae > Streptophyta > Magnoliopsida > Santalales > Viscaceae > Viscum > Viscum album. The sequence continues at coordinate 1,297,708,668 of OY728136.1, forward strand.
ATTGAATCCCAATTAAATCCATAGGAGAAATCCTTTTTTAACTCCCTCATTATTTACTATTAAGACCAGAAACATTACCCAATGAATTTGAGTGATATTTGAGAACACCCGTCAATTAAAATATAATGGCCCAACATGAAACTATATATTATTTTCTATTATAAAATATATAACAGGATAACCTATTTCTATCTCGGATGCCCCAACGTATAAGCTGTAATGGGCTAACCAGATGTTATCTAGGTCGCACCATCAAATATGTTATAACAAGCTCTCCCATTTATATCTGGATGCACCCATTTATCATGTATAATTATAAATTTTTGTAACAAGAATAAAACCTTTTTATTATTGAAATTTTCTATTATAATTGTTTTCGAAACTCAAAATTAAACTAAAAAATAACATTTTTATATAAAAATACCCTTTTATTTTAAAATACCATTTTTAATACCAAAATAGACAAAAAATGGATTGGTGTTTTTATTTTAAAAATTCATGAAATCTCTCAAATTATTATAGAAAAAAATAATGGCCAAGTTCGTGAAAATGACTTTTTTACCTTGTATGTTATGAAATGAACATTCCTTTTGTCATTTTTCAAAATGTTCTATATAAAACATGTTAAAATATTCATTTTGAAATAATTTGAAAATATTTTTAAAATAGTCACACATTTACTAATATAAACAATTTATTTCCATATAAAAATTTCATAAAATAATTTTAAAAAGGTTACAAGATGAGAAAGAGTTGAAATAAAAACATTAAAAGATGGATTTTTGAAGGAAAAGTACCTTATCACTTACGAAACAGTTGAATCAAAATCCCCCTGAATATTAATATTAGAAAACATTAAATACCATTAGAATATATGAAATCATGATATAAAATGTGTATGGTTTTGTATATACACCTAATAAAATAATATTGGTTCATAACATCAAAATACTCCCCAATGAAAGAAAGTTGAGATGAAGTCCCTTACCATGAGTCTGACTTTTTATGCGTGTCTTTGTTTTCTTAAATAATAAACATATATTAATTATTTAATTTTTTTAACCTTTATCGGTATTGTTATTAATTTTATTTCATTTATTATAATGTTATATATACTATTATTTAATCAATTAAGTTTAAGTCAGAAGTTTTGAAAATATTCAACTTATTTGTCAAAACATGTATTTGATTAGTTAAATATTGTCAAAGAACTAATTATTTAAAATTATAATGTATAAAAATTTAGATATTATTATCATATTTATACAAATTTTATACTTTTAAAACTAATCAGGAAATGTGGTTATGAGAAATTAACTAACATTGTGATCATGGAAACGACATGCCCTATTGAGGTAGTAATAATGATTCAATTTTTTAATGAAAATTTTGGAAATAAGATAAGTAATAATTTATATAAAAAAAATAATCATTATATCATAAATACAAAATTATTTTATCATATATACTTATATAAATCATTCTTGTGATGTGATGGTGAAAAATGGTTCACATTACTTTAAGAAGGTGACAGTCCACAAGTCCATGAATCACATTATCATTTTTTTCAGTAAGTGAAATGGTAAAAAGAAAATGGTATATTATATTTAATGATAAATATTTAATTAATATCATAAATATTTATTTTATGTCAAATATATTTATTATTACTACACTTATTTCATTCCACGTAACACGTTAGTGAAAAAAAATCAAATCACTTTGTGAGGTGGTAGCCCGCCGTACAAATGAGTGACGTTCTTATATCTCTTAATGTATGGAATATAAAATTGTTATATAAGACATAGACAATAAATAGTTATAATTATATTAAAAATATCTTAAAATAACTTTAGAACCATCATCCTACCAAAATGTGAGAGGTGGAATTGTGAAAACAAATTTTATTATTTCATGAGGCGGTATTTTTACAGACACACGAATGATGATTTTGTAAACCAAATGATGGAAGTATTGTGGTGGTAGGTAGTAAAATTAAAATTGAAAAAAAATTATTATATGGAAGACACATATGATTTTATATCAGTAAATTATATAAATAATTTAAGGGGTGGAGGAAGAAATAAAACAAAAAAACTCGTTGATGAACATTACCAATCTATATGGTATCTCCTTTTGGTTTTCACCAAAGGCCTTTCTTGGTTGAATTTTTATCCAAATTAAGGATTATTTTATGAAATTATGGAATTGGATAAGTGTTTTGGGTGTAATTTTTTTTGAACAAAGTGTTTTTTATTCTATTAAGAGAGTAGGGTAGGTGGTGACCTTTTATGAGTGCGGCGAGCAACAAACATGTAATTTTTTGTAAGAGGGAATTCCAATCGATTTTTTTCATTTCTCCATGACCCAATAATATTAAATTATCAATTAATAGAAAGTAAAAGGTATAAAAAATATATTTGTTTCAGGTTTTGGTTCATTTTTGCACCTCATAATCTATGTTTAACCACTAAGAAAACTCTTTTTTACCTTAATAGGTGTATTAAATTTTAATTATCTAAACTAATAAATTTTGTCAAATTTTTTTAGTATTATTTGAAATTATAAAGTCTTCTAATTAAAAATATTTAATACCTTTTTACAAAACTAGTTAAAATAATTACAAAATTTTAATTAAATATCAATCCCACAGACGCTGCAAGACAATGAGTTTTTAAGAATACTATTTTTTTAGAAAAAGATGATTGCAGATTATCTCTATGAATTATAATAACCATTTTATGAAATTAAATTAATATTTAATGATGTATAATAAACAAATTCATTTAATTCATTACCCATTGGGGATTATATTAATTAATTAAAATTGAGAAACATTATGAATTTTAAAATAATTTTTAAGGAAACCCATTTTTAAACCATTAAACAAACTTATACTAAAAACCAATTTATAGATGATTTAGAAGTAATTATATGAATTATATATAACTAAAAAATACTCAGTTTTCTTGAAAACTTATTAAAATATATTAAAATGTTTAAAATAATTATTTTATTATGAATATACAATTATTTAAAAAAAATTAGTATTTTTTCACTATTCACTGAAAAATCAATATTTTCTGATAAATAAAAAAATATTTGAATGTAAATTTTGATATTATAATTTAAAAAATTATAAACATTTAGGAAAAATCAAATTATAAAATTTATTAATTAATATTTTAAATCAATATTTATATTTAAATATTTTAGTTAAAAATATTTCCTTTTTGATTTAAAATTGCATAAAATATTTATAACAAGCATTACTTCTTAACTCAGATAAATAAATATAAAAATTATTTATTATCTAATAACAATGTTTATTACCAAAATATTTATTCAATCCTATTTTAGGTTCATATTTTCCACTTATATCTTCTACAGTTTGTAAATACTCCATTTTGGAGCTTGGTTGTATGAAAACAATGTTGGGGGAATTCATTTTTTCAAAAAATCATACAGTGTCTTCTACCCCTCCTATTAAAGGGCACCTCATCTATTCTATATTAAAAATGTCCAAAACCAAATTTTTCATTAAATACCTTCTAAAAGGACATCAATAATTCCCTACACACATCCTAGAATCATTATCTTAATCATAAATCCAATCTAGGAAGAGTTTTGGTGAAAACCAAAATAAGTTGTCTGAAGAGGAGGAAATATCCTTAACCAAGTGTTTTATTTAATTTATTATTCCACATACATAAAATATTATTAAAAATAAATTATATAATAATATAAATATATTTCATATTATTATATTCTATTATTTTAAGGTTATGACCTACAAACATCTCCTCCACTCTCAAAAGGGAAACAAAACCATTGAAAATGTGTTCGGTGGACTACCGCCCCACGAACCGACATAATTTGTTTTCTATCAAAAAAATTCACTGATGGATATAATTATTTATATAATGTTTATATATTATATTTATGATATAATTTTATTTCATTAATTATAATATCAAACCAAATTTCTTACTTTCTATTCCATAGGGAATATGATAATATCACTCATGTGTACGTCAGACTACTACCTCTCGAAGTAATGTGAATAGTTTTTAAAATAATCATTATATGGAAGGTAATAAGGATTTTCATTTTTTAATATTTTATATTAATTAAATACAAATATTCTTGAAAATAAATATGTCTTGTACTTTCTCACATTATCATCCATTTAATAAATGACAACGTTATTTGTTTGTACGAAAGACTGCCACCTAACGAAGCGATTTGAATTATTTTCACTAACACATTACATGAAATGTAAATAAGGATATATTTAATGAATGTAAGTGAAATATAATATATTATATTTATTATATGAACTTAATATATGATACACTTTCATACCCTTTAACCCTCTAAGGAAATAATAATGTCACTCGTGTGTATTTACAACATACAATCCCTAAGAGGACATGTGATTCATTCGCTATGTTCCAAAGTAAATAATGATTATAAATATGTATAATATAAAAAAATTATATTGATTAAATTAATATAATTATAGTGATGATAAAACTATCTACCATGTTTGAGATCAAGAAATTTCTGGATAATGATGCAGGAAAAAACAAGGCTTTTTACACCTGAAACAATAGTGATAATAAAATATCATTATAGAATGAGTGGTATAATGTTATAAAAGGGATAATATATGATATTATAAAAAATAATTATATTTTTTGTATGTTTTCAACATGTATAAATTTAAAATGTCAAAGAATAAAGAGTTCTCAACTAAAAGGAGGATTGAGGTAAGGGGTTTCTTAACCCAATTTTCATTCATTGGGTTATATATCTACTTATTTAATTATATTCTGACAAGAATATGTGTAAATGAATTTAAATTAATTAATTTTTTGTTTTTACTTTTATTCATTTGGGTCTAAATTTTTTGTAAATAATCATTCAATTCATTAACTCTCACTTCAATGATATGATCTTAGTAAGGGTTTTGTCCAAAACATCATTCTACAGGACACATATTCTTTTATGTGCCTAATTTCTTTTGAATGGTGTATCTACTTCATCATTACATACTATATCATTAATAATTCCTATATTAATATATTTTATGTTAAAATTCATATACATTATTTTTGGGAAGGTATGATTCAAACTTTGGAAAATTTGTAAGAGTATATATTCCAATCAAATTTTAATAGGGATTATTTATTAAATAAAATTATCTAATCATTGTCTAATAAAACAATTTGGTTTTATTCTCTAATTTTTATTCCTGATGTTTTCAACTAATAGTTCATTTTTCATATCCTTTGTAGTTAAAATGATTGAGAATGTGTTTTTAAGAAAATATAACTTCATTTAACTCTTTGTTAAAAAATAAAATTGCTTCCAAATACGTAGTTTCCAAAAATATTTGAATATTATTTATTAATTTTATTTATCCCATAATTGGATTTTTTTTTCAAATTTTATAAACTGAATATTCCCATTGTTTTCAAAAAATGGAATTTTTCATTGACTTTTCTTAGAATAAAAGTATTAGTTTTTTAATTTATATGATATGGATGGAACTATTACACCATAATGACGACTAAATGTTTTAAAGATTCATTTTTTTGTTTCAATGTTTATTTCAATTTTTTTGTTTAATGATAGAGATTTTTTATAGATTTTTAATAGGATTTTTTCATAATTGAAGTGATATTTTCTTCAATAAATGTTCAAGGTGATCATTTAAAATCATTTTCTATTTAAAATGATATCCTTTGATGTTACACAAAATTAAAAGGTTATTTTCCTCAATAATTTACTTAATATGTAAAAAATTAGTTTCATTAATGAAAAAATGATTTTATTTTATGGATTTATTATAAATTATTTTATATGATTATCACTTATATACCATGATTTTCATCTCTTCATTTAGTGGAGTAATACTTGCACTATATTCATCTATTAAATTATTTAATTATGAAGATATATTTGGATCATGTTATGAGTGAATATTAGGAAACCCAATTATTTCCATCGGTATTTATTATGTTTATACATTCTGATTGATATCCTTAAATGGGATGCATATGCATGTACATGAAATTAATGTGATAGGTGGGACTGAAATTATATTTCACTATAATTCATTGGGTAATATTTTAGTCTCAATAGATGTCACTTATGTGATTAGTGAGTGAACCTATTCCATTATGAGACTTTGTCCATCATGTGATGTTTTCTTAGTAGTTATCCTTGAATTATTTTTATTTGATGTTTTATATTACTGATATGTTTCCTAAAATTCCACGATATTATGATACCATGTTATTTTTGTTATTTTCCAGGTAAGTACTCGTGTTCCTTTTATTTATTGATATAATGTTATACCTTTGACTTACATATTATATTTCTTTATCATGTTTATTCCCATAAAGGGATATTTACACAACCCCATTATTTATGTATTCTATAGTATATACCATATCTTTTATGAGATAAAATGGATTTTAGGATCTCATTGTGGAATATAAAATAAATATGTCATGTTTTAGTTTCCTTTTTATATATTATGAACCTAATCTTCCAAGGAAATTATGAATTTATCATCCTTTTGTTGTGCTAATAGATATTTATTTTTATGAATTATTTAATAATATGTGAAAATGTCATGGGTATTCATATAAAAAGTGGCCCCATGTGGATTGGTGTGGTTTTGGATGGGATAATGACAACTCAATGTCCTTAGTGCGGGTACCCTGTAGGTAACACGAAACCTGATAACTAGTAGTTGGGTAGAAAGTAGTCATTTTATAATTTTTTTTAAATATAATTTTTTTAAATGTTAAAAAAAACATATTTACCTTTACACATAATTCCTCACATATAGTCTCATGAGATTCCTATTATCCCAATACAGTAGCTTCAAGAGGGGGTGAGTTGATGATGTAAACAAATAATTTTTCCCACTCTTCACTAAGATAATCTTATAATATAGAAGTATTAATGAAGATACATCAGAGTAAAACCAATAAACATGTATAACTAAGAAAATTATCCACATGATTCTAATTAATCAATTAATAAATGTAAATAAATATAACTTTACAAAAAGAAATAATGAATTAGAGTTTTGAATGATAATTTGTAAAATACTTTAAAAATTTTAATTTAATGTTCTATCAGTTTCAATCAAGGGTACGCTTGTATTTTGTTCCAAAATGATAATAGGATAAGTACCTATATTTAAAAGATGATGAAAGTGTCAAAAATGGAAAAACATAAGATCAAATTATTGTAATCAATAGTAATATCCAAGTTCTTCTTCAATCAATATGAGGGAAAATTAGATCTTATTCCCCAAGATCCTCTTCTATTAGAACAATAAAAAATAGGTTCTTATCCATGAGACTTATTTGAACTAATAATATTAGAAGTTGTGGTTTATATCCCCAAATCCCTTAAACAACATTGGATCAAAATAAAACAATTATAATTGGAAACCCATAGGTTTCACAACTAATTCCTCAGTATTAGAATATCTAAGATCACATTGAATGTAAAACAATAAAATATAATCACTCAATCACTGAGTTAGTGTATTGGTCATAAATTAAGATGTATAAAAAATGATCAAGTATTTTTTCCATGAATCCTCAGAATCTATTTATATGTGTTGGGCATAATAACATCTTAATTGTAAATTACAAGATATTTTGAGACAACATTAACATATAAACCCCCCTAAAGATTTAACATTATAATCCATTAATTAAATGTTCAAGTGACTAAGAAATATTCTAGATGTTTATGAAAAAGAATTATCTCATCTAACACTAGTGAACTAGAAGCTAAATCTGCATAAACATATCTTAAAAAAACATCTTGTTTGAAGAAATAAATTATATAGTGTTTTATGTTAAAAAAAGGATACATAAGAAGATGTTAAGGAAATAACTCTACAATATCACCCTTTATGAAAATCACAGGACATATAGGGAAGGTATGTTTAACTAAAAATAGAAAAGAACCAACTCCTTGATCATTAATAATCCCCCTAAGTATAAATTTCTCAAAACCATTTATCCCTGTTAGAGAAATAATATAATATCAGAGCACAAAACTTCCCCCTATTATAAAAAAACTACCACCACTATTTCACCCCTTTATAATTTATAGAAGAAAAACATGGAGGATTAAGTAATAATATTATGTATCGATGTTAATAAATATCTAATTCCATTTACTTAACAAATGTTAATGATACACATAAATTTGATAGTAATTCTTCTATTTGATATTTTTCAATCAAATCATCATGATTAATCAATATCTTCCCTAGTTATTTTCTTTTATACTTAATAATATCATTCCTCTTCCATACAAGTTCAATTATTTTTATAGTTGTTGAAACCTATTTTCAAAATAATTTTTTTGACAGTCCTTTTTCCAGTAAGGACATTATACTTCATTAATTCTCTTCCCATGAATTTAAAAATATTTTTAGAAGTATTTAATATATCCAAATGATAACGTTGTAAAATATTGAGCTCTTTTATCTGATAATTTAACATAAAATTTTATTCATGAAGATTAGTCTATGTATGATTCTGTAAAATTCTCATATCGATATTAAAATATTTTATATGTGAGGTCTCATTCAAGCCCTAATTGAACATTATAGATTGATACATTTGATACAATTGATTCATATCCAATTTATCTTTATTATATCTCAATAATTACTCTTTTATATCCTCATATATATTCTACATAAAACAAATGTAATATCTATCAATCATTGTCATAATATTTTTTTACATCTATATACCCTTTTTTATTTATATATAGATTGTTATTATATTATTTTCACTATTGTGTCCTTAGTTTTTTACCATTAGAAGTTACATTTATAATATCAATATATTAATCAAATTATTACCCATATTTTTGTACTCTCCATTAGATTTATATTTCAATTCAATGTGGTTCTGACCCTCTTATTCATCTCAGTCCTTCTCAATCTTGCCTTTGTCTACCATATACATACTACTACCACTCCAAATTAAAATTTTATTTCCTTGAATTTACTTTTATGGTTTGAGTGGGAACCCAAAATATAATGAATAAATATAAAAAAAAATCGGTAGTAATAATAATTGATCCTCCATTATAGAAAAACGATAAGTTATTTGTATTGTTCATTCATTAGAGACTCTAATAAACAGAGAAATTATTCCACTCAAGATCCTTTTTAAAATGGTCCTAGAATGAAGAGGAAATATTATACCATATCATTATGTACCCTTATATATCTACCAGAGACATAACTTTCAAAGATTCATATACTTCTTATGAGATATACTTTTTCAAAGTGTATTCTGATTAATTTATGAATTCCATAGATCATAAAGATAATTATTATTTTTTGTTCAATTTAAAGAAAATACTTTAAAAATATTGGATTTATTAGGTGTATATTCTTCTATAGTTGGTTTTTATTCACTTTTTTCTCACCAATTTTTAGCGATAGTGGAGAGAGGAATTCAGAGGATGGTTGAACATAAAATTCCTTTACTTTATAACTTTCCTTTTCTAGCTGGATTTTCCAAGAAAAACAACATATTTATTTATATATTTTCAATATAAACACAACATTCACTTATAACTAATGACAACATAATTATTTTAGACTAATTTACATTCAAAAAAATTATTTTCAACCTCAAGTCCTCCTAACAATTTTATTCTTCTTGTATTAATTCATTGAATTTTTGTCTCCTTAATCCAAAAGATGATTTAATACTCTCATATTCTGCTATCATTCCTCTAAAATATTATAATACCATCCATGTACATTATCTAGTATTATCTTTCACCCTATTCACTTCTGATATATAATTTTTATAACTCGTCACTTATTAGCTGGAATTATCTCCATATCCATTAATTTCATATATTTCTTACTCTTATTTGATTCTTTATCAGTTTCATGAAGTTTAACATCCAATTATTTCTCTAAAATAGTTTCACACACATATTCAAATATGGAATTCGTCTTCCATATATTATAATCATTAAATAAATATTCTTTACTCTTTTTATATTTTGGAAATGTGCCATTCCTTCTGTCTTTGAAGTCATCACATAAATAAAATATAAAATTCTATAATATGGAAAAATATTTAACTTTACCATACCAATAAATATAGATTAAATTTAATCCCCCATGAACCTAATTATAATAAAATTCCACATACCAAAAATGAACTATTAAACATATAAATATTGGATCGTCATTGTGTTCTCATAACATTCTCTTAGTTGAAGAATTATATGAATCCAATGGAAAAAATACTTGATTCCAGTTCAAGGTGAGCCATATTTTTGAATTATCCAATCACATAAAACATGATTTAAATAGATCTTTTCCTTATTAATATTATTGGTAGTATATTCAATATAAAGAAGGTTTCACCCTCTAAAGGAAATCTGGTTTCTTCCAAAAACATTTTCAAAGTCATGGAATAATATCAATCTCGAATATCATACATTAGTTAATTCTATGAATACACTTTCTTAAAATAAATAGTGGAATAAAAATTTTATTTAATCAATGGAGAAAAAAAAATTCTTACTTGATAAATAAATCATCCCATATCCTTAAAACAAAATTATTATCTTTTAAATAGATTCATGATTACTATACCAATATACATCAATCAATATTATGTGAATAATTTATTTCGATGAAATGTCATGGGAAAAATCCATTATAAACCAAAATATGATTAAGGTATAGAATACTTGAAATAGATGAAAAGTGAGGAATAAATTAAGAAGGCATTTTAAATAAATAAAGATAAATAGAATGAGTGTCTAAAATTCAACCATATCAATCCAAAACCATTTATCTCAATGTTGATGGAAAATTGGATTCGGTTCTCACTATAAATGATGATCAAAAATTGGATTAAAATAATAAATCCAAAACTTCATGAAAAATAATTATGTTACACCCCTAAAAATCAAAATAATCAAATAAATACATAAATTAGAAAAAAAAGTTATTGTATTTTCATTTTTCTTAATGTTAAATACAATAATGAAATCCCTTTTAAAATGTTATCTTATTATACACCCAAAAGAACATCATTTAAAAAAGATATTTTAGGAGGATTTATTGCAACCACTTAATCTAAAATTGATATATATGTATATGGATATCTTTATAGCTATCTCTCTCCTAATATAATAGGTTTTCCTTATAATATTCTTTATGGAAATGGTAGTGGAATGTTTGATTGGTAGACTTCCCTGAATCCTTCCATTTATCTTGTTATTTCTTCTTTTTTGGTTCCTCAATTTTCAATATTTCTTTATTTTATTGTTTTTAGGTCAAAAAGTGTCTATTTTAGGTATTTTATAGTAATTTAATCTTCCTCTGCCACTATTTTCAAAATATAATTTGAGTGATTCCCCTTATCCAGTCAGAAAAGATAGATTTTTAATGGTTTGATATTGTGTCGGAGAAATAATTTGATGATCATTCCCTTTCATCAATTCAAATTTTTGTTTTTTGTGTGCCTATATCATATTTGACCTCTAGAATTTCTAAAAAACCATTATGTTATATCACACCATTTGTCTCACACGATCATGCTAAAAGAGGATAGACATTTTGTTAAAGGAATCCATCAATAATGATTTTTTTTCATTAGTGTATGTGTTCTTTTTCTATTTTATCAATGTCCTTGTAGCTAAAAGAATTATTTTCCTATATGTGGATGTGCCTTCTAGGAACATTTTATAGGACCCTATAATTGGTCTATGTGATTTCATTCATGGTGGGTAAGGTTTGTGATGGTTAATTTAATTAGTCTTATGCTCTTTGTTATTTTGATCATTATTAGACTTATTAGAGCCTTTATTTGGAGGATTCATCAATAAAAATTCCTATGAATCATTACCATTATATTTTTAGTCCTTTATGTTCTTACCATCTTGATATACATTTACAGTTACTTCTAGGGTTGATTATCAAGTTGTTTCTTTCTGGTGGAAATAGTACACCCTCATCTTGGGGACAACTTATCACAGAGATGACATTGTGTGAGGTGGACATAGTTAGGGGAGTGGTGTGGTTGTATCATCCATTTAATTTTATATTGATTAATATTTAATATAATATTTATATATTATAGAGTTGATTTAATTTTAGTGTTCTTTTAATTCTGGGTTTTTAAATAGTGACGAGTTATCCTCGCACTATCTTGTTGTGGTGGTCTGTACTGCGTTGTTTTTGTTACGTAATCATTACTATTTGATGGTTTTGGTATATGTATATGTGTTTTTTCATAGTAGTGATCAATATTTTAGGTCAATGGTGATTAATATTAGTGTTATAGTATTTTTAATTATAATTTGGTTGATAGTGTGGGTGTGGATAATTTCATGGTGTTTTCTGAATAGGAGGGATGACTGTTATGTCAGTTATTATAAATAAGAAAATAGTGTGATGAAGGTGGCATGACCTAGAACTAACATGTATTGGGGTAGGTTCATGGGTTATAATGTGAAATGAATTCATTATAATTAAGGAATATAAAATGGAATTAGGTTATATATATTGGTCTTTATAGTTATTTGCACTATATTTTCAGGGCATCTGAGTTTCCAATTTGGGTCCCGGGTGACCCAATGTGTTTGGGTTGGGGGAAATTTTTTTCTTAGGATTTATGTGATTTGGTTATTTATGAAGGTCCGTTTTTGGTTCCCAATCATCAATATTTTTTTATTTTTATAAAAATATACTTTATGAATATAATCATACATAACATAAATAAAAACCAACTTGATATCATATAAAAAAATATGATGTAACAAAAAATAAAAACAAGTTTAATCTTAACTATGGCCTCCAATTTCAAAATATTAATATGTAGGAATTAAAAAATATTAATTAATCATACATAGATCATCATAATTAACCACACATATCCATGTACATTTTTTTCACATTTTGGTATTAAAATTATTTTCTTGAAAATAATTTATGAGTTTAGAACCAAACATTTCTTGGGTTTGGAAATATAAAAAGAAAAAATAAATTGGAACCTATAAATCTATTACATTATGAATTTGAACAAATAATATTTATTTTAAAATAAAATATATACAATTCATGAATTATTAAACATTATTCAATGAACAATTAAACGTCCATTTGCTTCACCTGTGACATTTAGTTCAAAAAGGTTCACTTTTCAGAACAAAATAACTGATCTAGAAATTTGAGTTACTGTAAGTTGAAAAACCTACAATGGGAAATTTCCTAAATGGTTTTAACTATCTTAGATTAAAATTAAAATTCTTCATTCTGAAATTTAAATTGTAAAGTAACCTGTTGAACTCTCTATGGAATGGTTATTCTAATAATCACAAATCTTAATTTTATTTTTTTTTATTTTTAGTCTTTTGTTCAACTTGTTCTAAATATGTTTAAATCATATCTAAAATTTTTTATCAATGATCAATGTATTGTTATGGTTGACCTGGAAGTATTCTGGACTGAACAGACACTTTGTAAAAATTCCATGTCTTGACTCACTGATAGTCATTTTCTTGAGTCACCGATGATGAATGGTCGCACCGATGATGAACGGTCGTACCGATGATGAATGGTCGCACCGATGATGAATGGTCGCACCGATGATGAACGGTCACACCGATGATGAATAGTCACACCGAAGATGAACAATCAAACCGATGATGAATTGTCGCACCGATAACTATCAAAGGTCCAAAGAGATACCGATGCTAAGACACTGATGATGTTGAGACACCGATTCTAAGCAACTGATGCTAAGAAACCGATGCTAAGCTGCCGATGCTGAGATACCGATGCTAAGACACTGATGTTAAGACATCGATGCTAAGACACCGATGTTATGACACTGATGATGTTGAGACACCGATGTTGATGCCACCGAAACTGATGCAGATTCAAAATGTCTCACTGATCTCATGACTCACCGATAGTCATGAAAACTATTTGAACCTCTATAAATTCATATTTAATTATAACGGTCATAATTGATGTTTTTAATGCAATTAATGATATTTGTTGTTAGTTGTTGGCATGTCAGGAGACCGTACCTCGTATCTATGGAAAGGTAATCATTCCCATTGCTAGAGCTCGTGGAATAAAAAGGAAGATCGAGCTGTAGTAAAAGTATGTATGAATTAATGGATGCGTGAAATGGAATAGAGAAAGAATTCTTCCTTGAATATACATGCGAGACTGAAGAACACACGATGAAGTGAAAAAATGGGCATTTTTCATGATCTAAAGAAAAATCTTATGCACGTAATCCAGCACTACTGAAGAACATATGAAGAACACTGTAAATCAGAGACCACACTTGCTTGTGATGAAAATCAAGCTGAATCACGATACTCAGTTTTTAACAGAAAAACCATAGAAGGACTCAGAAACATCTCTGCTAAATCCAACGAGTCTAGAGCTTCACTACCAATCACTATATCTTTATAAACTTTGATATATTCTCTCATAGTGATTATTTTACTTACATTTTTGAGCAGTGTGTGTACTATGTTCATCATACTCACACACTGACTCCTGTGCTAAACTGGAGGATATCAAAATCCTTAAACCAAAATTGTTTACTCTTGTTTACCCACAACAACTGTGGAAGAGGTCCTTATGTGTCCTGGTCACTGTTTTTGTTTCCCCCGAAGAGCTGTGGTAGAGGTCCCTGTGTGGCCTGGACAATCATTCACTATTGTTAAGCTTGATCCAGGGTGTGGATTAATTTATATAAATTGTTTAGAGGACTAAGTCTCTTCTTGAGACTGAATCTCTTGTTTAACTCTACTGTACATTTTAATTTAAGTCTATAATTAGACAATATATTTATTCCGTTGTTATTACATTTAAATACAAAACTATTTTAAAGCTACTTTGATAGTTAAATTAGCAAGTGTTTATACTTATTGTAAATTAGTAAGTCAGTTTCAAAAGTTAATTTAATCTTCAGATTAATTTAACTGAGATCTAATAAATCTTTGATAAATTGATTGAACTTTTACACTATGTACAGATTCACTATAGTTTATCTTTGTTTTCAAATTTGGGGATTTTAAGAGAAATATTTTTAACAGAATTTTTAATTGGAAATCAATCACCCCCTCTTGAGTATCCACTCCAACCAACATTTGGTATGAGAGGATGTTTTTGTTTAAGGATTTTTGAAATACTCAGTTTTTCAACTGTGATTTTAGTTTAATCTTTAATGATCTTAAATTTATGTTAGTTCTAAATTTTATCTCTTTAAATTTTATTTTCTAAAATATGGTTATGGATAATAGACTAGAGGGTTCTTCTACTAACTAGCTACCATTCTTCAATGGCACAAACTATGCCCAGTGGAAATTGAAAATGAAAATTCATTTAGAATGTATGGGTTTTGATATTTGGACATCTATAGAGTCTCAATATAAAATTCCAGAAACTGAACGAAAAACTTGGGATGAACCTACAAAGAATTCTTACAATAATTATTGTAATGCTATGAATGCCATGTACTATACTTTAGGAGATGAAGAGTTTAACTGAATATCTGCTTGAAAAACAGCTTATGAAATTTAGGATACTTTAGATATTTCTCATGAAGGAACAACTAATGTTAAAGAAATGCGATTGAATACTTATACTATTAAATATAATAATTTTAAAATGAAAACTGATGAACCCATTTCTGATATGTATCTTAGGTTCAATGAGATAGTCAATACAATGAATTCATTTGGTAAAGATGTTCCAGCAAAGGAACAAATCATGAGAATCTTGAGATGTCTACCAGACCGATGGAGAGTCACATCTGTTTCAATCAGAGAATCATGTGACATTGGATCTCTGCCTGTCAAAGAACATATTGGAAAACTAATGATGTATGAGGAAGAACTCAAGGTAAATAATGAGGAAGACAATGAACCAAAAAGGAAATCAGTGGCTTTCAAGACTACTGCGTCAAAGAACAAGGACAAAGAAAAATCTCAAATACAAACTGACAGTCCAAAAGTGAATGTTCATACTCTGATAGTGATGCTGAAATGGCTTAGATAGCCAGGAGGTTTATGAAATTTTATTGGAAGAAGAAATTTTTCAGAAAATCAAATTACAAATAAAAGTATGACAATAAGGGACATTGGATGAAGGACTGGAAAAATCCAGATAGAAGTGATGAAGTTTTTTTCTATGAGTGCAAAAGTAAAAAGAAACATTAAAGCAGACTGTCCAAAGCTAAAATTCAAGAAGAAATATGATTACAAATACAGTAAGTACAAGAAAGTTATGAAAGATACCTAGAGTGCATCTGAAGACAGTACAAGTGAATCTGAAATGTCTGATTCTGAGAAGAATCATGCCAACATGTGTTTCATGACCAACACATTCGAGGTAACCTTAGATACTCCTGTTTTAAATTCTTATTATTATGGAGATGATGCAGAATCTGATTCTGATTCTGAAAACATGACTAGTGAGGAATTATTTGAATATTGTAATATTATGGAAGAGACATGCAATGAAGTTAAGGATAAATACAAATCATTGAAGAAACAGCATGCTCTCACGATTACTGTTAAAACCGAACTTACTGTTCAAAAAGGGAAAAATGCTCAACTGTTAAAGGAAAACGCTGAAATGAAAATGTCTAATGAGCAACTTAGAAAATACTTATAGAGTTTTACAAATGGAAATGATACACTAACACAAATTCTAGAAAATCAATTGGAACATAAATATACTACAAGAATAGGCAAAAAACTTGGACAGAGACAGATTACTAAGAATAGATTTATTCCTAAATCTGGACAGAATATTAGAAGTTCTAGTTCTGGACATTCATATGCTTCAACTAGTGATTCACATAGTTATAGATCAAATAAAGTTTATCTTTCAAAATCTTTTGATTCTATAATTTGTATGAAACCCATAAGAAAAATGTGGGTACCAAAATCTTTTATTTCTAACCTGTATGGACCCAAGAAGATCTGGGTACCAAAGTCATTTTCCATCTAAATCTATTTTGTAGGAATCCTGTTTGAAGATTTCTCACAAGAAGGTATGGTACTTGGATAGTGGATGTTCGAGACACATGTCTGGAGATTAATCATGCTTTAAAAGTCTAATCATGATTGATGGAGGCCATGTCCCCTTTGGTGATAATTCTAAAGGAAAAATCATCGGCCTAGGCCAAATTGGTAACACTGATTCAGTTTTAATTTCGAAAGTTTTATTTGTCGATGGCCTGATCTATAATCTGTTATGTATTTCTCAATTGTGTGATGATGGTTTTAATATCAAATTTGAAAATGATTTTTGTAATGTTTTTAATTATAAAAATGTTTTAGTCTTTTCTTCCTTAAGAAATGAAAATGTTTATGGAGTTGATTTAAATTCTTTAGCTATGAAAAATTTTACTTTCCTAAATTCTTTTCATAAAGAGTCTTGGCTTTGGCATAGAAGATTAGGACACTGCAACATCCATTCACCTAGAAAAATAACTAGAAAGAACTTGGTTAGAGACCTACCTAAACTTGAATTCCAAATTGACAAATTTTGTAATCCCTATCAAAAGTTAAAGCAACATAAAGTTTTTTTTAAATCAAAGAAAGAAGTTTCTACTTCTCAACCTCTCAAGTTGGTTCACATGGATTTGTTTGGACCATCTAGAGTTTCTAGATTAAATGGGAAGCACTATGTCTATGTCTTAGTAGATGACTTTTCTAGATATACTTGGGTATACTTCTTAGCTCACAAAAGTGAAGATTGTTCTTACTTTATTAAATATTCCAAATCTTTAGAAAATCATAGTGGATTTAAGATTAAATCCCTGAGAAGTGATCATGGCCATGAGTTTGAAAATCAAGAGTTTGAATCTTATTGCCCACAAAATGGATATAGTCACAACTTTTCTACTCCTAGAACACCTCAGTAGAATGGTGTGGTAGAAAGAAGGAATATAACCCTTCAAGAAATAGCTAGAACCATGCTTAATGAGTATGACCTGCCTATTTATTTTTGGGCTGAAGCTTTGAATACAGTTTTTTATATTATTAATAGAGTCTTAATTAGACCAGTTCTTAAGAAGACCCCATATGAGTTGTGGAATAATATAAAACCTAAAGTTAGTTACTTTAGAGTCTTTGGCTGTAAAGTTTCTATTCTTAATAAAAAGGATAATCTGGACAAGTTTGCTTCTAAAAGTGATGAAGGAATCTTTCATGGTTATTATTTAACTAGAAAAGTCTATAGAGTCTTTAATAAGAGAACCAAATGTGTGGAAGAATCTGTTCATATCAAGTTTGATGAAACTGATCCACATGAGCTTAAATCCACTCTTGGAAATCTTGAAGAAGATTTATCTGTTCTGGACCTTAATGAAAAATCTAAAGAACCTGCTATAAAAATATCCAATTCTGGAAATATTCCAGAATCTACTTCTGTTGAACACGAACCTATAGATGATCCTGAAATTTCTAGTCCTACCTTTACTAGATCAACAAGGATTCTAAAGAATCATCCTTTGGATGCTGTTGTTGGTAATCTTGATAGAGGGTCAAAGACTAGAGCTTCTCTAAGAAACCAGGTTGAACATCAAGCCCTTATTTCACAACTAGAACCTAAAAATATCAATGATGCTATCAATGATGAATTTTGGGTAATGGCTATGCAAGAAGAGTTAAATAAATTTGAAAGAAACAAAATCTGGGAATTAGTTGACAGACCTAAGGACACTTTAGAAATAGGCACAAAATGGGTTTTTAGAAACAAAGTTAATGAGTCTGGAAACATAGTTAGAAACAAAGATAGGCTAGTTTCACAAAGATAAAGTCAAGAAGAAGGAATAAACTATGAGGAAACCTTTTCACCTATTGCAAGATTAGAAGCCATTTGGATCTAACTTGTATATGCTGCTCATTTGAATATCATGTTATATCAAATGGATGTCAAAAGTGCTTTTCTAAATGGTTTTATTCATGAAGATGTTTTTGTTGAACAACCACCTGGATTTATTAATCCTCATTTTCCAAATCAAGTTTTTAACCTTTCTAAAGATTTATATGGATTAAAACAGGCTCCAAGAGCTTGGTATGATAGATTTAGTAATTTTCTTATTTCAAAATGTTTTACTAAAGGGATTGCTGATCCAACTCTTTTTATTAAAATAATTTATAAAGCTGTTTTAATAGTTCAAATCTATGTTGATGATATTATTTTTGGATCTTCTAAACTTTCTTTATGTACTGAATGTTTAAAGAGTATGAAAAATGAATTTGAAATGAGTTTAATGGGATAACATAAATATTTTCTTAGATTTCAAGTTTTTCAAAATGAAAATGGTATTATTTTGAATCAAAATAAATACACAAAGGATCTTCTAAAACGTTTTGGTTTGGATAGTATTAAGGAAAGTGTTACTCCTGTGAATATAGTCTGTAAATTGGATGCAGATGAAACTGGGAAACTAGTGGATCAAACCAATTACAGAGGTATGATTGGAAGCATACATTACCATATTACTAGTTGACCAGATATTATGGTTAGTGTGTGTATGTGTGCAAGATTTCATGCTAACCTGAAAGAATATCATTTACTTGTTGTTAATATAATTTTTAAGTATCTTAAACACACTATAAACTTAGGCTTGTTTTATCCAAAAAGACAATCTTTTGAGCTAATCAACTATTCTGATGCTGACTTTGCTAGTTGCAAGTTAGATAGGAAGATCACATCTAGAACATGTCATTTATTGGAAAAATCCTTAGTATCTTGGTGTAGTAATAAATAGAAATTTGTTTCATTATCTAATACTGAAGTAGAATACATTGCTGGTGGTAGTTGTTGTGCACAAATTCTTTGGATGAAACACACTCTTTTGGACTATGGATATGATTTTAAGAATATTTCAATTAACTGTGATAACACTAGTGAAATTAACATTTCAAAGAACCCTGTGTCTCACTCTAGAACCAAACACATTGATGTCAGACATCACTTTTTGACAGATCACTACCAAAAAGGTGATATTACTTTTGAGTTTATAGGTACTGAACATCAATTAGTCGATATTTTCACCTATCCCTTAAATTGTGAAATGTTAAACTTGATTAAATAAGAGTTAGGTATGATAGATCTATCAAAATGATCTGTCAAAATGATCTGTGAAACTGATCTATCTTGTCGATTAGTGCTACTGATTGGGTCGTACTATTTTTTTTATTTTTGTCTATTTAAAACGACGTTGTTTTACTTAATAGATATTTTATTATTTATAAACCTAAATGATAAAAATAATGACACGCGAATATTCCATTCTCTAAAGACTGTTGACCTTCCATTTCCCGCTGAACTCTCTCCTCTATTCTCTGTAACTCGAGCCTTTTGAATCTTTCCAAGCCTCTGGATTGTCTCAAAACCACAAAATTGCCAAGAAAAAGAGACAGAGCAAGGAATCTGAAGGAACTTCGCCTGTCAAAAATGCTCGAGGTGAGTCGAGCAGTACGACGTAGAGGTCTATGAACCCGGAGCTAGAAAAACGAGAAGTTATAGCTGAAAAGGATATTTGTATTGATGTGTTTTATCTAGAAAGTTCCTTCTCTTGAAAGTGTTGGAAACTCATGGCTGGAAGGAGTGGTTCTATAATAATGATATAGTCTTTTACCTGAATCTAGTGCACGAGTTATATTTGAACCTGGATATAGATTTGGATGGAGTAGAGGCTGCGATATTGTCTTCTATAGTAAAAGTGAAAAAAGATTACGTTTTCATCAAAACAATGGGATGAATGTCTAGGAGTACCTCACAATGGAAGATACGAGGACTATTCTGGTAATATTCCTCCCACAACTGATTACTTTTCTTATGAGCTACCCCTTGAGTTTTTGACTGGGAATTATGAATCGCGAAGGATAATTGTTTTTGAGTTGGATGGTGAGATCCGAATCCTATTTAAATTTATTCACCATTAGGTATGTCTGAGAAAAGTTTATTTTGCTGCAATAAAGTATCAAGATTTTTTTCTAGCTATTTATTTTTCTGAATGGTGAAAAGATCAATCTATGTGGATATTTTGACGAGCATATTGTTGAGATGATAAAACCTTAAAATAAAGCTACTAATATGTTTTATTCTAAATAGATTTGTTCCATCTTGAAATTCTTAGGTTGTGTGGATGATAGAGATGAGTGTATCTCATCAGTTACCTTTTGTTTCAACAAATTTATTTGTAAGAGAATGAAAATCAATTGGAACCCATGGAAGAAAGCTTGGGTTGCTGATGAAGAAAAGTTATATGAGTCCTTCAATCCTACTGATCATCCAAGGAGACCAAGGGAAGTAATATATCCTAGCTTAAAACCTGGTAAGGAAGTGATCTATTCGGATGAAGAAGACTAAGTGGTTGCTCTTAAAGAAACTGGTGAATCCAGTAAGAAAGAAACAGAAGAAGAAGAATAAGCTGATGAGAATATAAATGATGAAGAAGAGGCTAAATCATCTCCTGATGAAAGGAGTGATCCTGATAATGTTAGCCCAAAGAGAAGTAGAATGGAATTTGGTTCAGCAAGTCCTCATCTCAATTTACCAGAAATTGAACTGCTTTTAGATGATGAATAAGAAGGCAAGACTACTGAATTAACTTCCAAGGAATATGAATCTGGAAGTAAAAACATTTCTAGAGAGAGATCAGTTAATGATGATGATGATGATGATGATGATGATGAAGGTGGTGACGGTGATATGGGTGATGCTGATGGTGGTGGTGGTATCGGTGACAGTGAAAGTAATGGTGATGATGATGATGATGATGATGATGTTGATGCTTGACCTATTTAAGGTCATCATGTGATTATAGATGATCCTCAACACCAACCTATTGTGCAAGAAAATGTCCCTGAGCCCAAGAGAACAGAATAGTTGTAGATTGATGAGGATGGAGATGTCCTTCCTGAAAATTCTGGATGAGCTCAACTTGTGAAACCTATATACCCTTCATGCAAAGATGCATGGGAAGAGCATCCAGGTCTTGCTGTTCTAGGATTAGACTACCCAGAGGAAGAGGAAGGTTTAGAATTGGATCTTATAGGAATAAGTGATTCTGTTAAGTCTCAATTCATTTCCGAGTTTATGAAAAGAACAGATGTCAGACCTGATCCTTCAGTATCTCAAGGTAGACCTGATCTGGTAGTTGCTCAATTAGATTTTGATAATTTCAAGGTTGAATTGATTCAAGGTGTTAGGGAGACTGTGAAAAGTGAGTTATCTCATATACCTGCTCCTACTCCTATGACTTTATCTGATGCTTCTATGAATGATTTGGCTCAATGAGTGGAAAGCCTTATCAAACCAGACCTGTGAAATTACAGCGAATTGATTGGAATGCATATTACCTCTTTGAATCAAAAACTTACGGAGTTAGAAAACAATATTGGTTCTCTATCAGGAGAGTTTAGAACAACCATATCTGGTTTGATGGAAGTTTTAAGAAATCTTATAGAACATTTGAAGAAAGCAGATTTGATGATGTTAAAAGCTGAGATTACTCAGGTTATTGCTCAGGTTGGAAATGCAAAGGTGACCAAGATCACTGGTCGTGAATTAGATACCCGATGAGATGTTGTTAGAGAAGAGCAGGTGGATCTCGGTAAGATTTTAGATTTAGATTCTTTGAAGAAAATTAAATAGCTTAGTGATCATGTGCACAAAATGGTACAGTTGTATTCGGCTGATGCTACAAACCCTCAAAAGGAGATTAAGGAGAAATTAGATCATTATTTCTCTAAGATCAACACAAAGCATGAGTTGAATCATCATTTTAATGTACTATCTGAGAATTTGATACTCCCTCTTGTGACTCAAGCTTTTAATGCTCAAGTTCAGCAGTTAAAAGATTTTACCCCCACTTTAGAAAATTTCATTCAAAATAAGGAAGATTTTGAGAATGCCATGCAATACGGTGTAGAAGTCATTCAAGACTTCATAAACTTGCTAAAACCCTACCTTCATGTGCTAGCAAAAGCCATTTTTTTTCCTACAGCTGAGACTCTGCAATCATCAGATGTTGCTCCCGGCCAGATGTCTGTTTCTCAAGATTTTTCCAATATTAAACCAGTCTTTCAACAGCAACCTTCAGCACGACCTTCTTCGCAGTAGGTGACCTTGGAACCCATAGTTTTTCCAGCTCGGGTCGTCCGACCTCCTTTTTCCATAAGTCCAGTTCCACCTTCTACCCAACAACCTTCCGGACCTTTAATTCCTCCTACTGCTAAAGGAAAATCTCTATTGCACCCTAAGAAATAGTTGTTCCCATCAATTTTTGATAGGGTGTTTGTTTTCTTGAACTATTCCCTTTTGTGTGTAATATGTGTACTCATTGTTGGTATGGAATCTTCTTTCTTATCTTCTTTATCCCTTCTTTTTGATAATCTCAAAGGGGGAGAGAAATTAAAGAGAGAAAACAGGGGAATCATGCATGCATATGCGAACTCAAGGAAATCATGTATCTAGATGAATCATGTATCTGGATGGGTAAACTGAATGTCCATACAAGCCCATGGTATCTATTTATCACATGCATGTATACACAGGGGGGGAAATGTTGAAAGAGGAGAATGCCTCAGTTATATATATGTTCTGGTTTATATTCTAACCATGTTTTATTGTTTGACATATATTCCTTTTTATAGGGAGAGAATAATGAATGACATACTATATTCTCTCTTCATTTATGCCACTGATTTGTGATTATCAAAAAGGGGGAGATTTTTGAACTCTCTGTGGAATGGTTATTTTAATAATAACAAATCTTAGTGTTATTTATTTCCTTTTAGTATTTTGTTCAACTTGTTCTAAATATTTTTAAATCATATCTAAAAAGGTTTATCAATGATCAATGTATGCTTAGGGTTGACCTGGAAGTATTCTGGATTGAACAGACACTTTGTAAGAATTCCATGTCTTGACTCACAGATAGTCATTTTCCTGAGTCACCGATGATGAACAGTCGCACCGACGATGAACGGTCGCACCAACGATGAACGGTCACACTGATGATGAATGGTCACACCGAAGATGAACGGTCTCACTGATGATTAACGGTCGCACCAACGATGAACAGTCGCACCGACGATGAATGGTCGCACCGATAACTATCAAAGGTCCAATGAGATACCGATGCTAAGACACTGATGATGTTGAGACATCGATGCTAAGATACCGATGCTAAGACACCGATGCTAAGCTACCGATGCAGACATACCGATTCTAAGACACCGATTCTAAGACACCGATGCTCAGACACCGATGCTAAGACACCGACGCTAAGACACCAATGATGTTGAGACACAGATGCTGATGCCACCGAAACTGATGCAGATTCAAAATGTCTCACCGATCTCATGACTCACCGATAGTCATGAAAACTGTTTGAACCTCTATATATTTGTATTTAATTCTAATGGTCATAATTGAGGTTTTTAATGCAATTAATGATATTTAATGTTAGTGGTCATCATGTCACGAGACCATACCTCATCTCTATGTAAAGGTAATCATTCCCATTACCGATGATCGTGGAATAAAAAGGAATATCGAGATGCATTAAAAGTATATATGAATGAATGGATGCGTGAAAAGGAATAGAAAAATAATTCTTCTTTGAATATACATGCGAGATTGAAGAACACACAACGAAGTGGAAAAAAGGCGCATTTCGAAAGATCTAAAGAAAAATCTTATACATGCAATCTAGCACTACCGAAGAACATACGAAGAACACTAGAAATCAGAGAACACACTTGCTTGTGAAGAAAATCAAGCTGAATCATGATACTCAATTTTTACCAGAAAAACCATAGAAGGACTCAGAAGCATCTCTGCTAAATCCAACGAGTCCAGAGCTGCACTACCAATCACTAGAGCTTTCTAAACTCTGATATATTCTCTCTTAGTGATTATTTTACTTACATTTTATAGCAGTGTGTGTACCCTGTTCATCATACTCACAAACTGACTCATGTGCTGAATGGGAGGATATCAAAATCCTCAAACAAAAATTTCTTACTCTTTTTTACCCACAACTATTGTGGAAGAGGTCCTTGTGTGGCCTGGTCATTGTTTTTGTTTCCCACAAAGAGCTATAGTAGAGGTCCTTGTGTGGCCTGGACAGTCATTCACTATTTTTAGCCCCGATCCAGGGTGTGGATCAATTTATATAAATTTTTGAGAGGACTAAGTCTCTGCTTGAGATTGAACCTCTTGGTTAACTCTACTGTGCATTTTAATTTAAGTCTATAAGTAAACTATATATTTATTCCGCTTCTATTACTTTGAAAATCAAAACTATTTTAAAGATACTTTGATAGTTAAATTAGCAAGTGTTTATACTTATTGTAAATCAGTAAGTCAGTTTCAAAAGTTAATTTAATATTTAGATTAAGTTAACTGAGACCTAATCAATCATTGAGAAACTGATTGAACCTTTACACTCCATATAGATTCACTATAGTTTGACTATGTTTTTAAATTGTGGGATTTTAAGAGAAATATTTTTAACAAAAAATTTAATTGGAACTCAATTCACCACCCTATTGAGTATCCACTCCGACCAACATAACCAATTCAGAATTATTTTTTTATTATTAGAAGACATTGAAAAAAATAAATTTGACATTAGACTCCCAATTATGCTTAGATATTTAATCCTTATCATTAGAAATATCTACCTTATCGTTAGTGTATTCCTTAAAAAATATATAAATATCTTCCAATTATATCATATTTTCCTTCATTTCTTCACATGATGGAGAAATTTCATCCTCATTATCCAATGAATATGGGTAATTTGAATTTAAATACATGTTTATATGAGATTTATATTTTATCCCATACATATATCCTGATTCATTATAATTAATTAAGTCAAAAAACTATTGATAATAAAACTATCATCAATTTATAATGAAGAATCAAAATATAGATATCAATCCACATTACAAATATCCATCACCTTTAGTACATTATTTTAAATATATTTAGAAAATATTCTATAATATTACACATTCCAATTCAACCTCAAACAATTTGTATTAACATTTCAAGGCTTATTAGACTCATAAATATAGTATATATAGAATCATCTCAATCATCTCTTATACTATAATTATAATACAAATATTTTCTTTAATGATGGTTATTATTCCATATGATTTCCTTCCAAAATAGTCATCCTGATAATTTTATAAACTCACATCCAGTAAGATCCTTCTTAATATAATCAGAAATTTAATTATACTTTTGTTTCTATGTAGATGTACTTGATGTATTTTCTATTAATGTATTAGTTCTAGATGTTATTATAGAAAAAACACTACATTTCCATATTTCCTTCTTACCATCACACTTAAAATTATTTTCATATTGCATTAAAGAGACAATGTAATCATACAAACTTAGCATAATAATATCATTAGTATCATTAATATAAATTATCTTAACTTCCCACTACATCTAAAATATATAAATAATATTTTCAAATAGATGATCAGAAATAATATCTTTTTTATTAAAATATTTCAAACAATTTACAATAATCATAAATTATTGATCAATATATTAAAAAGATTCTGTTGGAATAAATTCATTGGATTTATAATCTTCCCACAATTTTCCTCTCCTATTATCCATGGATTTATAAGTGAACGAATGAGTAATCCAAAATCATTATAAATCTATTTATCTATTTTACATAAAGATATTTTACTATTGATATTTAGTTTCATTAAATAGAGAAGTGTGCTACAGACCTAATAATTTTATTGATAACCAATAATCTCATCAAGTCTAATTTTCTAAAATTTAATTCTATGAAATATTATCCTCACCAACCATTATCTGATAGTTAGAAACTGTAGTGTTAATCACAAAAAGTATTCATCTTTTCTCTTTGATACTCCTAACCAAATTCATTAATTATTGGTGGAAAACGTGTATTTATATTTTTTAATGTTTTGAAAGGAAAACATTTTATAATTATAATATACATTATCCACCACACATTAGTTTAAAGAAAATTCAATTGATATATAATTTCATGTATCAAGATAAAAAATTTAATAGAAAAGAAATAACACCAAATATTTTCCAATATGCTCGATTTAAGATGGTGTTAATTGATATTTTAAACATAATTATAATTTTTTTGTCCCTATAGCATGATTCAGAATCATATAATGTGGGAGTATTGATTCTGAAAAACCAGAGTAGTACTAATCATTATAAAAGTGGAAAATAAATGATCTAAAATAAAAAATCCCAGATCATTAAATTAAATATAGAAATAAAAATAAAAAATAGGACAATACAATGGAGGGTTATATGAGAATTCAAAAAAAATAATTAAATTATTTTAAAAATATATATAACATTTCCAATTAATGGAACTCTGTGATTTTGATACAACGTGAAAGAGGATCAATACCTCGATCCGAAGTACATAATTAGTCCTTTAAATGGAATCATATTTAATCAATTGATCACAAGTTCATGTTATATTCCTATAATTATTTGACAAGTATGGGAAACAAAAAAATGTTATCACAAGGGTTATCTTCAATCAGAATTATTGATAAAAATTTTTCATCCATTGATATTATTAAAACTAAAAATATTAGAAGAAGTTCCTATACAAAGATAAATTTGATCACATATTATCAAAATGAAATGATTATAATAAAAACATTAGAGCTTTTATAATGAATGATTCCCTATTAGAATATCTAATATCTCATAAAATCTACAAAAAAAATATAAAATAATCTATGAATAGAGGAAATGAAATCTCTCAAATAAATATGTCCAAAAAAATTACATATTAGTCACTCCTTAAACCCCAGGTCTCTATTTGTAGGAATTGTGTGTAACAACCTCACAATGATAAACTTAAATATCTTTGGGAATAACTATAACTTATGAAAAAAATAAAATACTAAAACATTATATTATAAGTTCAAATGAATTCTAACTGTTAGTGAAGATTATGAATCAATATCAACTCATCTAGAAAAATTGAATTAAAAAATAAATATATTTAATTGGGAAATTAAAAAAATTTCATGTTAACCGAAGTGAAGTGTAATGTGTATTGTTGTTTAAGAAAAAGGATACCAAAGATATCATTTATGAAATCACTCAACATATCTAATTTTTATCCCTTTATTCTTTTTTTCTAGTTTAGGATCTTCATCATTTGTGGGCAAATTGAAGTTCTATCTGTCATAATGGTTTACTATAGGAATGTCTATGAATAATATTAATTATAGTATTATTTATTATTCTATTTCATTATATCTCCTGAAAATCCTTAATTTAAAGGTTTTCTAGGTTTTTAAAGATATAATGATCATAGTTGAATAACATAGTGATATTCTATGAGTGGGATACTAATATGTTGAGGTAGTTGGTGCATAAACATTATCATCTGTTTATATGAGTTTCATTCCTAATATGATATATAAGTAGTGTAGAATATGTGTGCATGCTCAAGAATTGAATTCGACTTATTTTTGTCTTTTTTCGATGTGCATGTAATGTTATATAAGGATATGAGTGGTTCTTTGAGGGGTGTATCTCAAAACACAGGGTAACTAAAGACCATATGCCATGGTGAAAATGTAGATAAAAGTTTACTTAAATATCTCAAAATGGGTTACTATGTTTTTAATTTATTACTGTAGGATCCTTATAGGGGTTTCCAAAACCCTTTAAAGAGAAATGAATGTTTTAGTTTGAGTTAATACTTGGATAATTTGTATTATCATTGAACTATGGGACATGTTATTTCCTTTTTAACCACAACCCTTATATAAAGTATGTAACTACTAAAAGTTTATGGCATAAAAATTTGGTGATGAATCATTCACTATATGTTTGTTAGTACTGTATTTTGACCATTACCTTGTGTGTTTGATGATGACTTGTTCACTATGGGATATTGTTTTTGGGGTTATTTATTAACCGCGGGGCATGCTTTGGTGGTGCCTACTCCACCATATGGATTTAAACTTTGTGATTGATCATTCACCATGGGGATATAATGTTTTTATATATCATTCACTAAAGGAGTGTGTGGGAGATGTATCATTCAATGTGTTCATGTGATAGTGATGCATCATTCATCAAGGTTTGTTTATAGGTGATGCCTCTTTCATGAGGTGATAAATTATTTACCATTGTGATTGGGTTGGGGATGTATCATTAACCATATAAAAATATAATGTAGATATCTTATTAACATAGTGGATATGTGATGGTGATATCTCATAATATTGGGGGCTATGTGATGGTGATATGTTATTCAGTTTGGGTAAATATTTTGAAGATCTGTTGTTCACATAGGGGTTATCAGTTTTGAGATGACTCATTCACATAGTATTGAGATGAGGGTGATGGTTTGTTCTCCCATAATAGTTTTCATTCCATGGGTGTATTATTCCATTATAACACTAGTTAAAGTAGATATTACTATTTATATTATTAATTTTTGTGTTTTCTATTAGATTAATGTTGTATTTTAATTATTATTTATTTTCATTTCTTATCTTGAAGACTCTTATATATTTTTTAGTTGATTAGGGAGACTATTGGTGGTGGATTATTGAGTTTTCCTCACACACTTCATGGATAGTCGGTACACATAAATATTTCATGGTTTTATATGCATGGAAAAGACCTGGTATTAGATAACTGAGTTGGATTATTAGATATGTGCTAATGAGACCGAGTGGGTACTCATGTCTGGTTATGAGAACATTACCATTGTTTTTAAATTTTTTTGACCAAATGTACATGATATTCCCCTGATTGACCCATTTTTTTTTGAATTCTTGTATGAAATTATATTATAGATCATTTTATACAGGAGTGAATTGATTATTTATCAATGGTTATCCAATCAATATAATTACCATGTTATGTAGTTTATTTTTAGTGATGATTTACTATTTCTATTGGTTTTTTTTAGTTATCCATACCAGAGGGTATAATCTTCCCATGACTTGTTTTTTTGACCCTTTCTACTAGATTACAGTCCTTTTGATAAAGGTAGGTGATCATAAGGTAGTTGGAGACCCAATTTTATTATAGATGATGTAGTTTAGGATGGGGATGTTGTTTACAAATTCAATTTTTTCTCTATTTATTTTCCCACTCCCTCTATTATTTTTCTATTTTATTCAACGTCACATAAATTTTTATATATTGAATAAAGTATTTAATGGGTAATTATGGGGTTTATCCAATAAAATGTTCTGAATTTTAGAAAACAATGTGAGACATAACATGGTATTACAAAAAATAAAAACAATTTTTGATCTTTTTGAATCATAAATACATTTTCTTTTAGTCCATACATAATTTAAAGTATTATGTTATGCACAGATGTTAGTAATGATAGTTAAAATAGAGGGATAAGATACATAACACCTATGATGTATTTAGGTAAAACAATAATTTTCCATTAACATTAAAAATTTTACTTTGGTCAACATGTATCTCTATTGCATAGTTTATAAAAACCTTCATGGTGGCAATCAATATCAACCATCAAGATGAGATCTTTCCCAAAAACAAACATAACCATGATTTTAATAAAAATATTTTTCTCAAGAATAATTTTTTTAGTGGATATATTGGTTATTCAACTACTTCATCTTCCACTTTTAAATATTTCAATTTTTCAAGGAATACCTTATAACATCAATAATATCATAAAATGACAAGAATATATTTTTATTATGTTTCATATCTATTCTTATAACATTGAAAACCAATTAATATTTTTCATCAATTTCCACTCATAATTGGTTTTATTTACCATTTCCCTTTGAAAAGGAAGATGTATCTTATGAAGTTTTATATTTTGTTTTCTAAGAACAAAGTGCGATACCATGTATATTTGTAAAATCATTCCCACTAGAGTTCAACATTCATTGTATGATTTTTTGAGCTCATAATTAGAGATTCATCTCTCCCACTAGTTAATGGATGATGTGATGATTTTTTGTTATAATAGAATACATAATTATCTAGTGGTCCCACGAATAACTAGTTCATAAAATTCATTCCTTGATTATTAATGTGAAATTATGGTACTCAAAAGTGAGAGAAGATATCATTCTATAGAAATTTGTTACTATTGTTTTTATAATATGTGTTTTCATATAATATTACACACATTTTCATACATATTATATATATATACTGATTTTTATTTTTTAAATGGGGTTAAAATGGTCTATGAAGATAATTATCCATATAAAAAACTTATTTACTCCAGGAATAATTTTTTAGGCATCTCATTAACGTCTGAATACCACATGTGTAATAGAATCCTAAATATATAATAATATAACCATATAAATTTATCTATATGATAGGTTAAAATAATATATTTTTTGTTAATTTTCATAATATTCTATATGTCCCATTATTTCCTCTACTATATGAAAATTGAGGAAAATATAAAATGAAAATTATGTTAGATTTATGCATGAATTGATGAAACTATTATCAATTTATTTTCTTGAATAATATTGCAACATTTTAAAAGTTAATCCTTACCCAAACTAGGAATTATTTTATTTATTGTGTTGTGAAATTTGGATTGTGACTATGTTGTTTTATTAATAAAAAACCATGGATGAAACATATATATCCAATCAGAAAAACATATCCTCAAAAATATCTTCCACATTATCTAGTCCTATGTCATCATCTATGTGAGGAAATTATAACCATAACAAGTTATAAAATTTTTTTTTTGAAATTTTATTTATCTTGAATCCCATGTAATAATATTTCAAATATATAATCCACCTGATCAACCATGAACTTACAAATTTATTATTTCATAAGAATATAATGAAGAATGATATTAATATATATCCGCTTTAATGATTTCAGGTTATGTTCTATACATGTCACAATAAAAGATCACTACTAATATATCATTATCTGTAGATGTATTCTAATTGTGGTTTAATTAATTCTATGATAAAATAATAGGTTCTCCTATAATTTTTTTAAAATCTCTATCGAAGTTTATATTTTGTTTCAATATGATCAATACAACTACAATGGGGGGGGGTGTTAATCTGTGTGGCCATCTCTATAAAAATTTAAACACATTCTTTTAAATTTATATTGATTAAGGTTATTTGACCGCAAATCAAAAATTCCATCTTAGGTTTTAAACAAGAAATAATTAATAATAAAATAAAAAAACAAAGGCACTTAGATTTTTACAAAGTTTATTCACAATGTGTGAGCTAATCCATGGTGTATCGTAGTTATTTCTCCCCCATACATGGATAGAATTTTATTTTCAGTAATCACACAAGGGAATATGGATGGAACTGAACGATTTAACGTAGAACTAAGAAAGTTACATGAAAAAATTGTAGTAATTCTAAAATCAATGACTTACGACAAGATCATCATAGAAAATCATCTTGAATAATGATTATAAAGATAATATTGAGTTTCTACTAGATTAAACAAGATATATGAACTTCAAAAATGAATAAATCTCAAATTGACACTAATATTACCCAATTTAATGGAAATTTTTAGTTTTTGTATCACTTATTATTTTATAATTCATTGATATATAAAATATTCGGTAGTATTAGAGACAAAATTTCTCTCTTCTATTATTTTTCTTCTTCTTCAATACAGAAGATAATATTTCACATAAGTGTTGAAATATATACTATTCACTATCTTCTTTGACACTCTGTGTTTTTTAGTCAATATACATCAGCCTCTATCTATTTATGACATATACTATCTTAATTATATAAATTTATAACTTATAAAAATCAAATGTGGAATTTATTTCATAATTCAAATATCAGAATCTAAAGAATCTACAATAATTAAGAAATCATTATTAAATTATTTATCATTCAATATTTGTTATAAATCATACATATATGCTAGTAGAAAATATAATGGTAAATCCTTAATAGTATAAATTTAATATGTAATCAATATTTGGGGGGTTAATACATGTTTCTAATTTGTACATTAAAATTAATTTATATATTTCTTATTTAAGAAACTCCTCTCACACTGTAGCATCCCAAGTAAATAAATATTATAAAAATTTCATATTTATAAATATTTATAAATTAATTATTAATTTTAATTTATAGGGGATTCTATGTTCGATGGATTACCTGATACACAACAACGAGTTTCTCTGAAATCATAGGTTGCACAAAACGTTGGGTCATAATAAAAATCAACATATAATATTATTTTAAATTGTAGATAAATTATTTCTTTTCTATTGAACGTAATGAACAAAACCAACTAAAATATTATTATACATGTTTTTTAAATGTTTTTACATTTACACAATAAAAGTTAGAGGCTTAAAATGTGAGTAAATCCAATTTTAAGCATAAAAATTCTAATATTATCTAAAAGGTCAATTTACTGCCTTTTGATGGTGGAGCCTCAATAATAATATTTTTTGTCAGTTTTATAAGTTCTATTTGACCAAATAAAATTCTTATTTAGAATCGGGACACCAAAATTTACTTTGGGTAATTTTTTTGGTATTTTTCTGGTGAAAATCATTTTAATTAATAATGAATAATACTGTATATTAATTCAAATCTGATTTTTAATCTGATTTATTTGTGTGGTTATATTTTATTTTTATTTGGGTTTAAAGTTTAATTAAATTATATTTTTACAATTTAGTCCAATGGTGGTCATTGAAATTAATTTCACATTGAAATTGGACATAAACAAGTGTCAATCTTTTGATAGACATTGTTTCTAAAAAACGCGTTATTTGTTTTGAAAATGGGAATTAATTTTAAAGTAATAAATGAAAATTATATGTGTATAATTTTTTAAAATAGAAATAATTTATTAATTTGTAATATCAAATATATCTTAGGCTGAATCATTGGTATTTTTGTGAAAAACATCATTTTTTGATGATTAGTGAAACCACTAAGTAATAAAAAAACTGACTTTTTCGTTTAAATGAAATTTTATAGCTTCTGTTAATGTAATTTCGAAAATCCAACATCCATGGTTTTTATTAGTAAGTAAAATTTGGATAAATAAGATGAAAATAATTTCTGTTGAATATTAACTTTTTACTTTTATTTACCGCATTTAAAGGTAAATAGGGTAATTCAAGGTAAAAAGAATATTATAATAATAAACAATTCCCTTAACACTTGTCCTAAACTTATTGTATGATTCATGGACGACCATGGAAATCCTTGGGTTGATTTTGGGACCCTATGGAACTACATGGGAGTGATAATGACACGTTTTATTAATTAATCTAATGTAAATACAAAAATGACAGAAACAAATATCTTTTAGTAGCTCAATTTTTACATATGGTTATATAAGTAATCCATTCAACTATAAATATTCATTGAAAAGATAAAAATATTTCCTATATCATGGTATTGTTTTAATAATTTTTAGACTTCAAATAAATAAAATTAATTATGACACAAAAATGATAATGCATTTAAATCATTAATAAATGATTTAACGAAATAATATTATTAACATTAAAAAAATATCCAAAACCTGTCCAGTTATTATAGGATGATTTTATTTTGACCATGAGTCACCTTATATTCGACTTTAATGTGTTTTGGAGCTTTTAAAACCGAAGATAATTTTATAATAAAATAACATTTTCAAACATTCCTATAGAGCCTCTTCTCTCCTTTAAAAAATGACCCCATTTATATCCCATTCATCACACCTCTCAATCCCCTTGGATCATCCAACCTCTACCCAATTATTTTTCCTCCATAAATTTTCTTCTCTTATAAGCCTTAACTTATGTAGAAGGACATTCAAGATTTTCTTTTGGTTCAAACCAAAGGGGGATACCCGAATTAAAGGTAACAATTTTGCTTAAATTATTTTCTTTTATTTTACTTCTCCAACCACTAAACTCTTTTTATTAATTTATTTTATAACAAAACAAGTATCCTAAATATACTATTATGTTTTTATGAAAATTATTTGAACTAAACATACACACACCTCAATGTAATGGGTGACGAACATACTCTTTCTGGGGATGGAAAACTAAAGCCTCACGAAACGATGATTGTTCAATTATCTCCTACCGCCTCTCTTGGTTGCTATTATGATGTCACTGTATTTATATATGATTTTTTATATGTTTATTTTTTTTTATTCTTCTATATTTTTTATTTATAGCATCCCTTTATGGATTCCATTATGGGTAAACATGATAATATCATTTGACGAAGTGCGGATTAACGCCCCCTCAAAGTGATATGACTCATCCATGCCATACGTGGGATAGATAAAGGATTAAGTTAATGAAATTATATATGATATTATACTGGAATTATAATACACCTATTAATCACTATTTTTTCATTCTATTAAATACGAAATAGAATTGAAATTAGCGTTCATGCGTACGTATGACTAACTGTCTCCATGAACAATGCATTTCATTTTAACATCTAAATATAATGTAATGTTATAAATAAATATATATAATGGATATATATGATATATAAATCATTAATATAATTCTAGATATAATGTAATCTTGACCACATGGACAACTTGAAATTATAAGGAGATCATTTTTTACTCAAGTACCAAATATCAACAAAACGACCATTATTAACCAAAATGATTACCTAGTGTTTATAACAATGAGATAAGTGTTATAAAAGGAATAATAAACATTAAAAAAGTTCATAATCAAGTATAAATTAACTTTACTTTATTATTTAGGAAAAACAAGGAACAAAAAAGTCATGTAGGACACGAGTTAAGGGATTTTTTATCTCCCTTTTAATTCCCTGATATTTCCATTATTCCCCACATATTAATTAAATTTGGTGTATTGTGTACTTCCATATGATATATAATATCATTATTATCTTTATGTTCATGGAATTATGAGATTAATTTAGTGGTTATTAGCTTTTGTTCATAAGACTCAATTGATTACAACGTGGTAAAGGGTTTTCTCTCACTTGTTATTCATGTGTGATTCAGACTATATATGTCACTATTTTCATTATGTAGTGTACATACTACCCATTATTGGTACTATTTTTGTAATATATTTTCATTTATGGGTATATACATCATCATTGAATGATCCTTCTTTCATTTGTTTTATGTTTCGTAAGTAACCAAATCAGTAAGGGAACTTTTTAACCTAATTTTCATTATGTTGCTTAATCTTCTAATTTATAATTATGTCATACCTGATAATGTGTGGAATCACTATTTGTTTATTTATAATATAATTTCCACTCCCCTTTGTGGAGATATACTTATCATACATATAATCACTCCATTGATAAATTCTCATGTAATCGAAATGAACTTGATAAGAGTAATTTTAACCCCATTTCCTTTTATTGAGTAAAACATAAAAGTCATTGGTTTTTTCTTCAAAAGAACATGTGTTAATGTCCTCTGATTGATTTACACTGAATATCTAATCATATTGAGTGTATTTATATTTGTTACACAGTATTATATAATTTATCTACCCCTAATCTAAGGATAACAACTGTAATGACCCAGACCCTCCTGGCCCATTACATTTCTGAAATAAGGGTCCACCAAAATAGTGGCACTATGACGGTGGCACCGTAAGGGTGACACCGTGACGGTGGCACAGTGTCCTCACATAGCCCTCAGTTTTCTTTTTCCAGTCTTTCTCTCACAATGTAAATTTTTGACATAAATTAATTCTTTTAAACATTTTAAAACCATTTAAAGCCCATTATTAATTCCTAAAAATCCCAACAAACCTCCCCAATTGGGGGTATTAAATAACACATTAATATCACCATGTGTAACTACCCACCCGCATAGGAAACTACGATCCGACTTTCCAGGCGTTCAAAATTACATATCCCGTAACTGTAGGATATTCTCTTTATACCTCCCGCTAAAGTTTATTTTTTTCTTCTCGGATGGATTTCATTCTTCTCCCTTGTGCGCTTGGAGTTCCTCTCTTCCTGTGGCTTGTAGTGCGCCTCTTCTAGAGCTTTCTGCACCTCTTAGAGTCCACAGAATTCCTCCCCTGCAAGCCGCGCATCCCCTGTTCTTTGCACGTATAGAAAAACTTCAATCCTTGATCAACCAGGTAGGTATTTTCCTTCGACTCTCCTTATTGTGTATCATGTGGGGTGGGTACACTATTGTTTCTGTGGGTGTTGATGAAACCAAACATAATGAACATAATGAGTGGACCTTTAAAGAATTAAGTGGGTGTGTGATCGATGTTCTCATGTACTCTATTATGTTGACATGTGTTGTGAATTGTGTGGGCCTATGCTCACTGAAAATTGTGGTCGTTGGTGGTCTTCCTTGCACACTAATGAACCCTTGACTTCTGTGATGATTAAATGACTGTAACATGGAAATTGGTTAATCATGTAAACTCGGTGGATTAAATGGATACCCAGTAAACATAGTACCCTATGTGGTCACCCCGGATAACCAACAGAAAGAAGAAAATAATGAATTATGTGCATGAACCTAGACGTTTCCCTACTCTATTTTGGTGGTGGTTGTTTTTTTCTGTTTGATTTTCTAAGGGGTGATGTGGGTTAGGATGAGATCCTCTTAGTTGTGACTCTGAATCATGTGGTTA
The DNA here is from genome assembly GCA_963277665.1 of Viscum album. NCBI lineage: Eukaryota > Viridiplantae > Streptophyta > Magnoliopsida > Santalales > Viscaceae > Viscum > Viscum album. The sequence goes on from OY728136.1 coordinate 1,297,746,443, forward strand.
CTCTGCTATGACACGAACTCAGGTGGGATCCTTTATTGTTGAGAAGTTATTGGTTCCTGGTATTGGGGACATGAGGCTGTGTCTCGGGGTTTTCTTTTCTTCCAGTACTTCGAGGGATATCACTTATCCCTTTTGTGAGGTTTTCCTTGGTTATAGTACCTTGAGGGATCTCACTAATCCCCTTTTTGTTGTTGTAACTGTACAAGAGAATCGGGTGTGAATGCTTAAATTGTTGTTTGGTTGTTTCTCTTCTATGGCTTGTGGTTGTGCCTTTTATGTTGCACAGTAGTGTAGTTTTCATCCAAATGGGATCACTTGAACATGAAAACAAGAATGGTTTAAATGGATAATTGGTTTTTGGGGATGAGTTGTGACTTCGCAACGAGTCTTGTGATTTTCTTTATGAATAAATAGTAACGAGGGTGTTTGTGCTTAGGTTTTAGAGCCCATAGGTTGGGATGAGTGCATGTTTCCTATACATATATTGTATTTATTATGTTTCTTATTCACGCCCCAACCAAGTTGAGCACTTAGTGCCGAACACCCCATTTCATGGGGAGGGTGTTTTTTCCAACACTCCTATGAGTGGCTGGTTATTAGCTCATTTCTGCTCCCTTTCCCGAATAGCCCAAGACTTTTCAGGTTGGATGTGATGGCCTGAAGTCCATTATTAGCCCAAGAATCATCGGGCAGGGTAGTTGTGGTGGTTGACCCAGGTGTTTGCGGGCAGGTTGTTTCCCAAGTGTCTTCGGGATGAGTCCCAGGTGTCTTCGCATGTGGCAGTAGTTGTTCTGACCCAGGTGTTCATGGGTGTGGTTACGCATGGTGGTTATGGCCCAGGTGTGTGCGGGCGGGGTTGGGCAGTGGGACTACGGTGAGGTTATGGCCTAGGTGTTTGCAGGTGGGGTTTGGAAGTGGGACTGCGGTGAGGTTATGGCCTAGGTGTGCAAGTGCGGGGTTTGGTAGTGGGACTGCGGTGGGAATGGTGGGATTGGTTTGATGCATAGGATGTCTTCAATAACCAGTGGGAAAGTGGCGCAGGGTACCCAAATATCGATGTGTTATTACTATACTTTACATGTGTTATTTAGGGAGTGTGTCTTAGTGAGCCTTGGGTGGATAGTTTACCTTACTAGATGTTTTCGTTATCTCTTTTCTCATAAGGCATTAGAATACCTTTACACTTGTGCATGATAGATTTTGGTATTCCCTACTATGTATACTTGTATGCTCACCCTATGTACATAAAACTGCTTTCAGGTTTCTAGGAGGACTTCAGGGATTTTACGGGACCGTACTAGCTCAGACCTTGGGGCAGTTGTTGTTGTCGTTTTCCATTTTCTGGGTACTTACCTTTGGAGTTATTATGGCTAGTATCATTTACTTTTGAACATGCATATGGGAATGGGTTACTTTTGGCTTTACATTTACTTTCATCTTTGTTGTTGTTGGGGTTTCTATCTTATCTCTTGATCCTATAAAAATCAAAAGGGTAATTCCTTCCTTTTTGTGTGAGATTCTATACCCTTGGAGTTGGTCGCCACTCTGGGACTTATTGAAGGCAGGTTTTAGGGGCCATTATCTCTTCTTCAACTTAAATAAGGAAGGGCTTGGCAATCTGTTGTCCCTTCCCTCCTTTTGGTGGAGGCGGGTCGTGATAGAATGGTATCAGAGGAATGAGGTTGAGAGGTAGGATGGAGTCTGTAGTTAGGAATAGTGAGGATTGCATGGGGTGGTCGGGCACCAGTGTTGGGTGACCTTGGTGCGTGAATTAGGCCAGGAAAGACCAGCTAAGACACGGGATTTTAGGGCCCCCGTGATCCAATGCAAGGACTCTGGACCAACCGAACGACCAAGTGAGGCTACACTGATTGTAGGGTAGATACCCTAGGAAAGGTATATCCATCATAATGACTTGTGTTCTCATGTATCATGGGTGTCTTGGGGATTCATATTAAATAAATAAGTCTAATAAATTTTAAGAACAATATTATACACTACTTGGGGTTAGGAATTCCTTGTTTACCTTGTAGCTATGGAACGTGGGAGGCGACCACGAGTAGTGTGGTCGATCGAGGCCCAGGAGGTTGACATGGTCGATCGGCCGGGGACCGACAGAGAAGAGGTGGATGATCAGTGGTTGATGATGCTTCAAGACTTTCAGCGATAAACCCTTAGGAAGTACGAGGGTAACATCTAAGTTATGGAGAAAGAGATCTGGGTAGAGGAGCTGGTGATATACTTCATCTTGATCTAGGATCTGACAGAGTACTGGGTTCCTCTGGCTATAAGCTAGATGCGTGGAGCAACACGTCAGTGGTGGATGCTTTATCTTGGGGAGAAGAGGGAGATCAAGGTGACGTGGACTGACTTCGAGAAGGAGTTCGGGGAGGAATTACTCTCTTCCACGATGAAGGCTGAGAAGTGGCAGGAATTACTTTCCCTCTAGCAGGGGAGTATGTCTATGAGAGAGTTGGGGATCAAGTTCAAGGATTTCCTTCCCTTTTCTTCCGACCTCTTTCCAGACGAGGAGTCTCGGGCGAGACGTATGGATGATGCACTTCGACCATATCTTCAGTATGTTGTTACTTCCTTCACCCTACCGACCTACTTGGAGGTCCAGAAGAAGGCTAAAGTGGTCGAAATGATGCACACGCTGGGAGGTGTATCACAAGAGGGAATCCTGTTGGGATCGTCAAAGGGGAAGGACATTAGAAACTTGCCTCCAACATTGGGACCCTCTAGGTTTTGACCAGTAGGGAGTAGGCCTCAACAGTTCCAGTTCCGACCTTTCATCCCTCGCCCTTTTATTTTGGGCCCAAGGACAAGATTCTTCATCTGTGGAAGCCATGGGCACCTTCGTAATCAGTGCCCGGACAGAGTACAGTATGGTGGGGGTGGGTAGGTTTAGCACCCACCTCAACAGCAGCTATTCCCAACTGGGCCCTTTCAGCAGCAGCATCAGGGGCATCGGGCTCCCGCTCCATCATGGGCAGACGTTGCAGCAGGAGGCCAACCTCAGGGTGCTCTATAGGGACCTCGACCCGGGCGTAGTCAGGGAGGTGACCGACAGCCGAGAGGCAGAAGTGCTGGGCATGGGAAGTTTCACACCGCGGAGGCAGTAGTTCCAGTATGGATAGAGGTCATTCGAGGTACGATCATCTTGTTTAGTACCCTTGAATATGCCTTGTTCGATACAGGAGCTTTGCACTCCTTTGTTACACCTAGTCTGGCCCATGCCTTGGGATTAGATGCTGAGAGACTTCCAGTGCCCCTAGTGTTGAGAACACTAGTCATAGGTCAGACCGACTTGTTGTATGTTTGTCGATGATATAGACTGATGATAGGGCCACATCAGTCAGTCATGGATCTTCTATTGTTGTAGATACAGCCATACGATGTCATCTGAGGCATTGACTTGTTTTTCTCTGTATGTTCTGTCAATGACTGCTTCTGAGGAAGGGTTGTGTTTTCAGACTTGGGCGGTCGATGAGTGAATTTCATCGGTGAGCAGAGTTTCCAGGGGAGCAGCAAACGAGGGGAACCCCTCCGCTCATTGTTAGATAATATATCAGTAGAGTCGGTGGATGTAGATATGGTGGATGTTCCAAGGGTCATCAGTGAGTTTATGGGTGTCTTCCCTGAAGAGGTGATAACACTACCCCCTCGACGCGACATAATGTTTGGGATAGACTTGAAACCTAGTGATCATACGATTTCGATGGCCCCCTATCGGATGGCACCTTCGGAGCTACGAGAGTTTCAGATTCAGATTGACGATCTGATGAAGAAGGGTTTTGTTTGACCAAGTGCATCACTGTGGGGTGCTCTAGTCTTGTTCGCGAGAAAGGAAGATGGTGGTCTCAGGCTATTCATAGACTACCAGAGACTGAATCAGGAAATGGTCAAGAATCGCTACGCTCTTCCAATGATAGATGACCTCTTTGACCAGTTGAAGGGGGTAGGATGGTTCTTTAAGATTGACTTGGGGTCAAGATATCACCAGTTGAGGGTGAAGGAGGGCAACTTCTCGAAGATGCCCTTCAGGTGTAGATATGGGCACCTTGAGTTTGTGGTCATGCCATTCGGCGTCATGAATTCTCCAACTATGTTCATGGGGCTCTTGAACTCCATCTTCCAGGAATATTTGGACCGGTTCATAGTCGTGTTTATTGACGACATGTTGATCTACTCAATATCAAAAGAGGATCACACTGAGCACTTGAGAATGGTTTTATAGGTCCTCTAACGGCACCAACTCTATGGGAAGTTGTCCAAGTGAAAGTTCTGGATGTGATAAGTGCACATCCTTGGGAATGTGGTGTCCGAGCAGGAGATAGCAGTGGACCCATAGAAGGTAACGACGATTGTTTCTTTGGCAGCACCCAAGAATGTGGCGGAGGATCGTAGTTTCCTCGGGCTGGTAGGTTACTACCGGAAATTTGTGCCCAACTTCTCCCAAGTTGCAGCACCTTTGACAGCATTGACCAAGAAGGACCAGGAATTCGTGTGGGATGAGCAGTGTGAGGCGGCCTTCAGTTATCTGAAGGAGAAGTTGGTTAGTTCCCCAGTTCTGAGGTTTCCCGAAGAAGGGGCGGCATATGAGGTGTTATGTGATGCTTCATGGAAAGGCCTCAGATGTGTATTGATGCATCAACAAGGGGTGATCTCATATGGGTCTAGGAAGTTACACCCCCATTAGCGTAACTATGCCACCCATGATCTGGAGCTTTCGGCGGTCATGTTCGCACTAAAGTTGTGGCGGCACTACCTCATTGTGGAGCGCTTCGTGGTCTTCAGCGATCACAAGAGCTTTAAGTATGTCTTCTCCCAGCAGGACCTGAACTTACGGAAGTGAAGGTGGATGGAATTACTTCAAGACTACGACTTCGAGATTTCCTACACTGCAGGAAAGGGGAATGTGGTGGTTGATGCCTTGAGTAGGAAGTCGTAGAAGGATGCGGTTCGAATGTCGGCAGATGCTCGGAAGGCAATGGAGGAGTTGGTTGCCATGCACCTGGAAGCAAGGGTGGAAGGTGGAAGAGGTTTCTTATATCAAATGACAGTGCCATATTCTCTACTACGGAAGGTGGTGGAGTAACACTGGGGAGACTCAGAAAGCTAAGTGGTGTGTGACCTGGTTAACCAAGGTGATGCTCCGGAAGGGTGGACCGAGGATGATCAGAATCGGGTGGTTTTCTGAGGAAGGTTGTTTGTTCCAGAGGTGATGCGCAATAGATTTCATATTGAGTTCCACAACTCACCCCTAGCGGTGCACCCGGGAGTTTCCAAGATGTACCAGGATCAGAAGACACACTTTTGGTGGCCCGGGGTGAAACGGGTAGTTGTAGAGTTCATAGAAAAGTTCCTAGTGTGTCAGAAGGTGAAGTCATAACACCGTGTTCCAGCTGGATTGTTGCAACCTTTAAATGTTCCCGAGTGGAAGTGGGACGACATCTCGATGGATTTCATAATAGGGCTACCCATGGTTCAAGGAGGCTGCGACGCTATCTGGGTAGTGGTGGATCGGTTTACGAAATCTGCCCACTTTTTGGCGACCAAGGATTCAGGAATAGTGGATGCCTTAGCACAGAGGTATGTGGATGAGGTGGTTCAGTTACATGGAGTTTTGAGGTCCATAGTCTCAGATAGGGATTCACAGTTTACCTCACGAGTTTGGAGGGGATTACAATATGCTTTTGGCACCCACCTACGACTTAGCACAGCCTTCCACCCCCAAACAGATAAACAGACAGAGCGCACCATCCAGACGTTGGAGGACATGCTACGATCATGTGTCGTTTATTTTGGGGGATCATGGGTGAGAAACTTATCACTAGTATAGTTTTCCTAAAATAATAGCTATCACTCTACCATTGGTATGGCTCCATTCAAAGCCTAGTACAAGATTCCCTGTCGCTCACCCGTGTGCTGGACAAAAGCTGGGGAAGCAGGTGTTCTTGGCCCGGAGGTGGTGCAGAGCATGACAGAGATGGTTCATCTTATATGAGAGAGGATTAAGGCGGCTCAGGACCGACAGAAGTCATATGGAGATAATAGGAGGAGACCCTTGAAGTTCGGGGTCGGAGACACCATATTCTTGAAGGTCTCCCCCCTGTGTGGGTAGCAGAGGTTCCGTAGAGGGAGTAAGCATTCCCCCAGGTTTGTCGGACCGTTCGAAGTGTTGTAGTGGGTTGGCGGGGTGGCTTATCAGCTGGCATTTCCTCCACCACTAGAAAGGGTGCACGACGTCTTCCATGTGTCCCATCTACGACAATATCTACACGATGATTCACATGTTCTCAACTGGGGAAATCTAGATATCAGGGATGATGCAACGTTCGTTGAGCGACCAGTGATGATTGAAGATCATGAAGATAAGGTGCTTCGTGGATGAACCATTCCATTGGTTTGTGTGTTGTGGAGGCACGATGCGATTGAGGAGAGTACCTGGGAACAGAAAGCATAAATGTGTGCCCAGCACCCAGAGTTGTTTTGCGTTTTCTGCTGTTCTATTTGTACTTGTTTGTGATGGAACGCTTTACCTTGTTGGCTATGAAATATGTGGTTTTCCTTATACTATTAATGTGTGTGAAAAGTCCTGGCTACGGGGAGGGGAGGACATGATCCCTAATAAAGAAGCATTATGGTGGATGCAATTAAACCCGTGCGAGCGAGTCAGTGCCACCCAAATTGGATAGTATCTTGACATGGAGGAAGAGACTCACCATGCCATATGAATGGGAAGTTTGACCCTTGTATGTTTCCTGGTTTCTTTAGGGAGAGGTTTTTCTAGATGACGATGAGGTTCACTCCTGAGATGTATCATTTGATGTGGTTGTTCGGACCTTCTCTTTTATTCTGGATTGTTTTTGATTCTTGAGGGAGAGAATAGTTTGAGAGGTATCTAATGTAATGGCCCAGACCCTCCTGGCCCATTACATTTCCAAAATAAGGCTCCACCAAAAACAGTGGCATTGTGGAACCGTCAGAGTGAAACTGTGACAGTGGCACCGTGTCCTCACCCAGTCCTCCGTTTTCTTTTTCATGTCCTGCTCCCGCAACCTAAATTTTTGACGTAAATTAATTCTTTTACCCCTTTTAAATCCATTTAAAGCCCATAATTAATTCCTAAAAATCATGAGAAACCTCACCGATGGGGGGTATTAGATAACACCTTAATATCATCATTTGTAACTTCCCACCCGCATAGGAAACTGTGATCCGACTTTCCAATCATTCAAAATTCCATTTCTTGTAACTGTAGGATGATCTCTTTATACCTCCCGCAAGAGTTTCTTTTTTCCTTCTCGGCTGGATTTCATTATTCTCCCTTGTGCGCTTGGAGTTCCTCTATTCCCGTGGCTTGTGGTGTGCCTCTATTGGAGCTTTCTCCACATCTTGGAGTCCACGTAATTCCTCCCTTGTAAGCTGTGCATCCCTTATTCATTGCGAGCGGAGAAAAACATCGATCCTTGATCAACCAGATAGGGATTTCCCTTCGTCTCTCCTTAATGTGTATCATGTGGGGTGGGTATGCTATTATTTATGTGGGGATTGATGAAACCAAACTTAATTAAGATAATAAATGGACCTTTAAAGAATGAAGGGGGGTGTGATCGGTGTTCTGTTGTACTCATTTTTGTTGATATGTGTTTTGAATTGTATGGGCCTATGCTCACTGAAAATCGTGGTCGTTGGTGGTCTACCTTGCGCACTAATGAAACCTTGTCTTCTATGATGATTAAATGATTGTAACTTGGAAATTGGTTAATCATGTAAACTCGGTGGATTAAATGGATACCCTGTAAACATATAACCCTATGTGGTCACCCCGGATAACCAATAGAAAGAAGAAAATAATGAATGATGTGCTTGAAACTGAAATTTTCCCTACTCTGTTTTGGTGGTGGGTGTTTTGTTCTGTTTGATTTTATAAGGGGTGATGTGTGTGAGGATGGGATCCTCTTGGTTTTGAGTCTGAAGCATGTGGTTACTCTACTGTGACACGAACTCGGGTGAGATCCTCTATTGTTGAGAAATCGTTGGTTCCTAGTATTGCGGACATGGGGCTATGTCTCGGGGTTTTATTTGTTTCCAATACTTTTAGGGATCTCATTTATCCCTTTTTTTGTTGTTTTTGTTTGTTCCATTACCTTGATGGATCTCACTAATCCCCTTTTGTTGTTGTAACATTACAAGAGAACCGGGTGTGAATGCTTAAATTGTTGTTTGGTTGTTTCTCTTCTCTGGCTTGTGGTTGTGCTTTTTTAGTTTCCTAGTAGTGTATTTTTCATCCAAATGGGATCACTTGAACATGAAAACATGAATGGATTAAATAAGGAATTGGTTTTGGGGGATGAGTTGTGACTAGGATGCAAGTGTTGTGCTTTTCTTTATGAATGAATAGTAATGAAGGTTTTTGTGCTTTGGTTTTGGAGCCCCTAAGTTAGGATGAGTGCCTATTACCTATACATATATTGTATTTATAATGTTTCTTATTCGCACCCTAACCAAGTTTACCACTTAGTGTCGAACACCCCATTTCATGGGGAGGGTGTTTTTTCCCAACACGCCTATGAGTGGCTGGTTATTAGCCCCTTTTTGCTCCCTTTACCCAATAGCCCAAGAATCTTCAGGCAGGCTGTGATGGCCTGAAGTCCATTATTAGGACAAGAATCTTAGGGCAGGGTAGTTATGTTGGATGGCCTAGGTGTTTGCGAGCAGGTTGTTTCCCAAGTGCCTTCGGGACAAGCCCTCTTCAGGCGTGGCAGTAGTTGTTTTGACCGAGGTGTTTGCGGGTGTGGTTACGCGTGGTGGTTATGGACCAGGTGTGTGCGGGTGGGGTTTGGCAGTGTGACTGCGGTGAGGTTATGGCCCAAGTGTGTGCGGGCGGCGTTTGGCAGTGGGACTGTAGTGGGAATGGTGATATTGGTTCGATGCATAGGATGTCTTCAATAACCAGTGGGAAAGTGGCGTGGGGTACCCAAATATCTATGTGCTATTACTATACTTTACTTGACATGCGTTATTTGGGGAGTAATTAGGATGCCTCTCTACTTGTGCATGAGGGCTTTTGGTTTTCCCTACTGAGTATACTTGTATGCTCACCCTACATATATAAAAATGCTTTCAAGTTTCCAGGAGGACATCAGGGATTGTGTGGGGCCGTACTATCTCAAACCTTGGGGCAGTTGTTGTTATTGTTTTCCTTTTTCTTGGTACTTACCTTTGGTGTTTTTGTGTTTTGTATCATTTACTATTGAACATGCATATGGGAATGGGTTACTTTTGGATTTACCTTTATTTTCAACTTTTGGGTTGTTGGGGTTTCTATCTTATCACTCTATCCTATAAAAATAAATAGGGTAATACCTTCCTTTTTGTGTGAGATTTTATACCCTTGGTGCTGGTCTCCACTCCGGGACCTATTGAAGGCGGGTTTCAGGGGTCATTATCTCTCCTTCAACATAAAGAAGGAAAGTCTTGGAAATCTGATGTCCCTTCCCTCTTTTTGGTGAAGGTGGGTCATGACAACAACATTATAAGGTCTTTCGTCTCAATTTACATTCCGTTGAGACTTCATTGTTGTTATGAACTAATTCACTTTTACATGGTGTATATACTATCCTTTGGCATATTATATCACGAATCCCTTTATTCTCATGATATTATAAAGTTCTTATTTAATGTTATTCATCAATTATTTGTATTCAAGCATCACTAATTTTGTTAAAAAATCTAACTAAAATATCACTTTAAATGTTTTAATGATTTATTCTTCAAAACATTTCTCATTAATTTCCATGTTTTCAAAATGGTTATAAGAATATATTTATATGGAAATTAATGTATTCAAATGATAATTCATTTAAATGTTTCAAACTTTTATGAGACACTTTGATTCGAAAATCTATTTATTAAATGTTTTAAATGATTTTTTAAAATGGTTTTATAACGAATTAATTATGTCAATATAATGTAATAATATATTGTGACAGAAATGTGGAAATGTTATCTTTTTTCCTTTATACTTGTTTTATTTTTTATGAATATTTTATGGTTGTTTTGAATTTTTTACGTATATCGGTGGTTCCATGGTAAACCTAGTGCTGGTGAGCCCGAGATAGCTCTCCAATGCATTGGGTAATGTGATAGAGGTAAACGTTAATGTTTCTCCTAAGAGATTTATGGAATATACTGTGATGGGTATTAAAATGTAACTCCCTACATAGCTGTGACAACTACAATGTAAGTATGTTATGTATGCCATAAGTAACCTTTATGATTTATGATTTCTGGGTGTTATTAATAAAGCTTATGATTTCATATGGTATATTATGATTGAAAAGTATTGGTTTTTTTGATTTGTATTTATTGATGGGATAATGTATTCCTTCCTTATTTTATAAACCTTAATGAGGTTTTTATGCTCATCCCAAGGTTTTTAAATGTTTTCCACCAGACAAAAAAATGAATATGGTCAAGGTTCGGATCAAGGAAAAGTCATGCTGACTAAAACATGGATCTAGACTGGTTTCTTTTTAGGAGATTTTATTTTAGGAAAAATAGAAACAGGGTTGTAGTGTCTACATGTTATATTCAAGTTTTTATATAATAGTTATGGCCTAATTCTCTAAAACTCTAAAAAAATAGTTCCACAATGTGAATTCTTGAAATAATTCAAGATTATGTAATGTTAAAGGTTGGGTCCTTATAGTTGGTATCAAAGGCCAGTTTAGATAACATTAGAGGTTAGGGGGTTATTTAATCATAAGTGACATACGCATAACAAGTAGAATGTTGAAGAGAGTTATATTTTATCTTAGATAAATCTAATGAGTTTAAGATAACATTAAAAAGTATGTTTTAGTGTTTACCATCCTCATAAGAGAATATATGGACATCATGCATACCACATTACAACCTATCAGGTCAGACAATGGTTTGTGAATCGAACCCACAACCATAGTGCGACTGGGATTTATCGCCTATCACTAGACTACGTGAAGTCCCTGCATAGTATGAATAATTACTTTTAGTTATATGATTTTATGAATCAAGAATAAGTTGATTTTGGATTAATTATTTAAATTATTAACTAATCATGGAGAATATGTGATTTGGTTATTTATAATTCAATATGAGACTTTAAGAGTTACTAATGTTATTTTGAGATAAATGCAAAAATTTATCTTGGAGGACTATGTGATTAAGTCCTTCTGATATTTAGGTTTCAATATTAGTTTTGATTACTTTGATGGATTTTTTGGACAACTCTTTATTGAATGTTCTTTGTAGAACTTTTAATTTTGTTTGTCAAATTATGGAGTTTAAGAGTAGTTTTAATTTTTTAAAAATATTTTCCTTTTAGGGTATTATCAGATCTCGCACTAAAAATTTTGGTTTGGGATAAGGTCCAAAGACATGGGAAACATACATTTTATCTTTGGTTGATTATGTAATTCTCTAGAAGTTGATTATAGAACTTTTAATGTGAACAAGTCATCCTGAATAATCATCATTTGGAGAAAATATGAGTTTGTGTTTGAAATCTAGTAAAGGATGAAAGTCAACATGATAAGTATGTATGCTTCCATATGTTTTTAGTTAATCTCATAAATAAATTTCTCAATAAAAATTAACTTAAAACATAAATGTTGTCTGTTAACTTTTCCTAATGGGGAATCAAAGATAGATTAACCCATCACAAGTTTGTGATTTTTTGGGGGTTAACTTTCTCCAAATAATGTTTTCTACCACTCTCCAGGAGAACATGACACATAGTTTCTCTACCATATTCATGTTTTCATTGAATCCTATAATGGGTTATCTCGGCTAACTTTTGTACTTATTCTTCTTTCTTTAAAATGATAGTTTTATTGACTATTTTTCCTATGTGGGGTTTTCAATGAAGTTTTTTAGCCTAATTTTAATATTGCGAGGACACAATTCCCAAAATGGGAGAAGGATGTAACATCCCTGATAAATAAAGATTATGAAATATTTATATTTTTTACTATTTTTAAATTTATTATTAATTTTTCATTAAATTGGATGATATGTTCATTGGTTTACATAATACACAACAATGAGAGTCATTGAAATATTACATTGCATACAATGTTGGGTCATACTAAAAGATAATAATATAATATTATTTTAAATTGTACTTAACGCCTAGCTGTTTTATTGGCAGGAAAGAACAAAACTAACTACAATATGATTATACATATTTTTTAAATGCTTTAACAATTACCAAATAAAATTTAGAGGCTAAAAAAGTGAATGAATCTAATCTCAAGCAAAAATACTCTAATATTATCTAAAAGGACGATTTACTGCCATTTGATGGTGGACCCTATTAAAATCTAGTTTTTTCCACTTTTATACATTCTATTTGACCAAATAAAATTCTTCTTTAGAACCGGGATACCAAAATTTACTTTGGGTAATTTTTGGGTATTTTTTGATTAAATTAATTTTTTTAATGAACAGTGAAATATATTGTATTTTAATTCAAATCTGATTTTTAATAAAATTTATATATATTATTAGAATATTATTTTAATTTTGTTTAAAGTTTATTTAGATTATATTATTACCATTTAATCCAATGTTGGTCATTGGAATTAATTCCACATTGAAATTGGACATAAACAAGTGTCAATATTTTGATAGATATTGTTTCGCAAAAAAACACTCTATTTGTTTTAACAACGGGAATTAATTTTAAATCAATTAATGCATCTTCTATATTTTGAATTTTTAAAAATAGAAATAATTTTATATTTCATAATAAAAAATATAACTTAGGTTTAATTTTTGGAATATCTCTGGAAAACATCAATTTTGATGAATAGTGAAACTAGTAATTAGTATTTAAAAAATTAACATTTGTGTTTAAATGAAATTTTACAGATTCTGTTAATTAAATTTCTAAAATATAACATTCAAGTTTGTTATTAGTATGTAAAATGTGGTTCAATAAGATGAAAATAGTTTTTTGAGAATAGAAACTTTTGACTTTTATTTACCGCAATTAATGGTAAATAGGGAAATTCAAGGTAAAAAGAATATTATAATAATACAAAATTACCTTAACACTTTTCCTAATATTATTGGATGTTTCATTTCCAAACATGTACATCCTTAGGTCTATTCTTGGACCCCATGAAACCACATTATAGTGTTAATGACACTTTAGATTAATTGATTTAAAGTAAAGACAAAAATGACCCAATCAAATATCTTTTAGTAAATAAATTTTTACATGGTGTTATATAAGTTATATTTTAGACTATAAATATTTATTAGAAGGATACAAATATTTCCAATATTATGTTATTTTTTATATAATTTTTAGACGTCAATTAATTTAAATTATTTATGAGAGAAAAATTATGAAGTTTTTACCTCATTTATAATTGATTTAAATAAATAAGACTATAAATTTTAAAACAATATCCAAAATCAGTACAATTTGTATTGGATGATTTTATTTATACCATGAGTCACCTTATCTTCTACATTAATTTGTTTTGGACCTTTTGAAACTGAAGATAATTACATAATAAAATAACATTTTCAAACATTCTTAAAGAGACCCTCATCTCCCATATAAAAGGACATCACTTCTAACCCATTACTCACACCTCTCAAGCCCCTTTTCTCATCCAATATCTGCCTAATTAAGCTCCCTACATCCCTATACTCCCCCTATAAGCCTTATCATAGGAATAAGGTAGTTATAGAAGCCCTTTTGGTTCAATCAAAAGGGGGATACCCGAATTGAAGGTAACAATTTCTCAAAAAATATTTTCTTTTATTTTACTTATCCAACCCCTAAACTCTTTTTATTCCATTATTTTATAACATCACCAGTATACTCAATATACTATGATGTTTTTATTAGATTTATTTGAACTACACATACACACACCTCCATCTAATGGGTGAAGAACATATAGTTTCTGTGGATGGAAAACTAACGACTCAAGAAACAATGATTGTTCAATTTTCTCCTACCGCCTCTCATGGTGTCCATTATGATAGAAATGTATTTATATATGATATGTATTATGTTTATTTTTTCCTTTATTCTTCTGTATTTTATATTTATATCATACCTTTATGGTTTTCATTTTGGGTTAATGCGATAATTTCAGTTGAAGAACTCTGGACTATTGCTCCCTCAAAGTGATATGAATCGCTGATTCCATACGTGGGATGTATAAATTATGTAGTTAATGAAATTATATATGATATTATTATGGAATTTTAATATAACTATGTATCACTATGTTTTCATTCAATTAAATTAGAAATATAAATGAAAGTTGTGTTCATGCGTACATACGACATACCGTCTCCATGAAAGGTGCATTTCATTTCTTACCTATAAATATTATTTAATATTATAAATTCACATATATACTATATATATATGATATCTAAATCATTAATATCATTTTGGAGAAAGTATAATCTTGACCACATGGACAACATTTAATTATAAGGTGTTCATTTTTGACTCAAGTACCAAAAATCGAAAAAATGGCCATTATTAACATAAATGATTACATAATGTTTATAACATGGTAATAAGTTATATAAAAGGAATAATAAACTTGAAAAAGTTTCTTATTCAAGTTAAAATTTACTTATGTTTATTAGTCAGGAATAACAAGGAACAAACAAATCAAGTCGGATACTAGGTAAGGGATTTCTTTTCTCACTTTTAATACCATGAGATTTCCATTGTTCGACACTTACTCATTTCATGTAGTGTATTGTGTACTTCCATTATATATATATTATCGTGATTATATTTATATTAATGTTAATCTATGATTTATTTTGTGGTCATTAACTTTTGGTCATATGACTCAATTGATTAAACGTGGTAAAGGGTTTTATCTCAATTTTTATTCCCGTGAGATTCATGCTATATTTGTCTCTTTTTCCATTGTGTGGTGTACATAATGCCAATGATTTGTACACTTCGTGAAAAATACATTAATTAATGGGTATTTACATCTTCATTTAATGATCCTTTTTTAATGTGGTGTTTGTTTTGTAAGTTACCAAATCAGTAAGGGAAATTTTTAACCCAATTTTCATTCCTTGGGTTAATATTCTAATTCTTCATTATGTCATGATTTGATTATGTGTGGAATCACAGTTTGTTTATTTATTTTGTAATTTCAAATCTCTTTTGTGTGGATATACTATTTATACACATAATCACTCCATGTATATTTTCTAAAGTAATCGATATTAACTTGATAAGAGTAATTTTAACTCAATTTCCATTCATTGAGTTAAACATCCAAGTCATTGGTTTTGTCTTAAAAAGAAAATGTGTGAATGTACTCTGATTTATTTACACTAAATATCCAATCATATTGATTATATTTATATTTTTCACACATTATTATGTAATTCATTTATCCTTAATCTAAGGATTCCGTCTTTATAAGGTATTTCGTCTCAATTTACTTTTCATTGATACTTCATTGTTGTTATGAACCAATTCACTCTTACATGGTTTATATAATGTCCTTTAGAATATTATATCATGAATCCATTTATTTTCATGAAATTATAAAGTTCTGATAAAATTTTATTCCTCATTTATTTGTATTCATGCATCTCTCATTTTTTTAAAAACTCTTAAACCAAAATATCATTTTAAATGTTTTAATGATTTATTCTTCTATATATTTCACATTAATTTCCATGTTTTAAAAATGGTTTTTAGGATTGATTTATATGGAAATTAATGTATTCAAATGAAAATTAATCTAAATGTTTCAAAGTGGTATGTGACACAGTGATTCAAAAATATATTTATCAAATGTTATAAATTATTTTTAAAATTGGTTTGATAGAGAATTGATTATGTCAATATCTTGAAATAATATATTGTGATAGCAATATAGAAATGTTATCATTATTTTATGCTTGTTTTATGTGTTGTGAATATATTATGGTTCTTGGGAATTGTTTATGTATACGGGTGGTTTCGTGATAAAAATTGGGCAAGTGAGACCGAGATAGCTCTCAAATGCATTGGGTAATGTGACAGAGGTAAATGTTAATGTTTCTCTTAAGTGATTTATGGAATATACATTGATGGGTATTCCAATATAACTCCCTATGTATCTGTGATATCAATAATTTATGTATGTTATGTATTCCATAAGTTACCAATATTATTTATGATTCATATGTTCTATTCATAAAACATATGATTTGGTAAGGTATGTTATGATTGGGAAGTATTGGTTTCACTGATTTGAATTTTTTTATGGGATAATATTTTCCATCCTTATTTTATTACCCTTACTGATCTTTTTATGCTCATCCCATGTTTTTTAAATGTTTTCCACCGAACATAAAGATGAATAGGGTCAAGGATGGGATCATGGAATAGTTATGCTGACTAAAACATGGAAGTAGATGTGTTTCTTTTTAATAGTTATTATTTTATGAAAAATAGATACTGGGTAGTAGTGTCTACTTGTAATATTCAATTTGTTATGTAATAGTTATAGACTAATTCTCTAAAACTCTAACCCTAAAATGATCCTCAATCTGAATTCTTTACATAATTCAAGATTATGTTTTGTTTAAGGATGTGTCCTTATACACATTCACCACATAGTATAAATATAAATAAGTAACACACTGATTTGTTATTAAGGATCACCTCTAAAATAGATGACCAGGTTTCCAGTTTATGGTATTTGTTATACCACATACAAAGATTATATAATAATATCTTACATATCTAATATTGAATCATATATTTTAAGGGGTATATCATAGGTACCTCAATGTGATATTACCTTTTCCATGATTTCTATCTTTCATATCACATGGAAGATTTTAAATATTATTATATAAATATTAAATCTCATAATGAAATTTCAAGCACTTTTAAAATATTTTATATATATTATCATACATATTAATTTTACAAATTTTTACAACCCCTATAATATGATTTATAGAATCCAACTAAATTAGATCACTAATAAACTTCTCTAAAATTATTTTTCTTACTCCATGAATAATTTCATGGAATCCTAAAACATAAATTCATCCTTTATAGAAGATTTTTATTTCATTATAATGAATTGATAAAAAATAAAAAATCATCATAAACAGGATATATAATCTCCAACGTTGTATTTTTTATCAATACGATAAATTTCATTTTCGTTAAGCTTTCAATAACTAATTCTTATATATGAAATCTTATCCCCTTAATTTAATGAAATAAAACAAAAATAGAAATCTTTTCATCACCTTTATTAAAAATAAAGAATAATTATTTGTTAAATGGGTTGTGTCATCCTCTTCCTTGAAAAGATCACTGAATAATTCATTTCGAATCCTACATGATAAAATAAAATTTAAAAATATTATTAATTCAAAAATTAATGTTGTACATAATGTTGTTTACCATATGATAAAAACATATATCATTCTATATGAAATTTGGAAACAATTTCCAAACACTATCTATTTTAGTGGAACCTTTCCACTTAATTTTTTTTATTACTTACACCCTTTTCTTTATGTTTTATATGTATTTCCTTTACCATATATTTTTCTTATAAAACATAAGTATTATTGTTATTATTTTTTATTACTAAAACTTTATATTGGATAAATATTCTATGTAGATATAATAGATTACCTATGAATTCAGATGAGGATAAAATTCAAACATATTTAAAGTTATTATATTTTAGGAAGTACAAGATATTAAATATTCTATTGTACATTGAATCCTTTTATCATATTACAAGAAAGTTTTGGAAGTTTTGTATTCTAATATAAACATATGATCATTTTATATATTTAAAATCCATAAATGTATCACATCTTATGTAGAAATTATATTTTTATATACCTTATAAATCATGTTATATAATATAAATTTGTATAATTATGCTATATTACATATCATATAATGTTGTTAAATTCATTATGTATATTTGTTTTGAAAAAATAAATTCATACATATTTAAAAAAATTATATTTTATGCTTATTCTTTAGATGAATCTTAAAATATGAAGGAAATAATTCTTTTGAAATCAAAATTTTGGCCTTAAAAATAATGAAAACTTTGATATGTAAGTATTCTAAAAACACATTGGATCTTAAATTTATATGATTAAGTATGGTCATTATAATTTTCATAAAATAATTGAAATAGTTATTAAAAAAATTCTTGAATTTTATATTATTACTCTTATGTTTTTAGTATAAAATGAAGAAATAGAATAATTTGAAAAATTATTTATCCAAAGTTATGGTCTCATGATGTTATGGCGTTTTGGGATATTTCATTTTTTATTAACAAATTATTTACTGATACTGACTATTATTTCTAGACTATTATTTTGAAATAAAATTTAACCGTATTAATTTTTATCAAAAGAATTATGGAGGTCTCT
Organism: Viscum album; assembly: GCA_963277665.1. Lineage (NCBI taxonomy): Eukaryota > Viridiplantae > Streptophyta > Magnoliopsida > Santalales > Viscaceae > Viscum > Viscum album. Next base: position 1,297,764,917 of record OY728136.1, read on the forward strand.
CAATTTTCGTACATAAATTAAGAATAGTGAAATATCTGTCGATGGATTGGAAAATTTAATTGGATATTTCTATCTGAATATATTTTTTGAAGGACATATAAGTTTTGAAAACTACACTATATTTTAGGTGAAATTTATGGAAGATTCGAATTGATTATTTTGAATTATCAATGAATAGAGAAGGAACTATAATATTTTTAAAAGTTGTTATATATATTTTTCCTATATATATCTAAAAAATATTGTGAATTAATAAAGACACATAATAGAAGAAAATTTGATATTCTATATTTCTCATAATACCACAATTTTACTTTATGACCGAATAAAGGAGAATATATATGGAGAAAAGTAGAAAACTATTATGGCACATTAAAGTTCAATAAGTTCTATTATTATACACTAATAGAAGATAATTTTAAATTGAGGATTACATCATAACTACTGTAATAACTTTAATATTCATTTTTTAGGAACATGATACAACTACTGTTAGTTTTCGAGACAATTATACACTAAAGATTTATTTAAGGTATACATATAATGTATTTATTCTAATTAATTACTTCTTAAACTCAGTTTTGGAAAGTGTTAATATTTTTAATGAGTTTCATGTTAGGGTCAACAACTTGTAGTTGGTTTTTGGGGTCCCTAGTTAAAGGATATAGAGTCCCATTAATATCCTTATATTAAGTTTCAACTATTTGTACTTATTTGTGAAATCTGTACGAAAATGATCAAAATAAAATTCACTAATATCACATCTTGTGTTTGTATATTTGTCCAGGGGAATGTTGTTATATCCCCAAAAAACTATTATAATACAATGTGTCTGAAAATATTTACTTTAGTTATAATTTTGATGCAAATATGATCATAGATAAAAGGACGTTTAAAATAACTTTTAGAGTAAATTTTAATTTTTTTTCATTTTTAGAGGACTTACTTCATCCCCCTATTGAGTCTCCTTTATTGCATTATATTGAACCATCATTTTATATAAGTGAATGGATCTTAAGGTAAATATAGAATATAAATTTTACATCCTCTAAACAAATATGTTGTATCAAAACCTTAAATTTGTAGTTTAAATTTGTTTTTCACAAAAAGACAGAGTGTTAGATCTATATAGTAATTATTGTTTACAATAATTGATCATAGAGAATATATATCGATGATTAGAGATTATTATATCAATTTGTTCAATTATAGTTTGTAAAAATTTATAATTTTTATATATTTGAAGAATTATTTCATTAAAGTTTTATGTAATGGTTGTGAAAATCCATAATATTTCTACTAGTGAACATATAAAATGGAATTATACTTATGAATATTAGAATTATTTTTGTTAGAATGATATGAATGCTATTATTCATAGATTATAACATGACGAATTTAATAGTTTTTATCAATGTGATACAACTTAAGATATGTGATAAACTATAGTAGATTATAATGAAGTAACCATAAATGTCAAAAAATTTATGTACAATACTTAAAACTTATTTTAGATAAATTCAAAATGTTTTAAAGGGGAAATATCACTCAAATTAAGGGAAGTCACATATAGATAAAGAATGATGTTACTTCCTTGGGAGCTATTGTACTTGAACTTGACCAAGCCTTAAATGTTATTAGAATTCTACCTATCAAATAAAGGAGAATTTGATATCCTATAAGATAATAAATGCTCTTTGAAGATCAAAAAATAGAGAATATGATTATAACAGTCATGATTTATGATGTTTATATGAAATCTGAAAATGATTATCAAATTTAATTCATGAACGAAAATATTTTTCTCAAAATTTCTATATAAAATGATAAATAAAAATATTTTGATCCATTTAATGAATATTATAGTAGTTCTGATTCTATTGATGATTTTATAATAATTTATGGAAATATCCAAAATTTATATAAGAGGATAAAACAAAAACATAGCGAAGGTGAAAAACTAAAGGAGGCAGGATAATATAAATGAAATAAATTTGGACATCTCAAAGATGACAACCATAAAACCAAATATAAAATAAATTATAAAAAGTCAGATTACAAAAGGAAAAGAACGAAATATATGAAATCTACATGGAGTGATTATGATGATTCAAGTAAAGAATCTCATTCAAACATTGAATATGATCAATTGAATCAAAAGAAAAATATTTTCATTATGGTTCAATCTGATGTGGTGCCATATTTTTTCTCCACTAAATATTAATTGGAAAAGATTTATTTTGATGATATAAATTAATGTTGTTTAATTCTTGATGATAAATTTGATAATTTAAATAAAAAATGTATAAATCAAAGAAAATATTATGATGTTTTTATTTTTTAAAAATACTATTCATCTAAACTATTTATGGACTTAGAGATTAAATTTTAAAAAGTGGAAACTAATTATTACTTTTATGATAATATAACTAAGCACTTTTTAGATAAATTTAATTATATGAAATTGGTTATTATATATTTTAATAAAGGTGAAGATAATTTAAATAAAATATTTGATACAATTAAAGGAAATATAATAAAAAATTAATTACATGTAATGATGAAATGTATTATAGAAATTTTTATACAGCAAAAACAGTCAAATAATTTATAACATTAATTGTGTTGAATATGGTATCTTTTGAAATTATACTAATTAATCTTTTTTAATATTGATCAATTTTATGGTGTTAGGAACATATAGTTTTATAACTATTTATCTATCTTGGAATAGAGAATTTCTTTTCAATATAAGAATATTTGGTTACCTGAATATCATATTGGTAACACAATTATACCCAAAATCATATGGCTACCAAAAGAAATTCATATTTTGTATTTTTTATACGATTAATCCATTGTAATATTAATAGTAAATAATATCATGTCAATTTAATATATTAATATTTATTAAATTTATATTTTTAATTTATTAGATAAAATACATGAAGATATATTAAGGAAAAGATTATATAAATTTAAAATTATTTGGAAATTGTGTAATTATTTCTTTCATTTTTATTTTTAGTAACTATTGTAAATATTTTATATATTTGAAAATCCATACTAATTTATTATTTATATTCTAAAAAAATTTTATTTAAATTATATATAATTTATTTACTGAATTCCCTGAATATTAATTTATATTTAAGGATAGTTTGAGAGGGATTCATCTATAATCTTTATGAATGTACTTAACTATTTTACAGTATTGGCATGTGCTGAACTATTTATCATTATTTGAATATGTTTTTATCATTTTTTGGCACTTTTAGTTTAACTATTTTATATTTAAATGAATAATGTTTTTATATAGAGATTATATTAATATTTTATATCATATAATTATTATTACATCTTTTTAAAAAGAGATATTTTCTGTTTAAGTATGTTTTATTTGTATTTTATGGTGGACAAATCTATTTTTTCCAAGATATGATTATTTCATTCATGTTTCTTCAATTGAATGTGTATTTTTTTCCTAATAATTTATTGAAACTGGAAGAATATATTTCTATGTCCCTAATTCTTATGTTTTATTATTATATAGGGTGAATATGAATACATGTTCCTAATATAGTACGTTGTATTCGTTGAAGGGTTTTTGTGATGATTGTAATATTTTTTTGGTATTGTAATGACCCAATATTTCTTTAATGGAAATTAATTTCTTATAAAAATTTCATAATCACAGCACAACATAATGAACTAATAAGATATATGTGACCTTAAAACATAATCTTGTGACTTCTATGATGATAATTTCGAAAATTTTATATACAGGGTAGCAATCTATAAGTTATTTGGATTCCGATAAAAAAAACATAATTTTTGGTTAATAGTATCCTACCTTTACGGATAGTATCATACCCATGTTAATATTGATATACCCTAGTGAATAGTAACCTTAGCTATGATAGTATATAAAAAATATTCAAGTCGAATTATGATATAGATACTTTTTGGAATAAGTGAATAAATATTTTAAGACATTTTTTTAGAATAAATTATGATTTTAATTAAATATTAATTTAATGATATTCAAAAAAAATCAAAAAAAGAATTCATTTTTGGATTCAACACATTAAACATTTGTGTGGAAGAATTTTTGGGATTTTTCTAAATAACATGAATTTTTTATGAATAATAAAATACGATAATTCAAAATAAATGCTAAAACCTGAATTTCTACATCATACTTGATTCATGGATGAAGAAAACCCACATGGTTCAAACAAAAATGCATTTATTACTATTCATGGTCTTTGAATCATCACTTTTATTTTCTTTAAGGAAATTAATAAACTAATGATTAAAAAAATATGAAAACCCCCCTCACCACCTCTATAAAACCCCCCCTCACACCATGTTCTCTTCACTCCTCTAAGACATGAATATCATTAGTGTTCAGACCAAATAACCTCCCCTAATCAATCCCCAAATCCTAGAAGCTCATGGTCTTACCAAAATACCAAAATCCCTTCACTTAAGGAGGTTCTCAAATAGGTAATTTCAAGAGGTAATGCACTTTTCTTTTTCATTTAGTTTCATTTCAATTTATCTTATTTTATTATCCTCTCATCACCTCCTCTATCCAAATTACCAAGATATATCTTGTATCATCTATATAATATAATTATATCATGTTAATAGAAGAACCACCATCAATATCTTTGCTCTCTCTCTCATTTATTTTTATAAATGAAATCAACATCCAAAAAGTTCCAATTTATAACCTTCATGGATGACGAAGTTTTATTCTTCAATCTCTCCTTCATTACATGCCATTAAAACATATTAATGGTTGAAATAGAATATAATATATTTATTATATCCTAATTATTATTCAAGAATAAATATATTTACACATTATTAAATCGTATTACCAATCTAGTTAATGCCATCATCTAGAGATGACACCTAATGGATAATATGCCTCGTCCAATTCCACATATAGAAATGAAACCCAATGGATGAAATGGTAATTTCATTAACACACATATCCCATGTAGATATTACTCTCCTACGCATGATAATGATGTACGCTCTGGTGCTCGACTGGTGGAGAGCAGCTTATAACTATACTAGGAGAACATAATCAGGTTATGAACAATAACCTTATCCATATAAGGAATCCAGACCCTCCATGTGGAGGAGCATTATTTGATTTCATTATGAAACAACAACCTTCATCATTCAATGGAACTATAAAACCATTTGTAACTGAGAAGTGGATAAGATACCTAGACATTATATTTCTCGCTTTGGGATGTAACGAAAGAGAGAAGGTCTTAATGGCAGTTTATCATATATCAGGAGAAGCAGATCAGTCGTGGTCATTAATACAAAACACAAAATAGGATGAATAAATATAGGATATTTAATTTGGGGTCTTTAAGTAAATCCCCCTATAGAAATACTTTCATCATGAACAGTGAGCATATATTGAAAGGTGATTTTTGAATTTGAAGAAAAAAGAAGATGATAATGTTTCATAGTATAAAGTTAAGTTCACAAGGATAAAAAGGGAGGTTGAAGACAAAATACTAAATTTGAGTAGCAAGATTGATCGATTCTTTGATATACTAAGGCTATTACTTTGGTGGGCTTTGGTCTCCTAGTGTTTCTCATCATATGAAGATATAGTTTCATGTGTTATCTGGACGGAAAAATAAATTTCCACATCATATGAGTTTAAGGGAAAAAATATAGGGAGGGGGATTTTGAAAACTCTAGATAAGGAAATAAAGAAATAGATAAGAAGGGAAGAGTTGAATTTCCACCTTGTGTTAATTGTTGAAGGAAACACCCTAGTGCTTGCTTAAAGGAAAAATAAGTATGCTACAAATTTGGACGCAAATTCCATCTTGTTCGTGATTTAAAATAGAAGAAAGAAGCTATTAATATTCAATGATATAATTGTTGTGAGTGGGGGAACTATGCTAATGATTTTCCAAAGCATCAAGGAAACATGCAACAAAAAAGGCCAAGGTTGTTGGGACAATCTTATGCGATCAAAACTACCGAGTTCGAAGTTCCAAATGATGGGGTGGAAGGTACATTTATCATTTCATCAATCTTATCCAATGATTTATTTGATTATATATAGTCACATTCACTTATATCTTCCTAGTTTATCAAGAAAATTAGATATTTCCAATTAGATTTAATAAAGGAGTCTTCAATCAAAACTTCTAGTTGATGTATCATTACAAAAAAGGCATTCCAATTAGTCCCCCTCATGACACATAAATGCGCTTTAGTTGGTAACCTTACTATAATACCAATTACTGACTTTGATATAATTATTGTTATTAATTGTCTATCAAATTATGATGTAAAGATATATTACAAGATAAAGAATGTTACAATTATTGAGAATGGTTTAGAATCCCTTATATTTAGGGTAGAATCCTCTCTATCTGACTCTTACTTAGATCCACCCCTAGTAGCTCTATTGAACTCAATCATAGGGGTGGAAGGGAATGGAATAACTATGTGCGAGGAAAAGAATTTTCAAATAGAATATGTACCTATTGTGAAAGAATATATTGACGTCTTTCTAGAGGATTAAACTAGTCATCCCCAAGAGTGGGAAATTGAGTTTTCCATTGAATTAATTCCTGGTTCAAGGTCCATATCAAGGACCCCTTACTGAATTGAAAATGTTGAGTTAATGTATCTAAAGAAACAACTAGAGGAATTGAGTGATAAAGGATTTATTCGTGCTAGAGTTTCTCCCTGGGGAGCCCATGTTCTTTTCGTTAAGAAGAATGATGGGTCTAGGAGGTTGTGCATTAACTACATAGATATCACTACTGTAACAATAAATAACAAGTATACCATACATTTAATTAATGATTCAATTGATCAAATTTTTGCAGCCCAATATTTTTCAAAGATTGATCTTCAATTTGGGTATCCTCAGTTTCTTGGAAGGAAAGAATCCATTCTAAAAACAACATTTCGAAGCAGGTATAGGCATTATGAGTTTACAATAATTCAATTTGGACTAAATATTGAACCATCTGTTTTCGTGGTTATAATGAATGAAGTTGTCAAGGAATATCTTGATGACATTATGGTTGTGTTTATTGATGATATCCTTGTATACTCTAAAATATATTAAGAAAATAAAAATAATTTGAAAACTATTATAAAGACTCTTAGAAGAAATGAATTATATGGGATTCTTATCAAGTGTGATTTTGGGCTTCAATCAATTTCCTTTCTCGGCCAAATTGTCTCTAAATATGGATGATCTATAGATCCTGTGAAAAAAATGTTTGGGCAAGAATTTCATACTCCAACAAACATAACTATGGTTCTTAGTTTTATTCGTTTAGTAGGTTATTATCAATGTTTTATTTAGAACATCGCCCATTTAGCCAACTCAAAGACCAAGCTTACCCGAAAAGTTGTTTTGTTTTTATGGAAAAAGTAATGTGAATAATGTTATAAATAATTGGAGAGATTATTAGAGAATTATCCTATATTGAATCTACCATCATGGAGTGTTGGATTTGCAATATTTAGCGATGCATCAAAGAATGGTCATGGATGTGTCCTTATGAAGAATGATACAATGATTTCCTATGAATCTATGAAGCTAAAAATTCCAGAACAAAACTATCCAACTCATTATCTGGAGTTAGTAGTGGTAATATATTCTATGAATATTTGGATACATTACCTGTATGAACAAAAATTTGAGATATATAAAGATCATACGAGTTTGAAATATATATTCAAACAGAATGAACTCAACATGAGACAAAGGTGATGGATTGATCTACAAAAGGATTATGATTTCACAATACACCACCACCTGGTGAAGGAAAATCATTGGAAGATGCTTTGAGTATAAAGGACAACTGAATTCTGAACAAGATGACTTATGAAATGGATCCTCTGTTCATAGATCTAGTAAAGATCGATATGAGAAATATCAATGAAGGTAACACATCACTAATTTTTTAAATGGTTGCCAAATATTCTTTACCAGAATGGATAAAAATTTCTCAGGGTGATAATGGGTAGTTTCAAAAGAAAATTAAAGCTGTAAATGATGGGAGGTTGATTGACATCATATATGATGGTGGAAATTTGAAATTTGGAAAGAGGCTTTGTGTTCTAGCTACTCCTTAGCTAAATTAGGAACTATTTGTTGATTCTCATAGATTTAATTTCTCTATGATCCTTGGAAGCACAAAGATGTCTCGAGATCTAAAGGAACATTTTTTTGGGAATGCATGAAATGATATATTTCTAATTACGTGTCAAGATGTTTGGTTTTTCAACAAGTGAAGGCTGGTAAACAACATCCTAGAGGAGTCATGAAACCCCTTCCTATTCCTATGTGTAAATGTTATGATAATAAAATGGACATAATCATGGGGCTACCAAATACTCCTAGAAATAATGGTTATGTATGGTTCATTGATGACCATCTTAGAAAATCAACCCATTTTCTTGCTGTAAGAGAAAATTTAACAGTTGAACGTTTAGCAAGACTATATATCTTAGTGAAGTTGTAGGACATCATGGAGTGACCTTATCAATTGTTTCTAATTGTGATCCCAATTTTAAATCACAATTCAGGAATGGAATTTTTATGTCCCTAGATACTGATATTCGTTTGAGCACTGCATACCAAACAAAAACGGATGGGCAATAAGAATAGACTATTCATGGTTTGGAAGACATGTTGAGGTATTTTTCATGTGACTTTCAAGGTATGTGGGATCAGTAATTACCTCTCATAAAATTTTCATTCTAAAATAGTTTCCATTCAAGTATTCAAATGGAACCATATGATTAGTTACATGGAAAGAGATGTCGTACACCAACTTGCAGGGATGATGTAGGTTAAAGAAATCTCGTAGACCCATAACATGTTGAGGAAACAATAGAAGAGATGAAAATTAGCCAAACCCATATCAAAATAGCTCAATGTAGGAAAAATATATTTGCTGATAACCAAAGGAAATATTTGTAACTTCAAGAAGGACATCATTTTTTCTTAAATCTATCTCCATGAATGGGCATTATACGACTCAACAAGAAAGGGAAAATTAAGTCCTAGGTACATCAGACCTTATGAAATTCTTGACCAAATTGGATCCGTAGCATACCATTTAGCAATGATGCCATGTCTTCCCAAAGTTCAAAATCTGTTCCACGTTTTAATTATAAGGAAATACATGCTAGACCCAACACATTACTCACATATAAAGAAATAGAATTTGAGACCAATCTGTCTTATTGTGAAGAGCCTATCAAGATTCTTGATACCACTGAACAGGTATTAATAAATTGGATGACTTTTCTGGTAAAGGTTCTTTAGAGCAACCATATAATGGAGGAAGCAACCTGAGATCCTAAGGAGCGTGTGTTGGATAAATACATGAATCTTTTTAGTTAATAGTTTTCTAATTTTGAGGACGAAATTTTTTTATGGAGGGGAGAATCTAATGACCCAATATTTCATCAATGGAAATTAAATTCTTATATATATTTCATAATCACATGACAACATAAGGTACTACTATCTTCTATGTTACCCTTAAACGTAAGTTTTTAACTTTTGTGATGTGGATTTCAGAAATCTGACAAACCCTATTGCAATCAGTAAGTTATTTGGAGTCCGATAAGGAAAACATATTTTTTGGTGAATAGTAACCTACCCTTTCAAATAGTAACATAGCCTTATGAATAGTGATATACCATGTTGAATAGTAACCTAACCTAAGATATTATATAAATAATATTCAAGTGGAAGTACGATATAACTATTTTTGGAATATTTAAATGAATATTTTAAAATTGTTTTTAGAATAAATTATAATTTTAAATAAATATTAGATTAATCATATTTTGACTTTTTTTGAAAGACGGGAATAATTTTTGGATTCTAAACATTAAAAAATGATTTGAGTGAATTTCTGGGATTTTTCTAAAAACATGAATTTTTAAAGAATAGTAAAATACAATAATTCACAATAAATGCTACAGCCAGAATTCATGCACTATACTTGTGTAATGGATGATATATGCCCACATTTTTAGAAATCACTTTCATTTATACCTATACTTAGACATGTAATCATCACTATTTCATCTCTTTAGGGAAATTAATACATTATTGATTAAACAATTATGAAATCCCTCCTCTCCTCCACTATAAACTCCCCCTCACACCATCTTCTCTTCACTCCTCTAAGACATAATGATACTAAATATTCTACCCTAGTTACCTATCATAGTCACTCCCTACATCCATGATGCTCTTTGTCTTACCAAAATTCCAAAGTCCCTTTTCTTATGGAGGTTCTCAAAGAGTTTATTTAATGTAAAGCACTTTTCCTTTTATCTAGTTTCATTTCAATTTAACTTATTTTATTATCTTCTCCACACCTCCACTATCCAAATGACCATGATATATCCAGTATCATCTATATACTGGAATTATATCATGTAAATCGAATAAGAATCATCAATATCCTTACTCTCTCTCTCTCTCTCTCCCTTATTTTATAAACTAAATCAATGTCCATGAGTTTCCAATTTATATCCTTCGTGGATGACGAAGTATCTTTATTCAATTTATCCTTCATTGTGGGTAATGAATCCATTTTGATTGTTGAAATTGAATATATAATATTTATTTTAACCTAATTAATACTCAGAAACTTGTATACATACATATTATTAAATCATATGACTAAACTAGTTCATAATAATCAAAATACTGCTAAAATAATCTAGGTGAATGTCATAAATATTTCATCTAATAATTTGTCCTATTTACATATAACAAAATTATATAAATGACCACTAACACATTTAGATGTTCATAAATAATGTGTAATATCAATTATTGAGATTTTCATCCATTCCACATTAAATCCATTACTTAAAAATATTTAAACTGTTTATGAAAATAAAGAAAATGAACACTCCAGAATGATGAAATTCAATATAATAACTTATCACTAAGGGAATAATAAAACTAAATAGAATTATGATAAACTAAATAAATGTATAATAGGTTATTTACTAAGTTATTAATAAGTATAATTTCATATTTTCGAATATTGAGTTCAATAGAGGAACACGTTCAGATTTATGGTTAGGGTTTTCTCGCCCGAATGTCTATTTTCATTCGGGTTACATTTATTGTCTAATTACCTCAATGAAATTCTTGTATATTAATATTTAATCCTCATAAAAACAGTGTTAGTTATAAATATATATGTTTTAAAACCAGAAACCTTCCTTTTTTTGTGGATATTTACATGTTATAAATGAATCTTTCAAATGTTTTTCTAATATACATGCCCAGATCGATAGAATTTCTCACTTTTTTACTTATTTTTAAGGGAACTCTATAATATGTTATTTGAAACAATTATCTTTATAAAATCAATAATTTTATTATGAAAATATTATCATTCTTCACCTCTGGTTTTAGTCAATTATTTTACCAAAATAACACTTCTTTTCAAAATAAAAGAGTATTTATCTCAATAATTGCATAATGATTTTATAAGAGTATTTTCATCTAAATCAACACCCTTATTGATTATTATGTATTATTGGGATTAATCATTTAATATTTCATATACCATATTATATTTAATTGTTTATAACTAATTTTACATTGGTTGATCTATCCAAAAACAATTATTTATATTACTTGGAATGGTTAGTATTTAATTTATTATTTCTTGGGAAAGTTAGATACATTTCATAGGATAGTTAAAATATGAATGTATATTTTGTTTATGTTTATCCATGATCATATGTGATTTTAATTGGACTTATTATGTGATGGTTGGGGCCTGTTATATCCTATCGATGTATCAGTAGGTTTAATGATACAAATAGATATGGAATTGGCCCATGACATTCCCAATGTAATATATAGATTTGGCTGAGGGATAAATCATTTTTAGACGTCTTGGTCGAGACCTTAACAAAATGTTTCAGAGTTTCCTTCATATGAAATTCACTCATCATGAAGCTAGTAATTGAATGTTCATGTGGTTATTAGACTAGTATAATACCCATGATTATGTTTTATTTATTCCATTTTTTACTCATTCCATATTCCGAACATAAGTGTTCATGTTTATTATTTTTAATGGCATGTGTTTTCAATTTTTCACAATGTCATATGTTTATGTTAACTTCCTCTGTATTTCTTAACCTTATTGATCACTGAGCTCACCCCTTTCTTAGGATTCATTTTCCTAGGATATAAAGAAATAAATTATGAATGACTAGCAGGCATAATCTTGGAGGCTTGGATGTCTCTAGTGAAACAATTTGTGTGGTTTTACCCTTCGTTATATAGTTTTAAACTCATATTTATGTATCTTGTTTCAAAAATATACTAAAATACTTGGACCTTTAGGATGCCTTTACTTGTTTATAATCCAATGTCATACAATAAGGCACTAGCTTCAGGAAATTGATGTCAGGTTCTTATAGGTATAATCACTTTTGATTTTGTAATTTAAATAGGGAGACAAACTTTTTTCTATTATTTTTTTACTTGTTCTACATTGTATTATCTTATCATTGTTGACCACTAAGAAATGGGTATATTTTTAATGGGTTCATCAGGTTTTGTAATTATCAAAAAGGAGTATATTTTTGAGTATATATTTACCACTTTACCTTTGTTTTCATAATTAATTCAACCCTTCTCTTTATGTTTTATGTTTATTTATTATACCGTAAATTTTTCTTATATTATTTATTTTTTTCTTTCTATTCTATAATTACTAACATTTTTTATTGGGTAAATATTTTATATTAAGATAATATCATACATATTAATCCCGTTAAAGACAAAAATATTATATATTTTATTATTTAATATTTTACAAAGTATAATATATCATATATTATGTTGATGTTGGAAGAACTTATTATATACCATCAAAAGTTGATGAAATATATTTTATTTTACAATAGATCATAATGATCATTTTAATTTTTAAATAATTAACTACATATCCTATATTATATATGGAATTATATTACTTATGTTCTTGATTCAGTTTTTTACATATCATGATTTGGATATATATGATATATTATGTATTGCAATATATTTATAAATTTATTACAAGTAATTATTTTTTCAAAGGGGAACTTCTTACGTAATCAACAAAGTGATGTTTTAGTCTTATATTTTGTATTATTCATACCAAATTAAGAAGAATAATCTTAAAAATTCATAATTTAACCCTTATAACATCTAAATAATATTGAGATTGAATTATTTAAAAAACGCTTTGAGTCTTTCCTTTAATGGGTGAAGTTTGGTATATGGAATTTTCATCAAGGCATTAGAATAAGGAGTAAAAAAATGATTCTAATAATTTTTATACCAACTCATAAATTTCCTAGTATGATATAAAGAAATCAGATATTATTACATGAATTTATTAGATGTTATAGTTTCTGAATGTTATGGTTTTTTAGGAAATTACCATTTTTTCATGATATATTATTTATTACTACTGGGTATTTTTTCTAGAAGGTTATTTAGAATTGCAATTCAAATGTTTCAATTATTATTGAGAAATTATGGATATATTTTGAATATATTCAAGGAATTAAAGATAATGAAATCTCATAGGATTATTAAGATGTTATAAATAGATATGTATATATTTTTATATTTTTAATAAGGAAAGTAGTTACAACGGGCACATAATTCCAAGAAGAAATTTATGGAATATCTGATTTTTTTTAAATTATGGAAGGAGAGATAAATAATTGAAGTAACATGAAATATTGTTGTATATATATTTTTTGTATATTTCAGAGGAAAAATATTGAAAATATTAATACTATTTTATTTTATAACTAATGAATGTATAATATTGAAGGATAAAGGAACGAGACTCCAATGCTATGTTGAATTTTATTTGGATTTTTTGTTATAATATCATTGAATATTATTCTAAAATGTGGTTCACTTAAAAAATTCAATAACTCGATGATGTTTTTTATAAAGGAATATCCTTCTAGTATTATTAGTGGTGAAATCTATGTAGTAAAGTAATATTCAAACTCTACATCGCATCAATGACTTCAATGTGAAAAGTAATTATATTCATCATTTGACTAAGTATCATTTTCTTGTACTCAACTATGGTTTTGGGTAAACTACATGTAATTTGATAGTGTGGATCTCCATAAAATGATCAAAAGACCCAATAAAATATCTATATGAATTATCTACTACTCTAAATTACCTATGTCATCAGTTGGAAAAGGATCAGAATAAAAATCACCAAGATCACATTTTTTAAGGGATTGGACTAGGGTATATTTAATATACTCGAACAACAGTAAAAATATTTTGTGCCCTAGGGTGTTTAATTTAATTTTAATTATAAAACATATCTAATTAATGTCAGACAGAATTATTAAATTACATAATTTGGGAACCCTAAAATTGGTTATTCTTAAGGGACTTAATTCAACCCCTATTAAGAATTTATCCTTGAATCATCTCAAGCTAAAATTTCCTACACTCACTCAACAAAAATATTTTGATCATTCAAATACAATTTAGTTTTCCCCTAATGACTATATAATTCCCATTTTTTTCCAAAAGAAAAATATGATTAGATTAAGGGGGGAGGTAATGAAATGAATATTTATAAATGAAGTTCCATTTTCTTAGATGAGTAAATTCCTTATTGTGAATTGAAATTATTAGAAATACATTCATTACTGCTGTTATTTTAGGCCGTTATAAGTAATATCGTATCAAATTTAAAAGACCATTATGTATCACAAACCTTGATAGTATTGTTTTTATAATGTGATCATATGATATATATATATATAGGGTTATGATAAATCCAATTGATAAAGAAAAAGGAAACAATTAAATAAAAAAGTAGGATCATACCATGATAATCTCATTTATCAAGGTTTATAAGGGAGATAAAATAAATAGGATATTCCCTTAACCTAGATGATGTCAAGATTTGACAAATAAATCACACGTGTCATCATTTACAGAATAAGTTCAATATCCTCAAGATCGCAACCCAAACCATGGTCATTTAACCACTGTAAGAAAATATCACCACCAAACACCATACCCATAGGGAATTCACTAATACAATAAATGTCTACATATCTAGAACCTAATAGTATGAATTTTTATATATAGTTTTACTTAAATTAATTATTATATTTATCTTTTATTATTAGTTGATAATTGATAAATCATATTTTTGATAAAAATTAGATTTTGATATGATGAAAAAAAATCAGTTTTTTTGAAATATAAAATTTCAATCAAGGCTCATTGTTTGATGAATTAAATAATTATTTGAAATAAATAAATATTTTTAAAATATTATTAATAAATAATATTTATTAATCATAAATTATAATATTATTTTTCAAAGTAAAATGTAAAATTTTAAGTGTCGAAAAAATATTATTGTCCGAAAATTAGGTTTTTAAATAAATAGAGACTTTTGATTTAAAAGAGTAAATTCTCAAATTTAAATTACTATTTTGAGAAAATAAATAGAATTTTTTGGAATAAAAACATATAAATTATCCAATGGTGAATTTTTATAATTTTCTAAGACAATTGAATTTTTGGGTAAAAATTAAATATGGCATAATTATACAGTTTGTATTAGGACATCATAAAATCACCAAAGTGATGTAGTAGACACAATAAAGTGTATCCAAAACCAAAATTATTTTTACCCTTTAAAATAATACATCATTGATGTTATTTGATAAATTTTATAAAAAATAAATGAATCCTTCAAAACCTATGTTGTATTTTAAGAATTTAAGATCATCACTTTAGAAACATGACTTACTTCCACATCACTAAGGCTATTATTTTAAGAATTTAGGTTATTATTCAAATAAAATAATGAAATCCACATCTATTTAGTATAAAACATTGGGAAACCATTTTAATTGTTTTGGATGGATTAATTTTTCACATAGAGTCCAAAACCCATGTACAGAAATTATTAAATAATTATCCTATATTTTTCTATAAACACACATCAAATATCACATTTCAGTTCACTATGAACCAATGTAGACGTAATTTACTATACCATTACCCCAACAGATCCCTTACAAGGTGACCCCATTATCTTAACACGCTCCTCCCATTATTTTAGTTGTTGCATCTCAAGGTAATAGATCCTTTTTTTCTCAACTTTATTCAAGAACCTTCAATATTGTGCCTTTTT
The DNA here is from genome assembly GCA_963277665.1 of Viscum album. Lineage (NCBI taxonomy): Eukaryota > Viridiplantae > Streptophyta > Magnoliopsida > Santalales > Viscaceae > Viscum > Viscum album. Next base: position 1,297,781,188 of record OY728136.1, read on the forward strand.
ATTTCAAATTTTTCCTTTTGGAATAATTTTTCACACATAAATATTATAATCCATATGATATAAAAGGGATTATATACCCATTACAATTTCAATAAACCCTCCATTAATCTTCATGAAAACACATTACACGGGAATAATTAACCTTCGATTTTTCATCAAAAATATTTTTATAGTCAATACACATACCCATTTCCACTGAAGGGTATTCAATGAGATTTTACCATACCTGATCGAGTTGGGAATTAAATTTATGGAACACAAACTCCTTAATATTCTAATTAAAATTTATTAAAATCATCTTTTTATTGTATGATCTATTCTCACACTTATGCATGTACATGATAAGACTGTGGTGAGTGGACACAAAAATAGATATCACTGTAATGAATTGGGTAATGTTATTATATCATAAGATGATGTATATAGTTTTTAGGATATTATACTAAGAACATTCTGTTAATATTTCATGGTTGTTATCCTTGAATTATTCTTTTGATTTCATGATTTATGTTTTATCCACATTCCCATGGCACCTTTATGTTATAATATTATATCATTTTTTGATGTACAGGTTTATGATTATCATCCCTACTATGTTACCTTGATATTCCTATTGACTCACATGTATTAATTTATTCATGTTATTTTTTATAATCCCCTTATTGGTATTTATACCTCACCCCTTTCTTTTGTACATCCACAGGTTATCCCCTACAGTTTTTGAAGATCGAAGAAATTTAAGGGCACATTATCGAGTTTTTGTTTAAATAATTATATTTATATTTCATGATGTAATGCTATAAATGTAATTACCCAAATACACTAGTCCTCATTATCTAATGGGGTTATATTAATTGTATATTTATTTAATAAATCATGGAATAAAGTGTGAGATAGATAAGGGTTATCATTGTTGTCATGAGAGGGGAGTTCTAGTTATTTTTATGGGTTTGGATTAGAAAAACCTATTGAAAACTATAGGTAAAAGACTAAACATAGGAATAAATCTATAAATTTTGGTAATTTAAAGAGTAAGTGTATTCCAAGAAAACATATCTATATCTAGAAACAACAAGTGGATGAGGATCTAACACAATTCTACCTAGGGGTAATAACCCTAAAAAGGGAATATTTGGTTTTTATTAGATCATCAAATTGTTCTTGTTAAAGAGTCCTTGCTGGACACATGGTTTGAAACTCCAAAAGTATATGTTTTGGTAAATTCACAATGTCATTATAAATCATTATGAAAGGTAAAGAATTCTCATAAAATTTTATGTTATGAAAAAAATCATGGATAAATTATTTTTAAACCTATAAATTCTTAGGTTAAGGAATATATGTAATTCATGATTAACCCCTTTAATGTTCCTGGTTTTCCATTTATGTATTTTTTTAACAATTCTCATCTATCATTCAATTTTGGATGAGGTAAATTACTATAACCTTAATCAAATAGTAAAATTTAGGCTTAAAACTCATTCATGGAAATATAATATTCTATGTTACTATGTTTTGATACATTACTTAATATCACACAACATTATTAGATCTTTTAAAATACCACAAAAAAACATGGATGTTGAGATATTATTAAAAACGAATAAAAACATATTTATTGCATCCTAAGAATATAACTCTCTCAAAATTTGTGTGAATAATTTCTAATAAAAACTTTTAATACTCCACTTTGAAAAATATGATTCTATTATTAGCATGGATTAGATTTCCTTGTATAGATCCATCATAAATTTTGAAGAGAAGGAAACCACCCTTCGTATTGATAATTTCCCTCTGATTCAATACAATTGATAGAAGGATGGTGAATCTCCTTTGGTATTATAATCTAAAACATAGATATTTTTATCATTTTTAGAAATATTATCTAGATAAAATTATTATGAGTGAGTAAAAGATCAACCTTGATGACATTCCCATCATAAAAGAATAAACTGAGGACTTTCCAAGTCTACCTCGTAGCCTAGTGGATAAGTTCTGGATTGAACTTCTACCAAAAGCTTTAATAATATCCAAGAACCCATATATAATTCCCATTGATTAAAATTAGTAGCTGAATATGATAATAAAATTGAATATAGATAAAGGGTTTATATATCCAAGTGCTTTACCATGGGGTAAACTGGTCCTTTTCATCAAGAATAAGTATTGGACAATGGGCCTCTATACTGATCATTATAAACATAAAAAATTCAGATAATTCCCAAGTTTCATCTTCCATATATTGAGGACTTTTTTTATTACCTACATGGATCCTAATACATCACTATTGTTGATATTCATCTTGGATATTATCATGTAAATGTGATGAAGAAAGATATCCCTAATACTAATTTTCATACATGGAATGATCATTATGAGTTCATAGTGAATCCATTGGGAATAATCAATGCTTAATAAAGCTTCATGTACATAATGAATATAGTTTATATGGATTACCTAGAATTTTATTGGTAGTATTTAAAGATGTTATTCCTATTAACTCCAAAAGAGGGGATCATTTTAACACTTTACTAGAGAGTTAGAGATGATTGAAAAGTAAAGTAAAAGAGTGGTTTCAATGGAGATTAAAACAATACTGGGGTATGTTATCACCACCAAATGAATATCCATGGATACTTTAATAATAGATTTAATTGAATGTTGGTCTAGAAAAACCTTTATGATGCAAATAAATAGTTTCATTGGATTTTCAGTGCACTATCATTGAATTGTGAGAAAGGCTTCATGATTATAAATCTCAATATCTAAGATAACATGGGAGGGGTGAATATTTTATTGAATTATGAATGTGAATAAATATTTAAATAGAAAATTAAGAGGATAATCACTATACATGTTATCACATTACCCACTAGTGGGGAATAATTTGTGATCTATAGTGATTCCTCTAAAAAATACTGGGATTTTTTACTCATCAAGGATAAAATATTGATAGCTTATGCCTCCCACCAATTAAATATCCATGACTATAACAACCTAACACATGATCTATAATTGGATATAGGGACATTTTTACTAAATATTTAGAGATATTATCTCTATGGGGAGAAGTGTGACATATATAACGATTATAAAATACATAAGTATATATTCACCCAAAAGTATCTCAATATTATAAATAAAGGTGGCTAGAGTTATTTGAGGATTATGATTGTTCAATCCATTACCATACTAGGAAGTTGAAAAATGTGGAATATTCTCTGAGTAGAAAGGATCCTACAACCTTAATCGTGATGATAATTATAAGGGATCAAATCTTGTTAAACATATATAGTATGGAAATGGGAATAGTAAAATGTATAATCACATTACCTATATCAAATAACTCCTCAACAATATATTCTTCATAGGATCAATGAGTTTTAGATGGATGATGAGTAACTATAGAAGAAATAACCAAATATTTTTTAGTTAAACATGTCCAAAGATAGAGTGATAAGGTTCCCTTAAAAAATAAAAAAATAGTGAAATTACAGATGATGTTCATAGATCCCCCTTAGCTCTTCTTCTTGGAAAAACTATGTTGTATAGAAATTTGAATCAAAACATCAAGTGAGATAACATGAACATATATATTACATAATTTTAACCACAATTATTAGTATTCCAATATTTCAATAATGAAGTATATAATTCCAAGGGTTTGATGAAAATGTTTATCATACTATTATGGAAATGGGGAATCATAACCCTGGATTTCATCATATGAATTTACAGGACCCCTAAAATAAAATAAAACTATTTTGGTGGTAGTTCGTCATGTTACAAAGTCAGAATATTTCATTTCTAATAAGGAAAATTTCTATCTTCACCAAATCACCAAGGCATCAATAAGGTAAGTTGTAATACTTCATAGAGTTCACTCTCTTTTTCATCTAATTGAGATCCAATATTTACCTTTAGGTTTTGGATAATCCTTCATTCGGTGTAAGATATAGTACCGAGCATCATCAATTATTATCACCTATAAATAAGGGATAAGTATGGAAGAAACTTTAAAACTCTAGAAGATATGTTGTGATATATTTCAATAGACTTTCTAGGATTTTTATATCAATACCTTCCCCTAGTGTACTTCTCATATAACAACATTTTCCATTCTATAATTCAAATGGAACAATATAAGGCTTTGTATGGTAAAAGTTATCGAACTACAACATTATATAATAAATCTAGATAGTATAAGATTATGGGACCTCAAATTTTCCATGAAATAAGAGATTAGGATTGAACAATTCAGTAGTATATCATATTTTCACAATTTTGTAAGAAAATCAATGGAAACGACCTTTGAAGATACAAAAAGTTTGAGTCCATAAATAAGGTCTTCCTTCCCAAATTTACATATTTGAAAGTCCTGAGGTTTGAATTGAAGGGATATATTCTTCCAAGATACATCAGCCCCTTCAAGGTCCTTGATCATATCAGATCGGTGGTATATCGACTACAAATCCCACCAAACATATCTCAACTATATAGCGTGTTCCATGTATCTATCTTGATGAAATACATATTATACTCTTCACAAGTACTAAATCACGATGTTAGAATTATCTTACATATTAATAGTAGCGGGTAAAGAACTTAAATCATAAAGACAGGGTTCTACAAAATTAAACAAATCATTTGGTAAAAGTGTTGTATAAGAACCAACTATTTGAGGAAGCATCTAGGGAACTAGAAGAGGTGACGAAATAGAAGTAAACATATCTTCTTTTGTGTATGAATGAAATTTATATGGTAAAATTTCTAAAGGTGAAATAATATAATGACTCAAATAGTTATAAAAAATCACTATTATTAAAATGTGTAAATGTCATATTAAAAAATTAACTTATAGAAAACACATGCACTAATTTGGTTATTTTAGACCGTTATAAGTAACATACTATTGGGTTAAAAAGACTATTAAGCATCATAATAATTCATATTATAGACATTATGTAGTGATTATATGATTAATATATATAGGGTTATGATAAATCTAATGGAATGAGATAAAGGAAGTGAGGGCCTTATCTAATAGAATTAAACCATATATTTCCTATTTATTATAGATTCCAAGGGATATAGAATCACTAAGATTATTCCTTAACCAATTCAAATCTGAGAGTCAAAAAATAAATTAGAAGAAAAATTTTATTTGGGAGACGTTTAAACACACCACTATCACAACCCAAACAATGTTTTCCAAGCCACCTAATGGAAATATAATAATCACAAAAAATAACTTAAGGATTTATATAGTATAATAAATTGACATATATAGACCCTAATATTTTTATTTTATTTTATTTATAAATTATTAATTATATTTATCTTTTATTATTATTTTGTAATTACTATAGAATAATATTTATAAAAAGTATATAAGGATATGATGAAAAAAATTATTATTGGGAAATCTATAGTTTCAATAAAGTTACTCTGTTTTTGAATAGAATGTTTTTTTGAAATAAATTATTTTATAATTAAATATTATTATTAAAAAATATTTACTAAATAATAGTGATAATAATATTTTATGAATTAAAATGTAATTTTCACAAGGGTTAGAAAATCGTAATTGTAAAAAAAACAACATTTTTTTAATAAATAGAGATTTTTGATTTAAAATTGAAAATTATCATATTTAGAGAATTATTTTTATAAAATAAATATTATTTTTTAAATCATTATGTAATAATTATTCTTTGGTGATTTTTTCATAATTTTCTATGATCATGGATTTTTTGGGTAAAAATGAATACTGTATAATTATATAATATATACTATGACATCATAAAACCACAAAAGTTATATAATAAATAATATAAAGTATATTCATTAACAAAATTATGTTTTTCCTTTAATAAATTTTTTTTATAACTATTAAATTAATTTTATAAACTTTTAATGAATTTCCCTTAACCTATATTGTATTTAATGGTTTTAAAATAAAATATTTAAAAACATGACTCACATCCACATCACAAACAGTATTATTTTATGAATTTTAATTTTTAGCCTTATAAAATAATGATATAATCTCTTATGTGGTAGAAAACATGTAAAACTGATGGTATAGTTTGTGTTTTGGAATAATTTGTCATATAGTTTCCAAAACCAATGATTAAAATTAATAAAGATTTATTATCTATGTTGATAAAAAAAACTCCAAAACACTCTCTACTCTTCACTAAAAATATATGGATAATGAATATAATCTCAACATATATCTATATATTTCTCTAAATTCATTTCTAGGCTCTTAAAAAGATCCTCCCAAGATTTTAGAAATACCCTCCCAAGGTACGGGATCCTCTCTTTCTACTCCTTATTCAAGAATATTCTTTATATTATACCTTCTTATTTTCAGGTTATCATATTGTAATATGTTTTTACACATTGATATTACTCTCCTTATGATATAATTTTTATTATAGACATGTTCTACTCTCATTAAACCCTTCTATTAATCAATATGTACCCCCTTATGCTGCCAAAATTAACCAAAGATTTTCCAAGCCAAACATTATGTATAGTGAATTTCCATCCCCATTTCCACAAAAGGGTATTAACATATATGTAAATATCATTAATTTAAGGTAACTTATATTTATATAAGCTTAACTTCTTTATATATGAATTAAAATTGATTATATACATCCTGATTAAGTATGATCAATGTTTCCCACTTTTTCATGTACATGATATGAATGTGACAGGTGCGCTTGAAACTATATAGCCCTCAAATGCATTGGTGTAATAATTTTATATCATGAGATGTCATTTATGGTGAATGGGAGGTTATCTTGGTCACAATATGTTCAGATTTATTGAAGATTATTCTTGACTTATGCATATAATGTCTTGTTTTATTTTATTACCACATACCATTATTTCCTTTATGTTATTATCATATATCATGTTTTGATGTTCATGTATTTTATTCCCACCCCTCGTAGGTTACCTTGAAATTTATTTTGACTCAAATGTATTAATTTCAAAATTGTATAATTCAGTTATTCCTTTATAGGAATTTATATCTCACCCCATTCTTATGTGTATTCCCATGTAATCCTGTGCAGTTTTAGAAGATCAGGAAAATTTAATGGCATGCAATGGATTTTTATTTTATGTATTTATAATTATATTTTCAGCTGATATGATATATAACTAACTACCAAAAGATAGTAGGCATCACGAACTTCTGTATTTGTATTGAGTGCATCTTTATGTAGTAAATAATGAGATAAATTGTTTAGAAGATATGGGTTCTGAAAGAGACACCCATAAAACATACCTCAATGTTTTTAGTTAATGAAATACACTCCTATTCAGGGTTTTTATATATCAAAATACTTATTTGTTAGTATTTTATTGAAAATATTAGTAATCAACACATTTTATGGAATAAATTCTAACATCAATATGCCTTCAACTACTTTCTCCATAAAAATGATACATAATATCAATGTGTTCTGAACATGAATTTTTCACATGATTCTTTGATAGATTTATAGAAACTTATTTGTCAGAACTAATGAATAATAGATACTCAAAATAAAAATTCATATTCTCACATTTATTTTTATCCCTATCATCCGTGTATCTTCTTGTAATGTATCCAAAAACACATCTTCATTGGAACTCAAGGTGACTGAAGATTTATTCTTAGAAGACCATATCTTCTAACAATAAATAATTATCCTCCTAAAATAGACTTTCAATTATCAACATGTCTTGAATATTTTGTATTTTTGGTACATTGTAAGTCCATATCACCTTTTTTTACACATAAGGATATTATTAGAAGTATTTTTAACGCATATTCTACTCATATTTTCCTATAAGATATGTGATTATTTTGGAATGTATTTCCAACTAGTGCAAATATTGAAAAAAATTTCTAGTCTTTCGGAATTAAAATACAAAAGACTAGAAATTTAATTTTATAATTCAATCTCATTAACAATGTTCCCTAAATCACCCATGGTCAACATTTTTCCAATTTTAATTCATGAAAAAATCGATCTCAATTCCTCTATGCCAAAAATTATCAATAACATTTTGGAATATAATTCTTGAGAAAAAATATAATACTAACAACTTGGGAAATTTTCGAATAGAAGGAGAATTTAATCTCACTATTTAGAGACATCTCAAATATCATCTTCATTTGTGTGGAAAAATATTTACATAGATTAGCATGATTACATAAAAAGATTTTTTTTATCAATATAAATACTCCAAATGATTGATGTGGTGTTGTATTTATTTTGACACATGTTTCTATTCACATGTACTTTTCTAATCTCCATTATTCTCATGTACTTATCCATTTTTAAATACCATGTTATTAGGACATGTTTCTATTAATAGAGAAACTTTTTCAATTTTCATACCTTTTTACCATGTCCATAAATCATAAAACCCTTAAGTATCTACATGTAAATATCTTCATTTATCTCACCATTCACAAATATATATGTTACATAAATTTTAAATATATCAATGTTTTTTCAAGAAATAATTACAAGAGAAATTATAATGATATCAATCATGATAACTGGGGAAACTGTTTCACAAAATAAGTTATATCAATATCTGAGTACCATTATCATACAAGCATTTATTTATTTCTTATAATTTCACCTTTATCATTAATCAGGTTTCTAGAAACCCATTTTCACTAATTATCTACTTATCCTTAGTCCCAAGAACAAGCTACTGTGTTTTATTTTATTTTTCTATTTTATCTATCTCCTCATTTGATAGTTTGAGTGATCAAAATCCTCATCAATATTTTTGGTTAAACATTTGAAAATGGAGTAGTGTGAATACCTATTATAACCTTTCATAATTATTTCACCTTGGTATTTCATTTTCTAATGATATTATAAGTATTAAATTTTATTTGGAACATTTAGTTTTTACCGATTATTCTTGAATTCACATCTCCATTACTAAAGAATGATGAATCTATATCAACATAAAAAATTCCTTTATTATCATGAGGGTGTGTAATAGAACTATAAGTAACAATATCATCCTCATCACCATCCATGTCTATTTTTTTGAGTTTTAATTCATTTTCAAATACCTTCAAATCATCATATTTAATTTCCATTGAGATTTATGGAAGTATTTTCAATATGAGAATCCATTTTTTGTATTATAATATAACATTACATCTTTTGATATCTCATCAAATATCCTAATACCTTTTATCCCCTTTTTAAATAATAATGGACACCAAAACACACTAAAGTATTTAAAATTTTCACTTATCTTGTGAAAATTTTTATAAGGGGTCATATCAGAATTTCTCAACAATAATAACATATTTTGAATAATTCCATATGTAGTGATGTATTGTAACTATAAATACATTTATTTTTCATGAAAAAATAGTTTGGTTCTAGAAATATTATTAAGGATCATATTTTATCTTTCTTTTAATATTGTTTTCAATTATAATGTGTATAAAACTCATATATTATTCTTTATTTTTAAAACTATTTTAATAAATATTAGTTTTAATACACTCTTAAATTGTTTGATATCAACCTCCTCAAAGGAATGCTGTTTTTTAACTAGTATTAAAAAACTATTTAACACACTCAATGGTTGGGATCTGTGGGTCAAAAATTCAATTAACATAATTTTAGTAAATTAATTAATGAATGTGAGTAAATATTTATCCATACATTTTAAAATCATGGTAAAAAATATATATACATTAGAGTGAACTAACTCAAATTTTCATAATGTTTTGATATTATACCCCTTTTGACATTCATTCGCCATATTCTATTTATAACATGTTGTTCAAGTAGTCATAGTGTCTTATTTAAAATATGTAATTTATCAAATAGAAACTTATATGATTAATTTCTTCATTATTTTCTATCTAAGATGACCAAGTCTTCTATGTCATAAATTTTTCCCATATTTTAAACTCATATATCAAAGTATTTTGGAATCTTCAACCTCAAATAAGTTACATTGGGATCTCAAACATAGTTTTATCAGAATCCTATATTTTAGCATATTTAGAATATAACTATTATTTATAAAAACAACTATTATTTATAGAAATATATTAGTTTGCATCATTAGATAGTTATGATACACAAATTATATTACTATTCATCCCATAAAATATAGTACATTATATCAATTTATCTGATTCTTCCAAATGTTTTTCACAATAAATTCTTTATTTTATAATGAACTATCATCTAACAAGGTAATATGTCTTCCTATATATCTTCCAATATTCTTTAGGTTACTTAAATACCATATCATATGGGAATAGAAACTAATATCCCTATTCTATGGATTATCAAATTTCCATGATTCACCGAAACATAAATATTATTTTTTTATTGGTTTAGTTGATTTATTTTATAAAAATTATTTGATATTTGAATTACTTATATGATCATGTATGATGTGATAAATTAATTTTAGGTTTGTTATTCTTGATCACACCTTGCATAAACTACTCTTATACTTTCAAAACTTCTTTTCACATCAATATTCAAATAAAACCATTATAACTAATGATTTTATTTAAATTGCTATTTTGTATCCCCTTTGATTCATGTTCCTTATTTTATATAGGTAGAGGAATATTATACCAACAAATATAAGTCTTTTGTCTTCAAAAATCACAAAAACAATAGTACCCCTAAAATATTCTTCATTCATAAAAGATATGTGGATTTTTTGTGGTCGTTCAACTTCATTTGTATACATCAAATGATTCAATTTTATGAGAATATTTTTTGGATATCCTATTTAGATATTCATAGATGCTAATAATATTATCTATTATTATTTTCATTCTATATAATAGTAGAATTATCCTTTCATCAAAATTATTCTCTAATCCAAGACACATTTTTTCAATAGATTTTTCTGAAAATGGGATTTTTATTTTTAGTTGATTCATATTTATATTTTCTTTCTTCATGTACAACATTTTAAACATATATATGGGTTGGATTATTTTACTTTGGATAAAAATGAAACTACTTATTAATTTAATATACTCATTAGACCACTTGGATATTTCATATTGTCAAGTGATAGATTTATTGTAATTACATTTGATATCATCCATTACTTCTTAAAACAATAAAATTATTATTTAACATGTCAATCTATACATATATAATAATGATGTTATAGGTCATATCATCAATGTTATTCCCTTTCTCATCTTCCACAGGTTTCAAAATTTTCAATTTCGATGACCATTATTTCTCAGTAAATATGGATTTGATTACTCTTATGATAGTTTTTCTTAACATGTAAATTTTTTTATCTTAGACATAAAATATAATTTAATAACATATTGATCTCCATTATCATTGTGTACTAAAGGGATGATTCAACTTCTTCTGTAAAAAAGAAACTAGTTATCTGAGATCCATCTTCTAAAGATTCATTCTATTATATTTTGTGATCTATATATACATTTTAAAAATAAAAATTAGAAGTTTTTTCATCATCATATCTCTCTTCATAATAAAAAATTCGTTATTTAGTAGATACAAAACTACTCTTGGAGAAATTGGATTCCATTTTCGGCTTACATTTTGAATGATATTATCTTTTCGAAAAGGAATATCCTATATTGATTGATGTTTTAAGGACACCAATATCATGAGTTTTAGTTTTTATTTTTGAAGGACACATTTTATAGAAATGACCAATTTTACAGTAATTAAAAAATGAAATTGTTAATTTCACATAATACATTCCTTTATTCTTTTTGACACATTCTGAAATTGGGGGGGGGGGGTTCAAAAAAATCAGTCATATTTTATTCCTAATCAAAGTCAATATACTCAACTTCAATCTTCAAATTCCTGAAGGATTTAATAATAGTTTATTTCTATTTATTAACATTTCTTAAGAGAGTAGATCATCATCTCATATGAAATTAATTGAAGTGTTATTCTACTTATCAATTATAAATTCATAATGATATCTATCTTTAAGGGATTATATTTTTAAATAGTATTTTTCTTGAAGAATTATGATGCCTTTCTTAACCACTATAGAGTCTTAAAGGGTTTATATAAAGCCTATAAAATAAATAATAACCATATTAATCATATTAAATTAGTTATTAACAAATTCATCTTATTGAATTAGTATATCTTCATCTTGATTTCTAAAAATTTGTATCATAGATTTCGTCACTTTCCTTTCTCCATCATACATGCTATGATGTTTTTATAGATATCATTAACTATTTTGTATCCCATGACTTTTATCACCTCTAATTCAAATAATGAAGACAATACTGCTTTCATTTCATTTCCATTACTCTCAATATTTTTATTATTAATTAGAGACTAGGATATAGTCTCTATTGATACTATTTAAATCTGATGCATCGAGCATCAAAACCATGTGAGATAAGACATGTAACCATTATCTTAGTCAAAACATGAAATCATTCTTCTATAAAATATTGGAATCCTTTTTTATTGATTGTTTTTTGTTACTCCATAGTAATTCCAAGAGATGTATTTCAGAGTAAACATGTCATTTGATAATAATTATTAAGATCACTTGACAATATTGTCAACACATTGACTTAAAGGTGGTGGGTGAATCATTGCTGATATTATTTCCTTTAAAAATAAATTATTTATTGTTTATTCAGAAAAAACCATTCATAGTCACCCAGGTAAAGAAATGTAAATAAGGAACACCGAAAATTTATTAATGATGTTCATCTCCAAAATAGATGAATATATCCCCCAATGTGTGGTGTTTATTATGTCCCCCCACAAATTGTCAATATTTATCAAGATTATGTTACATGAAAGTGTATTTTCTTAATCTTGTGATAGTTACTAACTCAAAAAAATCAACAAGATATAAGTTTTTAAAAATAAACACAAAATAGAATTATTGAAAAATGATCACCAGGAAGGATCAATTCACATATGCATTGGAATGATGTGATCATATTAATTTTCAAATTTGGAACAATATGGTAGGATTTTCTCTTATCATTTGTTTTCTTTCATAATTGGGGTATTAATCTCTACAACATTTCATTGGATGAATCACTTTATATTGTATTAAAAAAAGTCAACATCTCTTTAATTAGTAGTATTTGGAAATCTGGGTTATAATATCTCCAATTTTAATAAAAAATATACTTATTGATATTAGTCAATAATTTCTTTCCTAATAATCAATATATTTCAAATATAAAATATAGATTTAAAATATTTAATCAATCAGGTTGAATAATTTAAATTATTTTTTTTTTGTTTTTATCTACAATAAACCCTCCATTTATTTCTCCCTAGATATTCCATAGGATTAAAATTCTTGACAATATCCTTGTTTAATTATTAATGATAATTTCCTCATTTATTTATCTATAATATTCAGCTTTATTTTTGGTAGAAAATCCCAAGATACATTATGTCATTATTCACATAATGCATTATTTCATTAATGTATCTATTTTAGTGTAAATATTTATTCATATCACACATTTATCAACTAAATATATTCTTGACATTAATTTTTAAACAACAAGAAATTTGATATTTAAATGACTGTGAATATCTTAGCAGCATAAAATTTAAAAATCACTTTTCACCGTGATGAATTCATCTGAAATGATGATAGATCATACATTAAATATTGTAATTTCTATGAAAAAATTAGATAAATTATTATTAAATCATATTTGTGCCTAAAATAATATTTCATATACTCTGGAAACATAGAAAAAATCTTTCTTATGTTATATAATAAATTATGAATCCACTAGAAAATGGTGCATATCATTTAGAGTATCAGATTGAATCTTACATATGAATGAGTATATATTACATACCTCAGTAATGTCTTCCATTTTCTGTAATTTATATGTTTTATATCACTTATAGTGTCTAATATATCATTTAGTAAATTTTATGAATCATAGTTTTATTTTCATGTAATTTTCTAATTATGTATATATAAGATACTACATGCGCCTTATTGAAACTCTTATTTATTCTATAATATTATGTATGGAATCCAAAAAATAGAAATTACTTAAAAACATATCAAAAATAATATTCCAAACTCTTTGAATCATTTTTAATCATTCTTATCCATCTATTCATTCTTAAATGATGAATTGGATTTCATCACCATTTATTAATAATAAATATAAAAGTAATTGGAATGGGATAAACCTTCCTTTAGTAATGATATTCATAACAAGATTATAAATATAAATGTTTGAATATATAGACATATATCTCAAAAATATCCTAAAGCCTCCTTCAAATCTAAATTATTCTCTCCTCATATATTTATCAAATATTTCTTAATAATTTTTTACTAATTTTCTCATTTCATTATACAAAATACTTGACCTCTTCCATTCATAAAAATTGAATAAAACCCTCATATACATTACATATTTGCATGATTAAATACATTAAATAATACTATAATGAGAATATTTTCACCACTATGAAAAGATCGTTCTCTCTAGAAAAAAATATCAACATGAATCATGGATAATGAAAAATATCATGAGGTTTTTATACCTAATTAAAAAAAAAGCATTGTATGATTTTATTATTTATAAGTACCTTGTAAACCAATTCATAGTACTAAAAAATTCATGAAGAGTATTATACATCCTTTATAAATACATTGTCACTCATATGCAACATTAGAGTTCATCTTACACGACTCAATGAAACTTCAAATTAATGAGACACGGCATCTCCAATACTCATGTATAACATTCAAAAATATTTAATTATTCTAATAGTTTAGTGAAAATTTACATCTTAATTTTACAAGTCTTTGTGTTCATATTACATTACCTCAGGGAATTTGTATGTAATATTTTTCAATATTGGTTTAATCTAACATAAGATAATGTTGAAATAGTTTATTAAGACATTAGTCAAGATTATTCATTCACAACTTCTTTATATTATAATGTATCCCCAATTTACATGGAACTAATTTTACATGGAATATGTTATTATTACATTACCCAACTACAACAGTGTTACTCATATGCATATTAAGAAAAACCAATGTTACTCTTCCGTATATGTATATTACTCATATGAATCTAGTACTTTTACAATTTTAAGAAATTCATCAACTCCAAAATCATTATAATTCAAAGCCAACCTTATCAACTCATTTCCAAAACTATTTATCAACCTTAATTCTCTCAAAAACCATTAAAATATTTAAAAATTATATTTCCATATAACCCAAACTTCTCAAATAAATTATTAAATAATTATTATGTATTCGATTCAAATTTCATCAATGAAAATAAAAAAATATTCACTTTATTATTTCTCTAGAATTATCTCAATGAACATGGAAATATTTAATAATTGATGTTTTAGTATTTAATTCAACTAAAAAATAAACACTTCAACAAAAATTGAATTTCCTCATTACCTTCTTCTATTGTTTAAAATCGACCAAAACATCAATGATGATCCCAATAAATTTATCAAGAAATTCATCCGAGGTTACAGTTCAATCATAGAATATTTATGCTTTATTATCCAAGTGTGAATTACAAATAAATAATTCCCTTATTGTATGATAATCACGAGGTCAAAATATTAAATTTCTTTATCAACTTATTTCCTGATGAATCACATTTCGAAATGTCTTTACAATTCATCATATATGTGTGTGTGTGTGTGTCTCCGTGTGTTTCATATAGAAATCTACATAGACAATCGAACTCTTCATAGATTAATGATATTTCCCAATCCTAAAAATATGTAATATTCATGAAATGTTGAAAAAATATCAAACCGATATTTTACCATGAATTAAAAATTATTATTTATCATGATATATTGGAAAATAAAGATTCCATATAATTAAAATTATAAAAGGAACTCTGAGCGTCAATATCCAAAGTGTTCTCCAGTCTATTCAACTCAATACATGTTCACTAAATTTATTTGGAACTTCAAAATCGATCTTATATCCTTAACATCTTTTAACATATTGACATCATATTTAATTGAAAAAATACAACATTTCTCTAATGGTTCCAACAATAACCCATTTGGATTTGCTTTAAAAAACAATATAAAAGGTTCATGACAATATGACTTGTCCCATTTTCATCTTGTCTCACCCTTATTGATAATAAATACAAAATTTGATAACAAACTTTTAGTAGTTAGTTAATTACCTCAATGTATATGTAAGGAATGGTCAATGTAAAAAAAAAGTGACTAATAAAATTTCTAGCACTTGTAATTCACATTCACATGTTCCTAAGAACTATTATTATTTCACTTTATGGCTGAAAAAAATTCCACCAATTGACCTCAAAAAATATACCTTTAAAATAAACATATAAAAATATAATAATCATTACTTTTAAATGATATTCTCAATTAAATTACAAAAAATTATATATTCAAATAAATATATTTTTTTTAATCCTTATCAAATATTCTATACCATTGTGCATATACTCCAACTACTTTTACAGCAAGGATGATATATTTATAAAATAAATATAAATGATACAATGTTTTAAGGTCATGTCAATGATATCAACTTCAACATAGCTAAAAAATAATCACAAAAATCAACTATATATTTCTCACTATATTTTATTTCTTTTCTTTTAATTAATTATATCGAAATACAAATATAATGGACATGAAAATAAAATGGTTCTACGATTAACTTTAGTTAGAGGAATGTGGTTTAATTTTATTCTTAATAAAAAGACTCTTTTCTTTTCAGCTGTAACTATAAGAGAATTCCTAATTCTTCCTCCCATAGTATATAAATTAGTTTTCCCCATAGGAATCATATTATTCATTTATTTTTGGATTTTTACTTATATAAAATTTACATGATTACATCATCCATTAATATAATGGATATTTTTAGTTCTATATATTTTTTTCAACATCTTCGTTTCAAATGGATATATAATCATGAAATATTTGGAAAAACATCCATATTTATTTCACCATCCACATAGATAATAATGAATCCTTATGGAATTTGTTTTGACAACTTCCCATGAAATCTTATTTATTATTCATTATAACTACCGTAATACTTAAAACCAATCGCTTTGTTTCTTTCCCAAATTCATTCACTTCATTGTAGACATATATTTTATCAATCAAAATTGATAAATATGGATTTTTTTAAATATTCCATTGTGTGCCCTCAGTTCCAATAATATATGATACTCATTCTCATCTTTTAGGTATCAACATTATTTTTCTTACCAAGAGTTTTTTTCAACATTTTCATTTTTCTTAATTCCTATAGAAAAATCAATTTCACTTCATTTTTTCTTACTCAACACCTATGGACTTATTTTTTTATGGGAATATTGATATTTCTAGATTTATATAAAAATTTATACTTTATTTGAATAGCCTAATTTATTGAAAGTTTCATATAAGTTTCCATGATTTATAAATCATTCAGATATAAATTTTTTTTATATATTAACCATCAATGTAAATTACATTAAAATTACATTTATCCCCTTGGTCTAGGGATTATTCTTCTTCCACGGATTTACATGTTATTCCAACAATTAATAGACTAGTATCCAAATCATTCATAGTAGAAAAAATTTCTAAAAAATCATGTTTGTGTCTTTAGAAAAATAATTTGTCTCATTTTGGCATCATTATATATATATTTTATATTTTATCACTTAATTGAGCTTATTTTGATTTGAAATTTATTTATAAATTATTATATCTTAAATTAATGTAATTTTGGGATTATTATCACTTTTTTCAACCAATAGTTTTCCAAAATATTCATTTTAACATTCACTATTTATGTGAAAAGGTTATAAATATTATTTTTTCTAGATTAATTATTACGTAATACATTGAAAATATAATATATTTATCATTATATGATATCAATAATTTCATTCGAAATTATAGAGATCTTTTAAAAAAATATCCTCATTCTACGTATGTAAAATAATTGTTTTTTTCTCAATAGTTTGTGAATAATCAGATTGTATCACTTCAAGATTTCCCAGTTTGACTTCAATATCATAAAAATGTATAGTTTTATTTTATTTTAATTCTTCAATAGTTTTCATTATATCTTAACATTCTATTCTTATGATCACAAAATTATCTAAATACATTTTTTCCTCTTTTTGAATAAATTTTCATGATATTTTATTTTACTAGATTTGATCGCCAATTATAAATTATTTTCATTAATGATGTATTCTTATTTTTCTTATGAAGAATGGAATTTAATCCTCTTAAATTCAAAGACTCTTTTTATTGGTTTACTTTAAAAATTTTATTTGGAGTACAATTATTCAAACCCAATATTCATATAACTTTTAGAGTCAAACTTTTTGGTAGGATTTATACATGCCAATATATTTTCATCCACTAGTTCCTATATTATTTTATCATCTTAATCAAGTAGATAGTTATCCTAATTCATGAAATTTAAATATCACAAAACAAAATTGTTAATTTATTTATGAAAATTCTACAATATTATTTTCAAATCCATATATAAATTATATATAAACTCTTTACTGAATGATATTTTTCCATTTTTTGTGGTTTATACACAGGAAAATCATGTAATTAATCTTTGGTTACCTCATCATCATCTAATATATTTGAAACTTATGTGGTAAAATTGTTTTTCATCTTCTCACTAATGGAATTATGTACTTTCTATTATCCATTCATGTAGTGTGTTATATCTAGACGAATAAAATATATGGATGTTGAGATTTATTCAATTTTAAAAAACTGAAATTAGTTATATTTTTCACTAAATTAGAAGATATTTTATTCAAATCATCAATATAAAAATCTTCTATAATTCGGGAATTCGTGATTCATGTGGAATAGAAACCAAAATCATTAAATACTTGGATATTTAGAATCCCATAAGAGTTGGATTCTGCAGTGTTGATACTATTTTTTGTACCCATAATATCTATATGTACACAGTTAGAGGGGGAGTAAAATTAGTGAATCCATATTTTTACCTCTTTAAAAAAAATTCATATTAAATAATTATGGTGAATGGACCTGAAATACTTGTCTCCCCCTCGCAGGATGCGTGCATGAAATAATAAACATGAAAAAAATCGCACATACATTTTGGTGAAGTTCAATCACAATGTATGATAAAATAATAGGTTCATGGTGGTTTTTATTCCCCTATTAATGGATTTAATTTTATTATCAATAATCAACCATGGGGAAACAACATTTCTTTGATCCCTTTAACATAGCACAAAACAAGTTATGTGCATAACACCCACTGATAGCTCAATAAGAACCACCATGTAGAATCATATGTAGATACCTGTGCTATGATTAGTATATAAACTATTCTTGATGAATGAATATGAAAATGGGCCTGATTCTACACTGGACTAAAGAGGATACACTATCTTCCTCAGTGCAATAATATCAAATGGATACATACTTACTCCCTTATTAATAAAATTTATTGGCTATCACATTTCTTCTTATTCTTCAAAACATTGACACATAAAATATTCAATAGAAATAGTTTCATGCTTCTTATTATATTATCTTATTAATCTTAAAAACATTAGATATTCTATCACAAAAATTAATATATCTTATCGTCACTTTTTTCATCGACTCACTATGTAATTCAATGAATAAAACATAGGCTCTCACTTTTCAAAAATCATCTGATTCAAATAATCAATATATTTGACATGGTAAAATCTCACATGGATATTTTTCAAATATTAATATATTTAAATATGGAAATATCCAAGAATTATGGTAGTGTGATCTTATTCATTCTCATTCAAACAATATTTTAATTATTCTTAAATATCATAGTCAAAGATATCCCTAAATATCCATCAGCATTTATCATCATAAATTCATTATAAATATTTATATTTTAATATACTTATTTATCACACAAAAATATTAAACAAAATCCCCAGTTAAATTTCTAAAAATTTATCCTCATTATTTCTTCAAATAATTCTCCACAATCCTTTAGTGATTTACCTCATTTAATTATCTAAAAGATTCACAAGATTTTGTACATTATAATTCCGCAAAACTCATATCTCGATTCAGTATGTATGTTCTTATATACATGAAATAATATTTTTGTGATAATATTTCCATCATAAATTAAACTTACTTATTCCCCTCTCTAAAAAACCCAAAATTGAATAATGGATAATCAATAGAAGCATGATGTTTATATATTTGAATAATAAAAAACATCATCAAATTTTATGGATTATTATTATCATATAAAATAGTTTTTAATTTCACCTGAAACTAAAGAAAACCTACATATACTTTACAAATCCTAGGTTAATAATTGGTGTTGTCTGAGTTTCTATTACATGACTTGATGATTCTTTAAATTACTCAAACATAATATCCACAACACTTATATTTTTACTTCAAAATCATTGAATTATTCTAATTTCATAGTAAATATTTTTAATTTAATCTATTATAGCATAGAGTTTATACATTATAGCCTCAGGTAATTCATATTTAATCTTCGATAACATTTATTTAATCTTATGTAGCTTAGTGAATCAATATATTAATTATATTTTTCTCAATATTAATCATACCAACAAAAATATTTCTAATTTTTCACTCTTTATATGTAATTAATTTTATGAATCACGTGTTATTATTATGTGACATAGCTATAATGGTGTTACTCTTAAATAGATCAAGAAAAACTAGTACTACTATTACATACAGGTTGTGACACCTCGAACCTATTTCATGTATAATAGTAAAATTGTAAGGTTTTATTCTTTTAATTTGAATGTTACCCAAAAAATGTTTTCAAAACAAAAACAAGAAATGTTTTATTCAAAGAAACACTAAAAACAATTACATTATATCAAGGAAAAAATAAACCTTACTCCCAAGGATACATACTAAGTGTCCAATCAAAAACACTAGGAGACCATAAAATACAACAGAAACCATGAAAATGTGGTTGTCCTTAGTATCCATCACGATGAACTTTATATACCCAAAACCATAGCAACTGTTCTAATCATCAAAGGAATGATGAGAAATATCTTCCTTATCTTATTTATTGAAGTTGGAACACCCTAATACTGTTTTATATGGCCTTAAAGAAAATTCGACCATTACCTCCTTTAGGTGGTCGTTGAATCTATATTAGTTATAAGACCTTAAAGCTATTGGGACTTCTAGAAATTTTATATTGTTTTATATATGCATTGAATTTATAATTTAAATCACTTAGGTAATTAATTATTAATTATATTTTGAAAGAAAAATATTTTAATTTTTAAAATGGATTTGAAATACTAACCCTTGTGTTTTAAAGAAAATATCAAGAGAATTATACACTTCACACTCCTTGATTTTGTTACAAAGAAACATTTTTTTGAGATTTAAATCACACATTAGGAAAATATAATTGATGACTATGGTTGTATTTAGTATTATATCTATATTTAGTGAATTAGGTAATTACTTATTTCAAATGTTTTTTTAAAAAAAATTAATTTTAGATGTTTCTATCAAAACATGTGTTTTGATAAAAATATATTTTGGATTTAAAATTTAAAGTAGTATCAGATTTATTTTTATAAATATTAAACATTGATTATATATTTTTAACATTGATGTTTTGATACTCAAATGTTTAAAGAATAATGAAATTTTAGGTTTTTAGGATTTTAATTAAAACATAGTATATAATTTTTATTACTTGTTTCTAAGGAACCTTTATATATAAAAACCTATTCTTATGTGTAAAAAATTAATTTTTTATTTGCAAATATTATGTGACTCCCCCACCTTACAGAGAGAGACCTAGAAGGCTAAGACACTCAAGGAATTGGTAGGCATCCCACTCAGATCCCCTAGGCCTATGACCCAGGGATATGAATGAATGGTGCATGAAATGTCGCACCCACATGCATGCACAGTTTGGACCTAAGGGTGCACGAGTGTGTGGATGGGATGCCATAGCATGCGACTGTGTTGAGAGGCACGATAGTAAGGGTGGGTGAAGAAGCGTACCCATAATGACTCGGTATGGGTCAGTACCTGGGAGGGGGAAAGAGGATTTCTGTGCCATATTCAGGAGATCTGGGGTTATAAAGGAGCTTAAAATTTCATCTTGTTTTGATATGGGATGAGGTTTTTTAAAATAAACCTGATCCAGGACGTTCGATCGAGATAAATGAAATCTCGATCGTCCATTCCTCCCAGCCTTATTACCTCTACAATATCCACTTTACCTCTATGTTTCTATAAACCATCCAATATATTTTGGATCTAATATCGGCCATTCAATCCATTCTAAAATCTCGCATCACATGCTACCATCCAATCGAGTCAAAATTTAATCATAACCATTCATCTTTTTTAAAAACCCACAGTCTTTCTACAACCATTGGATCAAGTAATGTTAAAATCATGACTGTTTATTTCTTCTTTAAATCTCCTATGTATATCCATCTTCTTCTTTTAGCCCCGAACCATTCCAATCATGATCATCTCCCCCCTTCAGTTTTTCTACACCCGTGACCCCAACATTCTTCAAGGTGGCCCCTTCTCAGTTTCTTTTTCCACAAGACTGACACACTTTGTCTTATTTCAAAATGGGGTTCCTTGATTTTCCATCAATTTTCCCTTAGAATAATATATATAAAGTTCATATATAAATATATATATATATATATATATATATACATTTTTCACTAAGAACCCTATGGTTTTTCATCCTCTCCAGTGCTTCTTTAACATCTTCTCAACTTCTTATCATTCTTCGAACCAGGGGAGGGTCCAAGGTGTGTCCTTTATTTTATCTTTTGGTTCTTATGTATATATATACATGTATATGTATATATATACATGGATGTTCTTAAATCCTACCTATTTTCATGTATGAACTTGTAAAAATAAATTCTTGTTTTGTTTTAAAACAATGTTATTGTCAAGGAAATCATGATTGGGTTATATGTTTTTACCTAAAATTAAATTCAATAGACATATGTATATATATATATATATGTTTCTAATTAAACAATACCATTTTCTTTTATTTAAGGATGATGAATTTCTACTTTATTTATATTTACAATGAGTGTGAACCATGCTGGGTTTAGTGGTGTTTTATGTTGATGAAATTATAAATATATATGTATTCATACACAAATATATATATATATATATATATGAAACAATATCCATGGTCTTACATTATGGTTTTCAAATATTGAATTCTTGTTTAAATTATTTTTTTATATATACTTAATATACTTGGTTCTTAGGATTTGATGAATAACCCTAAAGTATATACGGTTATATAAAAATAAATATGTATATGATTTGATCATGATAATAATAAGGGTTCACAATATGGGTTTGCAAAAGGGTTGATAAAAAGTTATAACAAGTGCTTTGAAATGTGTAAATTTTCAATAATCAATTTGGAATTTGTTTTAGTGATACAATCCTTTATAATCTATTTATGTGTATAAAGATTTCACACTTATTATCATATGTTTAAATGGTATTGGTTATGTTAGTATGTTTTGTGGTTTATTTTCATGCTTTTCAATTTGTAAC
Source organism: Viscum album (assembly GCA_963277665.1). NCBI lineage: Eukaryota > Viridiplantae > Streptophyta > Magnoliopsida > Santalales > Viscaceae > Viscum > Viscum album. The sequence goes on from OY728136.1 coordinate 1,297,804,860, forward strand.
ATTGTGTTAAAATAAATTGAAGTACCCTTGTGTTATGTTATCCATGAATGTAATTGGTGTTTAGTAAATTTTTCATTCAATATATCATATAAAGTAAATTTTTTACATTCATGATTATTATGTTTTCAATCCATGATGAATTTTTCACTATGAATGATTTTGTTTTTTTGTGTTTATAATTTAGCACATTTTTCATTCCCATTTATCAGTATATGTTTTAAATAAATTGAAAACTATCTTAAATTCAAATTATACATTTTGAATATAATATTTTTATTCTCATAATAATGATTTTAGAATTTATGGGCTATCATTTTTTGTGAGAAAACATGTATTTTATGTGCATTAGTTATCATCACAAGTACTAAAATTCACTTACTATACTTGTCATTTATTAAATTTCCACATCCATGCATCTATTAGTTTGATTGACATATAATGCATGAATCCCTATATATATATATATATATCTAAATGATAATGAATGTAATTAAACTCTTACGACCTTTTATGGATTAAGAACTAAATTATTGAAAGTTATATGGGGCACTTTGATTAATATGAATGAGAAAATAAATATTATAATAGGTAAGGGACACTTCAAATATATAAAATTACTGAACATAAGAGGAATGTATTTTACTAAGTATATAATGGATTGGGAACTAGTTAATAAAATCCCTATGGGTTGGGGACCAGTTAATGAAATCCCTACGGGTTGGGGACTGGTTAATTAATGCCCCAAGATGCATTGATATTTCTAATGGGACAAATCCGGAAATGAAATGAGGGCTTGACACAGAATAGCATTATAAATTCTCTCATTATGTTTATAGTATTTAATTGAAAAAATGTGTATTAAACAGGAGAATATGATTGGTTATGATCTTGTAATTATGAGTATCAGAAAGAAGTAAATCCATATGGCATAAATATTATTCAGAACAAATAAACATATCTTCCAATTTATTATTTAAAATTAGTAAGGAAGGAAATTGATATTATTATTTTATTCGAAACTCTAATAATGTATTTATTTCCATTGAAAATTCTGTACTTGCACCATCATTGGTCAAACTTATTATAGTTAGAGTATCTGTTTATTTATATGTTGTAAACAATATATATTTGTAAAAGCATTCTTATGATTCGAATATGATTCACTATATCCCTGTTAATATTCTATAAATTTTTCTCTGTTAATTCCTAGGAAACTATTATGTTATGCTTCATGTATTGTAGTTTTCATTATGAAAATGTTTTATGAATATTTTCAAATGGGAATTTTACAAAAAAGTATTATTTGAAACATAACTTTTAAAAAACCTCCTTATGGTGAATTTATATGCTCACCCTACATTATTAATATGTTTTAATAGTTTTAGTAGATTTCAGTTACACTGATTGGTGGATTTATTATAGAGTCGTTTCTATACAGAATTTGAAGGATTGTAATATTTGTATCAGGTTTTCCAGAAACTAAACCAAAGCGATCCTCTATAGTTAAACATGATGTGTAATTCTTTGTCATTTCGTTTATAAAAAAATTACACACCATGTTTTGGTGAAATTCACCAGATCTATGGGAGTCTGGGTTTGGGGTATGACATTCAGTATCATAGGATCGGTTTAGACAAACCTAGAATAATAAACAGTATTAAAACCTAGATTATGTCATACTAAGTAGTGCCCTTCTTAACATTTTCAGATGGTAGATGAAGCAAGCATGTTGTCTCTTCCAACAGAAATATTATTGACCCTAGTTACCAGGTAAAATTTATAAGGCTATGAGACTTTTGAAAAACATTTTTTATCATGTAGACACCAATAGTGTGTATCCAACTATCCCCAGGTACTTAAAATCCACCGAGGATCAGGATTTGACCTCTTCCTTATGATAAATGAATAATTTCCATTCAATTCACATAATGGAAAGTATTATGAGGTAATGTTTAATTGTTTTACCGTAGCCAATAATTTTTCTATCCTATAGGACTTCAAAGATACTGCACAAGAGGGTGACCTCAGAGCATCATTCCTTTTCCAACTCTTGTCATGTGGTCTCAATGTTCATGTTATGGACTTTGAAGTCCTTGAGGACACGTCTACCCATTTACATTATCGACATCATGTTCATAATAATATCACCTAGCTTCATAAACTTCATTATTTCCTCTCTAGGAACATTCGATGTACTCACCCCATTGATCCAGGTTTCAAATACTGCATTTGGACCAAGGAGATCATAGAGTTTGGAACCGATTTAGTGAACCACCTAATAAGGAACTGGGGAAATCACCAACACTAGTGGTACCTATGAAGATACATCACAGATGATGTCAGGAAATCCACACTAGTGAGTTGTGAGTGGAAATGAATAAATATGTAGCAAACACATATTACTTGAACATTATCTTCAATATATAATGTAACATTTTATGAATTGGTATTCTACTGGGATTTTACAAAATAACATATTGGTATTAATATGGTTTTGCCTTATTGAGTAAAACTCATCCCTTAACATTTTTAGATGCATGATGTGGGATTACCAACAAACCTCTTATCAATTCCTACTGAATTGATGGAGTCTATAATGAGCATGTCATGTTCAAAAGACTACTACCCTTTTGTGAACTTATTTCTTTCTTGTTACCAACTCTATCAAGTGTCAATCAGCCCAAATATTCTTTGTCCCTATGTAGGAGTTACCTACATCTATGGCCGTATCAAAAATACTCATCTTATAGAGTATATGAAGAGGGGGAAGTACTACAGAGGTCTCTTCTTATGTTTCACCTTGTCTAATAACTGCCAAGCCTTTAGAATATTTCATGATGCTGCTTTGGAGGGTGAACCTCGAGCAACCTGTTTGTTCCATGTCCTAATTTTTAGTATGTATGGTATTCTTTACAACTTATAGGTTTTCAAGAACAATGTAGTCCAAGGTATTCATAAGGAACTATTCCACTTTCTAATCTCCGACCTACACACCTCTCATTCCTCTCTTTGGAAGACCGAGTGTTTTATGCAAGGAATTCAACCTAACTTATCATGGTGTATATGGGCCAAAGAGGTCAAGGAACTAGAAAAAAATATGGGGATCCACCTGGTGACATCAGAAAATTATCCTCATTTGTGGTCATGGGGGATGTGACCTCGAGAGTGAAGTGTTTCTGGTTTTTCTAGTGGTAGTGTGTGAATATTTTAGAATTGGGAGGGTGAATTTTTTTTGAAGGGGGTAATAATGTGACACCCCAAACCTATTTCATGTATAATAATAATATTTTAAGGATTTACTTTTTTTAAATTCCATGTTATAAAAAATGGTTTTGAAATAAAAATAAGGAATGGTTTATTTAATGAAACAGTGAAATTTTTTGCATTGCACCAAGGAAAAAAGAAACCATACTACCCTATGATTCCTACTAAGATACCTATCAAAATCAATGGGAGACCACAAAATACAATAAAATGACCATGAAAATAGTTGGCGACCTTTGGATCGATCATGATGAACATCAATATAGCCAGAACCACATCAACCATGTTATGCATTAGTGGAATGAAAAGGATCATCTTATTTGTCTCAGTTTTTTTTAAGTTAGAACACCCTAATCATGTATTTATAAGGAAATCAAATTCTTACATTGCCTCCTTTATGTGACCTCAGAATCTATAATGGTTATAAGACCTTATAGCCATTGGTAATTTTATCCATTTTGAATTTTTTATGTATGCATTGAGGTAAAAATATAAATCATGTTTGTAATTAATTATCCATTAAATTTTTAAAAGAATAATGTATTAATGTTTAAAATGGATTTGAAATAATATCCCTTGTGTTTTAAAGTATGTACCAAGAGAAGTATATAATTGATATTACTTGGTTTTGTTACAAAGAATAATGTTTTTTAGTTTGAAATCATACATTAGGAAAATGTAATTGTTGATTATTGTAGAATTTAGTATTGTATCTAAATTTAGTGAATTCAGTATTTAAGTATTTCAAATGTTTTTTTTAATTTATCATAAGATGTTTCCGTAAAATCAAGGACTTAATTAGAAATATGTTTTGGATTTTAAATATTAAACTAGTATGTGATTTCCTTTATGACATATTAAAAATTTATTTTAGATTTCAAACATCGATGTTTTCAAACTCAAATTTTTATAAAATAATGAAAACCTTGATTTTTAAGATTTTTTTAATCCATAGTAGTGAATTTTTGTTCCCTATTTCTATTTCACCTTTATATATAAAAACATATTCTTATGTGTATCAAAAAAATGAATTTTTACATTGCTAAAAATTATGAGAGTCCCCCCCAACCAAGGGATACCTAGAAGGCCAAGCCACTCAAGGCCTTGGTTGAAATTTCAGTCACATCCCCTAGCCATATGACCAAGGTATATGCAAGCATGGTGTGTGATAAGTCTCACATGCAGGAATGTATACTATGGCCCCAAGCAAGCATGGGTGTCTGTAAGCGGTTCCAGAGCACGCTGTCGTGTGGTGCGGCACGACGGTAGGGGTGGGCTCAGAAGCGCGCCCACAGAGACCCAGTACGGGGTGGTACCGGGGAGGGGGATTTTTTATCACTATTTCGGATCTCCAGTGTTATAAAGGAGCCCCAAAACCCATCCCATTTTGATGTGGGATGATGTTTTTAAGTGAAAGGTTATCCTGGATGTTTGATTAGGCTAGAAAAAATCTCTGTCGTCTGTTCCTCCTATCCTTCGAACCTCTACTATCGCAGCTTTATCTCTGAGTTTTTAGCAACCATCCGATCTACTCAGGATCTAATATCATCCGTTAAATCCAATTTAAATCTGGTGTCGCTCAAAACTGTCCAATTGAGTTGAGAATTAATCTTGACTGCTTATCACTTTCAATAACCTATGATATCTCTACAATAGATAGATCAAAGAACAATTAAATCTTGGTTGCCAATTTATTCTTCGCATCTCCTCCGAATTGACATCTTCTCCCTTCCACCTTTCACCAATCTAGTCACGATCAACTCCCTCCCTTCATTTTTTCTACACCCACGACACCACCTTTCTTTATGGTGTCCCCTTCTCTATTTCATTTTCTAGAATACTGACTCACTTGGTCTTATTTTAAACCATGGTGCCACATCATTCCATGAATGTTTATATTAAAATAATATAATATAGCTTAAATATATATATATATATATATATCCATTTCACACCATGAACCCTGTGGGTTTTCTTCCTCCCTAGTACTTCGTCAACCTCCGCTCGACTTCTTCTCCTTCATCAAAACAAGTGAGGGTCATAGGTGTTACCTTGCTTTGAGGTTTAAAGTTCGTATATTTATGTATATGGATGTTCTTAAATCATGCCAATTTTCTGGGATAAACTTGTAAAAAAATTCATGTTTAGTTTTTAAAATGATGTTATTATCATGTAAATCATGATAAGTATTTATGTTTTTAACAAAAAATAGTTTCACCACACATATGTATATATATATTTTTTAATTAAACCATACAAGTTTCTTATATTTAAGGAAGAATAACTTTTAATTTAATGTTATTCTTAATGAATGTGAACCATGATAGGTTTAGTGGTGTTTTATGTTGATGAAATTATAAATATATATATGTATTAATATATATATATATATTTAATAATGAAACAATACCCTTGATCTAAATTTATGGTTATCAAATATTGAACACTTGTTTATAAATATTTTTAAACATTAATTATGTATTCGGTTCATAGGTTTTGATTAAGAACCCCTAAGTACATATAGTTATATAAAAACATAAATGTATATGCTTTGATCCTTATACTAATAGTGGTTCAAAATATGGGTTCAAGAGGGGTTGATAAAATGTTATAACATGTTATTTGAAATGTGAAAAGTTTTCAAGAATCAATTTGGAATTTGTTTTTGTATTAAAAACCTTTATAATAACTTTATACACATATAGATTTCACACTTATTTATATAAGTTTAAATGGTGTTTCTTATGTTAGTAAGTTGTGAAATTGATTTTCATGATTTTCAATTTGTAAAGTTGAGTTAAAATAAATAGAAGTACCATTTTGTTATGTTATCCTTTAATGTATTAGGTGTTTAGTCGATTATGTGTTCAATATCTCACATGAATTAATTTTTTTTACATTAAATTTGATTATGTTTTCAACCCATGATGAATTTGACACTATGTATTCTTATGTCAATTTCTGTTTATGATTTAGCCCATTTTTCATTCCCATTTATCATCATATGTCTTAAAACAAATGAAAACTGTCTAAAATTAAAATTATGCATTTTAGAATATAATATGTTTACTTTTATATTAAGTATTTTATAATTTAATGGTTATCAATAGTTGTCACAAAACCTGTATTTTATGTGAATTAGTTATCATCACAGGTGCTAAAATCTACCTTCCATACTTATCATTTATTAAATTTCCATATCCTTCCAGTTGTTAGTTTTGTTGAAACATAATTTATAATTAATTATATATATATATATATGTAAATTATATATAATGTAATTAAAATTTTATGACCTTTTATGGATTAAGAACTAAATGATTCAATTTTATATGGGACTCTTTGATTAATATGAATGAGAAATTAAATATTCAATGTGATGTGGGACACATTGAATATATGACCTTACAAGACATAAGAGGAATGTATTGAACTCAATATATAATGGTTTGGGGACTAGTTAATGAAATCCCTACGGGTTGGGGACCAGTTAATGAAAGACATACCGGTTAGAGACCCGTTAATGAAAGCCCTATAATGCATCAATAGTTCTCGTGAGACAAATCAATTCAGGGCATGAGGACTTGACACTGTCTAGCATTATACATTCCATCATTATGTTTATTGTCTTTAATTGACCATTTTTATATTCAACTGGGGAATATTCTTGGTTAAGAGCCTGTACTTATGAGTATTATAAGAAGGAAATGCACCTGGAATAATGTTTATTCAGCACTAAGAAATTTATCATCCAATTTATGATTTACAGTTAGTAAAAAAAGTAATTGATATTATTATTTTATGTGCAATAGTGAAAATGAATTTCTTTCATTTGAAAATTATGTACTTTCACCTTCACATGTCAAACTTTGTATAGTTAGAGTAACTATTGATTTATATGTTGTACAAAATATATTTTTACAAGAGTGCTTATTATTGGAATATGATTTATTATATCCCTATTTATGTTCCCTAAATAGTTCTCTGCTAATTCTTGGGAAACTGTTATATTATGATTCTTGTATTGCAGATTTCTTTCAGAAATTGTTTTATAAATATTTTCAAAAGGTAAGTTTATTAAATGTTTTATTTGAAACATTACATTTCATAAAACCCTTATTGGCTATTTGTATGCCCATCCTATGTTTTAAATAATTTTAACAAGTTTAGTATATTTTAGTCACAGTGATTGGTGGTTGATTTATGGAGTCTTTTCTACATAGTATTTGAAGGATAGTAATTTTTTTATCTTTTTTTTGAGATCCTAAACTGAAGGACCCTCTATAGTGGAACATGATGTGTAATTATTCAGCCTTTATTTTATATAACAAATGACACACAATGTTTTATTGAAAACACACCAGATATAGGGTAGTCAAGGGTCGGGGCATTCCACAGCAAAATTAATCTTATGAATCCACCACTTTTCCAATTTTAAAAAAAATCACAACTGAAAAACTTTTATAATTCAACACAAGCCTTCTAAACAATTTTAAAAACCATCTAAAACACTTTAATTATACTCCAAACTACTTAGAAAAATTGTAGAAAAATATTTCATAATATTTTCTTCTACAATACTGAACTATAAATTCATTATTATATATGAAATTCATTTTTTATAAAATAAACTAAAACCTTCATTACATTAGTATTTCTTATAAATTATCCCATATATATTTAAAGTAACAAAATAAATTATTAAATAGTATTTAATTCAACTAAAAAATAAATAATTTTAATGAAAATTCAACTTCCTCATAAGAATTTTATCTTCTTTAAAAACAACCAAAACATCAATGAAATTTCTAAAGAATTTATTAATAAATAAAACTCCTATTATAACATCAAATCGTAATCTTCAAGATTAATCATCATGAATTACATATAAACAAAATCCTTTATGTATGGTAATAACAATGATTGAAATCATAAATTTTATCATCAAATGGAAAACTCATAAATTTAATTTTCATTCTAATTTATACTTATTTAAAGAGACATACAATGTATAGTTATCTTTACTCAATGAAATTCTTCACATATAATTAATATCATACAATATTCAAGAGATGTATAATTTTCATGATATATTGACAGTATCATATATAAATATTTTCCACATAATTTAAAATATTCATTTAGGATAACATATATAGGAAAACAAAGCATCATTATAACACACAACACTAAGGGTAATATAAACTTCAATCTATAAGGTGTTCTTTAGTTTTCTCAACTCAGCATTGGTTTATAGATTTTCATAGGAAATTTTAATCTTTATCTTCTAACCATATCATCTCATAACTTATATACATTAATAGTAATTAACAACAAATACATCATATCACCCATTATATCAATAGTATCCCCTAGTGAAAAGTTGTTTAAATCACTCAAAAACGTAAATAATGATTGAAAATTTCCTGGACTCATAATTAGAGTTTCTATTAGATAGTTTATTATTGAAGATATATATAGGTGAGATTTCTGAGAGAAATATTTCAAAAATATTGATAGACACATGTGTGTAAAAAATTCATCCTAATAATTTAGGATTCATGAACTATTTAATCACCTAGATCATTAGTATACCCACATCATTTAATTTTTCAAATATTTTATAAACTAGTACAATACCATATATTTATATGAAACAACAGTTTTCCTAATTTTGGTCTAATGACATTTATTTATATCATTCATCTATAATTTATATATTCATTAATATAATTTCAAATGAATATTTATAAAAGGAATGATAAAATATTAATATCTATAAGAACAGTAATAAAATAAATTGAATTATATATTCCACACACATTATAAATGAAATGGTTATATTTAATATTCCATCATATAAGAGATGATAATTATTAGTTAATGTGGACATGTAAATGTGGTCTTTATTTGGTTTTATGGATCCATTGAAATATTTTTATAGTTTGAACACACATATAAGTAGTACTAATTCTCATATATAGTAAATATTTCCATGTTTTATTCTATAAAAGGTAATGGGGAGTTATCTTGTATTGATGCATTATTCAGTTTTCTATTGGATACACATAATCACTAACCCATTATGGTTTAAATATTTGTGAAATTATTATTATAATTCAGTATAATTATAATAACTCACTTATTTTGTATCATTGAAAATAATTACCCCACTAACTATTAGCAGTCCGATTGTTTATTACTGTTTCAAATTTTTTGTTTAACTCCATCTTAAAAACCTCCATTATGGTGAAATCATAACCTTATTTTGGTTTTATACTCTAAATAAATTCGTCCTATAATATGTTTGATAATATTTGGAGTATAATAAATACATATAATATAATGTATGCTCTATGTTATCACCCACTTTCACATTCATAAAAACATTATCATTTTTTAATCATATTCTTCTATAAACTATTCATTTACTATCATAAAAAATGGGAAATAATTTTATAATAATATATATCAAAATATGGTTTAATGTTTTTCTATACAATTCTTTTTTGGATTAATATTAAAAAGGAAAATGTTTTTTTAGTTTGTAGATAAATGTTCTACCCAATTTTTATTAGGGTTTTATTCAGTATCAAATCCATTGTTTTAATTATTTCATCCCACTACCTCTTATTAAAATGTATCACATTTTATTTTTCTTCAATATATAACATTTTTTTAAATAATTCATATATATATATGGTATTAATTTTTTTTAACTCAACCCCTTGTTTTACTAATTTTATGAGTTTAAAAGTGATTCTTCTCCACCATAGAAATAATATACCCTTGGTTGAAATAAATCTAATACTTTATTTTGGAAAATAAAATAAATGAAATGATAAGAAGAATATATCATTCTTACACTATATTATAAATTAAAAAGTACATAGGGAGTATGATATTTTCTAATTTTATAAGCACGTTATGTATAGTTCCATTAGGTTACATCAAAGAATAAAAAAATTAATATTTATTAAAGTAGTCCAAATACATAAATAGGTATAAAATGGTGTATGTCAGGGAAATATTCACAAAAAATATCACTATAATCTATGGGAATGGATCCCACTTTAGAAATAATATAAATATTATTGCATAATGTAACTTTAGAGGCCAAGATATATGTATATATGTTTTCCCCACATAGGGTATCACGAATCATTACACTATTGTCAGTATGGGACATATAATGTTGGATATAATAGGTCACCTAATAGAGGGTACACCAATAATTATTCTTTTAGATACAATAATATTTATATTGGATTCATTTATTTAAATCCTAGTTTCTTGAACACATTTCGTGGAATCAATTTAATGCCTTTTCTATATTACATAATTCTTTCCAAAAAATAAATATTAAAAGAATGTATGGAATAAAAAAGAATCATTAATATTTTATCATGGGAATTATATTACTTTGAACAAACACTAAGTAATACTAACTTAATGATATTTCACTGAAAATCTTTAGTTTCATCTAATTCAACAAAAATATTTAATAAACCATTCATAATATATATTTTAGAAAATTACCTTAATAGAAAATTTTAATATAAAAAAATTTAAATATTTCTATAAGTAATTTTTATTGAGGTTAAAATTTTATTTGATTCACCCTCTTTGAAAATTGTAGAGGATCATTTTAAGGCTTCATCTATAATTACTTCACTTATTTTTCCTTCTAATTTATTTCATGATATTTATATTCTATTATTATAACATTTCTCTTTTATTAAATTTTTATTTAAATATTTTTTATAAATAACGTTTTTATTGAGGATACATTCCATTATTAAAAATTTTCTCCAATAATATTTCACTATATAAAGATACTATATTTTTCTCTTCTCTTGGGTTATTCTTTATGCTACCTGAATCACCCATGGAGTTATTGATGATTTGAATTTGTAGTCAATGGATCATGAAAATAATTTTAGGTTTTTGGTTACTCATAAAGTTGTGAAGACTTTTCATGAGACGACTCCAGGTATATTGAAATAATTTTGATGAAATTTTGTGTTTTTTTAGAAAATATAGAATTTTAATTGAGTTTTAGTTTTGTAAAAGGACCTAAATATGAGAGTTTTTTTCTATGAATGCGTGTTCTAGAAACTATCGATCAGTCACTGGATGTGTTTTTATGTGTGGTTGAGTCTTTATATGAGTCATTTTCAATAAAAATCATTTATGTATGAGTGTTTACAGTTCTATATCTATGTCATTAGGTATTTTGTATGTGTTATTAAGCTATTTTTATGTGTCATCCAGAACTTTTTATCTATCATTCAAATTTCATATTTAAAAAAACTTGTAGGTGAAGTGTTATGTTTATTGAAATTATTTTTAAAAAAGATGATTTAACCAATATAAAATATTATCTATTATTCAAAGATAAAAGCATCATGTTTAAAATGAGATTAAATAATTATGAATAATATTTGATCCCCAAATCATGATAATAAAAGTTTTCAACTGATTCAACTAAATGAAGGAGATATAAATGAATATGTTTGTTTTACTTTTTCAATTTTATATAATAATAAAAATGCATTAGTGTTATAATTCTTTATTGTATTTTAGTTCCGAGAGTCCGTAGAAAGCTTTTATGTGATTAATGTTTAGTTTTTCTTAATATTGAGTTATTTTAAAGATGAGTTTGAATTATCCATTGAGTCATGAGTGTAATTTATCAGGGTAATTGTGAAAAAAATGGTGTAAATGATTTTATTTAGTGTTTTTAATGTCTGAATGAGTTTCTTAAAGACGTGTTCTGTTGTGTAGTTTTAAAAACACATTATTATTGAGGATGAATAGAAAGTATTTTGGGATATTTTCATGAGTTCGTGATGGAACATACTCACATTAAACCTTTTGATGATCGTTACACTATAAAATCATAGTTGTAGGAAGTTGATTTATATTCATGACACATTTTCATGGATGGATTTAGATATCATATATTATATCATTTTAAGTATTCTAAAAATAATGGATAAATTAATGATGTAGTTTTATAATGGCCCATAATTTTCATATATAAATATTACATTATATTTGAAGAATATTTACTCCATAAAAATATGGTCCACAATAGAATAATATAGGTGTCGTGTATTTGGAAACTTCGGTACATAAAAAACATTTTTATAAGAAATATAAATCACCCCAAACAATGTTATTCATAAATAGAACCATTAATAGTCATGTCATATTTAAAACCATTTTTTTACCTTTGCTAAAGAAAACATATGAAATAGTGTGATCAGATGCTCAATAAGGGTTGAAAAGGGAGATATCGAATATCACATAATAATAACATGAGTATAAGTTTACTATAATTTGAGATTAAAATTTTAAAAACATAACCAACATATAAAATATCATATTCTCCATTCATGGAATAAATATTGGCAGGTAATAAGACATAAATTATAATGGAATCAAAGGACAAGAGTCTTGAGATCATAACATTGACCTAATTCATAAGTTTTTGGTCTACACATAATTTTATAAAATCATTTTTGTAATAAAATATCACTAAAAATAATGTCATATTAGATTGGTATCACTCCACATTCCATCACATCCTTAGTCATAGTTCACTCTCAAGATGCTCATAATGGACATAGTACTTTACTGAATTGGGATTACTCCCAATTAAATTCATTATTATCTTCATAGATATTAATATTAAACCAATTCATTTGAGGGTTATATTATTATGGGGACAACTATTAAATAATAAATATAAAACATATATTCTCCATAATAAAATTCATCATAGAATTAACCATGAAAATAAAATTAGTTTTATAAAATTTTCGTCATTTCATCATAGCATAACCCATGTAAGTGAAACAAGTTTCATGATGGTTTCATCATAATATAATTAACTCAAAGGATATTTATAGGTTTCATATAATTATACTTAAATCTGCATCTTCAAAATCCAAAAAAACAATGAAATTGTATGGTATAATTGTACAATTTCCCCATTAAATCATAAGTAACATAAACAAGATATTATCATAATTGTAAATTTCCTTTAAAAGATCAGTGGAACATTTCATGAGGAAAATTACATTATTAATTTGAAATGACTTATTTAAAATATAAAAATTTCCCAATTATTAAGGTTATTTTTTTCATAAATTACCTTGGAATATTTTGTATAAATATTCAATGAACTGAGTGGTCAGGATGGTAGGATATATTATTCATGATGTGTCTATGAAAACAAATATTCGTTTCACATATTCTGTAAAAAGTCAAAAATTCATAATTTAGAGAAAGAAATGAATATTAATATTAATATAGTTTTTAAAAATTCAATCATGGGTAAAATAGAATTTAAAAAATCATTTTATAATCTTAAAAACATTATTTAAGTCAAATTTAGAAAACATAGATTTAGAAGAAAAATGATTTTATATTGAAGATAGAAATAAATTTGGTTTTAATTAAAAACAAATATTTTATTCCATTGAGTTATTAAAGAGATGAAAATGAAAGAAAAATATTTATTCTCCATAAATAAGTATATTGAATGAAAATTCACGAGATTATTGAGAGATAGTTTATAAATTAAATCATCAAAATATTCATCATAAACAATTCTGTTAAATCCATTTCCTTATGTTTGAATTTATTCAAAGTCACTCTAACATCCTATTTAATAAATTTTAATTAAATTTAAATCAATAATAGAGTGATTTAAATACTTAAAATATAATTTATTATCTACTTATAACATTTAAACATCAATTTATTAACAATTACCTATTGAAATTATCATTTCGTAGTGATAACTGTTATGTTTTTCATTAGAAATTTGGCCTAGTAGCTTCAGACCATATAATTTAATCATGGTTAAATCATATAAATGATAATTATTATTATATAAATATAATATATATTCATTAAATATGTCTATTTATAATCATCTCTAAAATTAATAGATGGGAAAATGAATTACACTATTAATAGTGATGATAGTATGTATGTATGCATGAACGCTATTTTTAATATTCAAAAGGTGGAATGAAAGAAATAAAAATAATAATTAACCATTAAATTATAATTATTTAATCATATATATCATATATATTTATTAAAAAATATTTATTACCATACATGTAAATCATCAATGATAAATAAATCGCATCATATCATAGAGGTGGTAGTCCACACGTACGCATAAGCGATATTTGCATTTTCCAACATATTGGAAGGTATGATAGAATGTATTATATTATAATTAAACATTAATAATTATGTAATAAATATCATTTATAGAAATTAAATCTATTCTAAAACCCATCCATGATAGATAGTGATTGAAAATGAATTATATCTCCATGTGGTGGTGGTAGTCGACAAGTATGCTTAAGTGAAACATTAACATCAAATTTGATGTAATAGTTGGTGGATATTATTGGTTAAATAATAAAAATAGAATTTTTTCATTTTTAGGATACTAAATATGTTATTTTATGATGAATAAAAAATATTTATATGATGTTGAAGAAAAAATAAATTGGAGGAGGTTGGGTAGGTTGATCACCTCTCTATCGATTGGCCTCCTTCTGATCCTTTCTTAATTATCCTTGTAATATTAATTTAAGATAAAAAAACCAAAATAATTTATAGGTAAGTTTATAAGACGATTGGAAAATATTTAGTTTATATAGATGGATTAATGTGGTTTAAATATGATAAAGTAGGGGTTTTATTTTATAAGTAGGGGAGAGAACACACATGGAATTTATTAATAGATTAAAATAGTATAATTTCATTATCCTTAAAAATTGCTTCAAATGGAGATATATTTATAGTTTGAGATATTTTTATTTCAAAATAATTCAATCCAACTGGATTTGGAAATGTTTAATCTAAAAACATACCAATATATCGTAGTTTAAACCCATTGGTAAATTCGTTTTAACCTTAACGATAGGGACAAATATTTTCTATTTTTACTATTAATTATGAAAAAAATGATAGTTGACTCATTAGAATATTTATAAATTATGATTCCAAATTTTAAATACATTATAACAAATTCAAATCATATAATATTCATAATTTAATTTAAAATAGAGCATGAAAAATATGATGAAATTTTTTTGTAGAAAATAAGTTTTCTTAAGTATAAAATGTTTTTAAACTAAAATATTTCATAAAATTAATTACAATTAAATTAATTGGATTAATAATAATTAAAATTAACTAATTTTAATGTTAAAACCATTTTAAAACTGATTTTATCATTTTAAATTCTTGAATTCAAAAGGCATTTTTAAGAAAAATCGGTATTGTTCTCCATTCAATGAAAAATCTATCTTTTCATAAAATTCAGAAAAATTAACATTAAGTTTATTTTGACTCGATGAATTCAAAAATGACGTTTGTTTTTTCAAATAATTTTTCTAAAAATGGTTTGAATTATTTATATTAAATTCTCATAAAAATAAATAAAAACCATTTTAATGAACAAATATATTTTTAAATCATATAAAGGGTTTCTTAAAAATATTCTAATTATATATAAATATATATTTACGCTATCTGATAAAATTATAAATATGTTCAAAACTACGGTTATTCATATTTATAATAATAATTTTACTACTATTTTATAATGGTATATTATATTACATTTCATTTATTCCTAAGGATGCATGTATCTCAAACTATTGAGGATATTAAATTTATTTAAAGAGTGATAAGTCATAAATTCAGGTGGGGTCACATTTTATCCCCCTTAAAATTATTTTTACCCTATAAATTCTGTATATTTGATATAAAAAATGTGGATATCTCTATTTTATCACATAATCAGGTTCCCAAGAAGCTGCTTCAAATTTTTTATTCGTCCAAATAACGTTAAACAGGTAATTACACTTGTTAAATATAACATTATCTGTAAGTTCTAAAATATACACTAGTATTTATTCAAAATAAAGATCATTCCCTATGGTTAGATCATCTGGGTTCAATATTTTTAAAGTATTTTTTATTAACATTATCAGTAGATATATATAGAACACATCATGAACATGAGATAGGTTCAGGGGAAGCTCCAAGTGATAAGATACCATACACACTTGATCAATAGTCATGAAGGGTAAAATATACCTAGGGATTAGATTTTTATTATTTAAGAATATCATAATATTCTTCCATAGGGATATTTTTAGGAATATATTCTCACTAAAATTGAATTATAGATTTCACTAACGATTATAAACATAACATTTCTATCAACCCTGAGATATATTGATGTGATATTTAATATCAACAAATTTCTATATCATTTATTTCTGTCATACATAACAATATATTTATTTTCTCCAAATTCATCCATGCATTTTGGAGTTATATGATTCTTTCTATAGAGGGATCTATATGGATATATCTGAATTCTCAATTAAAATTTATTGATACAAGAGAATTCCACAAGATGAAGGTGTTGATCCTAACCTCCTTTAAAATCAATTGAACAAGATTCCAGGAATTCCCTAGGGGTTTAAGGGACATAGAATTATAATTTATCCCCCTCCCCCACTCCATCATCAGGACCCCGACCTCTATTCCCTCCCCAACCACATCATATATCCTCCCCGGTGTAACCCCGGCCCAGCCACTTCATCGACGACCACCATCCACCCACCCTTCTGACCTACCTTTAATATATTCAACTATGACCATGAATTTAGAGACCTCCCACCCTCCGACCTCCCTTTCTCATTCTTGTTTCCCCAACTTAGTGGATCATATTCCCTCCTGATTGGAATGTCATACCCTTTTAAAGGTCATATCATCCTCCCTATAATCACCATAAAACTATTATTGAGTAGAATTAGATTGAAATTAATGGGTGACAAAAATCTTATAAATTTTTTTTTATTCATTAAAAATTAATTTATATATGTAATTTTCATTTATAATGTGTTATTATTGTTTTGAAAATATTTTTTGAAATTATAATAATCATAATTTTTTATGTTGTATTAAATTTTAAAAAATAATTTTTTGTATGATATAAGTAGGTTATAGAAAATAGATCATTCACATTTCATGGTTTAAATATGATAATAAATAATTACACTTTATTATATATATCTTAATGCCTCCAATTTTTGAATTATACATAATTGATACTATTTTCCAACTCATGAACAATTGGTGGTTGGGTTTGGGGTAACACATGGTTTCCTCACCAACCATGGAAAGGTCTCTAAGGATAAATGCCTTAAAATGAGATATTAGACAAAGTTTAATTTTATTAGAAATCTTCATGATTTATTAATATAAGATTAATTATTTAGTTTTATAAAATTTATCAAAAAATGATATCATTTTTAGGGTTATGTTTTAAAATCATGAAAATAAATTATTTTTATGGTAACTGGAACATCCACATATTTTCATTGCTTTTGTTTTAAATAAAAATATTTTTAAGAGAACTAATTATATTTTCTAGCCTGATTTTTTTTTGATACAAATGACTATTTGATAACATTTTATATGAATCATACACTCTTAAATGATTTTAAGAATATGTGTTAATGTTTCCCCATATAATAAAAACTATGAGTTTTTTGATTCCCTAAAAGTAAAAAAATGATTCAACATATTAAATGGTGGAACTTATGTGGTATAATATAGTATAAGAACATAAAAAACCTAAAACATATGTGTTTATCAGTTTTATCCACCCAATAGTGTGTGATATCCAAATAATTTAAACATTTAATTCATATTATTAAAGGGTTTCTCCTAGTTTTTGTTAAACCGTTGGAAATGGATTATAAATTGATCAATGTAGGTAAGTTTTCAATGGAATGTACCCTCCTTAGTTACAACATGAGTGAATAATTACCTCTCCCATTAAAATAATATCATATACATATAAAATATAAAAAAATTGATACATCCTTATCATCTTTAATGAATAGGTTGTTTTCCACACATCTATAATTAAATATTAATTATTTCCATCATATATATAACTTTAAATACCATGCTCTTGTGTCTTATCGTAAATCGTATAGAACATTCTTTAACCTGAAAATTTTAATTTTATCTTTATTGATAAAGACACTTTATCAATTTGATTTCTTTTAGAAAATTCATGGGCTTCCATTGTACTAATTTGTGTTAGTCATCTTATTTAGGTCATTATTAATCTATGTTTGTGAAAAATACTAATTTATTTGATTCATGTTTTTTTATTTTAATTTTATTAAGAAAATTATCTTTATCTGATTCATCCAATTTTCCTTTATAGTTATTATGAAAGAGTCAATGGGAAAGTTTGGTGATATTTAATTTTGAAAGAACAATTTTGATTAAACCTTTATATATTTATATATGAATATAAAGGGAGATTAAAATCCAATACCAATGGATAAAAGTTAGATTAATTTTCCTAGAAACACAACTCGTTATTCCAAGGTTTTGGAAGTATTTTTAGATTATTTAATTAAAAAAAGATCAGTGGTTGGAAGAATAAAATGTCCATATCCTAATAGTAAATTTATGATATAGTCGAATAGAAATAAAGTATATCATCATTTGATATTGAAATAGCATCATGATCGATATGAATAATGGATTTTTCATGGTGAATAAAATGTCATTCAAATTAAGAACAAGGAAAATACTATCAATAAAAAACAATGTGACCTGGTTGAGGAGAATTTAGTTCAAAATTTTTTAAATGAAACTTTTTTTTTGAAGAATGCAATTTACATGATTTTAATAGATCAATAGAACCATTAATTGATATGGATAAGGTTAATCTTTCTCAATAAATCAGTGATGAAAAACTTATTTTTAGGACTTATTTGAAGAAAAATAATAAAAAATTTATGAATGGTGATACGTGTATTCGATGTTTTTTACTTCTGTTATATCATATCTAGTGTCTATATGAAATTACTGAAAAATAAATGTCTAGGGTATTATATTTCCTTCATAATTTATTTAGTGAAGATAAGATCCTTGCTTTATTTTATGAGCTGAATAATGTAATAAAAAAACATGGAATTGATTATACAAAGATACATGATTTCTATAATGGTTGAATTCTTTACTAAGGAGAAGAGTCTTCTAAATATGAATGAAAAATATTTCATACATGAAAATAGAAGTCAATGAAGAATAATGTGAGTATAAATCAATGAAACAATAAGAAGAAATATAAGAAGAAAACTATTGTAATGGTATTGTGTTACATTCCTCTAAAAGCACGCTTACGAAGATTATTCATGTTGTCTAAGACTACATAAGATATGAAATGTATTGACCATGATAGTAACTATGGCTGGATGATATATCCAAAATATTCAATATCATGGAAGGTGTTTGATTTTCTATATGAATATTTTTCTTGGGATACAAAAAATGTACGTCTCAGTTTATATTTTGATGGTTTTAAAACTTTTAGAACATTGAGTACTAATTATATCATTTTTCAGGTTGTTTTTATACCCCATAATCTATTTCCATGGATTTTTAAGGATATGAATTCTTTAATAATTTCAATTATTATTCCTTGAATGAAAGTTCCTATAAATAAAATTGATGTATACCTTCAACCTATAATCAAATAATTGTGAGAATTATATAATGATTATGTGCAAACATATAATCTTTCAATGATACAACTATTAAAAATTAATTCTACATAAATTTTGACTATTAGTGACTTTCTTGGACTAAGAAATTTGTTTGGATGGAACACTCATACTAGTTTGGATTTTTCAGTTTTTAATTTCTATTTTGAACCTACATGATTACCTTATAGAATAAAATGGGTTTTTATGAATCATAATTACTTTCATGATGCTTCTCATAAATTCAGGATTAAAAAGACACAATTCAATTGAAATATTAAAATGATAATGTCACTGAAGGTGTTATCTGGTTCAGAAATCTTGGGACAATTAATGAATGTCCTTGATAAATTTGGATAATGTCTTCTGTTTAATGATTGGGGGAAAATGGTATGAGGTATAGTATACAAAGAAGTTGGAACAAAATAGTGGCAGAAAAACGGTATATTATTAAACTTTTTTATTATGATTTTAATTTGATATGTCATAATCTTGATCAAATAGATATTCAACAGAACATTTGTGATTATGAAATTTTTATAGTTCATGATGAGAAGGGTAAATCAAAGGATCAACTTATTATTCTTATGTATATTTTTTCAATGAATATAAATCATTGTTTGTGGGGAAATGATAATGTAAAGAATCCTTTGGCTATTTTTATAATGAAAAATCATGAGAAAGACATATTTCTTAAAACATTAAAGAATTTAAAAGTTCTATATGGATATTCAAGTAACATATAAATGTGATTTCACTTAAAAAATTGAAGCCTACATTTATTTACAAGTAATAAATCAATATGATGTGTTGTGTGGTCGGAATTACTCATTAAACCCTTCATGAAAGTTGAAAATCTTATAAAAATGTATTGGGGATGGTGTGGTGATTGGGGGGTAAAAAATTGGTTTCTCCATCAAATAATGGGGATAATGACTCTAAATTTAATTTTAAACTGTATGAACTGATGGAACATCATTATGAATGAATATGTTCTCATTATGATCATATAGATTTTTTGAGTGTCTTAAAACACTAAAACATGCGTAGAATAGTAAATACCATAGAAAACAACCTCATGTTGATGTAAATTCATTTACAACCACCGCTATGTTATTTTTGACTTGTACGGGTAGATAATCCATTAATCCAACCTGTGGTGTGGTCATAATTACTTGATAAGAAAATCATAAAGGTATATAACCTTGAAAAATAAGTATCGGGGGGGGGGGTCAAAACATGGAAAATGATGTTGGATTTCCCTATAATCACGAGAAAAGGACTATAGGATGCCTTTGGAGAGGTATGAACTGAAAACACATGATTCTGAACTTGGGTGTTCCTATTATGGCTATAAAGTCATTTTTACTATTTTAAAGAATTAAAACATGCATAGAATGGTCAAAATTATGAAAAAGGACTTTATATTGATTTCCAATCTATATAAATCCATTTTATAGTAAATTTTAATTCGTATGCATATATAAAATATTAATATGATGTTTGGTGTGGTAACAATTACTTGGTAAACACATATTAAAGTTATAAAGCCTTTAAAAAGAGTTTCAGGCGATCAAAACTACGAAAACACCGTCACATTTACCCAAAATTAGGGGAAAACCCATAGATTACATTTTAAAATGTTGGAACTCACGAAACATCATTCCAAAATTTAGTGTTCACAAGATGGTCGTAAACATGTTTTTATTGTTTTAAAACACAAAAACATTCACGATACTATCAAAGGAATAGAAAACAATCTCAAATTGATGTAAAATTATGGAAAAACTGCCACTGAGTTATATTTGATTTGTACACATAGCCAACATGTCTAATCAATGTGCTGTATGTTCATAATTTCTTTTTAAAGTCTTCTTAAATGTAAAAAATCCTTTAAAACCAAGTATTGGGGGGTTAAAACCAAAAAAACATCATATTTCCTCGAAATTGGGGAAAAATGACCGTTTCTTGAATTCTGAAATGTAGGAACTGATGACATGTTAATTTAAATTATGGTTTGCCTGGGGTGGCCATAAAAACACATTTACTATTTTTCAACACTAAAACAGGCATGGATTGGTCAAAATCAAATAAAATGAACTCACATTGATGATAAATCATGTTGAAACCACAAATGAATTATTTTTTGCATTTAGGCATAGAACACATGTCAATTTGATGTGTGTTGTGGTCATAATTACTCGGGAAAACATTCTTAAAGATAAAAAGAATTTAAAAACATGTTTTGGGTGGGCCAAACATTGTAAAACATTTTCGTATTTCCTTGAAATAATGGGAAAATGACTATATATTTAATTTTTAAATGTTGGAACTAACATAACATAATTTCAAATTATGTTTTTCTAGTTTTTAGTATAAACAAGTTTTCAGTGTTTTAAAACACTAAAACATGTTTGGAATGGTCAAAACCATAAGAATGACTTCATATTGATGTTTAATATTTTGAAAACCACTATTTAGTTATTTTTGAAATATAGTACAAGTTTTGATATCAAATTCATTAATTTTTTTATAAAGTAAACTTCAATCACATCACACGTCGCATTGAAAATAAATTAGAATATTTAATCATCCTTCTTTAGTTTCAAATATTGAACCTTATATAAAATAGTTAATGTTATGTTTTCAAAAAAAATTCTTTAAATATTATTTTTTTATGTTAAAATTTATTCTTTTTAAATAAAAAAATTTACAAAATTTAATTTGTAGTATTCTGAATATTTTTTGTGTCTTTTATAATTCGCATTTCTTTTCTTAGTTTTTTTCATTATAGGTGGTAGATGCTAGAAGTAGGAAAGAGTTTGACAATTACAATTCATTAAATCATTTATAATTTAGTTGGGATGGTTCTCATTTTAAATGGTATGTTAAAATTAATCTAATTATTTTACTGTAATTCTAATATATTATGTTTGGTTTTAAGCTTTTTTGTTTCAGTTGATGAGATAACATGGTTAGTTTTACATGATCAGATGATGTAGAGAAACATAGATACAGTGGTGGTCATGAAGTTAGTGTATAGTGAGAATGGTTTGTTGTTAGACATATTATATATATATATATATTGATGACCTAGTTATTGGTTGATAGATGTATGGGTTGACTGGGACTAAGGTTATGATGAAAGTGGATATATGAATTATTTATGAAGATTTTATCATATATTTATGTGTTAGTTTATTTAATGAAATTGTTCTTATATTTATAGTTTTTTATTAAATATTTTAAAAATTATGAGTTTGATGATGTTCATTGTAACCACCGCTAAACAGATTAAAAATAATATGTTTAATGAAAGTTAGGATAAATCACTATGGATATATTTAGCGGGCATTACTTCCATTTTATTTATTTTTTCCTCAGATATTTTTTTAAAGAGCCACCATAAAAAAATAATTAACCACCACTAAAATGTTACAAAAACCCCATAAAAATTCAACATGAAATTGAAGAAACATCTACTAAATGACTAGTGACCATGCAATTTGTGAAAATTTTAATAACTACCTCTATATGAATAGATAGTGGTTTAAAACACCATTAGTGAATGTAAAAAACACTTCTAATGTGTTTTTATTTTTATTTTGATAAGTAGTATTTAAAAAAACTCTCAATCTATTTTTTTCTAAATAAATCTCTAGAACATTGAGGATAACCTCATTTTTTGGTCAAATAAAATACAATGTGGTACTCCCTAAAACAATAACACTTCATTAATGTAGATTATACGAATATGATAAAGAGAGTAATACTATCTTATAGAAATATAGTGTTCTCAATTTGTAAGGTGGTCAACTACAACCCAAATAATATTATGACCTTTAGACATTTTATGGTGTCGGATTACAAAATCCATGGTGATGTTCCCCATTTCTATTCTAGTATATGTAATAGTTATAAAATAACTTTATAATTATATATCTCGACCACAAATTTATGACATAATAATTACCAAGATACATACAAAGTAATACCTCTCTTAATTTCATCCCACCAAAATTAATCTTTTAGATCACTATATTTCATTGTACTTCTAGGATGAATAAAGAATTAATAACTATGAGCTTTATCCAATATCTAATTCATTAAAAAATTTATGTAAGAGATATATAAACTATTACTAAACCTTTTCATTCCTTAAAAATCAATGTTTACATAGGAACATTTCTCCCTTTCTTTTGTAGATTGACATCTTCCTTATACACCTCAGTAATCATCACTTGGATAGATAGTTGAGCACTCATTTGAGAAAGATAATATTTCTCCCATTTATATATGATTTATAGATCTATATTTTGAAAATATAGATATATTGGATCTTTTGTAATCCTAATCATATATAATATTTAATAATCTTTTCCACTCATAATAAATTCCACATTTTTTTCACTTTTCCCAAGTGGTAAAATATTGAGCAGTCATAATATTTTTTTAACCCCACGAACATTCAAATTTTGTGTTGTATAAGATAATTAAAAATGACTCCATTAATATAATGCCTCCATATTATTAATTTAAGAATTTACAGAGAAAATTAAAAATGAATAGTTTGGTAATTTAACTCATCAAAATTCTATTTTTGTGTGGTATATGTTCTCACCATATCATTTTTACTAATGAAACAATCTAATATATTGTAGTTTAGTTTAATAATATGTTCACTAAATAACCTTATCTTTAGAACATTGAAATTTTCATTACATTCATCTATCCAAAAGAACATGAATATATTGCAGCTCAACTTGGTGAGTGGATTAGATATTTGTTTGAATATTACTCATAATGAATAAATAATATCTTTCCAAACAAATAAAACTATGGCTCTCAGTCATAGTGATTTTTCTAGGGAAACATTTAATAACATTCATCTTTTTTGGACCCGCTGATATACCCTTTCTTGAATTTATATGACCAAAAAATGAACCTTTTGTATCCAAAAGTAACACTTGTTAATTTTCGTATACAACCCCTCATTCTTTATGGTTTTTAGTAAAATCCACATATGATATTAATGATCTTTCTTACTATTATAATATATAAAAATATAATCTATAATGAAAACCAATAACTGTTCAAGGAAATCTCTAAAAACAACATTTATTAAATCCATGATGACAGGGGAATAATTAAGACTAAATGACATCACTATAAATTTACAGTGTCCATACAACATTTGAAAGGTTATCATGGATTTGTATTAAATTTTTTCCTTCAAACAATATTATCTAAATTAAAGATCGATCATGAAAAAATAATTCTCTTCTCAAAATGATAAAAAAAATCATCTATAAAGTGAATATTATACTTATTCTTGATTTCAATATTTTTAATTTCCTCATAATCAATATAGAGTCACATTGATATATCGTTCTTCACAACAAAAATAATAGGTGCACCCTATTGTGAACTGTGTGACCAAATAAAACCCTTATTAATTCACAGAACTCAATTGGGTCCATTCAATAAGGAGTTCTTGAAATAGATGTAGCACCAGGTATAAAATCTGTTGAAAGCTCTACTTCATCATTTATATGATGACTAAGAAATGATTTTGGGAAAACATCATAAAAAACTCATTCAATAGGTATATCTTCAATGGTGAGTTTATCCACAACCATATAAGATAAAATCCCCTTCTGAATAGGATTCAAGAACCATATAATGGATATAATTTACATGTGAAATTAGAATTTATCATCACACTAATAGATGAGAGTAGTTTAGAATAAAAAAATGAAACACATTGTACTCAATAATTAGAATGGTATTTTTGTAAATAAACCCAATAGATTCCTAAGATAACATAAAATTCAAAACTGGGGATAACAACCAGATTTACCTGATGAAAATTCATAGAAACATCAATCCGAGAAGAATCCAAGACTTGATTTTCCCACATTATACAACTATGGGTTTTCACTGCAAATTTAACATTAAATCATTGAAGTGGTATTGTGATAAAATTAGGAAATTTTTAAAAATAAATGAATAGATAGATCTAGAATCAAAAAACACATTAGCAGTTTTAGATTTGATGATAAGTGTACCTTTCACTATTTTGTTATCGCATCCCTCATTAGTAATTATGATCATGTGATATTTCCCATTTTATATAGTATTAATATGTTTCTAATGTAGATCATCATTGTTATCCTTAGTGTTTTAGAATTGGAAAACATAATATCCATACTCTTTTCATTTGAAACAATGTAGTATCAGTGGGGTATTCTATGGTTTATTTTCACTATCATCAACTAACTTCTTTTTCCTATCACTTCAATATTAGATTAAAAGAGAAATTTAATTTCCTTGTTTAATATATTTACCATTACATTTATGATAATTTCATCCATGATTCCTTACACACTTTTAGCATAAATGAAATCTCATATTATTCCCTTCATGTTTTTAGAAATTCATTTGAATATATTCATTTTTTATCAGAACCATGAGATTAATGGGTAACACTAATATCCTTTTCATAATTGTTATAATAATGAATGATTACATCATAGATTCTATATTACATTTTGGATATTTATCTTTGGAGACTTGGTCTTATTCCTATTAATAATTGAACAATTTTACTTTTAGTTTGGATGATATTACCAGAAGTGTATAACATAATTCATGTAATGTTATTGTTATTGGAACTAATGGATTCATCATCCATCTACTTGAACTCAAATAATTCCTTCCCCAGTTTTATAAAATGAATACCAGGAATGTACTTATTATAATAATAAACTCTTAAACTCATACCATTCCATGGATTCAGTTTTAATATTATTTTCTCATGTTATTGATGAGATCACTCCATTGATATGATATTCATTTAAAATGATAGACAATTAAATTAACTTTTTCATGTTCTAAAAATTGTAGAACCAAAAATATATTTTTAGTGGGACTAGTCCATTTATCTACAACTAGTGGAATAGAAGAACAACTAAACGATGGTCGATGCTCCCATATGAAGGATTCAATAGAATGTATCCTATATTCTCTTTTAGAATTTTGATATGATTCATATCATGTGAATGATTCATAGGAATAAAAATAATATTTTTCATTAAAAATCCTATAAAATTTGGTCAATTATGAGTACAACCATTTCTTTTTCCATAAAATTCAATTTTATCAAAATTAGTTTAGGTTTTATGCATTAAATAAAACAAAAAATAATAGTATGATCAAGAATAATCATAGTAGGAAATCACATAATCCTAAAATTACATTTATAGGATGCTTAAATCATGATATATTATTTTCATACTATAACACCTTAGGTTTAACCTATGTCATTCATTATCATCATCTATTCAAATCTTTTATAATTGTTCATAACTAAAATATAAATTTACGCATGCATATCCCCTAAGATAATCAAGCCAGGTGAAAAGTAAGGACACAGTCACCATGAACCATAATGATGGCCAGTATATAATTGATTAAATCTTTTTGGATTTACTACCTCAAAATGCAACAGTTCCCAATCCATGTCCACTTGTATTATCTAGGAAGGGATTTTTTTAGGAAAACTACACTCCTATATTTACCATAACATTGGATTTTTTCTCTATTAAATAGTATTATTCTATGATTTATCACTATTTTTTTCAGATCATAGATTCAAAAGGTAACTAAACCATGATTTGATACCTAATGTAGAGACATATACTTTTCATTAATAAATATTACATCTTATAAGATGAATATTCAATACATCACATTATTATCCTATCCAAAATCATATAGGTTTTTTGTATTTGGATTCTTACACTCATAAACAACTTTTCCATAATATATTTACATCATATCCCACGATTTTATTCATAAGAACCACCCTTTGTAGTCAAATTATACCTAAAACGTTTCTTTATAACATGGTTAATGAAGACATAAAAAAGGAGATCTTATATGCTCATTAAGGTTAAACAATAGTGATATCAATGATAACATAATAATAACATGAGAATAAGGGTATAAGATCATGGGAATACCATTTGAAAACTATACCCAAAATATCATAGATCATAATCTTATGTCATTGAATGAAGCTTGGTATTAGCTATGGAATGAATCATAGAGGAATAAAATTACATGATCCATGAAATCATAACATTAGAATAAGACTTATGACTATGTAATTCATATAATCAGAGAAAATAATTTTTTTACAAAGGATCACTACTTATACTAGCGTAGTTGATTGGGTTCACTCCCCATTGAATCATATCCTAATCTAAGATTCACTCCCAATGCTCTTTAATGGACATAATCACTTACAAAACTAGGTTTAATACCTATTCCCATCCTTATTATATCATGAGATATAAATATTTACCCAATTCATTAGTGGGATATATAATTCTGGGCCCACCAGTTGGATAATGAAATCATACACATGTGTTCCACTAGATAATAAAATATCCATTGTATCATAACCCATGAAAATTAATTTAGTTTCATAATCTATTCATCATCTCATAATAGCATAACCCGTGGAAAATAAATAGGTTTCATAAAGGTTTCGACATAACATAATTAACCTATGTGAATAAAATATGTTTCATAGAATAATCATTATGTAATCATCACAAGAAGCAGTCCAAGTAATGAAATCAGATAGTATAATTGGAAAATATTCCCAAAAATTCATATGTAACATCAATGAATTCTATCATATAAGAAAAATGTTTTTAAAATATCATAGAAACATTTTTTTAGGAAAAAATCATTTCAATTTTAAATCACTTAATTATAGTCTAAAAATTTCCCAAATATTGAGGAAAAAATTCTTTAAAAATAATTATGTAAACTTTTAATGTAATAATCAATTAATTTATTGTTTATGATGGTGTGAAATCTTGTTCATACCATATATGTAAAAGCAAATAATCCTTTCAAATTTTCAGTTAAAAAGGAAAATAACTCATTTAAAAAATAACAAGATGATTCCTTTTAATCCATTTTGTTAAAATTAAATCACAAGTAATAAAGAAATTAAAAAATCATAAGATAATATTAAATAAATCATTGAAAACATTTTTAGAAAACATTTATAGGGAAGAAAAAATATTTTTGAGTAATGAAAGAAATAAATTCAGTTTTACTTCAAAATATTTTTTTTCATTCTATTAAGTTCATAAAGAGTATAAATTAAATGGGAAAAATGTAATATCTATAAATACATAAGGTATGATAAAATTCAAGGTATTTTTGTATGATAAATCACAAAATTTTATAAATAGAAACATAATAAAAACATCCTGGATAAATACTGAAATCGCAACATAAATCTCTTACCTTAACGTTGATCTTCTTTGAAAGCATTGTACCCACTTATATAATAAATTTAAATTTTTTATAATTATACACTTGAGTAATTTAAATACTTATAATATCATATATTACCCAATTATAACATTTGAATGCCTAATTATTAATAATTTTCTTATTAGAATCATCGTTTCTGGGTTTTAATTATTTCATTTTTCATGAAAATTTGGATTGATAAGTCCATTACTTATACTTACATTATGGTTACATAATCATAAAAATTTTCATCAGGATATAAATATCATATATATTCATTATATATATATATATAGGAATATAATAAAGCTACAGATTGAAAAATGAATTACACCATTTATGGAGGCGGTGGACCATATATAAGCCTGAATGTGGTTCTCACTTTTTGACCGATGGAAAAAATGTAAATAATAATTAACCTTTACAAAATAATTATTATATCTTATATATTTATTAAATATATCTGTATTACCATTTATTTAATTTCTAAATGAATAAAAAATCACATATCTTAGTGGACGTGGTTTTACACAAGTACGCACGAATGATGTTACAATTTCCCAACATATAAAAATGTAAGAAGATAGATATTATATTATAAATAAAGAAGAATAATTATGTCATTAATATAATATATAAACATTAAACCCCTCATAATACCCACTTATGAACTATGGTTATAAAAAATGCATTGTATTATTACATGGTTGCGGTAGCCAGCATGTGTGCATGAACTGTACATTCATTTCACATTAGATAAAATATAAGTAGATATTGGTTGATAAATTTTAATAATAACATTTCATTTTATCTACGATAAGAAATTTATTATTTTATTATAAATAAAAAATATTATTAAAAGTTTGTATAAGAAATAAATTGATGGATATCATGTTGGATGATTACCTCTCCTTCAGTTATCCCCCTTTAGATCATTTCTTAAGGATCCTTCGAATTATATTTTAAGAATACTAACACCTATAATTCATTTATAAGTAAGTTTAGAATATAAATTTTTCAGTTTTTGGGGATATATATTTCTCAAGTTGGTGTAAATATTAGAAAATAGGGTTCTCCTTTTATTAGTGGGGGAGATGAGACACTTGGAGATTCATTAAATATTATAATATTATAATTCGATTCACAAAAACAAAATTAGAATGGAAATATATTTATAATATGGGATAGAATGAAGTAATAATATTTTCATTCAATATTACAAATAAAATATTAAATAGAAAACATACCCTTATCTCTTGGTTTAACCACTGGTAAACCTATTCTGATTTTAACTGTGGTGGAATTTTTTTACTGTTTTTACTATTCATCATTAAAAATAATTAATTTAGAATAATTAAAAACAATTGAAATACTAATTATGAATATTTTTTTAATTTTATTTAATTACATTAAAATATATAGAATATTTTAATTTACAATTTATCCCTGAAAACACGATGATAATAAGTTTTTGGAAAAATGGTTTCTTAAGTATAAAATGTTTCTCTACCAAAATAAAACATGAAATTACATAAATAAAATTAATTTTATTATTCATAATATAAATGAAGTAATATTTTAAAACATTAAAAAATTTATCTTTGTAAATTCTAGAAATTAAATGACATTTTTTATAAAAAATAGTATTTTCAAAAATCAAGAAAAAAACATCATTTAAAAAATTCAATAAAATACTATCTAAGATAACTTTGACATAGTTATATAAAAAATTAAGACCTTTTTTTGAAAGTTATTTTCTAAAATTGATATAAATTTGTTATATTATTTTATCATATAAACTAATAAAAATCAATTTTTTGGGAAAAGAAAGTATTTGTAAAGAATATAATTTATATAATAAAAATTGATTAATAATTTATTAATATATATTTTAGTTATGTAAAACCATAATACATATTTTTTAAATTTTTTATCTATATTCATTCTTCTTATATAATCACATGTTTTAAATGATACACTAAATTATGATTCATTTAGACAATGGTTTGTGTGTATCATAAGATATCCAAGAAATTAAACGCACTTGAAGAGAAATATATCCTTAAATATTAGGGTGTTAAAAGATGTACATAAAATAGAAATTTAATAAATAAAATGATTTATTATGTATAAAAAAATAATGGGTATTTTGAGGTAGTGAGAAAAATTAAATATGATCTGATATATCAAAAACAAATAATAAAAAAAGATAGGTTTTAATATGAAAAAAATGATGGAGAGAGCCTAGTGATCAATGATCATAATATATCGTCTATATAAGTTTGAGATCGATCATATAATTAATTAAATATGATTGTATGATATTAGAATAAATTCAAATTTTTATTATTCACTGTGTAAGCATGTTGTTTATAATTATTTTTGAAGGATTTTTTCGAAAATCAATATCTATTATTGGTGAAGTAAAAGAATCTCTAATGTTATATTTCCCATTCATGTTATATTTTTTCTATATACATTTTAACTTATTATTGTCATTTTCATATATAGAAATTAAATATGTGATGATATAAATGTATATTTTATATGAATTCACATGTGTTTATAGGGAAGAATCTATGGTTGGGGTGACTAACAAACCCTTGAAAATATAGGATTTTGGGAACGAGCTGATCCTTGTAAAAATACATGGGTTTAGTAGTTTTTTGATTTATGTGTTTTTAGTGATATTTAGAATTAATATTTTAGTAGATTAAATTTTTATAGATTTCATATATTGACATAAAGATAATAAAATTACGAAAAAATAGTGTCCACTGATTCATCCCCACACTAATTAATGGAGTAATCCAATCCTAAGAACATAGACTAGTATCATCACAAGGTTCCCTTGGTCTATTCCATTAGTTTCAAATGTTGTTCAATCTTTGTTCTATTAATTATAGTTGAGTGACTAAATTTTTTTGAATAAATTATCAGAGTTTAATGAATAAGATGTTTCTATATATTCTGCCACATTTCTTTGAGGTTAAAGATACTGGAAATGGGGGGTTTACACCCATTTATGGGAATAATCAAATTTAATTTGATGATAAATTAAATATTAAGGATAATATAAAGGAAAAAAATATTCTTATATTGTTGTCATAAAATTTCTATATATACATGATAGGACATCAATCATCTAGTAAAATATTAGGTAATTTAGAAAATTTCATTGAAGGAAATGTTAAAGTCATGGAGGACAAAATTAAAAATCTAGAGAATCTGGTTATAAGACATAATATTGACTAAGGAATAGAGAATTCACTATTATACACAAGGGTCAATGAAATCATAAGGAATATTAGAAGATCTGGTGAAATGTTTTAAGATTCCACCAATTTAAAAAAAATATTTTAAGAAACTTTTTGTATAGGTTTTACACTAATATATCAAACGATAAATATATATAGTACATCTCATCTAATTATTTTCATAATATTCCCATTTTTTATCAGAAGATAAAAATTATGTCCATCAATAATAAGGTTAAATATGATATAAACTTTCAATCCATTATAAAATTAAAAATCACATAAAATATTGATGATATAGATTTAAGTGAATCCAATAATGAATAGGATGATAAATATTTTTAAACAATCATAAATATTATTTTAAATTTTTTTAGCATGATAGAGATCATGAATAATGGAAATTTTCAGATTATATTTATAGATATAATAGAATTAAAAAAAATTATTGTAAATTTATTAATAATATGGGAGAAAATTTTGATTCTAAAAAATATTAGAATACATACAAAAATAAGTCGTATGAAAGTTCAAATGAATCATCGATATTTTGAAAAATAAAGAAATTTTTTTAGAATAAAGAGATTAAATATGATGAGTAATGAATAATGTTCAAATCACTCATATAAAAGTGAATCTAAATGAGAGTGGTGAGAAATTTAAAAATTTCATGGATCATGGTGAAAAATTCTTTGATTGTTAATGTGGTAAATAATATGATTCGAATGAAACTAATATTTAACACATGTTATAGTATAATTTTGAATCGTTTCATTAATATAAAATCATTATAAAGAAATAAAAAAAATGGTGAATTAAAATAAGAAACTACCTAAGGAGATGAATAAATTTTAAACGAAAGAAGAAATCTTTTTTTGATAAAAACATAAAATTCATCTCGAATGATGATGAACATGAGAAGAAGATAAAATATATTGAAGATAGATTTTCATTGATAAAATTATATTTTTCATTGACATAGTTTAATTATCATAAATTTTAGAAAGAACTAATGAATTTTATGGGTGATTTCAAAAATAAATTTGATGTCAAGGATGAATTTTTCAAGTCAAATAATGGAGATTTATAAAAATAAAAATTGAAAAATGTACCATTTTTATCCACTTATAATTATATTTTCAGTAATAATATAGTTTAAAACTATAAATTTTTTCAAGTTTGATTTGAAAAAAGGGGGAGAAATATTCACCAATTTCAACAGAATATTTGAATAAATCAATAAACCCTATGACTCTAAAATATAATAAAATTTATACCCAACATATACAATAAGAAAAAAATATAGGTAAAATTTCCAGAAAGAAATTATTTTATGATAAAATATATATTCTATGTATAGTTCTGGTAATGTGAAGTTTTTTTATAAATAATCTACACCTGATGCAAAAATATATGAATACATAGAATAAGGAATAAAGTTAGCTAGATTCATGTAAAGGATATGGACATGAGTTCTCATATAAAACACATATAAATAAAAATTATTACAATTTTCAAACTCAGAATAGATTTCAGTGTCTTGTAAAATAATGTGGAAGGTGTGTGAACCATGGTTATAGTGGAGTGAAGTGTATAGTATGTTTTTCAAGTAAGGTTACCTATAAAAATAATTTCAGGATTATATAGAATCCTAATTAATAAAAAGAACATATAGTGGAAATTACATTGATGGATAAAAATAAAAAAGTCATGGGTTATTGATAGTGTATGTTCTTCCCACATGACATGTGATATTAAGATCCCAAAAAAATTTAAGGAACATGATGGAGGATCAGTCACCGTTGGTTATGATTTTTCTTTAAAAATATAGGGGACTAGATCTATAAAAATTGAACCCCAATATATGAAATTGAAGGATGTGTTGCCTATTAAAGGGCTAAATCACAATCATTTTAGTGATTTTGAACTATGTATTGATGGGAATGGGATTTTATTCAAAAATTATTAACGTGTAATTAAATTATTTAAGGATGGAAGGATTATCAGACAAGGAGAAACCATGAATTAAATTATGTTTTAAATTGGTTATCCAACCAGTTTCGTTTATTTTTGTGAAAAATAAGAGAGTATTCTAGGATAGTAGATTATTGTACATCATTGAAAAATAAACCTAAGTAATGTTAAGAAACATTATTCATTTACATATGTTCTTAATATGAAAATCAAAAGTAATGATGTCTATATAACATGTATGAAAGGTAACATGGCTCAAAAATCTCACAAAAGGTTGATATTCTTTCAATAATACCATTGAATATTATTCACATTAATTTATGTGGTCACAAGAGGTAAAATTCTATAAGAGGTTATTTTTATTTTATCCAATTCATTTACTATTATAATCAAATGACCAATGTGATATTCATCGAGAAAAAGGGTGATATGTTTTAATTTTTTATGTGATATATTGAAAATGAGTTATGATGAGTCATTAATAAATTTATATCATACAATGGAAAGTAATAAACATGTAATTCATTTAAAATTCATATTTCTAAACATGGAATCATGAATCATTTAATCACACTATATACTCCCAAATAGAATTGTCTGGAAGAGAGGAATAATATATGAATTTCTTAGATGTGACTAAGAATAATGACTAAAAATAAATTTTCAAAATATTTGTGGAGAGAATATGTGTTTACTAATTTAAAAATCTAGAACCAATTTATTATATGACCTAAGATACATTCTACTTTTTATGAGATGTGGTACAAGAAGAATCCATATTTCTAGTACATAAATGTATTTTTTAGTCTATACTTTATAAATTTTAATGGAAATAAGATGGAAATGTATTAATAAAATGCTAATGAATGGGTCTTTATAGGATACCTATCAAGTGATTGTTGGTGAAATTGCGGGAAAAATGGATATAAAATATTTATTATTCTTAAGATGTTAAAATAATTGAAAATAATCCTAAATATGAGGTTTTCTAGGATAAATGTGAGGAAATTAAATATTAAAATAAGAATAATTTTGGAAATCAGGCCCCAGAAAAAGAACAATTTGAGATGAATGTTGTTTACATTGATTATGACCAGACATCCTATGATTTGACTCCACATAACTATATTTTTAGACATTATATTTTATAAAAACATATTTCTATACAAAATATAATAAGAAACCATGTGTAACTAGTACAAACTATAAGAATACTGAGAATTTAATTTCATACATTTCATGTATCACGGGTTGAACCAAGAACTATACCTGAATACACTAAACATGAATAATGGGTTTAATCAATAAATAACGAGTTAATACAAATTTAATATAACAATACTTGATAGTTAGTGTAAAGGACCAAATATAAAAATGTTATTTCCATAAATTGGGTGGTCATAAACAAAATAAATGAGAAAAGTGTGGTTATAAGGAATAATGATTGGATAATATTAAAAGTATACCCATAAATAGAATGACTAATTGTTTTCTGGATATTTTTTTAGTATCAATAATTGAAACAATTAATATATTTTTTTCTAATGGAAACACACAAAAATTATAATGTTTTTCCAATGGATATGAAATAACCCTTCTGAATGGTGATCATGTGGAAAAAGGATTATTTGAGTTACATGATGTTTTTTTCAAGATGTTGATGGTATTATAGTTTGTATATTGAACAATAAAATATATAAATAAACAAATGCCTATATTTTTGTACTCAAATATATTATGGTGGAATTAGGAAAAATGATTTGAAAAAGGAAATGTTGAACAAAATTTAAATATCAAGGAACTTTCCCCAGGTACACTGAATTCCGTAGTGTATGATGATGATATAATTTTTTAGTGAAAATATATATAATTGTGAGGAGTATAGTGAGTATATGTAAAATAATTTTGAGATGTATTTTTTTGAATAAATGACATTATTTTTGTGATTATAGGTTTTGAATTATATAATTACACATTTTTATTCCAATAAAAATATGCTAGAGATCAATTTATTATTTTTGGAATGAACAAATCAAGAGAAGTTTCAAGTGTGATATTATTTATAAAAAATTAGTGAAAAGTTAAAAATTGTTTTATATTTAATCAAAATGGGTTCAAATGATTCATTAGATCCTTTTTTTTATTTGATAGATTCAAGACCAAACATAGCCTATACAATGAAACATTCTGTTATATTTCAATGTGATGAAAGTGAGTGACACATGATTTCAATAAATATATATTTGAGATATATTAATGTCACAACAAACTATGGACAAATATAAAAATTTTGTAAACATATCAAATTTCATAGGTTCACCAATACATATTGGGTATGTGAAAATAAATATAGAATACTCACCTCAGGTGAGACTTTGATCAAATGTGAGGTCAATGTGAGATTGTATAAAAAAACAATAGTATGTGGCCACTACAATTGCATGAACACATGTATTATGGATGAGTTTTTTAATTAGTAGATTTATGTTTTTATAATTAAAGTTCATTGCTGATACGACTTCAAAATAAATGTGCAATAAATTTCTCAAATTGTACTATTCAACATTCTATATCCAAGAACATAAACATCAGGTGTCATTTCATTATGAAAATAGTTACCATTCTAGAATATATTTCTACCAATAATGATCATATATATATATTGCAAAATATATTTCAATAGAGAGGTTCTCTATGTTAAAGTTAAAACACCATATTCATCCCTCTCATTTCACTTTTTGATGTGTGGAAAATTAATTTCTATAGAGCTCTAGATTATGATGATAAAGGGGGATAAATAGTGACATTACTCATTACTAAAGAGGGATAAATTTATTGCAGAAAAGGGAGTGTTAAATACTTTTTCATTTGATGTTTTGAATATTATTATATGTGGGAGACATATGAATGCGATAAAAGGATATGAGAAATGAGGGGGAGTGCATTTATGTCACTTATACCCAATTTATTGATACTAAAGGACATAATTCTCTCAAAAACATGTCTTTATATAGTAGTGCGATACGAGAAACATATAATTAGATAAAGTCTATGATTTAATAATTCTTATGATATTTTATGAGCTTTTAAATATATCTAACAAAATTTGAAATAGTTCAATGATGTTTCAAATAAATCGAAAAGGGGAGGACCAAATTTCCATTATAGTTACAAATGATTTTCATTTTTATCAACTGATTATAAGATAAATCTAAAGGGGATTATTTTTTTTCAAGATATGAGAAATATTTTTTAGTTGATTATCTACGAATTGAAATTATTTTTACGTGATTCTATATTTATTTTACAAAATATAGAATTATTCTTGAGTCGTAGTTTTGGAAGAATACTTGAATATGAGTGTTTTTTCTCTGTGTACATGTATTATGGACATTATGGATGTGTCATTGGATGTCTATGAGTGCATGTTTGTGGATATTTATGATTCATTTATCATATTCTTATGAATCATTTTCAATATATAGTCATCTATTTATGAGCGCTTCCAATGTTGCTTATGTTTCATTGAGCACTGAGTATGTGTCGTTAGGTGATTTGTATATGACCTCAATCTTTACATATGTGTCTTCATAACTTATTTATAATTTATTCCTTTTTCAAATTTTTAATTTGAACTGGGTGAAGTGATTGTTTTCTAGAAATTATTTTTTATAATGAAAAGTAAAATTAGTGATGTAATAACTATTATTCAAATATCAGAACAACACATTTTAAATATATTCCAAAAACATAATGAATTTTTGACTCCAACATCATGAAAATAAAATAATCAAATAGTATAACTAAATGAGGGAGTATCAACGAATAATATTTCCAATTTTTCTAGTTTGAATAATAATGAAGGTATATTAGTGTGATGATTCTATGTTGGTATTTAGTTTCAAATTTAACAAGGATGTATTGAATTAATTCAATTGTAGTTCATTTTGATGTTTGATTTATTCAAAAACTGTGTTTCAAAAAGAAGTTGATAATTTAGTGTAATTTTTTCATGGTTCTTATGAAAGAAGTACTGAATATGATTTTTTGTTAAGTGTTTTAATAATATAATGAGTTTCTTTAATATGAGTTTAGTTTTGTGGTTTGAATTTGTTTCATACTAGAAGAAGTATAGAATGATAGTTGATGAATTTTCATGAGGTTATGAGGAAATAGTCCCTTGTGACACATTTTAATGAGAATTTCCAATGATAATATTGGAATATGGAAGATTATTTATCATTAATAATATTTTACATGGAAGTATTGAGACATATTATATTACACAATTTTCATAAATCTAAAAATTATAAAGGTATTAATGATGTAGATGAACAAAAAATATGTTTTCTCAAGTAAAGTGATTTTTCATTCCTTTAAAATTGAATCTAGTGAATATTATGATAGTTGGAAAAATAAAATATGAGCCACTCTTGAAAAAAAAATATGACTGAGATGAACAAGAAAAAAAGTAAAGAAGATAGCCTCATGCACAATGTTCAAGAACATATCATCTATATCAAATGGAGCACAACAATATAGTGAATGGGATCTATGTCTGCAAATGGGGAAGCCGACCAACATATGATTATTCATTGAGTGAGAAACATATTCTTGAATACTT
Organism: Viscum album; assembly: GCA_963277665.1. Taxonomy (NCBI): domain Eukaryota; kingdom Viridiplantae; phylum Streptophyta; class Magnoliopsida; order Santalales; family Viscaceae; genus Viscum; species Viscum album. Next base: position 1,297,843,946 of record OY728136.1, read on the forward strand.
TTTACGTCTAGTGATAAAGATCTATATATATTGTTTCTAACATAGCAGAATCATAAAAAGATATTTCTCATTTTAATTCTATTACATTTTTTTATTTATATTCTTTATAGAACAATGTGACTCTGGAAATAGATAATGTGATTTAATTCTGGTATAAGTAATATAAATTCACTTATTCTTGTGGTAAATAATCCATGGTTAGGTATACTAACCAACCATGTCATGGATTATTCCTCCTTGGAAGGATATAAACCCTTTAAAATATTTTTTTTCTTTGTATCTATATTTTCTCTATGACAGAATGAGGTAGTGAATACATATTTGAGTGGATGAAACATTAACTTGTTATGGAGGTTGATTTATGTGAATAATTTTTTTTTAAAAGTCCTCTACTGATTCATCCCCATTCTTAGGGGAGTAATATGATCCAAAAAACTTCACCACTTGATAAAATACTTATAAAATATTCTATCATTTTCATAAAAATTTATTATAGTAATTTATTGAAATTCCTAATTAAGGATTCCATATTTCTCACAAAGGTGTTAAGACTCTGTGATCACCAGATATTTTTTTAAAATATACTTAGTTAATAGGAAATGTACGAAGGTATTTACTCAATGTTTTTGTGGATATTTTTGCATTAGTTCACTGTAATTCATTCAAAAATGTTTTTATGGATGTTGAACAGGTAGTAGACTTCTTATTTTTATTGGAAGAAAAATATAAGTTGATCTGAGTTGAATTTATAACCACTGACTTTTTGGTTCCACATGAAATTTTGATTATCTATCCCCCTCTACTAATTATACGAGTTGTGAGACAATTTTATATGTCAGTTAAATAACAAAAATTAGCATCCAATGGTTTTCTTCTAGATCAAACATAATATTCATGAAACTGATGCAGTCTTCCACAAATCTCGTAACATAATTATTGTGGTGGTTGTTTCTTGGTCGATACTTATTCTATATAGAGTGATTTTAACTTCTTAAAAAGTTCCTCAAATTATGCTATAACTTTCTTCATTTCTTTCTATTCCTGTACTACTCTTCTATGTGGGACTCACTCATTTTTCCTCATGCTAACTATATTTGAATGTTTATTAAGAATAGATAAAAATAATTTCTATTTATTTAAAATTAGGAATCCTTCAGATAAATTATATATCACTGTCTTTTCATTAGGATACAAAATATAGTAAAATTATTAAATCTGAATAAAAAATATTAATACATTATGATGTAACTTCCTAAGATATTATTTAATGATATCATATTCATTTGTATCAAATTTTATATTAAACTATATAATATTTTAAATGATATTTTTTAGTACAATGATCATTGATGGTATAAAATACTTTTCTTGAGTTGTATTAGCAAGAATAACCAATGAATCAATGAATCTTGAAGAATAATTCTAAATTAATCATTTTATCTATCTTTTAGAGAAAATGGGAATTCAACCAATATTATTACATCATTACATACTCAATTATATTTTAATTATCTCTATAAAATTAATGAATTTAGAGAGTAATAAATTTTTCTGTAAACAACCAAACTATCATGAGTTTTTAATCACCATCAATATAAATTTGATCATATTTTGTTACAATAACAAATCTCTTTTAATTTAAAAAACCTCTTCAATATCCAAATAATATTTATGCAGTGAGTTATGTTCAAATACTATGAATTGAGTGAGAGGGGATTTAATTATCTATAAGAAAACCTAAAATAACAATAACATGAAAATATAAATAATGAAATAATAATCTAAATATAATATATGGTGAGAACATTATTTATATAATCAAATGACAGTGGATATTTTCTTATTTTACATTGTGTTCCCTAGAAAGGGAGCTAAAAATTTTATAGCTGAATGCAAAAATATAAATTATATATACATAAAAAATTTATAAATTTACATACCCTTAATCAAATTTATTAACTAACAAATAATATAATGAATGCTCAAATTTGGTTATATGAGGAACAAAAAAACCTCAAAAAAAGGCTATATTAAATATTATATTTTTTTATAACATTTTCATTATTCTAATTTAAAAACATAAAATAACACTAAAAATATTTAAAATATTTCTATAAAAGAAAATTTTAGAGTGTTGATTTCAAATTTTATTTTTTCCAAAAACATGATAAATCCAAAGAACATAAAAAATCATATGATTTAAGTATTTTCAACATGATAAATTTAATTTTCATCTATATATAACATTACAATCAAAATTACTTTAACCTTTCATTATATATAATACAATACACTTTATAATATTTTTCCTCACTTATTCGATAATTAATGTCAAATATAAAATAATGAACTCATTAAGGTTTGAATATTAATATGATCTATTTAATAAACTTAATTCAAAAGTGAATTTTTATAATAACATGAAGCAAATATCCTTTTATTCATAATTATATTCCATTTAATGGAATTTTTCACTCACGAAAAACAAGGATACAATCATCGGGGGTGGATGAAATTAGTAGGCTTGCAATAAAATTATGATGGAGATAACTTGAAAAATTCCATTCGATAATAAAATTAAATGGATAATAAAACCCCCCTTTAATTGAAAATTTTAAATCATTATGTGAAAAATATCAGGTCCATTTCCTTCATTTTCTATGCTCTCAAAAATTAAATATAAATAAATAAACAATAGTAATTTTATTTCATCAAAATATGAATTTCATTGTATTTATTATATATCCATCTTCTAAAAATAGTTAAAAAGATATTTTCCCTAGAGAAAATGAGTTTATCAATGGATAAAAAAAATATGATATTTCAAAATAGTGTTTGAAACAACATAGTCAATTCTATCGAATCATTTAGAACATATTTTCAAAATGTATTATATTTTTATCTTCTATTTTAAATTTTTTTGAACTCGTTATTATATTCTATATTAATATAACAATTATTTGATCGAAATTAAAAATAGATTTTGGTCATTATGACCAGAAAGTTCAGTTAGAGGCAAACCTCAGACCATTTATTTAAAATAAAAGAAAAGAAAAGTACATCAGACAGTCACAACAAGATGAGAACAACAGTTACATATCATAAAAGTCAAACCCATCTCCACATCCGTGATACACCATTTCCTCCACAGTAGCCGATTCCCACTCCGAACATTCATAATGTTTCCTTGGCATACTTACTTCGAAGATTGATCTTCTCCAAAGACAGGAGCTCCTTAGAAGATTGTGCAATCCGTTCAACCTTCCCACTAGAATCTCTAATAGCTATAGGCATTGACAAGTGATAATAGTCTTTCTGCAGCCTTCTTCGTGGTGGGTCAGTCTTCACTTTATACTCCATATACACTCTATTTTTGCAACCCTGAACCATATCACTATAGGAGGGATGATTTTCATTCTCACTATCAGAGCAGTTCCCCCATTTACCAGAAATGTGCACCACCCTATACCCATCCCTCACACCCTGATCCTGCTGAGATTGACTATTGACATCCGTCAAATTAAGGTAGGGAGAGTTATCGCCAGAATCATAGCCACCATACATGCCTTTTTCCATAGTACAATCTCCAACAGTTTTGTCCAGCAGTGAACCATTGTCCATATTTGCTTCAGGGCCCTTCTCAACAATATATGTCTTCACAGCCCCCAATTCTTGATCACAAGTTCCAACACTAGCTTCCCTTGCCTCAACAACCTCACATAATGATACAAAATTTTGATCCTAATGAATCCTTTCAACATGCCGCTCATGATCCAGAACCAAATCAGCATCCATCAGGCATGCAAACCGATTTTCGAGCTCAATATTGGATGCCTGCCTCCCAGGTGGTGCCTGCATCCCATCCACTGTCATCAAAACACCAATGTCATTAGTAGTTTCGTTGACAGGGGTTTTTTGATTCTCATCCTGCATCACCATCCCAAGCTCCATGTACTGGTAGTGTCTCTCATTCCCCTCTTGAGCTGGGTCATTAGGACCTGCATCAACAACTTGATCATCCTAGAAAACATTGACTACTGTAGATGCACTCACATTTCCAGGTAGTGAGAGTCCACACCACAATTTTGCCCACCCAGGTCCACATCTTTCTCCACAGCAACACAACTTCATTCAACAGAAATATCCCTCTCAACCATAGCACCCACTTCCCTTCAGGGGCATTCCATCAAAGAGGGAACCTCATTTATTGGAGTTCCAGCAATACCACCTACCTCCTTAACAGCAGAAGAAGGCTCACCACTAACCTTCATGGGATCAACCCTCCCCAAGTCCAGCTTCAACCTGTTGAATATATTACTGACCTTCTGTCCTGGAGGTTCCACCCCTGACTTCTTCATCTCAACCCCTGTGCCTAGAGCCCCACTGTCCTCTAAGTTCCCCACCTCATGCCGAGGAAGCATGGGTTGTTCTTCATGCACCCCCCCCCCATCAACCGAATCCTACCCCTATGTCCTCAAACTCCCCATAGCAGCAACTTCATGAGCAACCAAACCATCCCTCACCCACCTGTGCACCCTCCTGTTCAGAGAGCCATTTCTGTAGGCAGTGACACCATGACCCAGCCGATGGCACAAGATGCAGTAATCAACCCACGATTCAAACTTAACATCCTGCTTCCATCTGAATTCTTGCCCATCAGTAATCCACACCCAATAAACCGGCGGCTTGGAGACATCAATCTCCACACATATGTGAGGGCAGATGGGATGACACACAGTTTTAGTTTTGATGTCCGAGCACAGGTATCGGTCGACCATGTTCCCAAGCATAGACAGAATCGAAGGGTTTTGGAATGGGAGAGGAAGGCCCGAGAGACGTACCCAAATCTCTATATTTAGGTTATCCCACTGCATATGGAATTCAAAATTCCACCGAAGAAGAAAGAAAGGCATACCTCCACACCGTCGAGGAGCGTTAGACCACACCGTGATGAGATCATCCATAGACCCAAATCGAATCATTATGTGTCGTCGATTGAGGAGACCAATCACCGCCCAATCTTGCAGGTTCCAGGATTCAAAGACAAACCAATCAAAAGCGTCAAATGAGGGACAACGTTGATGAAATCGAGCCACCAGAGTCAGCTTAAAAAGATCCATGGAAGAGTTGAGTTTTGAAGGCGCTAAACAGAGTTTAAGTGCTCCATAGAACAAATTTGGAACTTTAGGGCAAATCGAGATGTGCGGGAACGTGGGAAAGAATTCAGGATTAGAAAAGGGGATGAAGGCAGGGAGGTGCATCTATGAAGAAGAACAAGAAAGAGCTCCTCCCTCCATTGGGGAGGGGGGAGGGAGGACCTCCATCGCCGAATCTAAGTCGTCGTCGTCGACCTTTCTTGGGGTGATAGATCATCCTTATACTGGTTTCTTGTTCATTATGATAATGATCATATTGTTTTCCCACGAAGAATCTTTATATAAGGAATTATGTTGTTGGGTGTCTATGAATTTAGAGAAGGGATAAAATATAGTGTAAATGGAAATGGATTTAATTTTATGTTATATTTAAAATGAGTATAATAAGATTTTATGAATTAGTATGATTATAATTTTTTTTGGAGGAGTCAGGTTTGGTGGAAAATACTCACAGTGAGTTTTTGAGTATTTTGTATTTAAATGATGTTGGGTGGTATATTTCAACAACCAGATGGTACACAATAGGCTATCATTGGGTACTCATTGGGGAAACAACTAGGATGATCCCAATGGTTTTATCATAAAACTCCCGGTGGGATAATAACTGGCCGGTGGAGGCCAACTAGGTACTAATTATCCCATAACTCTCTTTTTTATAAATGGAAAGGGGTATTTTTCACCTAATGATTTTAAGAATTCTTCTAGGGATTCTTCCTTTATTAGCATCAAAATAGGGGGATATTGACCAACCCTAATTCAATTACTCCCTCTCTCTGTCCATTATTCTATGAGGTTCATGCATATTTCATCATTCCAATCAAAATTGGTTTCTCCTATTCCTCATTCATTTATCATACTCCCTTGTCTTCTTTAATTTTTTTTAAATCCTGCCTTAGGATTGGATTTACCATTATAGGAGAGTATGATGGAATATAATTTCATTAATAGGGTCTTCATTAGTGGTTTATAGATTATGATTAACAAGATTGGTTTATTTCTATTTTTTATCATTAAAAATATGTTTTTATGAGTTATTCATAGTATATTGGTGGAATAAATAATCAACATAGGTTAAATATTTGTGTCTTTTCTGTCTAGTAGGTTCAAGTGAATGTTTCATGATATAACATCCTACTACGACATAACTGTGTAGTCAAGGAAAAATATCACATGACCTTATGTGTTTTAATCAATCATTAGTGGCTGTTGAGTATTACCAATTTTCTAATGATATCTTTTCAATAGTGATTTACCCTCTAATAGTATATCACATCAAAAATAATAAATTAATTTTCTCAATTACAATTACTTTTGGATACAAATAATAACATGATAAATAAATTCAAATAATATGTTGTAGTTTCACATATGATTCATACATATAATCATGAAAATAATGTAAATCCCAATTACTAAAACATAAAAATATTACTAAAAAGTGTGACAAAAATAATTTTTGAAACACCACCACATGGATTGAAATAAATAAATAAATACATAAAGACTCAAATACACCACTTGGCACCATCTCTTAGTTATTAATGCCTCATTTCATCACCTGAAATATCATGCATTCATTTTGTATGCAAATAAGTAGTGATTGTATAAGAAACATGAATGGATACTTAGCAAAATATACCAAAATCTTAAGAAACCCTTGGATATTAATGTAGTCATATATAAATTGTAAAAAAATATATTTGACTTAAAAATATTATTTTAAGCATGTAATTAACGTGTTATGTGAAAAGTAACTCACATAAATAATCACATTTCTATTTTGCCCAATGTGAAACATCCCAGGTAAATAAATAATATTAAATTTTAATGTTTATCAATATTTGTGAATAAAATTTTAATACTACTTTAAAGGTAATTCTATGCTTGATGGCGTACCCAATACGCAACAACGAGTTTCTTTGAAATCTTATGTTGCACACTAATAATATAATAATATTATAATAGTTAACGTCTAGCCGTTGTAATGGAGGGAATGAACAGAAATAACTAAAAAATGATTACATTTGTTTTTCAAATATTTTAACATTTATCCAATAAATGTTAGAAGCATAAAATCCAAATGAATCCAATTTTAAGAATAATTACTCTAATATTTTTAAAAGATTGTTTTACCGCCTTTTGATGGCGATCTTTTTTTTAATCAATATTTTGAAAATTTTATAAGCACTATTTGTCGAAATAAACTTATTCTTTATGAATGGGATATTGAAATTTACTTTGGTTAAATTTTTTGTATGTTTCTGACAATGTTCATTCTTTTTAATGAATAGTGAAAAATATTGCATTTTACATCAAAACTGCTTTTTCATCTAATTTAAATATATGGTTAGATTATCTTTTTAATTGATTTTAAAGTTTAATTAGAATATATTTTTACAATTTAAGTAAATGGTGGTCATTAGAATTAATTTCACTTTGAAAATGCACATAAACAAGTGCCAAACTTTTCATAGATATTGCTTCAAAAAAACCCGCTATTTTTTTGACAGCGGGAATTAACTATATGATTTATTAATGAAAATTCTATGTTTTTAATTTGTTAAAATTAAAATAATTTCTGATTTTGAAAAATAAAATATATATTAGTCTTAATTTTTGGTATTTTTCTGATAATGTTTTTTGTAATGAATAGTGAAAAATACATTTTTTAATTCAAAACTGCCTTTTCATCCAATTTATTTATATATTTAGATTGTCATTTTAATTGTTTTTAAAGTATAATTGAATTATTTTTTTATCAATTAATACAATTTTGTTCATTTTAAGAAATTTAACTTTTCAATTGGATGTAAAACAAGCCAATCTTTTGATAAATTTTACTTCATAAAAACCTATCTTTTGTTTTGACAACGACATTTACTTTTAAATTAATTAGTACAATTTATGTGTATTGAATTTTATGAAATGGATTCCATATTTGGAATCATAGGGTCCAAATTATGTAATTAAGACTCTTTTTTTTTGGACATTATGAATAGAAACGACGGTAATTATCTTCAATTATCGTGTTTAATTAGTAATCGGGTAATTAAGGGTAAGAAAATAATATCATAAAAATATAAAATGACCCAACATGTGTCCTAATGCTATTTTTGTTGTCATGACCAACCATGGGATGCCTTGTTCCAACCTTTGGACCCCATGGAATCACATTAGTGTGATAGTGACCTTTTATCATTTTTTTAAGAAAGGAAAATGTAACCAAAGTATGTAACACCTAAGTAAATTAATTTTAATTTTGTCTAAATAAATGATCTATGATACTATAAATAGTCATTTTAAAGCTAAAAATATTTCCTACATCATGATATTTTGTTTATAATATTTAGATATTAAATAAATTATTTTATTTATGACACTGTGATGATGCGGTGATTACCTCATAAATGAACGATTTAAATAAAATGAGAAGATATGGTGAAATATAAGTCTTACACTTGTCACAAACCTATTGGATGGGTGTATTTAAAAATTTTATCACCTTTTCCTTGAAATATATCCTTTAGGGACCTTTAAAATCCTAAAATCATTTTATAATAATGTAATATTTTATAACTTTCCAAGAGTGCCCCTCCTCTTCTCTTATAAAAGGCCCCCACCTCTACCACCTTACCCACACCTATCAAGCCTTTGGCTCTTCCAAAACATGCCCATTTAATCTCTCCACATCCCTCTCTTAATCACTAAAGCCTCACATTTGGCATAATTCTCTTCAAGAAACCCTTTTGGTTCAAACCAATAGGAGTTACCCGATTTAAAGGTAATGTCTTCACTTGTGTTCTTTTGTTTTATTTTGCTTCTCCAAACCCGTAAACTATTTTTATTCCTTTTTTTTTGTAAAAACACCAGTATCTTTAATATACTAGTATGTTTTTATGTGAAGTATTTGTGCTAAACTTACACACACCTCCGTATAATGGTTAAAGAACATACTGTTTCTGCGGATGGTGAATTACTGCCTCACGAAACGATGATTGTTTAATCATATCTTAACACCTTTCATGGTGGACATTATGATGTCACTGTATTTTATATATGATATATACGGTATTTATGTTTTCCATATTCTTTCGTATTTTATATTTAAAACATACCTTTATGCTTTTCATGTTGTGCAAATGCGATAATTTCATACGAGGAAGTGTGGACTACTGCCCCCTAAAGTGATGTGACTCATTCATGCAATACATGGAATGTATAAAGAATGAAATTAGTTAACTTATTTTACCTATAAAATATATATATATTATACTGGAGTTATAATATATATATCTCTCAATTATTTTTAATTCCATTAATATGTCAAAGAAATGAATGTAGCGTTCATGCGTACGTACGGCCTACCATCTCCATGAACAGTGCATCTCATTTCTTTTTATCTCCAAATGTTATAGAATAGTATAAAATGAATATATACTGGATATATATGATATTTAAATCATTATTACTACTCTTTAGATTATTTACTTATAACTACATGGACAATCATTTTCAAACAAGTTCATTTTTGACTCATGTACCAAACATCGACAAAAACGTCTGATATTAACTCACATTATTAACAAATTATTATAACATTATAATTTGTGATATTAACTGAATAAAAATATTTAAAGGATGACCTTAATCAATTATAAACTTATCAACATTTATTATTCCGGAATATAACGAAATGAACAAGAAAATTCGGACTTGAGGTAAGGGGTCCGACCCCTCTCTTTCTTTTTAAGTACTCTCTTTTATGACATTTCTTTTATGATAATGCTTCTTATATTTGGGGATGTTATTTTATATTAATAATAATGTAATTTTTATGTTCATATTATGAGTGACCCTATTTTATCTCATAAATCCATTTTTTGAAGTTTCAAGTGGCGCCGTTAGGCCGCCGAGTTTTCGTAAGAGGTTGTTCATATTACTTTTATTCCTGTGAGATTTATACTACATTTTCCACCATTTACTTTGAGTGGTGTATATACTTCCCATTATTATACTCTTTTTTTAATATAATTTCGTTTATGGGTATTTAAATCAATGTTGTATAGTCCTACTTTCATGGGGTCTACGTTTCGAATGTTACCCAAATCGGTAAGGGAACCTTTCACACTCCACTTTTTAAAAGACTTATTTTGTTTTGTCTTTTAATTTACATCTTTTTATGTTGGGATATGTTCCTATATATACTTATTGATTTAAATTTTATTTCCAAGTGATGAGATAACATTTTCTCTCTCATCAACTAATTTTATTAATTTTAAGGTGACGCAGTTAGGCTGTCGAAATTTACCAAGGGAACTTCTTAACCCAATTTCGATTTCTTTGGGTTCAACATGTAGTTACTGAATATGTCATCTTTTGAATATGTGTGAATGGCCTTTGATTGATTTACACTTAATATCCACTTATATTGGGTGTATTTATATTTTCCACACCTAATTATGAGATTGATTTATCCTTAATTTAAGGATACCTTCTTTATAAGGGATTTCATCTCATTTTACATTTCTATTGAGTCTTCATTGTTGTTATGCACCAATTCACTCTTATATGGTGTATATACTATCCTTTGAAATATTATATAATGAATCCCTTTATTATCATGATATTATAAAGTTCTGATTAAATTTGATTCCTCAATTATTGTATTCAAGTGTCTCTCATTTTGTTAAAAACCCTTTAACTAAAATATCATTTAAAATGTTTTAATGATTTTTTATTATAAATATTTCTCATTAATATACATGTTTTCAAAATGGTTTTAAATATTTATTTATATGGATATTAATGGTTTAAAATGTTAGAAGATTAAAAGTGGTATGGGACACTTTGATTCAAAAATATCTTTATTAAATGTTTTAAATTGTTTTGAAAATGGTTTTTAGAATGGATTCATTATTTCAATATCTTAAAATGACATATTGTTATTTCAATGTGGGAAGGTTATATTTCATTTATCCTTATGTTATGTTCTATGATTATTTTATGGTTCTTGGGCATTTTTTATGAAGACGTGTGGTTTCATGATAAACTAAGGGCAGGTGAGCCCGATATAGCTCTCCAATGCATTGGGTAACGCGAAGGAGATAAACATTACGGTTTATCCTAAGAGATTTAGGGAATATACAGTGATGGGTATTCCAAATGTAATCATGAGGGTTACTCCCTACATAATAATGTTATGAATGCCTTATGTTACCTTTATGCCTTTTGATTTCTATTGAGTTATGCATAAATCTTATGATTTCATGAGGTATGTTAAATTGATAATGTTTTATGAGTAAAATATGATTTCATTGATTCTTATGTATTAATGGAACAATGTTTTCTTTCTGTACTGTTATAACCCTTACTGTGCTTTTTATGCTCATCCCAAGTTTATGAAATGTTTTCACAGGACATAAAGTTGAATACGGTCAAGTATGGGATCAAGGAAATGTTAGCCTGTCTAAAACAAGGAACTAGGCATGACTCTTTTGTCCAAGAGTTTTTATTTTTGTGTATAAAAAAATGGATGCTGAGTAGATGCATCTAATTTCTAATCTTTGAGATGCAATAGTTATGTCCTAATTCTCTAAAAATCTAAACTTAAAAAGATCCTCAATGTGAATTATTCATTTAATTCAATAATATGTAATGTTTAAGGTCGGGTCCATATAGTTGGTATCAGAGGATGGTTTATATAACTTTAGAGGTTAGAGTGTTAAGTGACAAGTTGTGTATAACCACAATGGTTATTATATTAGATAGAGTCATTGTTATTTTTGAAGGTTGGAATGAGTTTTTGATACCATGGATAAGTATATATTAGTGTTTATCTTCCTCTTTAGTACATAATTATTTTTTTGATGTACTCGCACTGACATTTCTGGTTTTAGTAAATGGATGGATCTAGCAGGCACCAAAGGGACAATGGGTTTGAAGGAAACTGTGGTGGTTCTCTGATTAAGAGATTAGATGAAATGGGGGATTAAATGAGAAATATCGTGGTTATTATAAAACAACTATCAGGAGTCATGATCAACCACTTGAACCTCAGTGAGTTCTCTAATGCATCATGTATGAGAGAACTAACTCGACATGGAATTTCAGGTAATAATTATAAAGGTAACCATTAGGGTTTATATGATCCTTACTTTTGAGGTAATTATGGGTTACTATAAGTTATGATGGAATATGAATGACATGAGATAAACATGAGGTTAAATTATGTTATGGTTATTTTTGAATATTTTATCTCATTTTGGGGAATGTTTTAAGAATTATATAGTTTTGGAAAAAGGACAACACCCAGACCGTGTGACAACCCGTCGCGTTGGACAAAGCTACGGGAATCAAACCCACAACCAAAGTGAAACTGGTATTTATCGCCTACCACTGGACTACATGAATTCCCGGGTTATTTTGAATGATTTTTTTAGTTAGATGATTTTATGAATCAAGAGTAAGTTTATTTTAGGTTACCTATGGAAATTATTAACCTATCATGGAGGATATGTGGTTAGGTTAAGACTTTAAGAGCAACGAATATTATTTGGAGATAAATGTGAATTTGTACCTTGGGAGACTATGTGATTAAATCCTTCAAACATTTGGGTTTCAATATTAGTTGGGTTTACTTTTAAGAATTTTATGGATAGATGTTTATTGAATGGTCTTTGTTGAACTTTGGGGTTTTCTTGACAAATTTGGAGATTAGGAGTAGTTTTTCTTTTTGTAAAAAAAAATATAATATTAATATCCTTTTTGGGTATTATCTAATCTCGTACTAAACTTATTGGTTTGGTTTTGGTTGAGATCTAAAGACATGGTAAATATATAGTTCTCTTTTGTGTATTAGGTGATTCTCAAAAAGTTGATTATAGTACTCTTAATGTGAACAAGTCTTCCTAAATACTCTTCTTTTGGAGAAAACATGAGTTTGATTAAGGAATCTAGTAAAAGTGGAAAGTCTACGTGATAAGTAAGTATGTTTTATTATGATTTAGTTAAGCTCAAAAATAAAGTTCCTCAATGAATAGTAACTTAAAACAAAAATGTTTTCTATTAACTTTTCCTACTGGGGAATCGAATACCGTTTAACCCATCACAAGTTTGTGATTTTCTTGTGGTTAACTTTATCCTAGACATGTTTACTATCACTCTCCATCAGAACATGACCCTTTGTTTTCTCCTCCAAATCCATATTTTCATACTTGGAATCCTAGTATGGGTTAACTCGGGTGACCTTTATACTTCTCTCCCTTTCTTTTAAAGTGATAGTTTTACTGACTCTCGTTCCGATGTGGGACTTTCAATGAAGTTCCTAAGCCCAATTTTGAAATTGTGAGGACGCAATTCCCAAAAGGGTGAAGGATGTAACATCCCAAGTAAATAAATAATATTTCATTCTAATGTTTATCAATATTTGTTAATAAAATGTTAATACTACTTTAAAGGGAATGTTATGCTCAATGGTGTACCCAATACACAACAACGAGTTTCTTTGAAATCTTACGTTGCACACTAATAATATAATAATATTATAATAGTTTACTCCTAGCTGTTGTAATGGAGGGAATGGACAGAAATGACTACAAAATGATTACATATATTTTTCAAATATTTTTTACATTTATCCAATAAATTATAGAGGCTTAAAATCCAAATTAATCCAATTTTAAGAATAAATACTCTAATATTATTAAAAGATTGTTTTACCGCCTTTTGGTGGTGAAATTTTTTTTAATATAACTTCTGAAAATTTTATAAGCTCTATTTGTCAAAATAAACTTATTCTTTATGAATGGGATATTGAAATTTACTTTGGTTAAATTTTTGGTATGTTTCTGACAATGTTTATTCTTTTTAATGAATAGTGAAAAATATTGCATTTTACATCAAAACTTTGTTTTCATCTAATGTATATATATGGTTATATTATATTTTTAATTGGTTTTAAAGTTTAATTAGAATATATTTTTACAAATTAATTCAATGTTGTCCATTAGAATTAATTTAACATTGAAAATGGATATATACAAATGCCAAGCTTTTCATAGATATTGCTTCCAAAAAACATGCTATTTGTTTTGACAGCGGGAATTAACTATATGATTTATTAATGAAACTTCTATGTTTTGAATTTGGTAAAATGAGTATCATTTCTGAATTTGAAAAATAAAATATATCTTAGGGTTAATTTTTGGTATTTTTCTCATTATTCTTTTTTTAATGAATAGTGAAAAATATAGTTTTTAATTCAAAACTGCCTTTTCATCCGATTTATTTATATATATATAGATTGTCATTTTAATTGGTTTTAAAGTATCATTGAATTATGTTTTCATCACTTAATACAATGTTGTTCATTGGAAGTAATTTCACTTTTTAATTGGATGTAAGAACAAGTAAATTTTTTGATAAATTTTACTTCTTAAAAACCAGTATTTTGTTTTGACAACGAGATTTTATTTTAAATTAATAACTAAAATTTCTATGTTTTGAATTTGATGAAATGGATTCCATATTTGTAATCCGAAGGTCCAAATTATGTAATTAATATTCCTTTGTTTTTGGACAATCTGAATAGTAGCGACGGTAATTATCTTTAATTATCGTGTTTAATTAGTAATCGGGTAATTAAGGGTAAGAAAATAATATCATAAAAATATAAAATGACCCAAAAATGTGTCCTAATTCTATTGGTGGTGTCATTTCAGACCATTTAATCCTTTGTGCCAACCTTGGGACCCCATGGAATCACTTTAGTGTGATAGTGACCTTTTATCATTTTTTTTAAAGAAAGGATAATGTAACCAAAGTATGTAACACCTAAGTAAAATAATTTTAATTTTGTCTAAATAAATGGTATCTTAGAATATAAATATTCATTGGAAATCTAAAAACATTTCCTAAATCAAGATATTTTCTTTATAATTTTTAGACATTAAATATGTTATTTAATTTATGACACTGTGATGATGTGGTGATTCCTCATAAATGAACGATTTAAATAAAATCAAAAGATAGGGTGAAATATAAGTTTTACACTTGTCAAAAACCTATTGTATGGGTGGATTTATAAACCTTATCACCTTATCCTCGATATATATACTTTTGGGACCTTTAAATCCGAAAAACATTTTATAATAATGTAATATTTTATAACTTTCCAAGAGTGCCCCACCTCTTCTCTTATAAAAGGCCCCCACCTCTACCACCTTACCCACACATCTCAAGCCTTTGGATCGGCTAAACCCTAACCATTTAATCTCTCCAGATCCCTCACTTCATCATTGAATCCTCAAATTTGGCATAATTCTCTTCAAGAAACCTTTTTGGTTCAAACCAAGAGGAGTTACCTGATTTAATGGTAATGTCTTCAATTGTGTTCTTTTTTTTTATTTTGCTTCTCCAAACCCCTAAACTATTTTTATTCATTTATTTTTTAACAAAAAAAGTATCTTCAATATACTATGATGTTTTTATGTGAAGGATTCGAGCTACACTTACACACACCTCTATCTAATGGTTTAAGAAAATACTATTTCTGTGGATGGCGAATTACTGTCTCACGAAACGATGATTGTTCAATCTTCTCTTAACACCTTTCATGGTGGCCATTATGATGTAACTGTATTTTATATATGATATATATGGTATTTATGTTTTCCATATGCTTCTGTATTTTATATTTAAAACATACCTTTATGCTTTGCATGTTGTGAAAAGGCGATAATTTCATACGAGGAAGTGTGGACTACCGCCCCCTCAAGTGATGTGACTCATTCATCCAATAAATGGAATGTATAAAGAATGAAATTAATGAACATATGTGACCTATAAAAAATATATATATTATACTGGAGTTATAATATATATCTCTCTCAATTATTTTTAATTCCGTTAATATGTCAAAAAAAATGAAAGTAGCGTTCATGCGTACGTACAGCCTACCGTCTCAATGAACGGTGCATTTCATTTCTTTTTATCTCTAAATGGTAGGTAATAGTATAAAATGAATATTTACTAGATATATATGATATTTAAATCATTAATACTATTCTAGAGATGATTTATTTATAACTACATGGACAATCATTTTCAAACAAGTTCATTTTTGACTCATGTACCAAACATCGACAAAAACGTCTAATATGAACTCACATTATTAAACAATTATTATAACATTATAATATGTGATATGAAATGAATAATAATCTTTAAAGTAGGACCTTAAGCAATTATAAACTGACCAAAGTCTATTATTCAGGAATATAAAGAAACGAACAAGACAAGTCGGACTTGAGGTAAGGGATCCGACCTCTCTCTTTCTTTTTATGTACTCTCTTTTATGTCATTTCTTTTAAGATCATGTTTCTTATGTTTTGGGATGTTATTTTATATTCCTCATACTGTAATTTTTATGTTAATATTATTAGTGACTCTATTTTATCTAATAAATCCATTTTTGGATGTTTTAAGTGGCGTCGTTAGGCTGCCGAGTTTTCGTAAGGGGTTGTTCATCTCACTTTTATTCCCGTGAGATTTATACTACATTTTCCACCACTTACTTTGAGTGGTGTAAGTACTTCACATTATTATACTCTTTGTGTAATATAATTTCATTTATGGTTATTTAAATAAATTTTGTATAGTCCTTCTTTCATGGGGTGTACCTTTCGAAAGTTACCCAAATCGGTAAGGGAACCTTTCACACTCCACTTTATAAAAGACTTATTTTGTTATGTCTTTTAATTTTCATCTTTTTATGTTGAGATATGTTCTTCTATATCCTTATTGATTTAAATTTTATGTCCAAGTGATGAGATACCATTTTCTCTCTCATCAACTAATTTTATTAATTTTAAGGTGACGCAGTTAGGCTGTCGAATTTTACCAAGGGAACTTCTGAACCAAATTTCGATTTCTTTGGGATCAACATGTAGTTACTGAATATGTCATATTTTGTTAAAACCCCTTTAACTAAAATATAATTTAAATGTTTTAATGATTTATTCTTATAAATATTTCTCATTAATATCCATGTTATCAAAAAAAAATATTTATTTATATGGATATTAATGGTTTCAAATGTTAAAATATTCAATGTGGTATGGGACACTTTGATTAAAAAATCTCTTCATTAAATGTTTTAAATGGTTTTGAAAATGGTTTTTAGAATGGATTCATTATTTCAATATCTAAAAATGTTATATTTTTATTGCAATGTGGTAATGTTGTCTTTCCTTTATGCTTAAGTTATGAGCTATGATTATGTTATGGTTCTTGGGAATTGTTTATGAAGACGGGTGGTTCCGTGATAAACTATGGGCGGGTGAGCCGGATATAGCTCTCCAATGCATTGGGTAACGTGAAGGAGTTAAATGTTATGGTTTCTCTGAAGAGATTTAGGGAATATACTGTGATGGGTATTCCAAAAGTAACTATGAGGGTTACTCCCTAGGTAAGAATGTTATGAATGCCTCAAGTTACCTTTATACCTTATGATTTCTATTAAGTTATGCATAAATCTTATGATTTCATGAGTTATGTTAAATTGCTTATCTTTTTTGAGTAAAGTATGATTTCATTGATTCTTATGTATACATGGACTGATGTTTTCTTTCCATACTGTTATAACCCTTACTGAGATTTTTATGCTCATCCCATGTTTTTGAAATGTTTTCACAGGACATAAAGTTGAATAGGGTCAAGGATGGGATCAAGGAAATGTCAGGCTGTCTAAAACAAGGAACTAGACATGACTCTTTTGTTCAAGAGTTTTTATTTTTTGTGAATAAAAAAATAGAAGCTGAGTAGATGCATATACTTTGTAATCTTTGAGATGTAATAATTATGTCATATTTCTCTAAAACTCTAAACCTGAAAAGATCCACAATGTGAATTATTAATTTAATTCAATATTAAGTAATGTTTAAGTCCAAGTCTTTATAGTTGGTGTCAGAGGATGGTTTAGATTACTTTTGAGGTTAGAGTGTTAAGTGACAAGTTGTGTATAACCACAATGTTTATTATATTAGATAGAGTCATTGTTATTTTTGAAGGTTGGAATGAGTTTTAGATAACTTGGATAAGTATATCTTAGTGTTTATCTTCCTCTTTAGTACATAATGATTTTGTTGATGTACTCACACTAACATTTCTAGTTTTTGTAAATGGATGGATCTAGCAGGCACCAAAGTGACAATGGGTTTGAAGGAAATTGTGGTGGTTCTGTGATTAAGAGACTGGACGAAATGGGGGATTCAATGTGAAATCTCGTTGTTATTCTAAAACAACTATTAGGAGTCATGATCAACCACTTGAACCTCAGTGAGTTCATTAATTCATCATGTACGAGAGAACTAACTCGACATGGAAGTTCAGGTAATAATTATAAAGGTAACCATTAGGGTTTATATGATCCTTACTTTTGAGGTAATTATGGGTTACTATACGTTATGATGGAATATTAACGACATGAGATAAACATGAGGTTAAATTATGTTATGGTTATTTTTGAAGATTTTATCTCGTTTTGGGGAATGTTTTAAGAATTATATAGTTTTGGAAAAAGGACAACACGCAGACCATGTGACAACCCGACGCGTCGGACAAAGCTGCAGGAATCGAACCCACAACCAAAGTGCAACTAGTATTTATCGCCTACCACTAGACTACATGAAGTCCCTGGTTATTTTGAATGATTCTTTTTAGTTATATGATTTTATAAATCAAGATTAAGTTGATATTGGGTTATCTATGGAAATTATTAACCTATCATGGAGGATATGTGGTTAGGTTTAGACTTTAAGAGCAACTGATGTTATTTGGAGATAAATTTTAATTTGTACCTTGGGAGACTATGTGATTAAATCCTTCAAATATTTGAATTTCAATATTAGTTGGGTTTAATTTGAATAATTTTATGGATAGATGTTTATTGAATGGTCTTTGGTGAAATTTAGTTTTTGTCTGACAAATTTTGGAGATTAGGAGTAGTTTTTCTTTTTGTAAATAAATATAATAATAATATCTTTTTTGGGTATTATCTAATCTCGTGCTAAACTTTTTGGTTTAGTTTTGGTTGAGATATAAAGACTTGGGAAATATATAGTTCTCTTTTTTGTATTAGGTGATTCTCAAGAAGTTGATTATAGTACTCTTAATGCGAACAAGCCTTCCTAAATACTCGTCTTTTGGAGAAAATATGAGTTTGATTAATGAATTTAGTAAAAGATGAAAGCCTACGTGACAAGTAAGTATGTTTCATTATGATATAGTAAATCTCAAAAATAAATTCCTCAATGAATAGTAACTTAAAACAAAAATGTTTTCTGTTAACTCTTCCTACTGGGGAATCGAATACCATTTTACCCATCACAAGTTTGTGATTTTCTTGTGGTTAACATTCTTGTAGACATGTTTACTATCACTCTCCATCGGAATATGACCTTTTGTTTTCTCCTCCATATCCATATTTTCATACCTGGAATCCTAGTATGGGTTAACTCGGGTGACCTTTGTACTTCTCTCCCTTTCTTTTAAAGTGATAGTTTTACTGACTCTCATTCCGATGTGGGACTTTCAATGATGTTTCCAAGCCCAATTTTGAAATTGCGAGGACGCAATTCCCAAATGGGGGGAAGGATGTAACATCCCAGGTAAATAAATAACATTACATTATAATGTTTATCAATATTTGTGAATAAAATGTTAATACTACTTTAAAGGGAATGCTATGCTCGATGGCATACCCAATATGCAACAACGAGTTTCTTTGAAATCTTAAGTTGCACACTAATAATATAATAATATTATAATAGTTAACACCTAGCCGTTGTAATGGAGGGAATGAGCAGAAATAACTACAAAATGATTACATATTTTTTTCAAATATTTTTACATTTATCCAATAAATGTTAGAGGCTTAAAATCCAAATGAATCCAATTTTAAGAATAAATACTCTAATATTTTTAAAAGATTGTTTTACCACCTTTTAATGGAGAAATTTTTTTTAATTTGACTTTTGACAATTTTATAAGCTCTATTTTTCAAAATAAACTTATTCTTTATGAATGAGATATTGAAATTTACTTTGGTTAAATTTTTGGTATGTTTCTGACAATGTTCATTTTTTAATGAATAGTGAAAAATATTGCATTTTACATCAAAAATACTTTTTCATCTAATTTACATTTATGGTTATATTATCTTTTTAATTGGTTTTAAAGTTTAATTATAATATGTTTTTACAATTTAATTCAATGGTGGTCATTAGAATTAATTTCACTTTGAAAATGGACATAAACAAGTGTCAAACGTTTCATAGATATTGCTTCCAAAAAACCCGCTATTTGTTTTGACAGCAGGAATTAACTATTTGATTTATTAATGAAAATTCTATGTTTTTAATTTGGTAAAATGAACATCATTTCTGAATTTGAAAAATAAAATATAGCTTAGGGTTAATTTTTGGTATTTTTCTGATAATTCTTTTTTTAATGAATAGTGAAAATACAGTTTTTAATTCAAAACTACCTTTTCATAAAATTTATTTATATATTTAGATTGTCATTTTAATTGTTTTTAAAGTATACTTGATGTATTTTTTTTATAACTTAATACAATTTTGTTCATTGGAAGTAATTTCACTTTTCAATTGGATGTAAAAACAAGTCAATCTTTTGATAAATTTTACTTCTTAAAAACCCGTCTTTTGTTTTGACAACGAGATTTACTTTTAAATTAATTACAACAATTTATGTTCTTTGAATTTGATGAAATGTATTCCATATTTGAATCATAATTTCTAAATTATTCAATTAAGATGTAAAAACAAGTCATTATTTTGATAAATTTTACTTCTTAAAAACTCGTCTTTTGTTTTGACAACGAGATTTAATTTTAAATTAATTACTAAAATTTATGTGTTTTTAATTTGATGAAATGGATTCCATATTTGAAATCATAATTTATAAATTATTTAATTAAGTCTCTTTTGTTTTTGGACATTATGAATAGTAACGATGGTAATTATCTTTAATTATCGTGTTTAATTAGTAATCGGGTAATTAAGGGTAAGAAAATAATATAATAAAAATATAAAATGACCCCAACATGTGTCCTAATTCTATTGGTGGTGTCATGGCCGACCATTGGATTCCTTGTTCCAACCTTGGGACCTCATGGAATCACTTTAGTGTGATAGTGACCTTTTATCATTTTTTTATGAAAGGAAAATGTAACCAAAGTATGTAACACCTAAGTAAAATAATTTTAATTTTGTCTACATAAATTATCTCTTAGACTATAAATAATCCTTGTATAGATAAAAAGATTTCATACATCTTGATATTTGTTTTATAATTTTTAGACATTAAATAATTTATTTTATTTATGACACCGTGATGATGCAATTATTACCTCATAAATGAACGATTTAAATAAAATGAGAATATAGGGTGAAATATAAGTCTTTAACTTGTCACAAACCTATTGGATAGGTTTATTTCTAAACCTTATCACCTTATCCTCGAAATATATCCTTTTTGGACCTTTAAAATCTGAAAATCATTTTATAATAAAGTAATATTTTATAACTTTCCAAGAGTGCCCCTCCTCTTCTCTTATAAAAGGCCCCCAACTCTACCACCTTACCCACACATCTCAGGACTTTGGCTCGGCCAACCCCTGCCCATTTTATCTCTCCACATCCAACTCTTCATCATTGAAGCCTCACCATTGGAGTAATTCTCTTCAAGAAACCCTTTTGGTTCAAACCAAGAGGAGTTACCCGATTTAAAGGTAATGTCTTCACTTGTGTTCTTTTGTTTTATTTTGCTTCTCCAATCCCCTAAATGCTTTTTATTCCATTATTTTGTAAAAACAACAGTATCTTCAATATACTAAGACGTTTTTATGTTAAGTATTTGAGCTACACTTACACACACCTCCGTCTAATGGTTAATGAACATACTGTTTCTGTGGATGGAGAATTTCTGCCTCACGAAACGTTGATTGTTCAATCTTCTCTTAACACCTTTCATGGTGGCCATTATGATGTCACTGTATTTTATATATTATATATATGATATTTATGTTTTCCATATGCTTCTTTATTTTATCTTTAAAAAATACCTTTTTTCTTTTCATGTTGTGAAAATGCGATACTTTCATACGAGGAAGTGTGGACTACCGCCCCCTCAAGTGATGTGACTCGTTCATGCAATACATGGAATGTATAAAGTATGAAATTAATTAACTTATGTGACCTATAAGACATATAAATTATACTGGAGTTATAATATATATCTCTCTCAATTATTTTTAATTACATTAATATGTCAAAGAAATGAAAGTAGTGTTCATGTGTACGTATGGCCTACCGTCTCCATGAACGGTGCATTTCATTTATTTTTATCTCCAAATGTTATGGAATAGTATAAAATGATTATATACTGGATATATATGATATTTAAATCATTAATACTATTCTGTATATGATTTTCTTATAACTACATGGACAATCATTTTCAAACAGGTTCATTTTTTGACTCATGTACCAAACATCGACAAAAACGTCTGATCTAAACTCACATTATTAACCAATTATTATAACATTATAATATGTGATATGAACTGAATATTAATCTTTAATGGAGGACCATAAGAAATTATAAATTTACCAAAGTTTATTATTCAGGAATATAAAGAAACGAACAAGACAATTTGGACTTGAGGTAAGGGATCCCACCTCTCTCTTTCTTTTTAAGTAATTTCTTATTAAGTACTCTCTTTTATGTCATTTCTTTTAAGCTCATGTTTCTTATGTTTGGTGATGTTATTTTATATTCATAATACTGTAATTTTTATGTTCATATTATTAGTGACCCTATTTTATCTCATAAATCCATTTTTGGAAGTTTTAAGTGGCGTCGTTAGGCTGCCGAGTTTTTGTAAGGGGGTGTTCTTCTCACTTTTATTCCCGTGAGATTTATACTACATTTTCCACCATTTACATTGAGTGGTGTATGTACTGCCCAATATTCTACTATTTTTTTAATATAATTTCTTTTATGGGTATTTACATCAATGTTGTATAGTCCTTCTTTCATGGGGTGTACATTTCGAAAGTTACCCAAATCTTTAAGGGAACATTTCACACTCCACTTTTTAAACGAATTATTTTTTTATGTCTTTTAATTTACATATTTTTATGTTGGGATATGTTCTTATATATCCTTATTGATTTAAATTTTATGTCCAAGTGATGAGATACCATTTTCTCTCTCATCAACTAATTTCATTAATTTTATGGTGATGTCATTAGGCTGTCAAATTTTACAAAGGGAACTTCTGAACCAAATTTCGATTTCTTTGGGTTCAACATGTAGTTACTGAATATGTCATATTTTGAATATGTGTGAATTACCTTTGATTGATTTACACTTAATATTCACTTATATTGGGTGTCTTTATATTTGTCACACATAATTATGAGATTGATTTATCCTTAATTTAAGGACACCTTTTTTATAAGGGATTTCATCTCATTTTACATTTCTATTTAGACTTCATTGTTGTTATGCACCAATTCACTATTATATGGTGTATATACTGTCCTTTGGAATATTATATCATGAATCCATTTATTCTCATGATATTATAACGTTTTTATTAAATGTTATTCCTCAATTATTGTATTCAAGTGTCTCTCATTTTGTTAAAAACCCTTTAAGTAAAATATCATTTAAAATGTTTTAATGATTTATTATTATAAACATTTCTCATTAATATACATGTTTTCAAAATGGGTTTAAGGATTTATTTATATGGATATTAATGTTTTAAAATGATAAAATCTTCAAAGTGGTATGAGACACTTTGATTCAAAAATCTCTTTATTAAATGTTTTAAATGATTTTGAAAATGGTTTTTATAATGGATTCATTATTTCAATATCTTAAAATGTTATATTGTTATTGGAATGTAGAAATGATATCTTTTCATTATGCTTATGTTATTTGATATGATTATGTTATGGTTATAGAGAATTTTTTATAAAGACGGGTGGTTCCGTGATAAACTAAGGGCGGGTGAGCCCGATATAGCTCTCTAATGAATTGGGTAACGTGAAGGAGTTAAACGTTAAGGTTTCTCCGAAGAGATTTAGGGAATATACTGTTATAGGTATTCCAAACATAACCATGAGGGTTAATCCCTATGTAAGAATGATATGAATGCCTCATGTTTCCTTTATGCCTTATGATTTCTATTTAGTTATGCATAAATCTTATGATTTCATGAGGTATGTTAAATTTCTTATGTTTTATGAGTAAAGTATGATTTCTTTGATTCTTATGTATACATGGGATGATGTTTTCTTTCTGTACTGTTATAAACCTTACTAAGCTTTTTATTATCATCCAATGTTTTTGAAATGTTTTCACAGGACATAAAGTTGAATAGGGTCAAGGATGGGATCATGGAAATGTCAGGTTGTCTAAAACAATGAACTAGACACGACTCTTTTGTTTAAGAGTTTTTATTTTTGTGAATAAAAAATGGAAGCTGAGTAGATGCGTCTACTTTGTAATCTTTGAGATGTAATAGTTATGTCCTAATTCTCTAAAACTCTAAACCTGAAAAGATCCTCAATGTGAATTATTCATTTAATTCAATAATAAGTAATGTTTAACTTCGGGTCCTTATACAATGATAATAAAAATATCTGATATAAGTTATTGAAAAAAGAACCAAACACATGGAAAAAATCCATCATATCCCAAAAACATGGAATATCACTTATTATTGGGCCAACCACAAGTCCTAGAAAACCAATGGATATATATTGGATATATCATTTCAATGCCTAAACTAATACATCCTATAAGTGACCAAATACTAAAAAACATTATGAAAAATGTTATATAAGAACATCCTAGACACAAAATTATTTTTAACTCAAAATAACATAAATCATCCCCTATTTATACAACATTAATAACAAATTAATTTTTAAAAAATAGATGGAAACACGTTTATTTCAAAACAATATTTATTTAAATTACTAATACATTCCTATCAAGTGTAATTCAAATTGAAATCTACATTTTAGGGCACTTGTTGAACAACACTATTTAATCATTTTCATCTAATCATTATCCATTCTACCATAACATTACATTTAAAAAAATGAAAATTCTAGGTAGTCAAAATTAGTTTATATTATTAGGTTTTCATCATAAAAATCATTAAAATGCACAACTAGATAGTCTACTTATGTAGTTTTATTTATCCCTCCATATAAAAACATTTAGGTGAAATGTTTTTATTTCAATAGCTATACCCCAGTGGAATAACTTATATTATCAACATTTATTTCACAACAATTGAATAAAACTTATTCATTTAAAAAATGATTCTTATAGAGTAGACCAACACCACCAAAAATAAAATCCATTTTAAAATGTAACTTAGATCCTTTATAATGTCATCATTAATGTTTATATAAATTTATAGATTTATCTTATAACAATCCTCAATAATTCATCATTTCACACATGAATTTCAATATTTTCATCCCCTGAAAAAATCTATATAATATTAATAACATTTATTTATTCATGAAATAATATTTTAAACCAAATGAACTAATTGATCATGATACTTAACTCACATGAATAATTAAATTATAACAGTTGCGAACATTTCAAAAAAAGTAACATAATTTAATTCTTTGGAGTGAAGGTGGACACCCACCTCAAAATTGATGAATAATATATACAAATAAAAAGAGAAAAATTCCTTATAAGAAATAATGAATAAAATATATCACTATAATAGATGTATTTAAAGGAATTATAATAATGAAATTACTAAAAATTAGTTATTTTTCCTATTAAGATAATGATTTTGAATCTCTTTATAAGATGAATAAATTATCGTGATGATTCAAAATTCCATCAATAAATAGAAGTGAAATAATCACATAATGGTAATGTGGGAAAGAGATAGATCCTGTCAAGAGTAATATGTTTGAAGAACCACTTAGAAATGAGAAGTCTACAATTTAATCAAAATTTATCAATAAAGAAATGATGGAAATAACATTATTAAAAAATTAATTCGGAACATACCAAAAACATGATGAATAGTCATCAACCACTATGTGGAAACCAAAAATGAAACATACCAACCCAATCCATTAGCTAGAACTAGGTCAGATGTTCATTGAACTGTATGTGATTTCCCGAAGACACCAAATGGCTATAATATATTTCAGGGTCTTTATAAAACATTATAGGACAATTTTATTGAATATCAATCATAACCTAATAAGATAAAATACCATAATCCAAAACCATATATATGATGAATGACTAATAATGATATAACTCAAAGTAAAACTATAAAAATAAACATCAAAATAATAGTGATAGTGTAATAAAATATGACATAAAGATACCAGAATACATATAACACAATAAAACTGATGTGAATCACACCAAAGAATATAAGATTTAACTCCATGATCTAAATCTCAAATTGAGAGTGAAATGTCATGATGTAATAGTATAAAACTGTGATACCATGAACTTACATATGTCTCGGTAATCAAAATTTGAAAACATGCCAAATTTCTTAAGAAGAGGGTGAGTATAAACACCGTAAGTAATCCCTAAAGACTTCCAATCACATTCCACTAAGATAAGAAAATGTCAGAATATTTTATTAGATAGAATATTATTAGATAAAAATTATTAAAATTACAAATATATGTTCTATATATAATAACATTTGAAAAATATTTACCACTCTTTCTTACCAAATGTGATAACCATACTTTGTCGACCCTCACGTAGCTACACATGAATGAAAAACATGGATCTCCTTATACTTGTGAGTGATGATTCATCTTGTCACTAAGTCATCACTTGGTAATCCCCATTAGTGATGTAATATCCAACTATAACTCATGCCATGTTTTCATTATTTATTGTAGAAGTTATGACTATAATCCTTACTCATGAACATAAATACATGCCCTCCATGTATGCCATGTTTTCAATATAAACCATTTCTTTTGAAAATAAATTTGTTCCAGAATTTTATCAAACATATAATGTGACTCATTCAAAAACAAAGGATTGGGTACTAAATCCAAGAGTGATTTTCAAAAAAAAAGATGAATTTAATAAAAAGTTATTCAAGTTATCAAATATTTAAAATGGGAGGGAAGGCATATAATGATTTATGAAAAAGAATAATTATTCATAAAACTTATTGATCCACCCTTGAAACCACTTCAGTTTAATAGATCCAATATGAAATGATGAATATTCATATCATAGAACTTAAATATATTCATAATTGAATCGATATATGGATTTTCATAGAGAATATGAGTATATATATTGAGAAATAGAAAGAATGATGGTATACCATTGATTTCAAAGATCCAAAACACTTTGATTCATCCAAATCACCTTCTGGATCAATTCTATAAATAAGGGAGCCTAGGGAATATAAAGAGTTGTGATCCTAGGATAATAGGAGAAAGACATGTTTTTTGGGTGAAATATGAATTAAAATATTTTTTAATAGCATATAATTCATGTTACATGATTAGGCTACATGTTGTTTAAAAACTTATGCCAATTGTGTACATGATATTTTCTATAAATAAAAGTGACCCATTTTTGGAATGCGCTATTTGGAAAACATGTGACAATTTCTCCATGCATCTATCCATAAACTAGAGGGATGTATATTTGTTCCATACATTTCAAAAAATAATGTGGAAACCATGTGAATGCCATATTCCACATGATCTCAACCCATAAGGTTTTTCATGTGAACCAACATGGTTTAGATAAGCCATTTTACTGCCATGTTCCTACCCAGTGACTCCCAAATCCATTGTCATGGTTTCTTAGAGGCAGTTCATCGTTTCCACTACAAATACTCAAACCACGAACCATTAAAAACCCTTCAAAAAACACTTATTACAAACTTCAAAACTAATGAAACCCAACCCAAGTATTAAAAATCTTCAAAATAAATAATAAAATAGAAAAGTACCTAATACTAAGGGTGTTATATTCTCCCCACAGTTTTTCTCCACATCCTTGGAATGAGGGTAATTAACATTGTGTTGGACGGAATCCTACCACTACTCCAACATTTCCTTCTCATGTTCTCATAAGTCTTCAATAATCACACCATTTTTTCATAAGACTCAATCTAAACTGATTCATTTACCCCTTAGTTTTCTCTCCAACATATATAAAATACATATTATCACATGAACCAACATAGAATCTACATCAAGATCAATATGGTCCCATGAAATGAAATATGCCATATTGGGTTGGAACCGTTTAATATGAGATACATGAAACACATTATGCACTAAGTAGAACTATGGCGGTAAATACAATCGATAATCCATGTCAACAATTAATTAAAGTATATAAAAATGGTAAATGTATTGGGGAAGTAATATTAATTTCTTACAAAAATGGGGATTCCCTTTCCTTAAAGGTGGTTTTAAGACAATATGATAAACCACATCAAATGATAATGGTCAATGAATATTATCCATGTATGATTTAAAATGACTCTGAGCTATCACCATCATATTTCAGATTTCATGAATCTTATCTGTCATTTTACATACCATTTTAGGCTTGATAAGTCAAATAGGATATATTTCCACTGAAAAAAAGTGAAGAGTAACAAGGATGGACATATAAATCTTTGAAATGATCCATATGTTTCGAGTCCAAAAAAAAGATATTGTATTGGAACTCAACAATTGGTATATGTTCATACCCTAAGCTACAAAAATATATAACCCAAAATATAATCATTTCATCCAAATTTTGGATCTTGTTTCATGATTTTCTAGGAATTGGAGGATGATAATCTATTCTCATGGTAAATTGGGTTCCATGGTCTTCAGCATGGAATTTTAATATCATGATGAAAACATGGGGTCTCTGTCAATGATAATTGAAACTAGAACACCATGAATATTTATAACATCCCTAATAATTATTTATGAAATTTATTCCATCATATTGAATTTATGAATTGGGATAAAATGTGATGCATTTGTGAGCTAATCCCCAATCACCCATATGGAATCATGTTTCTGAACCATTCATGGTGGACATATTACTATATCCATATAAATATGATACTATATCCATATGAAAAAATCTCAATAATGCAACATACTAGCTAGAGGTTAGTACTATGCCTTATCCTACTGAAAGATGTTGAATCTAGAGATATACTAGAAAAATTTACTCTTCATTCATGTGAACTAAATCTATATTCTCATTAACTTATACATCTTTTCAATGCTATGATGAACAACCCATCGTGAGTGGTGGTAGGTAAAAGTATCTTCTCCTGATATGTTGGATGAATTATAATATAATATCAAACATATATTGTATAAAACCATCTAGAATCTGTACCTTAATGGTCACCCATTATTTAGTATTGACCACATGGATAAACATTTTGGATAAGATGTATAATAATATTGAAACCATTCAATTAAATCCGGAATAAAAGATGATGGAAAGGAAACTATAACTTCAACATGATCAACACGACCAAGATGTATATTGTCTATAACTAACATTAATTTCTACATATATGAAGAATCGTTAGATAAATAACTATATGAATTTCTACTAAAATCATCATCCATGAAATTTCCCTTTCCTGGTGTATAAATCAAGTCAAATTCAAACATATTATTACATTTTATCTATCTCCATTTAATTAAATTCAATTAACTTTGTGAGAATTCTTCTTTAAATTATTTTGAAACATGAACATCACAGACTAATCACTAAAAATAAAATTATGTCAAGTACTCAAAGAATTGACTAAAATACATAACGTCAAATAATGTATTGGGTAATTCTTCTCATGCACCCCGAACTATCATGAGCCATAAGAAAAAATATGATTTCCCTATATAGAAACACATCCCAACCCTGATCCAAATGAATTAATTAAAAACAAAATAACTCATCCATGCATTAGAAAAACCATGATAAGTATTTATATAAGATGAACCTTAAGCTCTAGAAAATAATTTTGGCACATTTTTCTTCTAAAAAAGGATAACCATTCCCTAAATAATATTTCATTGGTGTGTCACATCATAAAAAAATTATAAAAAAATCATTACTAATATCCTACTAAGCTAAGAAAAATATGTATCTGAACGAAATTCTATAGTAGCTTCCAAGAGATAACAACTACAAGTTTTTTAGGATCTATGGATATTTATCTTCCAAAAATGACTTTGAATATGAAAAATTCGTCTTTTATATAGTAATCACAATTTAACATATAATCATAAAGGAAATCTTCTCACAAGATACCCTAATACTACACCCACATTTTGTTCTTAATCATCATTTTTCCAAGAATACTCTAGATTATCATCAATGAATACCACCAAAAAATGTTGAATATGCCTTTTAAATATCTAATTCATCTATTCAATATTCACTTATGGTGTATTCATAAGACCAAAAGATATTACCATATATTCAAAATGACCATAACATCTACAAAATGTTATCTTCAAAATATCATCATTTTGAAAGCGATGTGGGTGGTATTGTGATCATAAATCAATCTTAGATAAACAATGGGATCCCTTCAATTAATCAAATATATAATAAATTTATTGAATAGTATATAAATTATTTATCATAATGTAGTTTATCCTATTATAATATTCAAAAATACAAAGGGTACCATTTTCTTTATAGAAAAAAAATAAATTGTGTTTCCCATGGAGACGTACTATGTCAAATTATCCCTTATTCATTATAACTCTGCTATAATAATTATAAATTACCTTATTATTATTGGTTCCATCCTGTAATATATATATAAAATAGGAAGGGTCCATGGTTTGATATTAATCAAAAATTAAACTTCTCTATCAACAAGAAACCTAAGAAAATTTATATGAATTTCAATAGGAATCAGTTGAATAATGGTTTGAACATATCTATGTTTGGATGTGTCAACAATTTCCAAAGTAACTATTACAAACTGGTAAGATACTTTTCAAACCATTAGTACCAATGTTCCAACTCTATTTGTATCCACATATTAATCCCATTTAAAGTGTTCCTTAATGGAATCTAATTTTGTGAAACTAACCTATCTTGAATAACTGGTGATGTGGGATTTGAAGGATGTTAACCAATGAATTTCCAAAATCATGTTGATGATATCCATAAAAAAATAGATAAATCCTGAAAACAAATTCAATCTCACTAATAATTATATAACACAATACATATTTTAAGGATTTCCACTCTTATTGATCGAGATGTATTTGTAGTTTTCATATATGAGTCAATATCTCAACATGAAAACCCATATGATAGATAACATAATAAGTAGTAATTGAGTGGGACACAGCCAAATCAAAAAAAGATCGCATAAGAGTTGAATCTAGTAGAATAGTACCTCACGAAATCAAAGTACCTGATTGATTCTCTATAAACTTGTAGTGAAAACCATACAAATGTATTCTCATTCCTCATGGTTTCTTTATACCTTAAGATATTTCATTACCTAAAGAGTTATGGTGTTTCTAGAATCACCCAATCCCTCTTAGTTATAATGATGAGAGTTGTTCTATAAAGTTAATCTTGTTGAAGCATAAGATGTCTGAAATACATGGGATATTTTTATATATATAATGAGATTAGAGCATTGCGATAATAAATCTAGAGAAGTATCATCTGGTTATAGTTTTATCAAGCATGAGTTGGAACCATAAAATAATTATTCATTTTAGAAAAAGAACCACATTAGAAATAAACAGGCATGATATTGATTCATGGAATAAATTTAACCAATTTTGTGGTCTATGTTTGAAGTCTTATACTACCTTGATAATATTCATACCTTATCTACATGATACCAAAATTAAAGTTAACACATATTCCCATGATGTGAAAAATACTTCCTCCCACTGGATTTCTAGCAAGATCCCTTCCTATAATTATCTCCCTATTATACACCTCTATATAATCATTAATATAGAGGATGTATATCTTAGATCATATAATTAGATTTAATCACTATTAAAATATTCATGTCCTCAAGGATGTACTAGCAGCAACTTTTAGAGAAAAATTAACTATGGTCGTAAACTAATTTTCATGCTATTTCATCTATAGATTCTTTTAATTTTGGATGAGGAAATATATTTCTCTTGATTTCATGAAAGTGTGTAGGAAGAATTTTTTTCAAAAAATTATTCAATTCTCCCCCCCTAACATGAGGCTTTTGTCAAATTTAGTAAGAAAAAATTAATCCCACAATTGGTTTGCATGATCGTCCAGTATATATACCACTAGCATGACATTCATCTCAGCCAGGGTACAAAGGATGATAAAATTTTGGATCATTTAGTTAATCGAAACTTCCAATTTTTCATGTACTATGTCCCACAAAAATAATAGTGGATTGTTTTTGGGAATTATGTAGAATGATCTACTTGTCAAGGTTCATTATTTTGATTTAATTTTTCAAGTATTGAAAAGATTTATAAATGATCGCTCTAAAATTTTCATCCACCTATGGCCCTTATGGGACCACATTTTCCATATCCTATTACATATGATTTATATTTTTCCTACCCAGTTCCATTCTATATAAAAATAATAATAAGGACATATTGATCGATAACTAGAAACCGAATTCTTAAAAAATCAAAAATCACAAAAGCAGCAATCATTACAGCCCACATCGAAAAACCATTACATGTTAACCATTTTCCAAAAATTCCAAAACATTATATTTATAATATAACCTTAATGGGATGACTCAGTATTAATGCATGATATGATACACTCATCGACTAAACACATTATGATGAGGTGGACACACACCTAGAAGTTTCATAGAATACGTTTCTACCCAAAACTCTTTGGGGATCTATATTTCATCATAAAAAGGTTTGCTACATCTTTTATTCCAAACATTTAATGTTTTAATAGTCCTATCTACCTATTGTTAAACCAAAATAAAGACAGACCAAGAAAGTCTAATACTATTTTTAACATCCTTCCCCACCCCATTGGTTTGGGAAAAGTCAAAGAAGCTAATAACAGTAAGTTTCATCCCCAAGATACTAAAATAATGAAACAAAGACCATGGTCTTGATAAAACATTGTGGGACAATTTTCCATAAACATAAAAATTATTTTCACTAGATAAATATACAACAACAGAAACCAATTATATGATGCATGCATAAGAATGATACAAATCAAGGTAATAAAAATAAAAATAAACATAAGATTAGCAGTGAATATGTAATAAAATAAAGCATAAAGAGACTAAAAGTCATTTAATAAAGAATTACCTATTTGGAATCACTATAAATGATCTAGGAGATAACTACAAACTCCTAACATCAATCTGAGAACGAAATGACATGAATCACCATTAGAGAATGATACACCTTTAACATACACATTCATTAGTATAAAATATCTCCAAACACACAAAATATCCTAAGGAGAGGTTGAGTATAAACTCAGTTGGTAATCCCCAATGCCATAAAAACACATTGCAATAGACCAAGAACATGTTTTAATGTTTTATTAAAGTTAATAAACCTATATAATTGTTAATAAAAATCCATAGATAAGTCCCGTGTATAAAAAAAATAAACAAAAATTTTCAACATTTATAACTACTTGGAATAATCATCCCATGTCCATAAAAACACTCACACACATGCATTCATACAATATAACTCCCAATTCTCATGACTGGAAAGTCATCATTTAAACAAATCATCACTTGGTGACCACCATTCAAGGTTGAGCATAAAAATATAAACTATCACATATTCTCATTCTTGATGGGGGTACATTCAACCATGATATATCCTCAGTCACATAAACACACACCAACCACACATTCCATGTTTTAAAAAAACCATTTCATTTGAAAAATATTTTCATTCAAGAATTTTATCGAACACTTTATGGGTATCATCTAAAACCGAAGATTTAGGTACTAAAACCAAAATAGATTTCCAAATAATGATAAATAAATTTGTTAATATAAATTATTTAAGTTATATAATTAATAGAATGGGATTTAAGTCAAATACCTTACACTGGTTGAATAAAATAAATAACAACTCACAAAACATATAGGTTTGGTCTTAAAACCTCTTCAATTCAATAGAGCCAATGCAATCTCATATAAATAAAAATCATAGGACATGTATCATTCTATAGTAGATTATATATATGGATTTATGAGATATATTATAGTCATATATAGAGATAAAGAGCAATAACATTTACATATAATTGATTCCAGAGATTCAACTCACATTAATTCATCAATATCACATTCTAGATCAAAGGAAATCACTAAGGGATCCTAGAGAAAACATAATATTGATATCTTGTGTTAATAGGGGGGAAAAAGTTTTTCGAGGGTGAAATATGAATTAGACATGTATTTTTAGATCATATAATACATGTTTCATGGTTAGTCCACACGGTTTCTCAAGACTTGTGCAAACCATATGCATGCTACTATCTCCACACGAGAGAGCCACATAGTTGTTCTGCATGATTTAGAAAACGTTGCACCAACCATGTGCTACTACTATTCATAAACTAGAGGTATACATAGTTATACCACGTATTTTGTAAATATCTACATCAACCATGCACATAACACTATCCATAGGCTCTAAAAGTCATAGTTTCACCTGGGTACCCACAAGATTTAGCCAAATCATTCACCAACCATGGGCTTTCCATGGAACGACAAAAAAATTTATAGTTTCTTTGGGATAATACATTTTTTCCAATGATAATTATGAAATTGTAAACTATTAAAAAAATTAAAAAACAATCCAAACCCATTCTAAAAAACCCAAAACTCAACCAAAGTATTAGATAATGTAAAAATAAAAAATTATAAGAAAAACTACTTGAAATCCATGGTATTATTAGTATTATTGTGTCTATCCCCCACCCTCCCAGAGACATCCTTTTAAATAAATTAGAAAGGACATTCCCCATTACATGTTTATATGTCATTTTTAATCTTTAAGATTTCAAATTTTTAACCCTTACCGCCTATTATATATATAAATCCATTAATAAAATATATATAGTTAATTCTATTATTGTAAGTGAATACCAAGAAATTCTCATAGAACAAATAATGTTTCCAAATTTTTGGGACATGTATAACCATGAAAAACATACGATCGTGATTATTGGAATTATTATCATGTTACCTAAATAGAAAATCATTTTCTAATAATCTATTAGTAATAGACATGAAAAATGATTCTTAGAGAAGTCTCAGATCAAATGAAATGAATATTTTTATGAAATTTTGATTTAGTACTATATGATGATAGGATATATAGAACCATGTTCCAAAAGTAGAGGCATACAGCCTTGAATGAAAACCTTCATAAGTTATTCTATGATTTGATATAACATGTGTAGTAGTAACTATGTTGAGGCATAAGAATAAGCTATAGTATTTCAAAGTAAATGTAAAATTCATTAGAAGGAATATGTAGTATTTAATGGTTTGGATATAAACTATTCATCAGAACTTAATTTTTGTGGTAGTTATTTTTATTAGAAGATGGTGGTGGCCTTGAATAAGAAGGGGGTAATCTATGATGATAGGAATTTGGTTTCAACTGATCAACCTGTTGGATTTTTTTATATATAGGTTAGTGGAATTAATTATTTATGTAAGATATAATTTTTATCTAATAACTATATTTCTAATAAAAGTAATGTATTTTAATATATATATATATAAATAACAAGTGAAAAAATGTAAATCACTTGAGTTTTCATTTCATGTATGTCTGTTTCCACTTGTGTGTTTGAGTTATGAAAGTTTTGTTTTTATGAGTGTCTGGTGATTTAGTGCATCGTAAGGGTTCTTGTCTTCCAAGTTGTGCATACACTGAATTTTGGTGTCTCTATATTCTACAAATTTTCTAGAATTTTTTCTATAAGTGATGTTATATAGGTCTTCTTTTAAAATATGGTAACCCTTTGGTGAAACAAGTGGTAGCAGTTATTTTTGTTTAATAGGTGTTATCACAGTTGGTTTTGGAAATAGACTCTTTGATAAAACATATTCTGTTTATAATTTATTTTCAATAGTACAATTATTCCAATGTTATGGAATTAGAAGAGGGAACAGTTCTTATTGAAAACTTTTGTCGGATAGATGTTAGATTCTGGAGGAATAAAATGATGTCTTACCTAAATTATAAGGATATTGATCATACATTAATGTGAGTGAAACTATATGTGAGCAGAATGGAGAATTAAGTACATATATTCTATATCTTATTTGATTAATATTAATTTATTAAATTTATTGTCCATTCGAAAAACATATACTTAATTATAAAATTATTAATGTCCCACTTTTAACATTTTGAAGCATTTTTATTTATAATTATTTATTAAAATCATCCTTCTTCATTATTTACTATTTTATATTTCATGAAAGTTTATATTTGAAAGTTTCAGTCCTTTTACATTGAAAATGGTTAAATTATTTATTGAATGTTAATCAGGATATAAATATCAATTATTTTCAATATATAATATTTATAACTATCTAAAAAAGTTATATATATTAAAATTAATTACACTATTCATGGAAATAGTAATCTATACGTACACGTGAACAATGTTTTCATGATTTAATGAAAATAAGTAAAGAAAAAAATAATATTTTATCATTTTGAAAACCGAATTATTTAATATATATAATATATATTTATCAAATTCATCATTATATCCTTAAATGTGAGGCGATTATAGAAAATTAATTATATCACTACATGGAGGCGGTAGTTCACATGTATACACGAGTGATGCCATCATTTCCCATTTTATATAAAATAGTTGAAATTGTTTTCTCCATAATCGTAATAATATCCTTAATATATTGATGATAACATATTCATCATTTTATGACGGATAAAATATATTTAGTGATGGTGGAAGAAAAAAAATGAAAGAGGTCGATAAAGATTTACACTACTTTTTTGTTATACCACCTTTGTCTTATACCTTTTGTCATAAAATATTCGTCATAAGAGAATATATTGGTAAAAATATGGATTGAAGGATTATATAATGTTTTTGAGTCGGTTATTGGCAGATCTATAAGGCATAAAATTCATAAATATGGGGGGAGAGAGTAGGTTCTCTTTTATTGGTGAGGAGATGATACATAGGGAATTAATTAAAAGATTTAAATAATATAGTACCGCATTCTTGTGAAAGTAGATAAAAAAGGAAAATAGTTTAAATGTTGGATAATATACTGTCTAAATACCTCTAATGGATAATTATAAAATTTTAGGTGTTAATAATACCCATATCACAATTCTTACTCTTGGAAAAATCGTTTCAACATAACCATAGTGACCGAATTTTAATATTTTTAATATTAGTTATGGCCCAAAATGAAATTTAAATCAATAAAAAAAATTTAAATGTTGATACCAAATATTTATACCATTTTTTAAAATTAAATTCATTAGTATTTCTAAAATTAATTTAAAAATATGTATGAAAAGCACAACAAAAAAACTTTAAAAAAAGGCATTTTAACCATAAAAATAAATTTATTTTAATTAATTCCCTAGTAAAAACAATTAACAAATGTTAAAATATCAAACAGATTTTATAATTTATAAATTTCATTAGAAACATTAATATATAAATTTATATTTAATATATTAAGATAATAAAACTTTTCACATATAAAATTATTTTTCTAAAACAATAATTATTTTTACTATTAAATGATTTTATTTCCATTTATTACCATTAGATAACTAATTTATGAATTATTATTCATTTTTTAATATAAATTATCAAAATATTCCACTCAAGTAATTATTTCAATAGTGATCAATTTAATTTTTTAGATAAAAATACATAACATGTAGAATGTTAAATTTGATAAAAAAAATATGGATTTTAATCAGCAAATAATTTCATATAAAATTTAATGATTATTTTATAGAAATTAATCAAAATATTTGAATTTAAGAAAAAAGTAGTATATAAATTTCATATTGTGGTTTATAATATTCATACCCTTTAATCCCTTAAAAAGGCTATAAAGTCATACTCTATCACAAGTTTTTTTGGACTTGGGGTTGTAGTAAAAGATAATATCAAATACGTCAAATGTACTTAAACTAAATAATTTCAAAAGCATGTGGTATTACTTTATACCCCCCATAAAAATTTATATTCCATTAAAATTATATTACTTTGATATAGAAAAATTATTATATGTCTTCTTCATCACTTATTTGTGTTTCCATGTAGATTTCACGAATTTATGATCCCTCTAAAGATATTTAACCTAAAGAGTTGACTTGTTCCATAAAATATATCTCTATGACCCAAGATTTCATCTGGTTGTTCTTCACAGGAATGATAATGCTCAATTGGTAGAACCTCTTATTTCATTATGTGTGAATGATTAAGTATTTTCTTCTTCTGGAGAAATAAATGGATCACATTTTGAACTAGAGAAAGGTTTGTTGGAAGAAAAAAGTGATAATATATTTCACCTACTCAATCAATAATCTAAAAGTGAAAAATATATGTAGGGGTCATAATTCCATTCTCTCCAAATCACATAGTTTTATTCAATGGAGAAATCTTTAGGAATATCCTCCCACTGAATTTGAATTTAATATTTATATAATTATTGTCAACACAACTTTTCTACCGACTTTAAACTGACATGTTGTGTTGCTGATTATATGTGGCCTTGTATTCCATTTCATAAGATATGTTATGTCCCAATAGATTTATTTATCTAAATTAATCCATCCCAATGATGTTATATACTTCCACATAGGTATTCAAAAGGATCCATCTGAATAATCAAGTGGAAGATATTGTTTTAGGATAATTTAACAAGATGAAGGTGATGATACCAAACACCTTTTAAATATAGGCAACATGATCTTAAATATCATATAAGGTTTCAATGGTTCTCATAGACTGATAATCTATCTATGGATAAAAGGAATTACAGATTCACTACTTCATATCAACATCTTCCTAAAGATTTATCTTGAGATTTGAGGTAAACCATAGATCTCAATCAGATACAAAAGAATGTGAAACCCCACACAACCATAATAATTAATATATAAAATAGTAATTTTATCATGTAATTTTATCTCTATTGATGACCATTACATAACTAATGTATGAATGATTATTCATTTGTAAATATAAATTATCAATATATTCCATTGAAATAATTATTTCAATATTTATCAATATTATTTTTTAGATAAAAATACATAACATGTTGAATGATAAATTTCATCAGAAAATATGGATTTTAATTGTTAAAAAATTCATTAAAATATAAAGATTATTTCATAGCAATTAATCTAAAAAAAAATTTAATTTATGGAATGTTTTCTATAAAAAATTCCTAATGTGGTTAATAATATTCATACCCATTAATCCATTTACTAGTCTATAATGGTATAATCAATTAGGATTTAATATAGACTTGGGGTTGTAGTAAATTAATATTCCAAATACTTCAAATGTATTTAAACTAAATACATTTAAAAGCATGTGGTATTACTCTATACCCCCATCAAAATTAATTTTACATAGAAATTATATCACTTCGATATAGAAAAATTAGGATATGTCTCCTTCATCACTTCATCGAGTTTCCATGTATATTTCTTGGATTTATGATCCCTCTAAAGAAATTTAACCTAAAGAGTAGTCTTATTCAATAAAATTTATCGCTAGGATCCAAGATTTCATCTGGTTGTTCTTTATAGGAATGATCATGATCAATTAGTACATCCTCTTAATTCATTATATGTGATGGATCAAGAATTTACTTCCTCAAGACAGATAAAATGGATCACATTTTGAACTATAGAGTGGTTTGTTGCAAGAAAAAAGTGATAATATATAGCCCCTACTTGATCATGAAACTAAATGTTAATAATATATATATAGGGATAAAAATTCTATTATTTCCAAATCATATAACCTTATTCTATGGAGATATTTTCTTGAATATATTCTCACAAAATATGAAATCCAGATTTTGATAACGATTTTCAAAATTACTTTTCTATCGACTCTAAACCACCTTGTTGTGCTTCTGAGTATATCTAGCCTTGAATTCAATTTCCTAAGATATATTATATCCCAATATATTTATTTATCCAAATTCATCCATCACATTGTAGTTCTATACTTATTTATAAGGATTCCTAAGGATCCATCTGAATACTCAAGTTAAAGATATTGTTTAATGATAATTTAACATGATGAAGGGGATGATACCAAACACCTTTTAAATATAGAAAAAATGATATTAGAATATCCTATATGGTTTTAATCGTTGTCATAGACTGATAATATATCTATGGATGATTGGAATTACTGATTCACAACATTGTATCTATAGTATTCTAAATACTTCTCTATATATTTTAGGTAATCCTTAGATCTCAATCAGATACAATATAATTTGGAACCCCAAACAACCATAACACTTAATATATACAATGGTAATATTATAATGTGATAAATCTTATCTAATAGTAATTTTTTATGAATTTTTATGTGTATCAAATACATCATAAATAACATTATTTATTGGAATTAATCAAAAAAACTAAATTTAGAAAATAAATTCTATATATATTTCATAATGTAGTTATTAATATTCATACCCTTCAATCCATTTACTAGGCTATAAAGCTATACTCAATCACAAGCTTATATAGACTTTGTGTTGTAGTAACAGAAGATATCAAATATTTCAAATTTATTTAAACTAAATATATATAAAATCATGTGGTATTACTTTATACCCCACATAAAATAAAATATCCATTGAAATTATATGACTTTGATATAAAAAAATTAGGATATGTCTTCTTCATCACTTGTTCGAGATTCCATATATATTTCCTGACTTTGTGATCCTTTTAATGAAATTTAACCCAATGAGTAGTCTTTTTCAATAAATTTATCTCAATGATCCAATATTTCATCTAGTTGTTCTTCATAGGAAAGATCATAATCAATTGGTAAAACCAATTTTTCAATTATGTGTGAAGGATCGAGTATGTACTTCCTCAGGAGAGATAAATAGATCACATTTCGAACTAGAGAGTGGTTTGATGGAAGAGAAATTTGATAATATATAACCCCTACTTGATCAGAAAACTAAAATTGAACAATATATATTGGGATCAACATTCCATTCTTGATAAATCACATAAACTTATTCGATGGAGATATTTTCAATAATACCTTCTCATTAAATTTTATTTTCCGATTTTGATAAAAATTGCCAATATAACTTTTCTGTCGACTCTAAATTTCCTTATTTTGCAACTGAGTATATCATGACATGTATTCTACATCCTAAGATATCTTATATCCCAATAGATTTATTTATCCAAATTCATCCATTGCATTATAGTTATATACTTCTATATAGGGTTTCATAAAGATAAATCTAAATAATAATGTGAAATATATTGTTTTATGATAATTCAACAAGATGATGTTGATGATACCAAAAACCTTTTAAATATAGAATAATGATCTTATAATATCTTATAGGGAATTAACGGTACTCATAGACTTAAAATATATCTGTGGATGATAGGAATTGCAGATTCAAAACCTAGTATCTCGATATTTCTAAATACTTCTCTAGAGAATTGAGGTAAACCTTAGATCTCAATCAGATACAATAGAATATGGATCCCCACACAACCATAACACTTAATATATAAAATGTTAATATTATCCTCTGATAAATCTTATCTAATAGTAATATTTGTTTTGAATTTTTATGTGTATCAACTACAACATTAATAAAATTATGGTCATTTTAGGGTCTGTTCTTTTATAGTCTATAAACATTGGAACCTTTGTGATCTTCATCATATATAATAATGTTTGATCCTTTTTTACTCAAATCATCAACCATCATGTTTTCTTTCTCATGGTGGTAATGTATTTTGCAATAATAATCATTAATCAACTCCAACCATCTTCTTGAGTGCATATTTAGATCTTTTTGGGTGAATATATACTTAAAACTCTTATGATCAATATATATGTCACACTATTACCACAAAAAACTGACTCTATACCGTTTATTATAAATTACCATTTTTAAAACCATGTCATGAGTCTAGTAATTTTTCTCATGAACCTTCAATTAAGGTGAGTCATAACCTATAACCATATCATTATATGTAATAACACATACCAATATATTATTATATATGTCAATTTAAATCATTAATGCTTTTCCACTATAAGGTAGTCTGTCTATAGCTCCAATGACAAATTCTCTCTTCATTTCCTTGAAAATTTCATCACATTCATCAATAGAAATGAACATAAACCCTTTAAAATTAACATACTAATTATATTATATAACCATGAGATATTATTCAAAAATCATTTATATTATCTTGAAAATCAGGGAAATTTATAGATCATATCTGTATTGCTTGGTCTGGCCCATTGTTCATTAACATTAATCTTTTATGGATCCATTGATATACCCTTTTTTGTGATTATATGACCAATAAATGAAACATTATGTATACAAAATTTATACTTGGTAATTTTTTATATATATATTATCCTTAATTAGGGCCTTCGGATCAATCCTAAAGTCATCTGTGTGCTCTTTGATTCTCTTTGAATATTTTTGACTATCGTCTATAAAGACTAACACAAACTGATCAAGGTAATAAATAATGTCTATATTCACTAAATCTAAAAATATAATTGTGTAATTAGTAATAAAAAATGGAATCAGGATAAATTAATATTTTTTATACCCTTTATTGAATGATATTTTGGTTATGTTTTCATTTTTTTACCCTCAGTCGATATTATCTAGAATAATTCCCAAACTTTTAGAATATCTTTGTCCTCCTAATTGATAAAAAAAAATCATCAATATAGGAAATGGGATATTTATTCTTTATTTTGTTCTTGTTTAGTTCTTGATAAAAAATATAGTCACATTAATCCATCTTTATTCATTAAAAAATAACTAGTGCACACCCCATGATGATTCACTTGACCAAATGAATCACTTATCAATATTATCCAAAAGTTTTTTTTTAAATTCTTATATCTCAATCAGTTATATTATATTTAAAGTAATTGAAATAGGTATAACAATATGCATGAGTTATATTGATGAATTAACTTTGTTATTTACTAAATCTATATGAAATTCTTCTAAAAAATATTTTATAAAACTAAATTAAATAAGAATATATTTAAAATTGATTTTCACCCCAACTATTATAGATTAATATCCCATCTGAGTAGGAAACAATCCCCATATAATGGTTTTAATTCCCATTGGAAGTTTATATTTATCATCAAATTGATTTAAAATAATATGTTAGTTCAGAATATTAAATGTGAATTACATTCCACATTATTTTATATGAGATTCATATAATGAAATCCAATCCATTCCAAAAGTTACACCAACATCAACTACATGATGAATAATTATAATTACATAAAGCACCTTCCCATAAAATTTAATAAGAGAATAATCATAATCCTGATAAGTGATCATAGAACTATTAGTATCTTTAATTAATAAGTCAAAATATAATTATTGAGGTGGTAATATAATAATGTTAACATATTTAGATATAATAGTGTAGTAGATCTAGAATCAAATAAGACGTTATTAGTTGTACAATGGATTTATGTGTACCTTTCACTGCATCATTATGGTACCATTCATAAATAATAGATATCGCATAAGATTTCCCTATATATCTGAGCATAATAGGTATTTGATGTGATCATCATCATTGACCATTGAATTTGAGCATTGTAGAGATTAACAAATATACTAATTTAATTTTAAACAACGGTGTGTGGGAAGTTAATTTTTTTATATTTATATCCACTAATATAATCAGATATCTTCTTCTAATAACATTGTATTTGACTACCTGGTGGCCTTCCTTTCCACATAAAATGTAATTAAAATTCCCCAAAAGAAAAATTCCTTTACTTTTCTTTTCTTACTTCTAGAATAAAGGAAGGATCTTATTCTACTCTCTAATGTTCTTATTATTCGAATTTCCTTTAAATTCTATGTATCTTTTCATATCAAAATCTGGTGGATGGGTTGATCCGATATTTATTTCTACATTGAGATTACATCAAATTATTTATTCATAACTATTAATGTATATTATGAATAACACTATTTAAATAATCATATTTAATTTCTTAAAATCTTTCAATTTTTCATTTAGGTTGAATGCTATACCAAAAACATTCCTCAAAAGTCCTATAAAATTCCCCTCATAGGTACTAATAGATTCATCATCCTTCACCTTTACCTCAAGAAATTCCTTATAAATTTTCAAATAAAGAATTTAAGGAAATTATTTATCGAAAAATAAACATTAAGACTCATCCCAATCAATAGATTAAATTTCTATTTATTGCCTCATTATCTTTTTATCTACCACTATTTATCTACCTCTCATTCTAAACGATAAAATTGAAAAATAACATTTCCATACACTAAACACTAGAGAATGGAAAATATCATCTAATTAGTACTAATATATTACTCAAACAATAATGTATTAGTGGAACCATTAGACTAAGGTGAATGT
Organism: Viscum album; assembly: GCA_963277665.1. Classification (NCBI taxonomy): domain Eukaryota; kingdom Viridiplantae; phylum Streptophyta; class Magnoliopsida; order Santalales; family Viscaceae; genus Viscum; species Viscum album. Next base: position 1,297,888,923 of record OY728136.1, read on the forward strand.
TTCCAAATGAGGGACTCAACAGAATACTTTTCCCTAATTTTATCATTTGAATACCAAGTATGATTCATGGGCTAAGATAGTTTCAAAATCATTAAAATTATATTTTTCCTTCCGACCCCCATAAAATATTGTTTCCTAGGAAGGAAATAATTAAATTTTCCTTGAGATTCAATTTTATAATGATTCCATATGGATCTATCCACTGAATATAACCACAAATAATAGTTTGAACAATAATAATAATTATGTGAAACCATATAATCATGAAAAACATTTATAGGATTTATAAAACATGACTTATTATTTTTAATCTATGAAAACTATTTTTTAACCAAGGTCATTCATGGTCATTATCTTTTGAAAAATATTATAGTGTATCATAAATAAAATATGAATTAACCCAAGCATATCAACCAAATTTTTATAGAATGGTGTACAGTATTTGGCCTACACATCATGCACTAATAATGATCGATTTAATACCCAATATGACCCTTTCAAAGTAGTTCCCCTTGCTGAATATGTGACATAATATCGTTCTCTTTTCAATATCTATAGAGGGATTTATTTTGTTGGAAAATAACGACCCTACATTACAATAACATAAGATGTTATCCTATGCATAGTCTTACCATAAGGGTTCCCACTAAATATTTATTATCATGGTTTCCAACAAATAACTATACACTGCTCTGATTCCAGCTGAGGAGACCCAAGTATTTCATACATAAATAAAACATCATGTTATATAAATATTCATTATATAATATTATGATCCATGTGAAAACCATACATTTTTACTATCTTTGGAAAATTTGATACGTAAACATCTAGAGAATAAAATATCTAAAACATGTCCCATTATATTATTCAAAACTATAACCCTTATATTACATATCATACTTAAAACCATTATTATTATCAAGGAAAAAAGGAAACATAATAAAATATGAGCTCAATTTCACACTAATCATAAAAAATGGAGATATAAACAACCATTTAAGCATAACATGAGAATAAAGATATGAGAACATGATCGTAACATTATAAAAATTCACCCAATAATTCATAGATCATAATCAAGAATCATGACACAATGATTTTATTCTTATCTAACATGATTAAAAACGGAATCAAATAACCACAGTTATGATATGATAACATTGGACTAATATCATGTCATAAACGTGTTTAATAAAGTGTGGAAGAATCATATTCATTGAAATATTATGTCATGTCTACCCATAAAGGTTGTCATCACATGTTGGGATTTTTATAACCACACATATACCTCTATTAGGCTTGTGATTACCTAAAGTATACCCAATTTATGACTTTGAATTACCTCATGTGCAACTAATTTTTGGAATGGGATATACCACCGTGTATGGACTAACCAATCACATAACTATAATCCCTTAATATATATGCCACATGATCATAAAAACATATTTAATTTTATTATATATTATCTTTGGAAAATAAAACTATTTTCATCATTATTTCACTGTCATAATCAATAACAATTAAAGTAAATAACAATATGGTATCATATAATCGTACCCCTAATTAATCATAACTAACATCATATGATTTTATCATTGATGAAAAATAACTTTAAAATATCACTATAATATTTCTTGATCAAAATTCCTTTATCATTTTAAAATAACTCATTTCAAATATAAAAAATTATAAAATATTAAGAAACACCTTACCCCAGAAAATAGTTATGGAAACCTATAATGTGATCTTTGATGAAAATATTAGTCATGATGACATGAAAATTCATTTATTCAGTTTGTGTTAAAACAATTTTTATGTTCTCACATTTGGTTAACATTTCCAATTCTGAAAATGACATGAATATTCCATTTAAATATTTGTATAAATATTTAAACATGGTTATAAATGACATTAATCAATTAAAATATTATAGTAAATACATTCTTGATAAAAATTTAATCAAAATATGGAAATAGAATAAAATATTCGTGGATGAATAGAATATTAGAGTCGGTTTTACTTAAAAATATTCTTCCAGTCTGTTGAGAACATAAATAGAGGAAATTGGGAATAAGATATGAAATAATAAAAAATAATTATATAATAATAAAATAAATAATATTTACGAGATATAAATCATATAACTTAATTATTTTATATTAAATCACAAATAATATCGATAAGAATTAGATTATAATGTAAAACCCCTACCTTAAGTTTGATTTGTTTCATAAACACACAAACCTCATGAATAATAATTTTAAATTATTTTTTTATCTATAAAAAACCATATACATATTAATAATATCATAATATTTTGACTTATAAAATTATGAAACACATTAATTAAATTTTTTTAAAAATCATTATTTTTGGTATTAACTATTTGGTTTCTCATGAAATTATCAATTTTAATGTTCCCATAAATGTATATTTGTAATTGATCCATAATATTAAGAATGATAATAATTATATAAATATCATATAAATGTGTTATATAAATACTTAGAACAATCCACTAAAGGTAGAGATAGAAATATTAGAAAAACCATTCATTTAAAACGTTGTCTGTACATACGCATGAATGATGTTTTAATTTTTTTAATTAGAATTTATAAAAAATTATAAATAATATTTTATTATTATAGAATAATAATTACATCATAAATTTAATATATAATTATTAAACCCATCATTTTTATATGGTGATTCAAAAGGAATCATATCACTCCATGGAGGTGGTTGTCCACACGTATGCACAAGCGGTACTCTATTTTCCCAAATTGATAGAAAGGAGGTGAAAAAAGTTGCGAAATAATCATAATAAGTTATAGGAATATTTATTATACATTATTAATCATTCTATTGTGTATAAAATAGGTATAAATAATGTGTAAATATAAATAAAATTGAAAGATTTTGGTTAAGATTTATACCTCATCTTTTAAAGACATCCTTTTACTTAATCATTAAACCTTAAAATACTAGTCTCACAAGAATACTAGTGGACATATGCATATATAAAGGAATATATAAAGGTTTTTGGGTAGTTATTGGTAGATATATTAGGTTTAAAATTCATTAATAAGGGTGGAGAGTAGGTTCCCTCTTTTAAGTGAGGGAGATGACACACATGGAATTACTTAAAATATTTAAATAATAAAATATGACTTTCTCATGAAGGAGGATATAAATGGTCAATAATTTTAATCTAGTATAATATATGGTATCAAAGTCTCTAAATAATGATAATTAAACAAGTTTATGTTAAAATTTTACCCTTGCCTTTTAGTTTAACCATCAATAATCCTTTTTTTACATTATGCGAGGTAACATATTTTCAATTTTTTTACTATCCATTTTGACCAAAAAAATTAAAGTGGACCCATTTAAAAATAGAGACACAATGATTCAAAATATGTAAACCATTATATCTAATTAAATCCTAGTAAATATAAAAATTTCAATTTCATATAAACATGAAAATTGAATTCAAAAACTATTTTTTAAATAAATGTATTTTTCTACATTAAACTAAATCTCCTTTAATTATTTTCCTAAGAAAAAAAAATCTAAATAATTTTTAAATATTTTATTTATTATATAATATCTTTATTTAATTAATTCCATTAATAAATAATTCTTTACGTAATTTATTAAGATAAATCGACTTTTCTTATATAAAAATAAGTTTATAAAAAATAACTCATTTTACCATTAAATGATTTTATATTCATTCCAAACCAATATATAACTTTTTATGAATTATTATTTAATTATTTAAAGCAATTATAAATATATTTAAATGAATTTATTTTTTCAATAGTGATCAATATTATTTGATCAGATAAAAACACATAATATAGAAAAAAGTACATTTCTTTAAAAAATAGATCTTTTAATCATTAAATTATTTCATTATAATTTTGATGATTTATTTATATGAATTAATAAATAAATTAATATTTAAGGAAAAAAATTTATATATATTTCATAATTTGGTTAATCCTATTCTTACCCTATATTCTAACTGCTAGGTTATATGGTTATACTATATCACATGAACCTTTATACTCGGGGTTTGATGTAAAACAAGTTATCGAGTACATTAAATTTATTTCAAATTAATACATGTAAATCATTGGGGGTTACATTCTACCCCCATAATATAGAATTTATCCCCTTAAATGTCATGACATTGATAAAAAAATGAATCACTACTAGAAATAGTACATATACAAACCCTTTAGCCAACATTGTTCGTATAGGTCACTAATTTGGTCATATAACAATGGTTTTGGCCAAAATAATTTTTATAGGTCATTTATATGGTTCTATAGAAATAGTTTGAACAAAAATAATGGTATATGTAATTAATTTGGACATATACTAAAATAAATTTGGCCCAACTATTGGTATAGGTCCACCCTATGCCAATGGTTTCACCAAAACGAATTTTATAGTTCAAAAAATCAATGAAATTATACCAAAAGATCTCAAAACAATTAGTATAGGACTATTCAAATGGTTTTTAGAAGCATTTATATAGGTGATAATATTTTTTTATGATATCATATGTCAAATAACATTAAATAAATAAAAATGTAAAATAATTATATTTATTTATTTATTTATTTATTTATGAAATCATGTTCACAAAATACATGTTAGGTTGGTGGTTTGGTCCTTTGATTATAAATTAGAGGTGTTGGGATAAAAACCAAGACATGGTTTTTTTTAATTACCAATACTGACAGTTTTATGAAACCATTGGTATCAGTTTTACATATTACCTATACCAACCGTTTTCCCAGAACCATTGTTATAGACCAATCCCAACGCCAAAGAAGCCAATAGTCCCCCAAACTATCCGTCTAGTCTATACCAACAGTTTTGAGACCTATACCAATGGTTCCAAACCATTTGTATAGAGTATTTTTCAATTTCTGAGGATATATATACTTCATCGCATAATTTTGTTCCCATGTAGCATCATTAAATTTATGATTTTTGTAAATCACATTAACCATGTGAGTAGTCTTGTTATATTTAACTTTATATATAAAATTAAATATTTATGGTAGATTTTACCCATATGAATAAACATGCTCTAGTTGTATAACCATTGAGTTCATTATAAGTGAAGAATCAAGTATGTACTTCCTTAAGAGAGAGACAAGGAACACATCATGAACACGAGAGAGGTTTAGTGTAATCCACAAGTTATAGACCCTATATTACCAATAATCTCAAAGAGAATAATATACATATAGATTACAATTAAATTATTTAAAAATATCTTAAAAATCATCTGTGTATAAATTCATAGGAATTCTTCTCACTGACATCGAATTCTTGGGGTCGCTATTGATTGTCAACATAACACTTTTGTCACCTCTAGGCTACCTTGATGTTATAATGGGTGGTTCTAAAATTATTTTCAATTTACACATATAACTCTTTTCCCAATATCCTTTTTATCGAACATCATCCCAACATGTCAGATTTCTACACTTCTTTCCATAAAGGGCTTCACAAACAACCTTCTAAATACTCATGTAAAAGTTACTTTTTTAAGATAATTATATAAAGGAATGCATTGATCCCAAACACATTTTAAATATAGATATTATGATATTAAAATATACTCTAGGGATTGAGAGGTTCTATCAGACTAAACAACCATCTGAGGATGATGGGAATTATTAATATAACCCATACTTTTTAAATGATAATTCATTTATAAAAAATGTGTGTTATTTCAAATTATACAAGTATTATATGCATAGAGAATATATAGAAAACAAAAATACTTAAATTAATTAATAAATATCATTAAATTAGTTTGATATGAAACTAATTAGAATTCTGAGCATTAAAATTGAAATGAAATATAAAATTAAAATGTTAAAATGTAAAAATATCTTTATCCCAAATATGTTAAAGTCATCGCCCCACATCTGGTACTATTGAAATGAAACAAAATATTATTAAACCGTTAAAAATCATAGAAAATAAAAATATATAATCTAGTGATGATTTTTGGTGAATATTTGTGGAAATAATAAATTGGAATTTATAGGATTTAATATGAACATTATAATAGTAATTTGACCATTCGAATAGAAACATGACAGATCAAAATAGTAACCCGGTAGTTGGGAATAATAATCTGACTGTTGGGAAATTAATTTTACCTAAAAATAATAATGTTTGATATAAATAATATTTAACATGAATATTATAAATAAATATAAATATTGTAATTCTAAAAAATAGATCCAATGATTAAAAAACTCAAAGAAAATATAAGCTCATTATTAATAGACTATATATTAAAGTATTTCATAAAAATCATAATTATTATATTAAAAATTAGAATGACCTATATTAGAGAATTATTTTGATAAAATTAATATCATTTTTGAAGTAATAACATTGAAATTTTCCAAGGGTGAATTATTTTCAATTTTATGAAATACATAATTTATCTAGAGATTTGTTAAAATATTGTTTTTCACTTAACTGGTGTATTATAAATTGCATAATTAATTATGTAATAATTAACTAATCTTTAATAAAACCCAAGGATCATAAAATTATAATTGATTTCAAAAAAAATTATTTATAAATAAAATTAAATCTCTTTCTAGACTAAAAAATCATTTTCCAAAACCTAATGTCAAAAGTGATCCCTTAAAATAGTTTTTTTTTCTTTTTTACACTTTCTATTTTTATAAACTATGTTAATTAAAATTATAAAAGGGATTAATGTTCTAAAAATTTATATTATATTTATATATTATTCATGTAGTAAAACAATTACTATTACAAGTTTTAACTTTGATATTGTATTTTATTTAATAATTTATTAAAAAAAACCCATATCCTAATCTATAAATAAGATCTCTCCATAACCTTGAAAAATTTATGTTACCTTACATTATAAATCCAATTTTCTTTGCCAAAATCCACTCTCTTAATCCCTTATAAACCATAGGGATGTTCTGTAGTAAACTAAATCCATTCATCAAGGAATTCTACTTTCATTCAAGATAAGCCATACTAAAAAAGGTTAAGTTTTTTTCTAACTCTTCTCTGATTTTATTATTATTCTCTCTCTTTTCCCAATTACATTCAAGATTAAAGAATCCTATAATTAATTTGGTATCACTTTAAAGTTATAATAATTTTATTAACAAACTATAAAAATTGTATTTTTTATGTAGTTGTATTTTATACATTATTTTATTCATATATGGAAAATGTTCATGTTAATAGTCGATTAACTGTAAATGAGGAAGTTTAAAAGTTATTTACTTGTAACTAAGATTTTAGGTATTTAAAATAAATTATTTATTTTATATAAATGTTTCTATATTTTTTAATTAATTATTCTTATATATAAATTACATTGAACAAAAGAGTGAAATTGAGGTGAAATAAATATTTTTAAGGAAAACAATATATCAAAACACATAAACTTAAATAAATGAATTTAAGAAATATAATAAAATGTTTATGACTGATAATAGTGAAATAAATTTACATAACAAACTTTTGTTTCAATTTTTTAATAATTTTATGTTTATTATTCAGGAGGCATAAAAGCGACAAAATAAATATAATTTAATCTAAGGGGATTCTCAAACTCAACTCCCTTCCTTTGGTTAATCCCTATTTCTGATATATTTCTTTATGGATAATCCAATAATGTTTAATAAATATCTATTAACCATTTTGTAATTTTCATGAGGGATAAACATGATACCAACTTTATTTATAAGACAAATATACTAATTTTCCAAAAGGATTTTCTTTCAAAAACAGAACTTTAAGTCCTCTTTATTTTATTATTAATTTGAAAAGAATTATGATGTTTATTCCAAATATTTTTTCCATTATTAATTTGGGAATAATTTTCCTATTAATAAAATTATTACTGATGAAATCCTTATGAAACCCATTCCATTCCATTAGTTATTTCACAACTATGTTTAATTTTATGAGGAAAGCATGATAATATGAATATTTTGATATGACTGTTGGGCATGAAATTATATATCCTTCTTATTAATTGGGTAATATGTTTTTTCTCATGTTTTTATGTGTATAATGACCTAAAATAATACTATATTTATTCAAAATCCTGATGTTGTTATTATGCACATATGTTTTGCTGGAACGTGATGTTATATTTCATCACAACTATGTGTGGTATTTAACCACTATGTCATGATATTTAATTTTTATGAATTACCCCATTATATTATTTTTTGAAATGTATTCCTCATTCTTATTATTATGATACCATACTTATCACCTAATTATTATGATTATTCTCACCCATTACCAATTGATTCATGCCTATTATTTTTAATGCTTTCCTTCCCCTTATTTAGATTTTTACCCACCCCTTTATTTGTTATATATTCTTAGGTGAGTACTTGTAAAAAGGATAATATGAATTATTTTGAGTGGTAAGATAAGAAGTATTTTAATAATGATTATTATTTATTATGTATATGTGATGTATGATCATAATTTTTCGAATATACTAAAACTCTTGATCATTGAATTTATTACTATAATGTTGTTTATATTTAAATGATGTAATATTCATGAAAGAAAATTTAGGGTCACTATATTTGGTATCAGATCTATTATTTAGTTAATTAGTGAATTAGGAATATAAAACATTCGTTAAAACCCTTGTAATCGTTCAAATTATATATACACATCCATGAATATTTGTTTTAGATAAAGGCTAAATATATGGATTTCGTAAGATATAACATTAGAGTTGATTTGAAAAAAGAATAAATTATGTATTAATGATTTATTTAATTATGTTTTTTAAAAAAACATTTCTATTTTATAAAATTGTGGGAACAAAGAGAAACCAATCAAAAAATCATTGTGTGGTACGATGAAATGATTTTTCGAATGATATCCCCAATTCCATGAGATTTGGAGTCCAAAAATTTATGGAAATTCTTAAACAGCTATCTCAGGATATGAAAAATAAAACAAACGACATGGAAATTCTTCCATAACCTCATAAAGGGAAAATGGATTTCTAATTTTTTCTGTGTAAATTACTGCCAACATTCAGTGGATATTTTGATCCACTTGTCATGGAATTGTGGGTTAACTCAAGGGAGATGATATTTTTATGATCTACTATTCTGAAAAGGAGAAGGTGACTCTAGATATCTATCATTTAGATAAAAAGAAAAATCAATTATAATCAATGATAAATAACACCAAGATGAATGGTGAAATGGAGTATATAGAGTGAAAATAATTTAATAATTTATTTTATAACATGTATTTCCCTCAATGTCATTGAATAAAGAAGGGTAATAAATTTATAAAGCTAATGTAAAGGGAATGTGAATCTATTATGGATTATGAGGAAATAATCATAAGTCTTTCCTGATTTACCTTTTATATTTTCATCAAAATTGGTAAAATAATAGAAAAATTCTTTTGTGGTTTTAGACCATACCTTTGAAAGGATATAGGTATCTGGGACATTGGGAATTACAATGAAGTAGATCATTTTTCTCTCAATGTAGAGATGGATGTTGGTTATTGGACCTCAAGTTATTAGGATAAGAAGAGAATAATGAAATTTAAAATTGGTGAGTCAATTAAAAATGGATAAAAAAAGATCCCACCACTCACATGTCAAAAATATGGGAAAATCATCATGGGAATTCCCTCAAATGATTGGGGAATTTCTTTAAGATTGGGAGAGAATTATATCATAATCATAAATGTCGAAGAGATACAATAATGATTTCCAATATTATCTTGGAATGGATGGAACCTCATAATGGACCACCCATGGTTTAAATCTTTATCATTAGAGAGAAAGGGAACTATGAAAGAGACTTCACAATGTCATGGGTCCTCAAGGGTATCAACATCAACAACCACCAAATCTGAGGGAGAATGGAAATATTATTCCATCACTTCTGCTAATGTGTTTAATAAAAATGAGGTTATATAAGGTAAAATTCCTATTCAATCAAGAATTGATAATGTTTTATTTTGGTATATTTCTATAAATTTTTTATATCCTGTATGTTTTTTAGAATAGTAAAATTGAATACCTGATACCATGAAATATAGATATATATATAATCACCTTGTGGTGGAGTAATTAAAACCCATGTGTTGGATTCATCTCTTATTATCTTGTGTGGAAATATATTCCCAATGAATCATGAAATACTTCCCTTGGTTGAATTTAATGTAATTTTGGTAATGAAATTGTCTCTTATTATATAGATAACACATCATAGTCAGAAAATGGAAATATATTTTCATATTTTAAACCATCTAACTATCCTCTATATATTCAGGTAAGATAATGAATATATTTTTCGAAAATACCTCAATAGTGTGTGCAATGATACCCAGTACAGAAGAATACCTTTCTTAAATGGTAGAGTCAACATAAAGAATTATCCTAGAGGAAATGACCTTGGGTCTGGAATACATTGATCTACCTTCTGAAGAGTTTCCTATAATTATCCTAAATAACAAGGTATATTTTTCAATATAAGTTATACCTGGAGACACTCATATCTATTAATTACCCTATAGTGTAAATCCAATTAAACTGGAGGAGATAAATAAGCAATTTTATGAGCATTTAGAGAAATGGTTCATATGACATAGTGCATCACCTCAGGGTGCACTGGTTCTCTTTATAAAGAAAAAGTATAGATAAAGGTGGATGTCTATCGATTACTAAGAGATTAATAAGATCACCATAGAGGACAAGTATCCCTTACCACAGATTTATGACTTATCCAGTTAACTATGAGAAGATCAGTGTTTCTCAATGTTGGATATTCATTCCAAATATCATCTTATGAAGCTATTTAAGGAAAGTATTCCAAAGACAAAATTTTAAAAAAGGTATGGGAACTATTATTTCATAGTGATTACCACCTGATATACTAATTCCCCTATAATATTAATAGATTATATGAATCTATTCTTCATAAACTACCTCAAAAAACATGTGATATCGATTATTAATGATATTATCATTTACTTCATGAAAAAATTGGAAAATAAAGTGTATATAAGGAGTGTACTTGAATCATTAAGAAAGATAAAATGTAATATAATTTCAGTAAGTGTTACTTTTAGAGCTAGAATGTCACATTCTTGGGGCATGTGATCATAAGTGCTTGAATTTATGTAGGCCCATAAAATACAACACAGGTTGAGGAAAGGACCATACCCACTACTGTCAAAAAATCATATAGTTTTCTTACATTTGTAGGATAATACCAAATGTTTTAAATTTTTTTAATGATTTTATATACCAGTAAGTTAACATGAAAATGGGTAATGTATGTATGGATAGAAAAATGTGAGGAAAAACGTAATGATATCAAGGATAGGTAAATCACTACACCTATACTCAAACATTTAAAAGGAGGGTAATGTTTTGTAACATACAATTATGCTTTCAAGAAACAAATGGATTTTTACTCATTTAGAACTGAAATGTGATAGCCTATGCCTCATTATAGTGGATGATCCATGAGAAAAATCACTCGACAACAGATCTGGAGTTAGTAGTTAGGATCTTCACCTTGAAGATTTGGAATCACTATATCTATGGTGAGAAGTATGACATATATACCTATCATACAATTATAATTCATATATTCATAGAGAATGAGCTCTAAATAAATCAAATAGGGTGGTTTGAGCTAATAATGGACTATGATTACACTATTCACGGCCATATGGAAAAGGTGAAGATGGTAGATGAGGATCTTATTATAAAATAAACTGATACTCTATCCATGATGTATATTGAGAAATAACCTATCATCATGGATATGTAAATGATGGATTTTGAAATCATGAAGGCATTAAATACATCCTACCATTCCCAAATGATTGACCAACAATCTATAAAATAGAATACCAAGGAGGCACAAATAGAAGATTTGGAGATTCAAAATAAGGTGAAATTATTAATGTAATGGAGGCTACATGAGTAACTAATCTATAATTATGATGTTATTTGGTTTTAATATAGGCTTTATGTGACGTAACAACCTAACATAAAGAAGGATATATTAAATAATTCACATATCTCTCCTTTCATTATCGAGCCTAGAATTACTAGTATGTACTATGATATTCAAGAGAACTTTTGATGGGACAACATGAATACTGATATTTTCAAGTATATATCAAGGATATTGGTATGTCATCAAGTTAATTTAGAATGATATAATTCCAAATGGATGACAAAACCATTTAAAATACCCTTGTGTAAATGGGAGAATATCACTATTGAATTTTTCACTGGTCTTATGAGGCAATCCAAAGGAAACAATGATATATGGGTTGTGGTGGATCGTCTCAAAAAGACATCCCACTTCATCAAAATAAGGCATTATTTCCCACTTGAACAAATTTCTATGATATGTGTAAAGAAATTTGCGAGTCTTCCTAGGGTACCATTGTTATACTTATGTGATCATGATCCAAGAGGCACCCACTAATTATTGAGAAGCATCTGACGTGATTTTAATACTTAATTGAATTTCTATATAACCTATCACCCCCAATGTGATATATAATTTTAAAGTAATTTTCAAAATCTCAAAGAAAATGATGAGATCCTACTCAATAGTATTTAATGGAGGATGGGATCAAAATCTCACATTAGTTGAGTTCCCATAAAACAACAATATTCACTAATGTATTGAAATGGATCTATATGAATATCTTTATGGGGAGCAATATAAAAATCCATATTGTTGGTAAGAGGTTGAAAAAAAGAAGCTACATGGACTTGATCTAATTAAATATATGATAGAGAGGGTTCAATCCATCCTACTTTATGTCAAATATCATAAATTTGGATAGAAGATAAATGTTGAAAATTGTTGGAGGGACATGGATTTTGAAGTTGGAGATAATGCTTTCCTATGAATATCATCATGGAAGAGAGTCACACAGTTTGGAAAGAATGGAAATAATATCCCTATGTGAATTGTCCCTTTTAAAATCATTGATAATATAGGGGTAGTGGACTATCAACTTTCACTTCTGCAAAATATTTCTCATGTTCATGATATGTTCAAGGGATCACTCTGGAGGAAGTACATACATGATCCATCACATGTACTAAATCCAAAGGTGCTAAAACTGGAGAATGACCTCTCTTATGAGGAGCATCCAATAAAACACATATACCATGGAAATAATGATATAAGAAACTAGACAAATAACTTTGTAAATTTTCTTTCTATAAACCATAAGTATGAAGATGTGACATCGGAACTATAGAAAATAATGAAACATAAGTACCCTAAACAATTATCAACTAATAATATGATTATAAATTTCAGGAATGAAATTTATAAAGTAGGTAATAATGTTACCACCAAGACACTTTAAATTATAATTGTTTTATAAATAAATGTGGGTTATAATACATTATATAAGTATTATACATATAAATAACATAATAGTTGGGGTAGTTTTTGAGTTATAAACCCCATAATATTACATCCAAAATACCAGGGTTTTAATCCTAGAAATCCCCATTGGGGATTTTTGATGCATGCCTGATGAAGGCCAACAGTGAGGTGGGCATGATGCTTGCGGACAGTGACACATTCATGACGTAGGTCTGGTCATGCAAGAAGAATAATGAAGGCATTACACTGCACTAGGACTTTTTTCCATGTACATGATCCACTTTTCCATGATCTTATTACATATGTAATGAGTATCACTTTACCCAGACATAATAGGTCTTTTATTTCATAATAAAAAGATGTTATATCCCCAACATAAAAAAAATCAAAGAAACTAATTGAACATTATTTCATTAATAAAGATTATTACTTTATTCAACTATGAATCCAATGAAAATTTCAATTTTTATAATTGAACAAAATATATAAAATTTAAAATTTAAAATATGGAGATATAGATAAACCCAATCTGTTAGAAACACCACCACATTACCAACACTACAGAAATGAAAAAAATATTAAACTAATTGACATATTATAATATAAAAATATATAACATTGGGATAAATATTAGTGAATATTTAGTGAAATAATTAATTGTTATTCATTGGAATTAATGTGACCGTTGGAATTGTAATGTGACCGTTGTAATAGTAACCTAACCGTTGTGAATAATAACATGACCATTGGGAATACTAACCTGACTGTTTGGATAGTAATTTAACCTAAAAATAAAAAAGTTTAATATAAATAATATTTATCATGAGTAATATAAGTAAATATTAATATTATAATGTTGAAAAAGAAATATCATGACTAAATACTCAACAAAAATAGAGGCAAATTTTTAAAAAATTACATTTTAATTTATTTTTTTACAATCATAATTTTTATATTAAAATTTAAAATTACCAATTATAGAAAATTATTTTAATAAAATTAATATCATTTTTTAAATCATAAAATATAAATTTTTCAGGTTGTATTTTTTTTTGTAATTTTTTTTGATTACTTCATTTTATATGTGAATAACTAAAAATATAATTATCAAATAATCAATGTATCTTAAATTACATAATCCATGATGTTATAATGATCTAATAATTTATATGACGTGGGTTTTGGCCAAAATATATTTAATTTCATAATGTAGTAATTAAAATTTCATTAAAAATAATTTACAAACCTATAACGTATTTTCCAAATCCTAATGTCAAATGTGATCCCTTAATTTTTTTCTTTTTTTCACATTCCCTTTTGATAAACACAATAAATTAGAATAATAAAAGGTATTAAAGTCTTACAAACAATATATTATATTTATATATTATATAGGTTTACAAAAATTCACTATTATAAGTTTTAACCTTAATATTGTATTTTATGTCACATTTTATTCTAAAATTACCCCTCTCCTCAAGTATAAATAACCCCTCTCCCTCCCATTGGAAAACTATTCATGCCTCACTTTAAAAACACAGATTAATTACAAAATAATCTATATTATTTTTCTTTTAATACTTAGAGATGTTTTTTCTAAACCAACTCCAATCATCAAGGAATAATAGTAACATAAAATATAAGACACACTAAGGTAAGAGTAAAAAAATTTAAACCCTTGTATGATTTTGTTCTTCTTTTATCTCTTTTCCAAAAAAAATTAATATTAAAATATTCTTATATTTAATTATTAAGAATGTTAAAATTATATAAATTATTTGAACCTTTTATGAAAATTATGTTTTTTATTTATTTATATTTCATACATATTTTTCTTTATATTTTGACATCGTTCCTATTAACAGTTGGTTAACCACCGAAGAGAAGATTTATAGATTCCTTCCTTATAACCTATCTTAAAGATGATTAAAATAAATTATTTATACTATATAAATTTATAATTTTTTTTATTTTATGTTTCATTGAGTTATTTTACATATTTATAAATTACCTTGAACAAAATAGAAAATCAAATAAAAATGGGAAATTTTTAAGGAAAACATGATATCAAAAAATATTAACATCAAAAATAAATTAACAAATATAATCCAATGATTATAATTGGTATGTAGTAATATATAATTAACATAATTAAATTCTCTTTCAATATTTTAATAAATATAAAATTACCATTCTAGAGGCATAAAAACAATGTAATAAAGTTGGATTTAAGGGTAGCAGATTGTCGAACCCAACTACCTTTCTTGGGGTTATCCATAATTTACATAAATTTCATTATGGTAATACTCTTTCATTTATTTAATATCCATTCACCATTACTTCCTTTTCGTTGAGGATATACATTTTCCACATTGATTTACAATCAAAAAACACATATTTCCCAAATAATACTTTTCTTTCCAAAACACATCATTTACCCATCATGAGTTGTTTTTTAACACAAGAATGATAATGTTTAAGAAAAATATATTTTCCCTTATTCATTTAGAAACCCCAAATTTATTAATGAAATTATTTTTGATGAAATAATTATGAAACCCATTTCATTCCATTGGTTATTTTATGAATACGATTGTTATTCGTTCTATGTGGCATGAATTATATAATTAATATTATGATTTGATGGGTGGAAAATAGTTTATATAGACCTAAAATGCATTGGATAATGTGACTTATATCACGAGATAATGTGTATTATGCGTAAAGATGGTTCTATATTTTTTCAAAATGATAATGTTATTATTATTCACATATGATATGTGTGACCAAGATGTTATCTTTGTCCACAACTATATGTGGTATTTGACCACTATTACATGATGTATCATTTTTATACATCCCTAAATTCCATACCAATTTCATGTACCATTATCATTATCTTGATTATTATACTATTATTATGACATGATTAAGAAGAATTCTCTCACCCCTGTTATATTGATTCATGTCCATTCCTTCTTCTATGTTATCTTTCCCTTTAATAGAATTTTAGCTCACCCCATTATTTGATGTATATCCTCATGTGAATACTTATATTATGGATAAATTTAACGATTTTAAGTGGATACATAAGATGATGTTTTATGGTTTTTATGATTTATTATGTATAAGTGATGTATGATCATAACATTCCCATGATAATAAAATTTTCAATCCTTGAATGCATAACTATTATATTATATACATTGAAAATTATGTAATAGTATATTATGAAAAATAGGATAACTATATGTAATAAAACACAACTATGTATTTAGATATCGTTAAAGAACTCATGAGAACATAGAGGTAATCCTCATATCTCAATAAGATGCAATAGAACGTGGAACCCCATGAAACACTACAACTCCCTTAATTTATATCCATGAAATACGATGAAGAGATAACTATTGTTTGATAGTAATGTAGTTTGTTTACGTTGTAAGGTAGTCAAATAAAACCCAAATTGCATTACAGTGTTTTCATGTTTTGGGGAGTTCGATGATGAAATCCATAGTGTTGTTTTTCCAATTCAATTATGTGATGGGTAATGGTTATAACATCCCCTTAGGATTTTATATACCATATTTAAAATGTTTACATACCAAGAAGTGAGATACATAGTCTTTAATATATCTCTTAATGTTCTTCCACCATAAATATTCTTTTATATCTCTCTATATTTTAAAAAATTTATGATATCTAGAGAATTTTTTTCTATGAACTTCTTCCAATTGATCCTTCTTTAGGTATGGTATTTAATTAAATAATATTTCTCACCATATTTTTCAGCTCTATAAATTTATTATGTTACTATTTAATATTCACATGGATTTATAATTGAAAATTCATTTGGGGAAGATATGATTTCTAAACATCCTTGCATATTTTAATGCCCATCCATTTTAAATCAAAATAATATTGGATATTTTGTGATCCTAATCATAAATAAGCTATCATGATCCTTACAACTCAAAGAATCAACCACTTTTTTCAATTTACTTGATATGAAATGTATTTAGATTAATAATATTTAATGAACCCCAATTATCTTCTATGTAACATATTTAACTCTTTATGAGTGAATATATACTTTAAAATTTTATGATTAGCATAAATTTAATACATTTATCTATATATATAATTTCACTATTTCAGTAATGAAAATATTTCCATTGTTAACTCCAAATCATTAGTTGTGATATTTTTCTCACAGTCCTTAAATTGGAGGAAAAAATAATCTATCACCATATCATTCGGTATAAGAAAAAATACAAACCCTTGCTTTGATGTATCACTGTAAATGACTAATGATTTTCTACAGTTGGGTAGTTTTTTAACACCTGTGTGGACCAAACATCTCTTTAGTTCCTTGAATTTTTTTGACATTCACCAGTCCAATGGAACATGACTACCTTCACAATTTTCTTTGTGAGTCTATTATATATCTACAATATATTCTTCATAAATTGATGATAATATCCATCCAATCCAAGAAATATATAGATCTTAGTCATTTTGGTTCTTCTAGGTCAATGTTCAATAATATCTTACAAAGATTTATTGATTGATATACATTCACATGAAATTATATGACCTAAAATGAATCTTTTTATAGCCCAAATTATAATATAATAATTTTTTCATAAAATGATAAATTCTTTACGGTATTTAGTATAATCTTCATGTAATCTTGATTCTCATCCTTTGTCTTTTAAAATATAATAATATCGTTGATAAAAACTACCAAAAATTGATAAAGGTAATCTAAAAAGGTTTTATTCATTAAATCAATGAAGATAAGATGGTTATTAATAAAAAAATTAAATAACTATAAATTAATTATTTCCATACCATGTAATAAAGATTTTTTATGTATTTATTAATTTTTTTACCTCTATTAATATTATCTATAATGTAAGGAATATATTTTAGAAGATTTGAGATCCTTGAATTTTATAAAAAGAATTTTTAGTGTGGGTAAGTGGATACTTATAATTGACTATGATCCTGTTATGTTCATAACAATCAATGCAGATTCACATTGATCCAAATTTCTTCATAAAAAAAGATGAATTTCACCAAATGGTAATCAACATGCCTAATAAATACCTAATCAGGATTATCTTAGAGTTATTAATTCAATTTATCTAACTCAATATGGTTTATTATATAGAAAGACTTTGAAATAAGTGTAGTTATAGGTATGATTTCTATTGAAAATTCCACAGAATGATTCAATGGAAGACAATAAAATTATTCTAAAAATACATTAGCATACACTCATATAATAGGAACATCATCGATGTTGAGTTTCTACCCAACCATATAAGATAAATACCCCCCATTGAATAGGAATAATGAACCATACAATGGATGTGATTTACAATGGATGTTATTATTTATCCATGAACTGATAGACAATAATATTTTGGTTTAGGATATCAAAACTGACTATTGTTCCTTAAAATTGATATGGTATTTATATAAATAAATCAAATCAATGAAAAAAATAAATTCAAAGTCATATAATGTACGAATAATTAGATTCACAAGAATAACCTTCACACAAACCTCAATTGGAGAAGAATCATATACTTGATATGCATCCATCATACCCTTTAGTGTCTTCACTTCCAATTCCACATCTAATTATTGAGGTTGTAATATTATACTTAAAGGTCTTGAAAGGGTGATTGAAATGGTCAATAGATGGGGGTGAATTTAATTTATGTAAAATTAATTTGTGTTTATAATGTAGGATTATAAAGTGATTGGTTAAAATATTAAGCAATACAACCACACTTACATATAAAAATAGAGAGAAAATAAAATGTAATAAATTAAAAGAAGAACAAAAGAATATTATAGTGGTTATAAACAACATGATCCCACTATACTATTCACACAACAACTCAGTTTTTGGAAGCCAAAATGTTATATCACTTTTGAATGAAAGTGATAAATCTTTACATCCTCCTTTTTCACACATGGAGGATCACCCCAATTCCCTTGTCTGTTATAACTTTTGGAAAAAAATATGACCTTTTAAAATAGTAGAACTACCCATGAAATTTACAGGATCAATTCTATTGTCTTTTTTTGGGTTTTAATGGAACCCTATATTTTACGGGGGGACCTAACCTAGTATTTTATACGCAAAGGACTAACATATAATTCAAATGATAAACCATAAACTCTTTTATATAATGGTTAAGAGGAACCTAATCATATAAAGGGAAAGACTAAACATGGACTCATACTGAAGTAGTCTTTTAGTATAATGTTCTATAGGTTTAGTAGAAACCAATATTATAATGGGATATAATAAAACTAATATTCAATGGGGAAAAACTAATCCCATATGTCCCGTTTGTTATTGTTTCATACTGTCTACAAGACACACTAAGTGATACTATACCATATATACTATTACATCACATTGAAATAAAATTACAATTTAACCCCAAGAATGATAGTTTATGAAGATGTTGGAAATCAGATAAAGTTATTCCTAGACCCTTCAATATAATAAAATAATGAAACATGGGGAACGAGTATTTTACATAAGGATGAAATTGAATGGTGAATCTCCTAGACCTAGTTGAAAATTATGCGTCATTTAATAGTAAAATAAGAGTAAAAACTATCCCATTAACAATATACATTGATATTTTATATAAAAGTATTAATAAACATTTTATTCTCTTTAATGTCCATGATTCCACTTTTAAAATTCCTGCAATAAAATCATTATCTGGAAGCAACTTTTGATTTACTATAAAAATGAATACCATTTTTTAAAAATAATTTCATTAGGATAATAATTTTATAATAAAAATAATAGTAAATATATCAATAAAATTTTATAAAACATTCTTTATAATACAAAAATAAGTCAAATGAGACTATCTCTTTATATGTAATTTTTTAATAGGTAAAATATTATGAATATTCAAAATAAACCTGAAAAAAGTGAAAATGTTAAATAATATGAAAAATAGTATATTGTTCTATTTTATATAAACATGTAGAATTACACAAAACCACATAGGAAAATCCACATTGGTGTTTCCATGTATCAGTTTTTGACCACATAGGCAATTCTTCTGATGCATCCCAATTTTCTCATCTAGTAAATTTTCACAGTCAAAATATTTTAATATTCATTTTTCAACATGTAGGTGAAATATAAATACCATTTGGTGAAACATATTTGATGTGTAGAGCTAACACACTATAACCCATACATTACTCATTACCCTTTTGTAGCTATAGAATAACTGAACATAAGTTTAAATGGGACTTAGGTTACCTTTACATGAGTTATAGATAAAGTATTGGTACCCTTATAAAAGTACACACTGACACTCTTATAGAAATATTGATGTACCTTTACAAAAATATATAAATATAATAGTACCCTTAATTTTATAATTGAAAAATGGGGGTACCCTTTAGCAGGGTTCATTTTACCTTTATGTGAATAGAGATAAACCCTTAGGCATGGCTCGGTTTTCTTTTACTAAATACATAGAATAAGTGAGTTACCTTTATGCAGTGCATATAATAAGCATGTCACTTTTACTTGAATATAAATATAACATTAAAAAACTATTAGAAAGAATGTGTTACCTTTACATAACCAATAAAATGATTGTGTTACTGTTCCGCCTCCAAGGTGGCATGTTCTAGGTGATGGGGAATTGGTTTGATGAGGATCATCACCCATCCCTATTTTTGAAGACTATTTCCATTAAAAGTCACCATTTCTTTTGTTTGGACCCATTCTACATCATTATACTTTAGGAGAAGGTTGTATTAACCATGTGGGGACTGGGAAATCCACCACTTTTGCTTTGAGAATGAGTTGCCACATTCAGCCCATCCCAACGGGCGATTACATGGGGTCAAGAGCTTGTGTAATCAGTCATCCTCATATATAACTTCCTCATATGGTCTCCAACGGGTTCATTCATGGTGCCAAGAACACCCAACAACCCAGGTATCCATGATTCATGGACCTTCTTTCCAAAGGACAGTTCTCATCAATTGATTATTCATCCAACAACACTTGAGAACTCCATTGGTCAAGAGGATGGGAGGTCAGACTTAATGCGCCCTTATGGGGGAGGATTATTTCCATTTACAAGACACTCTTATAGATTTAGGTTGGGTTCATATGTTCATGAATACATGGTCCATTCCCCAAGAGTGTGTGCATGGGCTACCCTTAGTTTGAAAGATCGTCGTAGGCATGATTATGTTTGATGCGACAGAGGAGATGCTGACTTTAGCCATAAAATAAGGCGCTCTAGAGTTTGTCGTCATCTAGTGGGGATGGAAGGTGATTTTATGTTGGTATCGGACCCTTAATAAGGGTTTCCTAACTATCATCGAGAAAGGAATCAGAACCAATGTAGTTTATTTTTATTTGGGCTTACGCAATGAAGTTTCCCATTTAAAGGAACAAGATTTGGTGGACCCTTTATGGATGGGCACCCTTTTGAGGTCGGGCCTTCAGGAAGGCATCATACGTATCCTATTTTAATAAAGAATCAGAGTTCTCATAGTTCAGATATTGTGGATGTTGTAAACTTCCCAAACATCTAATCCCACATAATCCATGCTCGTTAAGAGACACAAAAGGATTAAATACATCCATACATTCATATTCTTCCTCTCCTATTAGTGGGAGTGGGAGATCCAAAGATGGATGAAGTCAGGGAGACTATGGGAGAGGGCATGGAGCGAAGAACCATTCCATGCGAAATGAAATCAAATGTCATGCGACTCGACCTCATAATATTGGGGACTTACCTTAGTGGGATGACCCCATAATATGTTTTGAAAAAGGGGAGTAGTTTCTTCCTCATCAAAGGAGTGGTTAACATAACTCCTTAAACTGCTTATTATTTCTCATTGTATGGAAAATCAAGTGATCACCCATAATCCCTAGAATGTGGAGGTTCACATCGACATCTCAAGGTTGGACTCTGGGTTACTTTGGGAATGTAGACCCACAGGAATTTCAGAATCCTGGACTGTTGTGGGGAGAGACACGGTGAATCTGCTTACCATGGGAATATAGACTCAATGAGGTGTGCTGATGCACCTGATGGTCTGATCATATGGAGTCAATGGCTTTGGAAGAGGCTTTGGCAGGATATCGTAGGATTGGATCACTGAGGGATTATAGAGGAATGTACAGTAAAGGAAGGGTGAGGTTGTAACCGTAAGAAATAATCCTAGAAAATTCCCCATTCTGTGTAATGATTTCTTATGTGGGATGGGGGAGGCTTCGCATACCAATGTGGAATGTCGGCATAGGGGAAATATGTAACACCCGAGACTTTTATGTGAAATATTTTTTTTTATGTTATATAAATCATCAAATGAATCTTTCACTACACACAACACTAGCTTGGCTTGCTTTACACGCAACTGCGGCCTTCCTTGATAGCTTGCGTCGTACGCAATACCGAGTTTCACTAAACAATGATATGCTATTAAAATATTATTAAAACTAGCCGTTATGAATAGTAATAACCACTTTTTGAAATTCTATAAATTTTATTTTTCAAAATGGACTTCATTTTTGGATTCGGAATATCGAAATTAGCCTAGGGTGAAATTTTGGTATTTTTCTGAAAACTTTCAATTTTTGATGAATAGTGAAACCACTAAGTGGTAGTTAAAAAACTGAATTTTTCATAAAACATAATTTTACCGATTCTGTGAGTGGAATTTCGAAAATCTGAGAGACACGGTTAATGTCAGTAAGTAAAATGTGGTTCAATGAGAAGAAAATAATTTTTTGGTGAATAGTAACTTTTTACTTTTTTTTACCACGGTTAAAAGTAAATAGGGTAATTAAGGGTAAAAATGATATTATTATTATCCTAACACATGTAATAATTATATTGGACAAGTGTAATTCGACCAAAAACAACCTTAGGAATAAAATATGACCATTTAGGCTCACTTGGATTAGATTAGGACATTTATTATTAATTTATTTAAAGAAGGGTTAAAATAGTTAGAATCGAAGTTTAATAAGTAAATAATTTTTAATATGTGATTATACATAAGATAAATTCGACTATAAATATTAATTAGAAAGCTAAAAATATTTCCTACATAATGGTATTTTATTTGTAATTTTTAGACATTAAATAATTCAATTTATTTATGACACAACGATGATGCAGTAATTATCTTACTAATGAAATATTGACATAATTGATGTTATAAATACCCAAATAAATGTAATTTGAGACTTTTTATGAATTAAACTAATTTTATAGGTTAATATGATATGTTAGTATTGATTTAATTAACTTGGTTTGAACTAATCATTCTATTATGATTTTCACAAAAATCAATTACTAAATAGTGTCAAAATTGACATAAAATAGTTTTTAAAACATATATTATATTATTAATTGTTATTTTATTCCTAAAAATCTAAGGTTCGGAAACATGACTTAGATAAGGTAATATATATTAATAATAAACAACTTGGGGTTCTTTTGGCTTTATATAGTAAGTTTATTAACCTTATAGTGTAAGAAAACAAGAAGACAGGGTGAAAGTTAAATTATCTAACTTAAAGTTAAATCTAAATGATAAGGTTTAAATTGATACCTAAACTTGTCTAAATTATATTTTATGAGATTATTTAGACCCCTACCCACCTTAGCTTCTAAAAATATCAATGTAGAGCTATTAAAAACCGAATTTGACTTTATAATAAAATAATAATTTTAGTTATTCTAAAGGTGCCCCTCTCCTCCCTTATAAAAGGGAACCTCCCCCCCTCTTCCTCACACCACTTTGAGCCTTCAAGCTCGGCCAACCCCTGACAATTTCTCCTCTCCACTTCCCTAGAAACATCCTAGAGGTTCTGGTCTTCTTCAAAGACCTATTTTAGTGTCCTAAAAGGAGGTCTCAAAGAAGCACTTCAAAGAAGAGGTAATGTCTATTACCGATTCTTTCATCTTTATTTCATCTTCCACTTCTTCTTCTTTAGTTGTTTCATTACGAAGTAATAACATCAGTATCACTCATATACTGATATGTTATTAAAAGTATGAAACAACCCTATTTCACCATCTATCCATCCTACGGAAAAAGAAATCACCGCGCGTGCGTACGTACGGAATACCGTCTCCACGCCGTGGTGTAATCTATTTTCCACCACCACCTTACATGGATGGGTATAATGGTGTAAATAATGACTATATATGACTATTATAAAGTGATATTGATTCGGAAATATTATACATACACTCCAATACAATTCCACGATCATAGGAATGATATCATCACTCGTGCGTACGTACAGAATACCGTCTCCACGATGTGATGCGACTCGTTCTAAATGATCTTCATTGCATAATGATTATATGAATGAATTGAATGAATTAATATGATATATATTACACTAATACCATTCTGTAAATGATGTATCTATAACCTAAAGAAAATAATAAGAATTTATTCGACAAAACACGCATAAGAACAAAAAGTAATAAACACCCAAATAACAAGTAGTAATGAAATATTACTAATAAGAAGCTAATAATATGACCTTATATGATATCATAAAAATAAGTATGATTCTTTAATAAGTCAATAACATTATTTAAATCATTATACAGGAGGTTCGGACACTTACGAAGAAAATCAGACCTAAGGTAAGGGAAATATCACAATCTCATTTTCATCCGAGATTGTTTATACTTCGGTATTTACTAGGGTGTATTTTATCATCCACATCCATGTTTCCTCAATATGTAATATTATTTACATCCACCTATAATTGTTTAAATCCAATTTTACCCTTCGGTGAGTTTTTAGTAAAGGATATGAAAGGAATCTTTTGTCGTTTTTCGTACGAGGTACTTTTTGACTTTTCCGACAAAAGTACGAAGAATGTTTTTTTTAACTTATACGGCATGAATGGATTTTTAAAACATTATTTCCAAGAAGCTTCCTTTACAAGTTTTCATGTTTATTTTTAATCAACTTCTTTAGTTTAAAATTGTATGACATGTTAAAAAAGGGAAATGTTTTTTTGAATTTGAAAGGATATTTTCCTCAAGAATGGAGTTCAAGTGTTTTATCGAAATTATTTTCCATCTAAGATAATATAGGGTTCTGTTTATATCCCTATTATTACATTGATTTGATTATGTTGTGATGGAATTATTTTTATGAATTCCTTTATCTTATATGAATTTTTTGATGATGCCACGATGTTTAAGATTCCCATTTTTATTGCATGGGTTATGCAATGATGTATGATTTATGATTTTGTGGCACACATAAGAATGGTATCATTATGAGATGGGTGGGACCTATATCTCCCTCCAATACATTGGGTAAAGATTTTATATCTCATGAGATACACATGGCTAGAATGGTAGGTTATACCGGTTCAGTGAAACAGGACTGAAATGGGGAGTGAACTCGGTTCATAAATGGACTTTGTCCACTAAGATAGTCTTGGCAATGAGTCTTGACTAATAAGAAATGATTCTCTATGATTATGTGTGTATGCCACAAAGTTTCATGTTTTAAGTTATGATTATTGGGATTACATTTCACTACTATGATTTATCCCATGTTATGAAATTATGCTCTCTTTTGCAGGTTACGATTTCCAAAAGTTATGTTCTTATGAATATGATGTGATTGATATTTCTTTCATTTACCCTTACTGAGCATTTGAGCTCACCCTTTTGTATGTTTTCTTTCCCCTGGTCAGGAAGAAGGTTATTAAGTAAGATATGCCAAAAGGGTCTATAGATATGATGAAATAAATGGGAGACAGTGTAGATGCTTTATGAACCAGTTGTTTATGTTTCCCAGTTTTCTAAAGACATTATACCTATACGGCCCTTTCGTGGTTTTGCTATATGTTTTAATAAGTATGCTTCAATTTTGAATTATTAACAATGTATGTAAAGTATGGGTCGTTATAGTTGGTATCAGAGGAAAGTTATAGTCAACCTTTGGAAACTAGGATGTGGAAGCCTTAGTAAGAACCCTAAGGATAAGTCTAAGCATAGAACACAATCTTAGTGTTTTAGAAATTTCCATGAATAACCTAGGATAAGACCTTAAGTGTGAAATTTTATTCTTGATTATGTGGTATTCCTATTATAATTATTGTTTCTCACACTATTCTTCTTGGTTTCAGTCAATGGATGGAACCCGAAGGAACCATGTTAATGCGGAATGCGACGGGCAATGCAATGATTGTCCCCCTAAGAAACCAAACATTATGGGAGATGGAATGCAAAATCTTATAGCCATGCTCACACAACTTTCTCAAAATATGAATCATGCAGGAATTCCAAACGAGCAAAGGAAGGAGCAACATTCTGTTGAATCCTTCATGAGACAGCGTCCACCTTCATTCAGCGGGTCTACTGATCCATTAGTTGCTGAACAATGGATTAGTACTACTGAAAAGATATTTTCAGTTCTTCAATGTTCTGAGCATGATAAAGTCATCTTAGCAGTGTATCGTTTGGAAGGTGATGCTGATCAATGGTGGAATCTTATTAAGAATACGAGGCAAAGGGTTGAAATTGAGTCCATGGAATGGGACAAGTTCAATAACTTATTTTTCAATAAGTACTTCTCTCGTATTCTCCGAACAAAGATGGAGAAAGAGTTTCTTGAACTGAAGAAAAATGTTGATGAATCGGTTGGTACCTATGAATCAAATTTTACAAGACTTGTAAGGTACGCTTATGGTATTATTATCCAACCTGAGAGTAAGATCGATCGATTCTTTAGTGGATTAAAACCAAGTCTTCGAAGGTCCTTAGCCACAAGGGACTTCAATAGCTACGAGGAAATAGTTCGATGTGCTCTCAAATTTGAGATGGAGATTGGAGTAACCCATCAGTCATATGGGTTTGATAAGAAGAGGAAAATGTAATTCAAAGGAAAATCTAAAGAGCACACTGAAAAGAAGACGAGCTTTCCCTTATGCTCAAAGTGTGGAAAGAAACATGGAGGGATTAGTCTTAAAGGGACAAGTAAATGTTTCAAATGTGGAAAGGAAGGTCATCGGGCATTTGAATGCTGCAATGATGGGAAGAAGATGTCTAATGTTGCAAACAAAGGAAGGGATACACAGAATGAACCTACTACACTTCAATGTTTCAAGTGCTAGGAGATGGGGCATTATGACAATAAATTCCCTAATCGAAGGGTTGATGATGATGGTCGACATCAACAAACTCTTAAGGCTAAAGACAAAGGAAAGTCACATGCAATTTCTATCAGCGATGTGGAGTACGATAACGATGTGGTGAAAGGTAAACATACCATCCACTCTAAAGTAGCAAATTTTTTATTTGATTCTGGATCCACCCACTCTTTTATTTCTGAAGAATTTTCTAAGGGTATCACCGTATTACCTCAACAATTAGATGTTGGGTTAGCTGTGACAACACCTAATGGAACAACAGTCGCATCAAAAGTTTATAATTCTTCTCCAATCGAAGTTTGTGGGAAAGTGCTTCCTGCAAATCTTGTGATCCTTCCTATAGTATAATTTGATGTGATTCTTGGCATGGATTGGCTTTCTTTATATAGATCTCATATAAATTTCCAAATAAGGAAAGTCACATTTCATATTCTAGATCAATCTATGACCGTCTATCAATGCAAGGATGAACATAACCTTCCAGTGGAAATTCCTTCTAACTTATGGGTCTTGATTCCACTAAATGAAGGTTATTTATCTCAAATGGTTGGTGAGAAACTCACGATTAAGAATATGCCCATTGTACGGGAGTTTGATGATGTCTTTCCGGAGGAATTACCGGGTCTTCCACCAAATCGTGAAGTTGAGTTTTCAATAGAACTCATACCGGGTGCTTTTCCTATTTCAAAGACACCTTATAGAATGGCCCCAATTGAGTTGCAGGAATTGAAGAAGCAACTATAATAGAATCTTGATAAGGGATTCATATGCCCTAGTGCATCACCTTGGGGAGCACCTGTTCTATTTGTTAAGAAGAAATATGGATCAATGAGACTCTGCATTGATTATCGAGAACTTAACAAGATCGCTATCAAGAACAAATATCCTCTCCCATGCATTAATGACTTATTTGACCAACTACGCGGAGCTCAATACTTTTCCAAGATTGATCTTCGTTCAGGGTATCATCAATTAAGGGTCAAAAGGGAGGATATACCAATGATGTATTTCCGTACAAGGTATGGACACTATGAATTTATAGTGATGCCATTTGGTCTTACTAATGCCCCTGCTATCTTCATGGATCTGATGAATAGAGTCTTTAGAGACTATCTTGATCAGTTTGTGGTAGTCTTTATAGACGATATTCTTGTCTATTCAAAGAGCAAGGAAGAACATGAAGATCACTTGAGAATTATATTGAAGACCCTGAGAAAGGAGAAGCTTTATGCCAAATTTACCAAGTGTGAATTTTGGCTTCAAAAAGTTTCATTTTTGGGTCACATAATCTCAAAATAGGGGATATCTGTGGATCCATCAAAAACAGGGGTTATCGAAAGATGGTCGATACCAACAACAGTGACTAAGATCTGAATTTTTCTTGGTTTGGATGGATATTATCGACGTTTTGTGAAATATTTTTCACGATTATCTAATCCACTCACCAAGTTGACTTGGAAAGGAGTTATGTTTGTTTGGACGGAAGAATGTGAAGAGAATTTCAAGGAGTTGAAAAGAAGGTTATCCAGTGCACCTGTGCTCACACTGCCTTGTAGTGGAGAAAGGTGTGTGATCTACAGTGATGCATCCAAGAAGGGATTAGGGTGTGTTCTTATGCAAAATGATATGTTGATAGCTTATGCCTCACGACAGTTAAAAATCCATGAGCAAAATTACCCAACACATGATTTGGAGTTAGCTGCGGTAATCTTTGCATTAAAGATTTGGAGGCATTATCTTTTTGGAGAAAGGTGTGACATTTATACTGATCATAAAAGTTTAAAGTATATTTTCACACAAAAGGAGCTGAATATGCGTCAAAGAAGATGGTTGGAGCTGATTAAGGATTATGACTGCTCAATATATTACCACCCTGGGAAAGCAAACAAGGTGGCAGATGCATTAAGTCGACAAGACCATGCTAGTTTATCCATGATGAGGATCACAAAAGATCCAATATTTATGGATTTACAAAGGATGGATCTTGGAATTATAATGGAAGGGTAAAATCTTATCTTTCTCAAATAAATGTTCAACCATCTATACATGTGAAGATTAAAGAAGCACAGAAAGAAGATGTCGAGTTACAAATGAAGGTGAGAAATGTTCCTGAATTCAACCTTGATTGTTATGGGATAATAAAGTTCAGGAATCGGGTTTGTGTTCCTCCCATCCCGGAATTAAAGAAGGGGCTGCTGGATGAGGCTCATAGTTCTTCATTCTCTATTCATCCTGGAAGCACAAAGATGTATAGGGACCTGAAAGAGTACTTCTGGTGGGATGGCATGAAAAGAGATGTTTCTGAATATGTCTCTCGATGCTTGGTTTGTCACCAAGTTAAAGCTAAGAGACAGAAGTCTAAGGGGATGTTACAACCATTACCCATACCCGAATGGAAATGGGAAAACATTACTATAGACTTTGTCACAGGACTTCCTAAAACATCCAAAGGCAATAATGCTATTTGGGTCATAGTTGATCGTTTTACCAAGTCTGCACACTTCATTGCTATTAGAGAGGATTTCTCTCTGGATCATCTTGCCAGGATATATGTAAAGAAAGTGGTATGATTACATGGATTACCACTTTCTATTATATCTGATTGGGATCTGAGATTTACCTCGAAGTTCTGGCGAAGTCTTCAGCATACTCTGGGTACAGAGTTGAGTTTCAGCACTACTTATCAT
This sequence comes from Viscum album, assembly GCA_963277665.1. Lineage (NCBI taxonomy): Eukaryota > Viridiplantae > Streptophyta > Magnoliopsida > Santalales > Viscaceae > Viscum > Viscum album. Next base: position 1,297,919,321 of record OY728136.1, read on the forward strand.
CCTCAGACAGACGGTCAGTCTGAGAGAACAATTCAAACTCTAGAAGATATGTTGAGAGCTTTCTCTATGGATTTCAAAGGTGGTTGGGATCAACACCTACCTTTGGTGGAATTTTCTTATAATAATAGCTTTCACTCCAGTATTCAGATGGCTCCTTATGAAGCTCTATATGGAAAGAAATGCAGGACTCCAACTTGCTGGGATGAAGTTGGGGAAAGAAAGCTATTAGGACCTGATCTCGTTAATGAAATGGCAGAAAAGGTCAGATCTATTCAACAACACATAAGAGCAACTCAGAGTCGACAGAAAAGTTATGCCAACAACCGAAGAAAAGACCTAGAGTTTGAAGTGGGTGATAAAGTGTTCTTACGAATATCTCCCTGGAAGAGAGTTATGAGATTTGGAAAGAAGGGGAAGTTGAGCCCTAGATATATCGGTCCTTTCGAAATACTGGATCGTGTTGGGAAGGTATCATACCGATTGGCGCTTCCACCGAATCTCTCTCAAGTTCACGATGTGTTCGATGTATCTCTCCTGAGAAAGTACATACATGATCCTTCACATGTACTTAGCTCAGAAGTTGTACCGCTGGAGCAAGATCTTTCTTATGAAGAACAGCTGATAGAGATTCTGGATCGTAGTGAAAAAGTCCTACGAAGCAAGACCACTCGATTGGTGAAAGATTTATAGAGGACCCACCAATTAGAAGAAGCTACATGGGAGCTTGAGGATATGATGAGGGAGAGGTATCCTCATCTGTTTGTTACAAAGTGACGAATTTCGTGGGAAAAATTCTTTTTAAGGGGGGGTAGAATGTAACACCCGATACTTTTATGTGAAATATTTTGTTTTTATGTTATATAAATCATCAAATGAATCTTTCACTACACACAAAAATATATTGGCTTACTTTACACACAACCGCGGCCTTCCTTGATAGCTTGCGTCGTACGCAATACCGAGTTTCACTAAACAATGGTATGCTATTAAAATATTATTAAAACTAGCCGTTATGAATAGTAATAACCACTTTTTGAAATTTTATAAATTTTATTTTTCAAAATGGACTTCATTTTTGGATTCATAATATCGAAATTAGCCTAGGGTGAAATTTTTGATATTTTTCTGAAAACTTTCAATTTTTGATGAATAGTGAAACCACTAAGTGGTAGTTAAAAAACTGAATTTTTCATAAAACTTAATTTTACCGCTTCTGTGAGTGGAATTTCAAAAATCCGAGAGACACGGTTGATTTCAGTAAGTAAAATGTGGTTCAATGAGATGAAAATAATTTTTCAGTGAATAGTAACTTTTTACTTTTTTTAAACCACGGTTAAAAGTAAATAGGGTAATTAAGGGTAAAAATGATATTATTATTACCCTAACACATGTCCTAATTCTATTTTACAAGTGTAATTCGACCAAAAACAACCTTAAGAATAAAATATGACCATTTAGGCCCACATGGATTAGATTAAGACATTTATTATTAATTTACTTAAAGAAGGGTTAAAATAGTTAAAATCAATGTTTAATAAGTAAATCATTTTTAATATGGGGTTATACATAAGATAAATTAGACTATAAATATTAATTAGAAAGCTAAAAATATTTCCTACATAATGGTATTTTATTTTTAATTTTTAGACATTAAATAATTTAATTTATTTATGACACAACGATGATGTAGTAATTATCTTATTAATGAAATATTGACATAGTTGATGTTATAAATACCCAAATAAATGTAATTTGAGACTTTTTATGAATTACAATAATTTTATAGGTTAATATGACATTTTATTATTGATTTAATTAACTTGGTTCGAACTAATAATTCTGTTATGATTTTCACAAAAATCAATTACTAAATAGTGTCAAAATTGACATAAAATAGTTTTTAAAACAAATATTATATTATTAATTGTTATTTTATTCCTAAAAATCTAAGGTTTGGCCAAATGACTTAGATAAGGTTATATATATTAATAATAAACAACTTGGGGTTCGTTTGGCTTGATATAGTAAGTTTATTAACCTTATAGTGTAAGAAAATAAGAAGACACAGTGAAAGTTAAATTATCTAACTTAAAGTTAAATCTAAATGATAAGGTTAAAATTGATACCTAAACTTGTCTAAATTCTATTGGATGAGATTATTTCGACCCCTACCCACCTTATCTTTGAAATATATCAATTTAGAGCTATTAAAAACCGAATTTGACTTTATAATAAAATAATATTTTTAGTTATTCCAAAGGTGCCCCTCTCCTCCCTTATAAAAGGGCACCTCCTCCCCCTCTTCCTCACACCACGTTGAGCCTTCAAGCACGGCCAAACCCTCCCAATTTCTCCTCTCCACTTCCCTAGAAACATCCTATAGGTTCTGTTCTTCTTCAATGACCTATTTTAGTGCCCTAAAAGGAGGTCTCAAAGAAGAACTTCAAAGAAGAGGTAATGTCCGTTACCGATTCTTTCATCTTTATTTCTTATTCCAATTCTTCTTCTTTAGTTGTTTAATTATGAATTAATAACATCAGTATCAATCATATACTGATATGTTATTATAAGTATGAAACAACCCTATTTCACCATCTATCCATCCTACGGAAAAAGAAATCACCGCGCGTGCGTACGTACGGAATACCGTTTCCACGCCGTGGTGTAATCTATTTTCCACCACCACCTTACTTGGATGGGTATAATGGTGTAAATAATGACTATATATGACTATTATAAAGTTATATTGATTCTGAAATAGAATACATACACTCCAATACAATTCCACGATCATAGGAATGATATCATCACTCGTGCGTACGTACGGAATACCGTCTCCACGATGTGATGCGACTCGTTCTACATGATCTTAATTGCATAATGATTATATGAATGAATTGAATGAATGAATATGATATATATTACACTAATACCATTCTGTAAATGAGGTATCTATAACCTAAAGATAATAATAAGAATTTATTCGACAAAACACGCATAAGAACAAAAAGTAATAAACACCCGAATAACAAGTAGTAATGAAATATTACTAATAAGAAGCTAAGAATATGACCATATATGATATCATAACAATAAGTATGATTCTGGAATAAGTCAATAACATTATTTAAATCATTATACAGGAGGTTCGGACACTTACGAAGCAAATCGGACCTTAGGTAAGGGAAATATCACAATCTCATTTTGATCCGAGATTATTTATACTTTGGTATTTACTGGGGTGTATTTTATCAACCAAATCCATGTTTCCTCAATATGTAATATTATTTAAATCCACCTACAATTGTTTAAATCCAATTTTACCCTTCGGTGAGTTTTTAGTAAAGGATATGAAAGGAATCTTTTGTCATTTTTCGTATGAGGTACTTTTTGACTTTTCCGACAAAATTACGAAGAATGTTTTTTTAACTTATACGTCATGAATGGATTTTTAAAACATTATCTCCAAGAAGATTCCTTTACAAGTTTTCAAGTTTATTTTTAATCAACTTCTTTAGTTTAAAATTGTATGACATGTTAAAATAGGGAAATGTTTTTTTTGAATTTGAAAGGATATTTTCCTCAAGAATGGAGTTCAAGTGTTTTATCAAAATTATTTTCCATCTAAGATAATATAGGGTTCTGTTTATATCCCTATTATTACATTGACTTGATTATGTTGTGATGGAATTGTTTTTATGAATTCATTTATCTTATATGAATTGTTTGATGATGTCACGATGTTTAAGATTCCCATTTTTATTACATGGGTTATGCAATGATGTATGATTTATGATTTTCTGGCACACATAAGAATGGTATCATTATGAGATGGGTGGGACCTATATCTCCCTCCAATGCATTGGGTAAAGATTTTATATCTCATGAGATATACATGGCTGGAACGGTAGGTTATAACGGTTAAGTGAAACAGGACTGAAACGGGGAGTGAACTCGGTTCAGAAATGGACTTTGTCCACTAAGTTAGTCTTGGCAATGAGTCTTGACTAATAAGAAATGATTCTATATGATTATGTGTGTATGCCACAAAGTTTCATGTTTTAAGTTATGATTATTGGGATTACATTTCACTACTATGATTTATCCCATGTTATGAAATTATGCTCTCTTTTGCAGGTTATGATTTCCAAAAGTTATGTTCTTATGAATATGATGTGTTTGATATTTCTTTTGTTTACCCTTACTGAGCATTTTAGCTCACCCTTTTGTATGTTTTCTTTCCCCAGGTTAGGAAGAAGGTTATTAGGTAAGATATTCCAAAAGGGACTATAGATATGATGAAATAAATGGGAGACAGTGTAGACGCTTTATGAACCAGTTGTTTATGTTTCCCAGTTTTCTAAAGACACTATACCTATTCGGTCCTTTTGTGGTTTTGTTATATGTTGTAATAAGTATGCTTAAATTTTGAAGTATTAACAATGTATGTAAAGTATGGGTTGTTATAAAATACATATAAAGATGTGGTATGCCAGAATGGTTATAGACCACCATATACCATAGTGGTACATGGCCAATCATACCCCTTTGGGTTTCATCCGAGTACCTATATAGTATGCAGCTCCTGGTTCTGTCTGCGTAGCGACACACTATGCCGACCACCATATTGAATGAGGTCTCGGGGGATTATCATTTTTGGGAATTTAATAGGTGATAATTATATGGTTCTACATTCAAAAATTATGTTCACATTTCTATTTTATTATTAAGTTCCCCATTTTTGGTTTTTGGGACGACTGTACCTATGGAGAGAGGGGTTCGCAATTCGGGCTTCTTCAATGAATCAAAACTATATCTAGAATATTCTATGACCTCTTACTTTCAACCACTGAGTCCCCGTGAACATTCTGTCATTATTTCATCCTCTCTAACATGTTTCATTATATTCTCTTTATATAGAGGATCAGATAAATTGTATCTATTTGGCATGTAGAACCACTTGTAGAGGCCCATGAAGAGATATCCTGACCCATGGAAGACTCGGTCTATTAGGGTTTGCGGAGGCCATGGTTCACAATAATGGTTCACAATAACCTACACGTTTGCATCGTCTCCAAACTAATGAGTTCACGGGATGGTACATGGATGGCATTCACACACATGATTTCTCCAGGAATACAGTTTGTGGTCCATCGTATTATCTATCCATAGTTATATATGCTAGCGGTTTATGAATTGTTACAAGTGCCTAGGGTTTCATGATCTAGGCATTCTGTCAACCTTTCTCGGTGATGGTATGCAGGCCACATGATATTCTTTATAAAAATGAATCCATTCAAGTTTCTCTTTAAATTTTCCACTCAATTTGAGTCCATTCACCTTTCTATACATGTAGAAGTACTTTTTTTCTTATGCAATGTTATTTTTGGGGTATTTTTTTCCTTGGATAAATTTTCAGAAACCTACAAATTCCCCCCATCGGATTACAGTCTATTCAGAACGAAATTGGGACTATTATGATGTAGAAGCGGTCCTGAACTGAAATAGTTCACATTAGAACAGATAGGAATGGTATTTGGGGACCAAACATATATATATGGTCCCATGTCATTTTTCATTTACCATTTCTCATGGCTTAAAGCACTCTCGACTTCCTTTACTTCCTCTTCTTTTGTGTACCATGCTCCTTGGGAAAATCCCATCAGTGAACAACTTTTTATGTATCCAGAACCAATAATCTATCCATATCTCTATCTTTGGACCATATATTCGATTTTGAGAATGGAATTTTTGAATTTAAAATTTAAAATCTAAATTCTATATAGGAGGAAACTACTCGGCTTGTCTGTCTGCATACAGATCCTGTATCGGCCAACCGAACATTATGAACTAATATCCCGAACATAATCTTTTATATCATTAATTCTGATCATGAACATAATTATTCCATGGTTCGCGGAATCCAACTCATGCGAACCTTTATATTTACCAGCCAACGATCCCCGGGCCAACACCTTGTGGATGATTCATGTACCATGACTATATGCAATGAAATGACTCTGCACACCATATCCATAGGTGGGGTTTTATCCACACAGCATGTTCATATGCGGTATGACTCCTCCAAATATAATTTATTACATGAGATATGGTTATGAAATCCCATTTCTAGGAACAATATGTGGATCCATAGGTATTCATATTTTGAGTCCTTTTGCTGCTCATTTCTAACCATTATCCAACAATTTTTATTGGGAAAACTTTTTTTCATATTCTGGATCTTCTTATGTAGGTTACCATAGCTATTTCATAGGCTATGATAAAATCAAAGAGGATATGGGAAACCATGAAGGGGAATTGTGAGGATAATCGTCGATCCTACATCATTCCTCATGATATCTTCTTAAGAAATTTATTTACTCCTGAGATCCTAGCTTATCTACTATCTGTACAACTTCCACTTTACGACATTGGTCTCCCTGATGATGTTCCACTTCCATTGGCAAACCCCAAAACCACTTTTATCTTTTTAGAGGCACTAAAAGGACATGATCGCGCCAAAATTTCCCCAGTAGGATAATTCATCGCCCCTCCGATTCAGGATAAAATCATTACACTTAGAGTGTTGGAATAGACTTAGGGAAACGGTGGGTGTCGCGATGGTTTTCAAAGACTAGAAACCCGAGAATAAAAAACCATTATCAACATCTCCCAAGAAAAACCTAATGGTAGGTGGAGCACCTTGTGGGATCTGTAGGATGGAGGATGTTTCACCAATGAATGTGCATAGGCATTCTGGGTTCATCAGACATGTTTGGAGTCCCCCGACTAGTTGGAGGTGGTGGGATTATATCAGATAGCCTGGATTTCTCATTTTACAATCTTCTCCCCATACTAAATATTTCTGAATTGATGACCCACTTATATTCAAGCACCAACACCTTCCACTTATTTCATGGGGAGATTGGAATCATCATGTGGTATATCCACCATCTTGGACGACTACCTACCATTGGAGAAAGGTAGGAAAAGTTTCTCTAAACATCCACTACATGGAATGACACTGACCATATGTCCCCTTAAAAAAGAAGTTCACTGGTTATGGTAGAAGGATTACATAATTATCCCCTCCAGGCTCACCTGCATATCCCATTCGAGTAATGGATTGGGTTATTCGAGTAGGAAAACTGACCCAAGCCAAGGGCTCTCCACAGTCGAAGTCATCCATCCCATCAATCATACCAAACTCCAGGGTCATATTGTTCAACTCATTAAGTGGGAAGATATACCCCATGTGGATATGAGAATCAACCAGATGTATCACCAGCTCTTAGATTAGCATGATTATTTTCCATGTTTTTGAGTGGAAGAATTTTCCAGCCCCACGATGTCTATAGTAGGTTTTGGGCATGTAATTTGCAGATGGTGGACATAGTTATAGAGGTTCGACACATTAATTTGTCCCTTACCACTATCTATCAGCTTTAGGAGTATCTGGGACAAATACAAGAAGGTATTCCCCCACACCATCTCAGCAGACCGTTCCATTTTCTGTATGGGTGGACAGCAGAACACTTTCCTTATTTTGAATACCGACACACTGCAAAGGCTCCAAATTCTAACTTTCAACCCACCCTTCTCAATATTTTTGATGTTTAACCTAGGACTCTATGTGTTATTTATGCGGTTGGGTTTCTAGTTGACGCTTCTCATCTCTCGTTTTCACCGCATCCTACCCGTACTGGGTCATAAAGAGGTGATAGAATTGGTTCCTTGGAGGAATGCTTGTACCTCATCACACATTGGGACAAGATGCTCACTCTTCATATAGATCGAGTAGTCATTTGTAATCCATAACCTCCCTACCAGTTTTCCATGCAATTTGGATGCCTACAACAGACTGCGCTGCTTCTGGTTCTTCAATTAAGGGGGGAGTCTGATCTGTAGTGTTTCACCAGTTATGTCTTATGATGATGGATGAAGGTTCCAGTACCATGTTCTTGTTGTTGGAATATTCCCAATGGTGGTCAGACTATTACCCCAATGGGATGCTTAGAGAACTATTTAGACATGTGTAGATACCTTTAGCCACTTCCCTCCCCATCATTAAAAAAACAAAAATGCCACACATTTCCTATACTATGAAAATTTTGATAGTTACACCTTCGACTCTAGTCCTTGCAGTAGCCATGATGGATACACCACCTGCTCCTCCCCCTGTGGTAAGAAGATGCTCAGTTCACCATTTGAATCTTCTAGGAGGGGTTTCATTAGTACAACCTATTTTAGTGGGGAGTGACTCAGACTACACCCCTTCAATGGACACTCCCCTTGATCTTAATAAGGTTGGAGCCAACAGAGTATCATATACCACCTCGGAAGATACGGCTAGTCCTCCGCACATGGCTCCATCAATTGATTTGTTATATGGAAAAGATATTCCCTCGTTTTGTGTGACATGTCTTAGGTCCCTTCCCACTACTTTGATGACACTTCCTACTTATATACATGTTGTGGTGGAGGAGGATCAATGTAATAGTTCCGTGGGGAGGAACCAAACATTGTGAAAGCAAGATTGATGCCAGTTATATGATCTTTCCATTAAGACACCTATGGCCAATTTTGTTGACGAGGGTGACATTTTTCAACAATTAATCTCCGAGCTGGGTTCTGGGGGCTTCAATTATTAGTAATTACCCCTCCTCATCTACCAAATCGTCATAGCTGAGAAGTCCTTTCCTACGGTGAGTACAAGATGTCCAATTTCAATTCTTCCCACCACCAAGTGTAGAAATACTAAGATGATTCGAAAGAATTCGATCATCTGATGGTTGAGGAGGCTATGGCTTGTGATTTTGTAGACACCCAAGAGGAAGATTTGTAGTAGTGTGAAGCTCGAACAACAAGGTTGAGGGATCAACTGGCACTTTATTTTCCAACTATGAAGCAATCCATAAAAATGATAGGGACATTAAAGTTGTTCTGGATTGGGTGTGACTGATGGTCTAGGTTGAAATAGAGGAGATATCTTCTTTGGAGCAAACTATTGATGGCCCATGGAAATCACTTTCCATCCTTCTAGAAAGCGATAACCAAGATTTGTAGTATTTCAATACCACATCATGATATGTACTCCTCCCTTTATTTTTTATAGTTTGAAGAGACTATGAACTGGGGGTTCTCTTCTATTTTTATTCATCTCAATGAAACTGATTTGACTTTAAATCATTTTTATTTGAGTTTTCATGTCATGTCAATTGATCATATTCAATCGAGTAAAAATCATTATGATCATGTACTAATATTAAACCATGATCAGTAAGTTGTAATAATCGAATCAGGCTCTAATTTTACCTGAATCGGGGGTCTCAGTGAGCGTTGTTCAATTATAGACAAGTTTTTATGGAAAACAGCACGAAAATTTATGTATTTTAAATTATTACCCTATTTTTTCTTAATACTACTTGGCATGGGCATAGAGGTTAGAATAATAAATTTCTTTGGCCCCCCCTTTTCGAGTTTTCATCCTAACAAGATTTATTCCTTTTTTGATGGCTCAACATTTTTAACAAACCGATTATTGAATTTTACCTAGAGGTGACTTATGTGGATTTTCCCTATGAAGTGTATGGTTTCTTTTTCCTTCTCTGGTAGTTCACAATCCTTCAAAACAAACATATTACTGATGTTTTATATCGAACAGCTTTGACCAAACATAATGGGGTAGGGCCTTAATTAGGGATCATCATCTGGTAATTTTCTAATATTATTCACACATGGAATATGGATTTTTATGTACCATAGATTTTGGATTTTTGACATGTATGAGGCTTAGGAGCTATTTTAGGCATACAGAAGTAGGAGAGGACTCTCCTGGGGACCAATTTGCCTTTGATTAATGGCCATTTTTAGGTAAATATATGCAGACCCTCTGGGGAATGATGTGCATAGTCAATCAAAAGTGTTCACAGGACACTGGCCTTCTATCTCCGATGGACTTGTAGGTATATGAAACATTTTGAATTTATTATGATGTTAGGAGCCACAGAGGGTGGCTATCCTAAAAAGTGGTGTATGAAAATATTTGGCGCATTCATATTTTCATTGAGTGGGAAACTGTTCCAACACAGTTCTTACTTGTTTGATGGAGAGTTGGTGAATTGTCAATTCCATTAGAAATATTTTTTTAAATCAAGTTTATTTGGAAAGAGGAAGGTATGTATGTTTCTATTGAGATGTTTTACAAATCTGTGGGTGTAGTAGGACAAGAATGTCATTTGAGCATATAAAAACTGGAAAGGAATCACCTAAGAACGAATTTTCCTTTTATTGAGAGCTCTTTTGTAGGAGATATATGCAGAGCCTTTGGGGCATGATGTGCCCAGTCAAATAATGTTGTCCAAAGGACACTGGTCTTTAGTCTCTGATGGATATGGTATATTATGGAGGTTGGGAACATACTGAATACGATGTTTGACCTTTGACTAAGGGTGTTATTGGACATGAAAGGGGGCATTTTATCTAAAAATTTCCCAAAAAATGGGTAGGGGAACTCTTCTTTTGTATGTGGATCACCTTCACGCATATGGATAGGGTATCATTAGAAACCTCATAAGGGGCCAAAGATGAATCGGTCCAGAATTTTCAAATATATACAGGATGTGTTTATGGAGTAAAATATAAACCATGAAATTAAGGTCCCATTAATAAGGATGGATTGAATGAGGCTTCGAAGCCATTGGGCGTACTGACATAGTAGTAGAATCTCATGGGGATGAATTTGCATTTGATTGATGGCTATTTTTGTGGGAAACATATGCAGAGCCTCTAGGGAATGATTTTCATAGTCAATCAAAGGTTTTTAAAGGACACTACCCTTCAATATCAAATAGACTTGAATGATTATAGGGATTCAAGATTTCTCCTAGAATGGAGTTTGGGGTATGCTAAGAGTGTATCCAGACAGTTCGGGGACATTTTAGCTGCAATTTACTAATGGGATCAGTTGTCCCTTATGTAGATCTGACTCATACGTAGGGTGATACTTTCATCACATATTTGGGGTTCTCGGTCATTTAATGTTTTATGGCTAGGGTTGGGGTTCCTCTCAGGGAATGGAACCATGAGATTACTTTATGGGTTGTGATTCTTGGACCAAATTCATGTATTATTCTTCCATAATGTTATAGTGGACCTGTTGGTAGGATCTCTAAGTTCACATAAGCAATGATCAGTGCGAGAAATAAGGATTCTTTTTCATTACATATAAATAAAAAAATTAACAATAGAGGGAACTTTGGGCTTAACAAATTACTATGTAGTTTATCATTGTAAAACATGGATGATTTTGGCCACTTAGTTTAATTTCATGTGGCAAGGACATGATACTGGGTAGTTTAGAGTCATTCAGTGGAGACAATTATGTTTTTATAATGATTTTAATATTTTTGAGTTAATTTTAATCAGGATATTCTGATGTTCCTTATACATGAGTGATGATAGAAGATTTAAACCATAGTATCAGTGGTAACATGAATTAGGAGAAATGAACTAGGGCTTGGAAGACATTGGGCATACTGAGATAGCATGGGACTCCCATAGGGAATAATATTCCTATAATTTACGGTGATTTTTGTGGGAGACATATGCAGAGCCACCAAGGCATGATGTGAATAGTAAAATAATGGTTTCATCAAGACACTGACCATTTGTATCAGATGGCGTGGAATGATTATGGGGATTGAGGACTGCTTGTAGCATGGAGTATGAAAAATAGAAAATATGTGCCTAGGAAGCTAGAGAATACCCAGATCATGATTAACTGCAAACCAGTTCAGCTTCCACATAGGTGTGACTCATATGTATTGGGGAGACATGATCATTTGACTTCTCATGATTGAGGGGAATGTGCGAGATCTTGTAGCACTGAGGACGGGGCCACACATAACCCTTATTGAATTCTATAGTTTACAGTAACGAGAATAGGTCAATTCATGGACTCCATGTAAATGTCTGACCTAACTATGTGAAATGGGGAATTTTTTTTGGGTGGGATGAGATGCCAAATCTAGGCATCATTATGTATCTTTCACGGGCTGGAATCAAGCCAAATGTAGTTTTGAACATTCCCTATACCGATTTTTCTTGGTCCATGTTAAAGTACATGTGAGGAAATTTTTTTATGGTGGCTGGGCTGAGATTCCAAATTTGGGTGTCACTACAGATCCAACATAGGCAGGAATCAAGCCATAAGTAGTTATGAATGATATATGTACTAATTTGTCTTGGTCTATGTGTAAGGTCAGGTTAGGAAATTTTTTGATGATGGCTAGGCTGGGATGCCAAATATGTGCTTTACTACGTATTCTACATGAGAAAGAATCAAGCCATAGGTAGTTTTGAAGGATCCCTCTATTGATCTAGATCGGTATAGAAGAAGGGGTCATTTTTATTCTATCCATCACGGTTTCCAGGTCAACTATGTTACTCCATAGTTTGATTTGGTAATTGAATCCCTTCCACTGAACTTAAGCTCACATGAGTTACACTCGATGTGAGAAACATAGAGTGATAAGGGGTTCCGTATTAAATATGGGGAGAAAGAGGGAATGATGGAAGCATTTTTTTTGAGGGGATGGGCCAAGATCGAGGGTTGAGGCATCGCTACATATCATAGGAAGATGGTAATCAAGCCATACGTAGTTATGTGAGAGGTCATGTTGTTTGTTTTCATGTGATCAGGGCGCTTTGTGACATGTAATTTAACATCTTACAGTGAGGGCATGAGGAAAATTTCAATATCTTGTTTCAGGGATGAGATCCATGCAGTTTAACATCACGTTGAAATGAAAATGACTCATAGTTTATGGTCTTATATTTTGGACCATGACTTCTCAACATTATAACTCGTATTTTAGGGTCGTAGATCTTTGACCTTGGATTATTGGTATTATAACAGAAATTTTAGGGTGATAGTGCTTTGACCTTGTCTTCGGGGTATTATAACTCTTAGTTTAGGGTCATAGATCTTGGACCATGGCCTCAGGATATTAAAACTCATAGTTTTGGGTCATAGATCTTATACATTGTGTTCCAGGTATTATAAATCATATTTTTGGTCTATTGAGCTTGGAACATGGATTCATGGTATTATAACTTATTGTTTAGGGGCATAAAGCATGGGAATTGGCTTCTGGGTATTATAACTCATAGATTAGGGTTATAGATCTCTGACCATGACTTCTGTGAATTATAATTCATTTCATAGGGTAATAGTGGTTTGACATTGGATTTTGGGCATTGTAACTCATATTTCAGGGTTATAGAGCATGGACCATGGATTCTGGGTTTTATAAATCATAGTTTTGGGTCATAGAGATTGGACCATGGCTTCTGGGTATTATAACTCATAGTTTAGTGTCATAGAGCTTGGACCTTGGCTTCTACCAATTATAACTCACAGTTTAGGGTCATAGTGCTTGGACCTTGGCTTTGGGGTATTATAACTCATAGTTTAGGGTCCTAGAGCATGGAACTTGGATTCCACTTTATTTCAACATCAAATTCTTCTTCCAAAACATTTCATTTATGGGATCCATTATGATTTTTCCGTCCTTTGATATCAGGGAATATGCTCCATTGGAAGAGACCCTATGTCTGACATGTGGTCCTTCCCACTTTGGATCAAGCATTGGAGGATTCTTCCCGATTATCATCAGGGTTATGAGAACTAACACCATTTACCCTTAGAGGAATGTTTAAAGGAGAAACTTTTTGTTGAAGGCTAGTGAAATCTGATTGTGGTAGATTTTCAAATGGTGAAGACTGTGCATCCTTTTTTCATCTAGTGTATCCAACTCATCAAACAATTTCTGGTATTGCTCGTCTAAGGAAAGTTTATCACCATTGGCCAAATGAACTGATGGAACTTATATTTCAATAGGAAAAACTACCTCTACCCCGTATACAAGTGTTTATGAGGTATCCTAGGTGGTGGTGCGTGTCGTGGTTCGGTATGCCCACAAATCATTAAGGATATTGTCTGACCATGATTTCTTATCGTTATCAACAATCTTCTAGAGTCTTTTGGACAGAGTATTGTTGACAACCTCTATTATCTTATTGCCTACTAAGTGGTTGCAGGTTGAACAGTTGGGTGTTATTACATACTCTTGTAATAACATGTCCAACTAAGTGGAGAAGAAGTGGGTAACGTTTTCCATCAGTATTGTATGAGGGACACTAAATCTGGTAACAAAGTTGGCCTTCAGAAAGCCAATGATTTTTTCCCGTCTTCTATAAGGGGTATGAATTAATCCCATTTGAAAAAGAATGTGTTCATTGTGAGTATGGAAATGAGTTTTCTAGTTGTGGTGGGAGGACATTGTCCCACAACATCAATCCCCCGGGTGGAAATGACCAGGATTACATAGTTTTATAAATTAACTCTTGGGGTATGTGTATGTAAGTGTCCTGGACATTGAAGGAATGGCACTTCATGGTGAATATGGCACAGTCATGTATCATAGTTGTCCAGTAATACCCAACCCATAGAATTTGGTGAGAGATCTTGGTTGCTGATTGATGCGCTCCACAAGATCCGACGTGTACTTCTTTCATGCCTGTGATAGTATCTTCTCGATCAATTCACCTGAGAAAGACTCCATCAAATAATCATTTGTAGATAAAATTTTCTTGGTTTACCCCATTGTAGAAGTAAAATTTACTGCTTGTCTTCAGACATGTTCATTCTAGCCCTATCTGGTTGGAGTTCCCCATTCAGATGGTTATTTCCAATGGGCATCAACTATCCTGTGGTGTGGCCATAAAGAATAGAAATGGGGATAATTTCATCAATATCCTTTATATTTCACTAGATGAATTAATAGAGTATATGAATTTTGGAAATACTAATGACTATTTCATCCCAGTCTAGATTGGCCATGGTTATGGTTGCATTTTCCAAAGCGTCAACTTGTGCATTTTTTGACCAGGGGACATAAGTCAAAGTTGGTTCTGATGGAAATTTTTCCATCAATTCTCACACATGGATCATCAAGGGTACCCATACATATTTCATAATTTTGTAGTCACCATTGAATTGTTTGATGACTAGCTCTAAATCACCCATTATCTTTCGGTTTTCAGCTTGCACATGAAGTTCAAGTTCCATGCCTTCCACAGGGGCATGATATTATCCTTTATTATTTTTACACCCTTCATAAAGAAGGAAAGAGGAAGGAAAGATGACCTTTTCAGGAGATAGGAGTAAAGTTCCCATCCCCGCATTGTTGATCTTGGGATCCTACATCCTTTTCCCTGTTGGGCTTCGGGAGGTTCCATCGAAGTACGTTTTTCATGTCTGGGGGTCCTCATGGATGGAGAACACTTCCTCATCCAGAATTTCTCCATCCAACGATGTTGTATATTCTGAGGTGTGCTCTTCCATGATTTATGCTAATGCTTGGGCCTTTATGGCCTTCTGGGGTACGTACCATATGTCAAACTGTTGTAGGATGATCGCCCATCAAGATATGTATCCATTTAGCACGGGACAGTTCCGGATATATTTGACCAGGATGTAGTTGGAGATCAGTTGAAATTCATGGTGTTGACATTAATTCTTATATTTTGAAACCATGAATATTAGGGCTTGGCAGTTATTTTCAATTTTTATACCGAGTTTCAACATCAATCATTGTTCGACTAAGGTAATAGAGGTTGTTCTCACTACTGATATCATTCTTCTACGCGAGGAAGGCACATATTGATCATTCCAAGGTAGTTATGTACAAAATGAGAGGTTTCACCTTAACTGGTGGCATCAGCACCAATGGGATTAGGTGATATCTTTTGATATTGATGAACTCTTTTTGAAATTATTAACCCAGTCAGACGTAAATCCATTCTTCATGAGCCTGATGATATGTAAACATTTTCCTACCAGGTTTTCTAAAAAGCATTGGATATAGGCGAGGTGCCCCCGGATACCTCTCAACTCGGTGAAGTTGTGATGTGGGGAAATTCCAAGGATAGATTTGGTCTACTCGGGGTTGACTTTGATGTCGTGATGGCATGAAAAAATGCTGAGGAATTTTACCGAGGTAGCGCCAAAGGCACATTTTAGAGGTTTTATATTTAAAATGTGCTTCCAAAAATTGTTGAAGGTAGTTTCATGATCAAACATGTGGTTTGAGAAATGTCATGATTTTTTCACCAGATCATATACATAACACTCGACGAACATTCCCAATAATGGCTTGATGATGTGGGTCATGGGGAACTGATATGTGGTGCCAAAAAAAATTAGACCAAAGGGAATCACTTTATAACATAACACTCCCAAAGGGTCCCTAAAAGAAGAAGATTATTCATCTAGTAAAGACATCCATATTTGATTTTATCCCAGATATATTTCCTTGAAAGGGAGTACTTCATATTCATCTTTTGTATCGATCAAAAATTCTTGTGATTGAGACTGATAAATCGTCTTTTGGGAAATTCCGATTAAGGTCCCTAAATTAAATGTAGATTATAATCTTTTCATTCTTATTTTTGTTATGTAATATTTTATCTAACTACATTCAATATTGGACCTCCTGTATTATGTTGGCTTTGATCACCTTGTAAATTTCAGCCACTATTTTGGAAGCTTGCATCGAGTGCATCCTTCTGGCTGCCTGTATACAACCCTAGTGATTTTCTCGTAATCCCAGATGATGTGTGGTGACCTCAAGATCAAGGCATTGAATTTATTTATAATTCCATAAAAAAAATCTTGACTCTTCTTTAGAAAGGAGGTATATTCCTCCTGCTCCTCGATATTCATAGACACATTGATCAAAGTGGGTCATGGTTAATCTTCGGTGTCCATGTTTATCTCCCTAAGTTCATCGATTGTGGCTGAGACACCTTCTTCAAATGAATGAGGGGAATCATTGATCTCTTATTCCTCATACTATTCTTCTTCTTCTTCTTCATCCTCTTCTGATGGACAGATGATTTTTGAGGAAAATCCTCCATTATTGGGGGAGGACTCTTCTATTTCCATTGTGAGTATAAAAGGGAAGTCTGGGGTCCCATGGATAGGTTGGGAGAATTTTTTGTAGGTATTTTCCTGGCATAATGGGATTCTTCCTACTTTTCAATGACTTCTGACATGACTACCACAACAGATACCATGCGGATGATTGAGTCTGCATCCAGACTTGCACTTGTGCATTTAAATTGGTTGATGGGTAATACATACTCTTCCCCAAGCCACTGGAGGGGGTCAGTGGGAGCCATTTCCAATCCATTCAGGGTAGGGATCCAATCAATTTCATTGTATGAAAGACGCTATTATTTTGATTCATAGAACCATGCATCAAATAATGTGACTCATAGGACTCAAACAGGGATTCATGTATGTGTAAGGTCTTGTTTTCCCCATTAGTACAATATTTGACACACTGATGGTATGATGATGGAATTACATCATGTTGATGAAGCCATGGACCCCACCTAATAGGATTTTTAAGGTCATAGATTTTCATACAACCAAGAACTCATAATCTGACATGGGGTCTCTGGTCTAAGTTTTAATCTTGATTTCTCCCAATGGTTTCTAATCACTTTTGTCATATCATAGAAGAGTTGTTGTGTAGGGTGTCAAGTTGTCTTCATCATGGCCTATCCGATGAAGCGTTTGTATTGTGAGAAGGTTAAATCTATAGCCGGGGTCAATGAAGGTCATCCATACATCAATTCCATTTATATTTCTGTACACATACAAGGGTTTGATGTGCCCTTACATGATGGAGTCTTCATCCCTACCTGTGAAGGAGATGATGACATGAAATTCTTCTGGATTGGTCTCCATTTGATAGAAAATGAATTCTTCCACTTCAGCCTCAAACCCTATGGACTTAGTAAGGCTTTAATGAGTGCCTCCCTAAGATTTTTGGATAGGCTTAATGCATCCATGATTGATATCTTTGCTGGTATAGAAGATAGATGCTTTAGAAAATCATACTTTTTCTCAAAGGTTCGGCACTTACTAGAGTGGGGATTCTTTTCCATACACACTTTAGTGGTTTGGGCTTTGGATGTGGACGGTTCAGCCTCTTTAGCTAGGGTCGGTGGTGCTTCAGTCCATTCAGGGATTCGTTGAAGTAGTCATCCATCATGCCATGGGTGATTTGAATTTTTGTCTTCCCTTGATAGATATTCCAAGATAACATGGCATGGATTTATTCCAATGAGGTAGAAAGATCATTCCATTTATTTTTGTGTCTTCCGGAGGCTCTAACAACATGTTTTTGCGATGTTAAAGGTTTTACTATTGGCTTGGCTGGGAAAGTGACCCCATCCATGATCATGCCTTCCAGGAAACATCCAGCCTTTGCGGCCTCTTCCTCCATCTCTCCAGTTGGGCATGGTGAATTTTGGATTGTGGAAAGAGTCATCATTCGATAAGGTTTCCATCATGTGAATGAGACTAATGGAGTAGAAGAAATTTTCTTGATCCAACATTGTTTCATCCAGATAGTCTCCTTCTAATGGTGTTGTTTAGCGGGGCAGTGTTCATTGTACTGTTTGGAATGGTGGTGAATGTTGTACCATTGGGTGGGACAGAGCTCTTTGTACCATATCTTCAAGAATGATGACCAAAATCATATACACTAACTCCGAATTTGATGTCATATCATCTTATTTGTCTTGTTATCTTCCCTTCTGGCCTTTAGAGGATCGTAGGGCTGAGGACGATGGTTGTGTTGTATCGGGAGATTGTGGGGAATAGTTGGACGTTCCAACATCATCTGGAGGATGTCATGGACTCACTTTCCTGTCTTCCGGGTCATCTAATTGTCAAAAAATTTCTCTTTATTACCGACAACTATTTTCCATTCCTTTTCCTTTCTTGGGACTAAGGTCGAAACATACGCCACTTGTGGTGGTGGCAGGCCCAAATTGACTTGTTCGGAATCCACCATCTTTTGTAGAATATCATTTAAAACAAATCATTCATGGATGGAATTTCATATTATTCAGTGATAGGGACAGTAATTTGGTTGTCCATTAAGAACCACTTCATCATCTCGCTTTGGATCTGGTAGCTAGAGAAAATTTCAATACATAGCTGTTATGAAATATGTGCGGACCCGGTCATCTTAAAATGAGTAAAAAAAATTATTCGTTATTCTATGAGATTTTTTTACCACCATTTGACTCATCTTGCGGAGGTGGGGTGTAAATTGGAATCTAGGGGGTCCTTCACGGTTCGGTGGGGGCCTCTCAACTGGAGCTAGATCTAGGAGGCCTTAAGCATGAAAAATGTTGGATGAGACATAGGGTGAAGTGTAGAGATCCTTGTTCTCCCCATTCCATAATGTGAAATCCAAATAGGGCATCACCAATGATGCGATGCAACTTATACAGTTCCACGAGGCAATCCAGTTCAATGTTTTTCTTTCACCCTTCTAATTGTGGCTACCGTGCGGACATGAGGGCTTCCAGGTCGATTATAAAGTGAAGCTCCCATATCTTTCTTATGTCGTCTACATACCCTTTATTGGGCAATAATATTCCTTTTATCTGAAGAAGATTCATCCATATATTAGTGAGAATGTCATATGTTTATTTCCCAAGAAATTGTCCTGGTATATCTAAATGAGAAGTTATCATAGGTCAATACATGACTGGTATATTATCCTGAGCTGGTTGTCTTCACACAAGAAACATATCCTGATTTTGTTCTTTCTAAGGATCCACTACTAGATATACCTAGCTTGAATGCTTCTTAATAATTTCATTCCAAACAACCAGGCTGGTGGGAGCCTCATCGATATGTGAATGGAATAGGGGTGGATCAGAAGATGAGTGTGGCCTCAGGCTATCTGTCACGAACTAGCCCGGGAACCCTGGTAACCCGATAACCGAGCCGGCCCTGACATAGCCTGAAGGGCGTTCCCGATCCCCATGGGTTGGTGACTAGCACTTGGCATCATACAATATACAAGTGGGAACTATTTTTTCCATAAGAATGCGGAAGAAAAAGAAATAAGACAGTATGCATAACAAGAAGAAACTCCACTGAGAGTAATGTAACTGAAAACAAAGAGGCATAAAAAGCCCAAAGTACATCAACCCAAGTACTAAAAGGGAAAAAATAGTCCCAAAGTCCCTAAGGACACAACTCCCCAAGACTAGAGATCAACAACTTCATCCACCTCCAAGATGTCCCTTCCCTTTGCTCGATCCTGGAAGAAGAAAATCTACAAACACCCAATGGAAAAAGTACAGTGTGAGCCTAAGACGAGTAAGATACCACCAAATATTTTGTAACAGATTCTAAGTATAGATTTTCCAAAAAAAAGCTTTCAATTTTCAAATAAACAGGTTTGGAAAATCAAAAGCATATTCTAACAAAATATTCTATACATTTTCAAATGAGGGAAATAAATATTTTAATCAAATGATTTACAATGATGGAGTATTTCCAAAATAATGGCTTAAGTAAAACATTTATATAAAACATTTTATATAAATTCAAAAGGCATAAAAAGAAATTCACAAGCATTGTCATACATTTATATCTCAAATATATGTAAACAAGCGAGCAACATGGTCATCTGGCATAAGGTACGATAGTATTAACTAGTTATAGGATTCTGAACACTCTATGTGAACTCAGAAAAATGTGTATACACAAGTCCCTATGACACTGGCCAAAGGAGACTCATCACTAACCCATCGGTGATGTGACCCTCTGCAAGTATTATTTAGAACATTGTCGTGGCCTAGAGTGTATCCAAATAACTCACTAACTATCTAAGGCTTGCATGTTCTCATACAAGATGGGTGAACTATTTTAAGATTTCTTAAACTGTGATCAATCCCATTATTCCACTTCAAAAGTGCCAACATAATTCCATTTAAAAACATAATAGGTTTTATTCAAAAACATTCTTTTTTAACAAGATAAAACCAATGGGTTTCTATCAAATCATTTTAATCCATTTTCATAAGTTTGAAATCCATTCAAAACCAATTCCATCACTACACATTTAATTTCCACAATTAAATTAAAAAATTTAATTGGAAAAATTCCCATCAAATCCAAAATTAAAATTTAACAATTTAAATCGACCGATTATCCATAAACACACCCAATTCAATGGAATTTCGGTTTTTCCCAAATTTCTATCCCAAAACAATTTCAAATATCTCAATTTAATAGAATCGAGTTTTTATCAATTTAATTGAATGAAAATTGAGAAATTGAATTTAAATCAATAATTTAAATAAATTAATCAAATACATTGATAATAAATGTGGCAAGTTGGGATAGAACCACCTACCTCGAAGGTTTTGACCAAAAACACAACGGTTGAGAACGCTCAAGAAAACCGGGTTGCTTCTTCAAGAACCCACATAAGATCTCTTATCCTAGGAAGATCGAGACCAAATATCATCATACATGGTACCACACACTTAGATCTACCCATAACGGGCATAGATCTAAGAAACTGAGAGATGAGGAGAGGTAGATCTAAGTAGATCTAAGAAACCGATCAAGATCGATGAAGAACGATCACATACCACAAGAATCCAGCTTCGATTCACCAAGATGAGCCTTTGGATCGCCTCCAGAATGATGGGAGAACATTCTATGACCTTAGTAGAAGACAAATCCCGTGTTAGAGCCACATAGGAGGACAAACGAGGAACTTAGAGGCAAAACCTTGTGAGATCCACAATTTAAGGATCTCATTTAAGTGGTCACATAGTTAGTTTGCATGGTTTTACAAACCGTGCGCTAGTCGTGCATCAGCGACTGCCTTGGCCACCCTTCACGCACGGTTTGGTCGCATGGTTAAACAAACTGTGTGTCGCCCGTGCAGAAGCTACTGCCTTAACCCACCTTCTTGCACGGTTTGGCTGCACGGTTTGACAAACCATGCGCCACCTATGCACAACCCAAAAAACCCTTAGTTTTCCTTAAAAGTTCACCCAAATGTACCCCAAGTCCTTACTTAAAAACATAGGTACTTACAAAACATAAAAAGATACCTGAAAATGTAACGTGATGTTACAACCTCCCCACCATAAGATTTTTCTGTCCCCAGAAATCATTTGAAGAATCCTCCATGTCAAAAGGATGAGGCCACTTCTCTCTCATAAGTGCCTTTCTTTCCTATGTATCATGAGAATCAGAACCATGGTTCCAAAGTACACAGACCAGGGGTATCATTTTCCCACAAAATAACTTGGTCTATGATTCAACAACCCTGACTGGTCATTCAGTCACAGATAAATCTGGTTCAATCTCAAGATCATTCCATCTCAAAACATGAGATGGATCAGAGAGATACTTTCACAGCTGCGATATATGGAACACGTTATGTATCGACATCAGTTGTGGTGGTAGAGATAGATAGTAAGAAACTTTCCCAACATGACCAACAACATCGAAAGGTCCTACAAAACGAGGAGCAAGCTTCCCATTCCTCCCAAGCCTTCGATGACCTAATCAAGGTGAAACTTTGAAGAACACCCGGTCACCAACTGAGAACTCTAAAGGTTTACGGCGAAGGTCAGCAGAAGACTTTTACCGACTCTATGCTTTCAACATTCTCTGAAAAATCAACTGGATCATAGTTGTCGTCTCTTGGACCAAACTCAGTCCTACCAAGGAACATTCACAGATCGTCGACCAACATAAAGGATATTTACAAGGATGACCATACAAAGCCTCAAAAGTATCCATTTTGCTCGCAGACTGATAACTTTTGTTATAAGAAAACTCTACTATCCCCAGATGATCATCCCAAGACCCACCAAAGTCGAGAACACATGCGCGGAGCATATCCTCAAGGGTCTGAATAGCTCTCTATGTCTGGCCATCTGACTGTGGATGGTAGGTCGTGCTCAAATGAACCTAAGATCACAGTGCCTACTAAAGGCCTCTCCAAAAAAGAGAAGTAAACTGAGGATACCTATTAGAGACTATAGCAGATGGAACTCTGTGCAAAAGAACTACTTATTTCATATAGATATTTTCCATCTCCTCAACTTTTCTTGTATCTCAACTAGGTATAAAGTTATCCGACTTGGTCAGCCTATCGATCACAACCCATATCGCGTTCTTCTTCCTCCAGTTTTTAGGTAACCAAACCCCAAAGTCCATCAAGATTTTATCCCACATCCATATAGGGACTGGAAGTGGTTGAAGAAAACCTGAAGGTTTCTAGTGCTCGGCTTTCACCTGCTGGCATGTATAGAAATGAGATACAAACTCAGAAATCTCTTGTCTCATACTTGGCCACCAGAACTGTCACCGCATGTCATAAAACATCTACGTGGTTCCTGGATGGACAGCCCACTGAGGGTTATGGAAATCCTCCATTACATCATTATTTTCTACTAATGGAACAATGTAATGGTTTTGATAACACAGAACACCCTCTTTGGAGAACGAAAACTGAGTGTCGGTCTCCCCACCATAAAGAGAGTCCCTAAAACTGTGGAATTCATCCTCCAGTTGTTGTTCCTGAAGAATTAACTCGAGGAGGGAAGAAGTCAACCAAACACTGGCTAAAGAAACTTCATTCCCCTTCCACTGAACTATAATATGCAACTGGGCAAAAAGATCCATCAAACTCCACTCTTCTGAAGATTCATTCACAGATAAAGATAGAAGTTTCCTGCTTAACGCATCTGCAACTACATTCCCTTCTCTCGGGGTATAGGCAATGTCAAAGTCGAAATATTGTAGGTACTCCACCCAACGCCTTTGGTGGAGATTCAAATATTTTTGAGAGAAGATATAACTCAAGCTCTTGTGGTTTGAATACACAGTAAACCTTTCTCCATAACGGTAACGTCTCCAACACATATGTGTGTGAATTATAGCTGCAAGTTCAAGGTCATTAGTAGGATAGTTATTCTCATGAGGCTTAAGTTGACGAGATCCATAGGCAACAAAATGATTAACTTGCATAAAGACACATCCCAAACCTGATCCTGATGCATCACAGAAAACCATGTAACATATCCCAGCCTCAGGAAGAGTTAACACTAGTGTGGTAGTCAAAAGACGCTTTAGCTCAACAAAAGAACTCTGACATTTATCATTCTAGTAAAACTTCACTCCCTTTCGAGTCAGAGCAATCATTGTAGAAGATAACATTGAGAAGTCTTTAACAAACCTGCGATAATATCCTGCTAATCCCATGAAGATCTGAATCTCGAAAACATTTTTTGGTTGTTCCCAAGTCATAACTACCTTCACCTTCTCAGGATCAACTGATATTCCTTGTTCTGAAACAATATGTCCCAATAATTTCACATCCAGAATTGATAAATCACACTTTTAAATATTGGTATAAAGTCGGTGATTAATTAGAAGACTCAGAACTATTCTCAGAAGATGCACAAGATCCTATTCAGACTTAGAGTAGACAAGAATGTCATCCAAAAAGACCACCACGAAAGTATCTAGGTACTCACGGAAAACTGTCTTCATCAAAGCCATGAAAACTGTCGGAGCATTTGTTAGGCCGAAGGGCATAACAAGGTACTCATAATGGCCATACCTACTCAAAAAAGCGGTCTTAGGATGGTCAGATTCCTTTATCCTCAACTGATGGTAACTAGATCGAAGATCAATTTTTAAAAACCACTTTGCCTCTTTCAATTGGTCAAACAAATCATCAATTCGTGGTAACAGATATTTGTTCTTTATCGTAACTCGATCGAGTTTCCGACAATAAACACATACGCGAAGAGAACCATCAAACATCTTGTAGAAGAGAACAGGTGCTGCCCAAGATGACACACTCGGGCGTATAAATACATTCTCAAGAAGATCGTCTAACTAAGACTCCAGTTCTTTTAGTTCAGCTGGAGCCATTCGGTAAGAGGTAATTGTAACCGGTTGAGTACCATGCATTAATTCAATAGGAAAATCAACCCTTCTTAATGGTGGAAAACTAGAGAAGTTGGAAGTAAACACGTCGGGAAACTCAACGATGACTGGAGGAGGATCGCCACTCATTGAATCTCTCTCCAAATCAAAATAAAACACTGATATAACATTCCTCAACCTTGGATAAGAGGGTCCGACTTTGCTTGACCATAGGTACCATTCTCCATGAAAAAATAGAGGCACACCACTGGGTGTCGTAAGGTAGACCCATCGATGGTAACAATCGATTCTGGCTTTAATGGAAATGATCCAATCCATCTCAAATATGACATAAAAGGATTTCATGTTGAGAAGCAAGAAACTCCATGCATGATCAACATCTGATAGATAGAAGACAAAAGCAGTACTATGGAGACCCTTCTCTCTTATTGTACCAAGTGGTGTAGTAATATCCACCGCACAAGATAAAAGATACATATGAAGATTAAGCAGATTAACAAGATGGTTTGAAATAAAAGATTGAGATGCACCAGTATCAAAAAGAGATGTCACTAAAGACGAAGCTATAGTAATGGTACCTCTCATAGTTTCAGGATCTGTATCATCTACCTCTAGAAACTCTTCCACTGCGTGAAGAAGATTCGTTCTAGATTCCTGTGGCTGGAACCCTTTTTTACATGATGTATTTTATTTCCCTGAAGTATTTGGAGGTGCTGATGATCCTGTTCCACCATGGGAGTATAAAAGTGATGGAAGAATCTCTATAAGTTCCTTAAATGTCCACTTGAGCTACAGTTCTTGGGTGCCTCAGTGCAAACCCACTTAAAATTTCATGGGTTACCACACTGGTTGCAAGTCAATGAAGCCCCTCCCGATGCCACCAGAGGTATCAAATGACTCTATTTTTGAGAACTACCATGAGAAAAGTCATGCTTCCGCTTTCCTTTAAAGGAGCCCACACTTCCACTAGGAGGGAAAAGAACCTCCATCAACCCTGACTTTCCTTCCAAGTCCATCTCGACCATCATCACCTAATCTAGAACATCATCATAAGTGGGTAGCTTCAGTGGGAAAAGCTAAGAACAGATATCTGATCGAAGACCCAATTCGAATCATCGAGCCTTCATCCTCTCATTAGATAAAATCTCAGGAGCAAACTGTACCAGCTTAGAAAAACTATTTGAGTACTCAGTCCCGGTTTTGTTGTCCTGGTCAAGCTTGAAAAACTCTACATCCTTGGCCAACACCATTGATTATGTATAGAAATGGTTAGTGAAAAGAACCCTAAAGTCTTTCAACTCCAAACCCTCATGTTTCCCAGACATCACCATTGTGTCCCACCATCTCCTACTTGGTCCCTCAAGTATGAAGATGGCACACATCACCTTGATCACATCAAGTGTGTCCAGGAACCCAAACAGGCGTTCAATCTTACTCAACCATTCCTCATCATGTTGAGGGTCAGTGGATCCTTTGAAAACTGGTGGCTTCTGGCATAGGAACTCTTGAGAATGAATTCATAGAATATCACTATGAGGATCTATAGTCAGAGTCTAAACAAAAAGGGGAGGTAGTGCCTGTCCTAGAGCTTGGACAATGCGAACAATCACCTCAACCAGATTCGGATCCATAGTAGGACTCACTTGCTGAAATTCAACAGCAACCTCTTTTTGGATCCCATCCTCATGTCCTCTCGAAGGCATGTTGCTACAAAACACAAAAAGACATTTGATTAACACTCAAATAGAGTAACAAGGAAAACTATTCTTAATAAAAGGGATTTACAAGATTTGGATTCCACTCTACCCAAATCAAAACAGGGAAAATACTTGAACTAATCCACAAGTCGTATTTCCCTAACCAACCCTGGTGACTTAAGGTTAATTGGGGTGAGAGCGGGCTAGGCACTCAATCACAACTACCTCCCAAGTCCCGACTAGAAAACTCAAATACATACTATCATAAAGGAAATATGTTTAACCTACCTCTGATACCATTTTGTCACGAACTAGCCCAGGTACCCTGGTAACTTGATAATCGAGCCAGCCCTGACATAGCCCAAAGGGCGTTCCCGATCCCCACGGGTTGGCGACTAGCACCTGGCATCGTACAACATATAAGTGGGAATGATTTTTCCCACAATAATGTGAAAGAAAAAGAAACAAGACAGTATGCATAACAAGAAGAAACACCACTGGTAGTAATGTACCAAAAAACAAAGAGGCATAAAAAGCCCAAATTACTACAACCCAAGTACTAAAAAGGGAAAATATAGTCCCAAATTAACTAAGGACACAACTCACCTAGACCAGAGATCAACAACTAGATCCACCTCTAAGAGCTCCCTTCCCTTTGTTCGATCCTGGAAGAAGAAAATCTACAAACACCAGAAGACAAAAGTAGGGTGTGAGGCTAAGCCTAGTAGGATACCACCAAAGATTCTGTAACAGATGCCAAGTATAGATTAACCAAAGAAAATCTTTCAATTTTCAAATAAACAGTTTTGAAAAATCAAAAGCATATCCTAACAAAATATACTATACATTTTCAAATGATTGAAATAAATACTTTAAGAAAAGGCATTACAATGATGGAGTATTTACAAAACAATGGATTAAAATAGTTTATATAAATTCAGCAGGCATGCAAAGTAGTTCACAAGCATTGTCATACTTTAATATCTCAAATATAAGTAAATAAGCGAGCAACATGGTCATCTGCCAAAAGGTACGATAGTATTAACCAGTTATAGGATTCCACACTCTCTTTGTGAACTCAACAGAATGTGTATACACACTTCTCTATGACATTGGACAAAGGAGACTTGTCACCCACCCATCAAGGGTGTGACCTACCGCAAGTATGTTTTAGAATGTTGTTGTAGCGTAGAGTGTATCCAAATAACTCACTAACTACCTAAGGCTTGCATGTGCTCTTACATGATGGGAGAACTATTTTAAGAATGCTTAAAATACAATCGATCCCATTCTTCCATTTCAAATGTGACAACTTCATTCCAATTAAAACCATGACAGGTTTTATTCAAAAACACTCCCTTTTCCCCAGATAAAACCAATGGGTTTATATCAAATCATTTTAAGCCATTTTCATAAGTTTTAAATCCATTCAAAACCAATTCCATCATTAAACATTTCATTTTCCACAATTAAATTCAAAATTTTAATTGAAATCATTCCCATAAAATCCACAATTTAAATAAAACAATTTAAATCGACCAATTATCCTTAAACACACCCAATTCAATGGAATTGGGGGGTTTCCCAAATTTAAATGCCAAAACCATTACAAATATCTCAATTCAATGGAATAAATTTTTTATCAATTTAATTGAAAGAAACTTAAGAAATTGAATTTAAAGCAATAATTGAAATAAATTAAGAAAATAAATTGATAATAAATTTGGCAAGTCGAGACGGAACAACCTACCTCGAAGGTTTTGACCAAAAAAATGACAGTTGAGAATGCTCAGGAAAACTGGGTTGCTTCTTCAATATCCAACCTAAGATCTCTTATCCTAGCAAGATCATGACCAAATCTCATCATACATAGTACCACACACTTAGATCTACCCATAACGGGTGTAGATTTAAGAAACTGAGATAAGAGGAGAAGTAGATCTATGTTGATCTATGAAACCGATCAAGAACGATGAAGAAAGATCACATACCTCAAGAATCCAGCTTTGATTCACCAAGAGGAGCCTTTGTATTGCCTTCATAATGATGGGGGAACCTTCTCTGAACTTAGGAGAAGACAAATCCCAAGTTAGAGCTGCTTAGGAGGACAAACGAGGAATTTAGAGACAAAACTGAGTAAGATCCAAAATTTATGGATCTCATATAAGTGGTCGCAAAATTAGTTCGCATGGTTTGACAAACTGTGTGCTAGTCGTGCGTCAGCCATTTCCTTGGCCACACTTCACGCATGGATTGGCCGCACGGTTAAACAAATAGTGCGCCGCCCATGTGGAAGCTACTACCTTAACATCCCTTCTCGCATGGTTTGGCTGCACGGTTTGACAAACCGTGCGCCGCCCGTGAACAACCCAAAAAACCCTTAGTATTCCTTAAAAGTTCACACAAATGTACCCCATGTCTTAACTTCAAAACAGAGGTACTTAGAAACATCAAAAGATACCTGAAACGTAACGTGATGTTACACAATCCTCTTGTTGAGAAAGAATATCGCTCGTTATAGATGGAGGGCCTGATGTTTCTTACTCAATTTTTCTGAGAACCTCAACAAAGGAATGACTTATAATATTTTTTCTAGAAATGGGAGGACCTTATTTCCTATATGAATTAAAATTATGGGGAGGACCTCCACAAATGGTGCTGCAATGGTGAGGGCTTCAATTTCAACTTGACTCATGACCGCTAGAAATGCCCTTATAGCATATAGCCTTGTGAGGACCTTCAGGGAGGGTTGCAGCAAGGGGAGGGAATTATTTCAGGTTAATTTCCTTGAGGGTAGGACCTTCTCGATGACTTTAATTATGGTGAAGACTACCATCACATCTTGATACCTGGATGCATTGAGAATATCTATACTATACATCTTTAGGAGGGCCTTCAAGTTGTACTACAATGAGATGGGGACCTTCTCATTCCTTGACATTACTACGGGGAGGGCCTTCAAAGAAAATTCCATTGTAGGGAGGGCCTTCACAATGAATGACATCATGGAGAAGACGACCATCATGACGCAACATCTGAATATAGTGAAAAGCAAATCTATAGCATATACCTAGGGGAGGACCATTAAGGAAGACGATAACGAGGGAAGTTCCTTCTTGTTGTCTAATATTCATGTTTAGTGGAGGGATACCCTGATTCACATCAAGAGATAGGCTCTCGTGATAGATCATTCATGGCCCACAGAGTAATCCCCCTTGGGTGCTCTATGGAGGATATTTAGAGCTACTGGTAGCGATATTGCGTGGAGGCCCATCACAACTGCTACTGCCACTTCCATAATATGGTAATGAAATTATAGGGTCTTGAGCCTATATTGATATATGTTTGAGGGTGACAAGAACCATAGCTTCCATCAGAGTAGGATCATGTATCAGCTCTTCATTTTCTAGTTTCATTGGGAGCATTATTTCTTTAAGAGATATCTTCCAGGTAACTGTGGTTATCTGCAATTGGTAATGACCATCTTATTCGGGTCCATTTCTTATTGGGTCCCATGATTTCATTGGGATATTCCGACGAACATCATGAGTTTTGGATGTGATATATGACTGCCTTGGAGCATCCACTATTTTGGACTAGTCCACCAGTTGGAATGGGAAATTTAGTCTTATCCAGTTGTTCATGTAATGCGGGATACTACCATCGACCCTCTTGGACTAGAACAAGGATTCATTACTTCTTTAGAGTGACTAAATCCTTTTTCCAATGAGTTATTTTGTTTGTGGAAATCGAGTTATGGGACCAATTTCTCGCCTTTACCATTGATGTGCAGATGTCTTGGCATGTTTGTTTGATATGGTCTGGGATCGATGTCTGATCATCCAACACTACTAGGATGTTCTGAGGTACATCTTTAGTTGGAACAGTTATGAAGTCCCATTATAATATCGAAGTGGGGGTTTGTTCCTCCTCCGGTCATCCATGAGTTTCTAATAGATACTGGGAATTTTCATGTTCTGTGATAGAGAAACGAGTCTTCCACTTGTTTTCTTCTCCGATTTCCACCAAATTTGATTGGTGCTCATAATATTTACAAGAATGGATTTTCATCTTATCACTTTCCATTATATTTGTCTCAGGGGATTTGTATGCCTCTATAGAAATTTTACTCTGCTCATTTTTTCTTGCCTCCCTATTTGGATGGAGGTCTTGATATGCGTCAGCATGTATTTTTTACTATTTATAGCTTCTTTCCTCCTAATTGTATGTCATGCTTGAAATGTGTCAGAAGGAATTTTTTCATGCGTGTAGCTGAGTGGCGCACTATTTTTTGGACATCCTTATTGTGAATTGGTAGATATCTCCGTATTTATATAGTTTGTCGCTCTTTCTGCACATCAGGATTGACAATCACTAGTAGGAACGTGCATGTGCTCATATTTTTCCACCCTATTTCTATGGTGGTCTTGAATGTTGCAGTAGAGTTGTATGTCTTCCCAATGAATTTCGCCTCGTCAGTATGGAAGAGTTGCTCCTTCGGAACCAAGGTGCTAGCATGTACCTGATTATATATTTTCTGTACTTAGTGGGTAGCTCTAGGGGCCAGGGTCTCCAGGACATTAGTGGGTACCCTCATCATGGGGTCCTCTTCGGTGAGAGGAGGTCTGGGCAACCAATGTCGTTCGTGATGTTCTCTAGCAGGGGACGAAGATTAGGACACCTATGCAGTTGAGATGAAGTTGTCATCATCGACTAAATCTACCTCCCTAAGATAAGGGATGTACTCATTTTCATGTTCTTGGTACAGGCTCTCGAAATAGTTCCAGATGACAATCATGTCCTCCTTGGGATTGGGTTTCGGCCACATCTAAAGAGGCAGTTGGCGGACCATTGAAGACTGGAGGGCTTGTCTCACAGACTCCACCATGGGGAGTGTACGATTTCGTTGGTACAATTTGACCATCATGTTGGATACCCATAATAGAATATGTTAGGTAAGAGAGGGGGTCCTACTCTACGTTGGGGCCCAGGCTGCATGCGGGATCGCTGATGCACGTGTCTGCATCGGTCGTCGAGATGTCATTTGGATTGAAAATTTCTCAAAGAGAACCATCAACATAAATGTATGACATATAGACCAAAAAACCTTGTCAAAATAGCATTATTTTAAATATATTCATATCTTACAATTCATATTTTCCCCCTTCTCTCTTTTTTGTGTTGTGCGAAAAAGGGGCTTGAGTGGGGTATGACAACCGCCATGGTTAAGGATTCACCTCAGGTTTATCATTTCTGTTTCATCTCCAAGGTGGCATGTTTCATGAGTACCAGGGTGAACAAAATAGTCCGACATACAATGTCCTTTTTCTTTTATTATCATGGTACAACCACCTACTTGGTTAAGGATTCACATTCGGTTCACCATTTTTTATCCAACTCTCAGGTGGTGCATTTCGGGTGATGTGGAAATGGTCCGACGAGGATCATCACCCATCCCTCCTTTCGAAGATGGTTTCCTTTCAAATTTACCATTTCGTTTTTTTGACCTATTTAGCATCATTATCTTCTATAATAAGGTTGGATTAACCCCATGGGGACTAGGAAATTCACCCCTCTAGAATTACAAAGGATATTCCATAGTCAATCGGTCTTAGAATGAGATTGCGTGGGTTAAGTGATTGTGAAATCGGTCATACATGGATATTACTTCCATGGATGGTCTCCAATGGGTTTATTCGTGGAGCCAGGAACACCCAACGCCCTTGGTATCAATGATTCATGGACCTGCATTCTAGAGGAAGGTTCTCATCGATTCATGATTCAGCCAACTATGCTTGATGAGTCCACTAGTCAAGAGGATGGGAGGTCTGGCTCATCGCACCCTACCGGGGGAGGATTATATCCAGTTATGGGACACTTTAATAGATTTATGTCATGTTCAAATGTTCATGAATACTTTTTTCAATATTAAAGAGTGTTCCCATGGGCTACCCTTGGTTTACAAGATTTTAGTAGGCATGCATATGTTTTATTCTAAGGAGGGGATACTGACCTGATCCATACAATAAGTCACTCTGGAGTATATTGTCATCTAGGGGGAAAAAGTGGTGATTTGATGTCGGGATTGAACCCATAAGAAGGGTTTCCTATGTATCCTAGGGAGAGGAATCAGAACCCACATTATTATTATTATTTGGGAAATATAGATAGATGCATCCCATTTATTGGGACACGATTGGGTTGACACTTTATAGATTATCCACCTTTTGAGTTCGGGCCTTTAGGTAGGCATCCTACATATCCTGGTTTAATCAGTCATCATAGATCTATATTTCAGATCATGTGGTTGTTATAATCATCACAATCCTCGAAGCCCACACGAGACATTGTCGGTGTGAGAAACAAGATGATACGAGAGATCCAACTAACCACATGCTTCCTCTCATGGTGGTGTGATAGGGAGATCCTACGGTAGATGAGTCCGTGGAGACCATGGGAGAGGGCGTGTAGTGATGAGCCTTTCTGTGGGAAATGACATCAAATGTCATGAGCCTCGGTCTCAGATGATTGGGGACTTACCTTAGTGGGAGGTTCCCAGAATATGTTCTGGAATAGGGGAGGATTTTCATCCTCTTCAAAGGAGAAGAAAACCCAACTCCCTCGACTGATCACTATTCCACTTTGGATGGAAAAGAAAGTGATCACCATTAATCCCTATAATTTGGATGTTCACATTGTAATCCCATGGATGGAATCTAGGTTACCATGCGAATGTAGACCCACATGAATTCATAAAGACTGAACCATTTTGGGTAGAGCCTTCATGACTCTACTTACCATGGGTTAGTAGACTCAACGGGGCATACTGATACACTTGATGGTCTGATCATATAGGTATGATGGCATTGGATGAGGCTTTGTCTCGATGTCAGATGATTGGTTCATGGAAGGATTATGGAGGGATGGATGGTAATGGAAGGGTGAGGTTGGAACTAGAGTAAATAATACCTGAGAGTTCCCCATTTCGTATACTGATTTCTTATGTGGGATGGGGGAGGCTCTACTTACCGTAGTGGAATGTGAGTAGAGGGGTCATCCACGTACTGATGTAGTACGTGGGAATGGGTAGATAACACCTTGTAGTATTGTGGTAAATGGCCAGTCAAGCCGCTTTGGGTTCCATATGTTTACTGAGGCAGTAAGCGGCACTAGGTTCAGTCCGCGTAGAGGCACAATTTGCAGAGCACCATATCAAAGGAGGGCTCGACGGATTATCGTTCTCAAGAAGTTCATCCGTTGGAATTATATGGTTCATGGTTCACCAATTATGTTCACGATTCTATTTTATTATTATGTTTTCCTTTTTATGGTTTGCGGCCAGTGGTACCTACAAAGTGCATGGATCGCAATTCGTGCTTCGTCGATGAATCAAGACAGAAGATGTAATCTTCTTCATGCTCTTACATCCATCCTCTGAGTCCCCTTCAAGATTTCTTCATATGTACATCCTCTCTTTCTTCATTCATTTTGTGCTCCTTTTATATAGAATCTGGAAAACTGTATCTATTGGGAATGCAACACCATTTTCAGATGCCCATGAGGAGATATCCTAACCCGTAGAAGACTATATCAATTGGGGTTTGCAGAGGCCACGGTTTTCGATAATGGTTCGTGGAACCCTACCTGTTTTATTTTCCTATGAACTGATGAGTTCATAGGATGGTACACAGATGTATTTTGTGCACATGATTCTTTCGGGGATGCGATTCTCGTTCCACTGTATTCGCTAGTCATCGCTCAGTGGTCCAGTAGTTCGCGAATCGTTCCGCGTACATACTGGTTCATGATATTGGTGGTTTGCAATCCTTTCCCAATGATGGTACATGTGCCACTTTATATTCTCTAAAAACATGAATTCGAACAATTTTCTCCAGAAATTTGCAACTCAATTTGAGTCCATTCATCTTGCTAGACTTCTAGGAGTACATTCATTCTTCTGGAAAGTGATTGTGGGGGTATTTCTTCCCTTTGTGGAATTTTTAGGACCCCACATTTACGTTTGCATAACTTGTATAATGAAATGGTTACCTTTATGTAACTTGTAAAATATTCTTCTCACCTTTATGCATCTATGAAAATTATCTTGTAACCCTTATGTAATAGTAGAAAAAAGACAATAACCCATATATAATTATGGAAATGCATTGGTTTCCCTTATGAAACTATGTAATCTTATTGTTACCATTATGTAGTTCTATAAAAAATAAATTTCCCTTATACAACCCTTTGATACATAAGGTTACCTTTACCAAACACTATAAAAACACAAATAAATTACACTTAATGGTTTAAATTACATATTTATCCTAGGATATCATCATGGAACATGTAGAACATGTTATAAAAAATTAAAACATGAAATATAAATACATTTTAATGAAATATATGAATACAAATTCAATCAAATTTAATCAATATAATATATAACCACTAAAATATAACATATAATAATGATATAAGAATGTTTATTCCCACAAATCATTATATTCAAACTTATGTTAATGGGAATAAAAAAGTACATTTTTTGTAATTATCAAAAAATGAAGTTGTTTATAGAGCCACTATATATTCCCCCCTTTTGATAATTTCAAAACCAAGTATAATTTCATAACTATTCCATGCCCCCAATTTAAAATTATCAATAATATAATGTTCTATTAAATTCCCTCTTTGAAGTTAAGAGGAAATATGTTAATTCTTCCAAATTAAAAATCAAAAAAATGAATAGAAAAACTAATGCTTCCATGTTGAAACATTATTTAAATATGATATATTTCATATTAAAGATAACATCATATGATAAGAACAAGTAAAACTTTTGAAAAATTAATATAAGAGAAATAGTTAATTATGTATACCAAAATCATTAAAAAAATATTCCATGGAGACAGTATATAACATTATATTGTTAAAAAATATATCCAATAAATCGAGTAGATTGAAAAGATGTTTATTAAAAAAATAACGAGAATCTATTCAAAAAACAACCTTTTATGTAATATGGATGTTTAAAAAAAATTAAAAATGAAATATTATTAACAAGTTGGAACCTAATAATAAAATGTGTAAAGAAATTAAAATAGTAAATTGATCTTTTTTCGTATAATTATATATTTTACATAAAATTGAAAATTTCAGCATATAAATAATTTCAAACTCCAGCTTAAATTATTAAAATGATTCTAAATGATAAAAATACGTTTATAATATAAAACAATGTTATTTGTATAAACAATGTCTAAATGGATAATAAATAAACAAGATTAAAACAAATTAGCTTCTCCATGATTTATCATGTTATTAAGCAGTGCAAAAATTTAAATTTTATCGATCCAAACAACAAAATACCAAAGGCCATAAAATAGACTTAATAGAACAAAATTTTATTGTCATGTTTTATAATTAAAATAAGTTTTTCTCCCCCATAATTGATTCATTATATATATATATATTAAAATAATATTAATTTCAAATG
This sequence comes from Viscum album, assembly GCA_963277665.1. NCBI lineage: Eukaryota > Viridiplantae > Streptophyta > Magnoliopsida > Santalales > Viscaceae > Viscum > Viscum album. The sequence goes on from OY728136.1 coordinate 1,297,955,385, forward strand.
AAAAAATTATCCTCAATTCGACTAACTTATCTTGAATAAAAATAAAAGTTTATATCAAAATAAAATTTCAATTTGGATAAAATAGAAAAGATGAATTTTATGTGTAAACATTTAACTTGATAAATTATATTTAAAATTTAGAAACTACATATATATGAATCTTTCAAACAACTTCTATAGTTAAAAATAATTCACAACCAAACTAAAAATATTTTAAAAAGTAAATTACAAATTTGTAAAATGAATATATACATACTATTGAATTTTAGTATAAACCTGCAAATAATAATGAAGTATTTATTACCTATTTATTTTAGTTTCATTATTTAAATAAATAAAAATTAGTTAGTTTATAATTCAGTACATTGCCCTCGGGCCTCTGAGTGGCGGCGACTCAGTTTTCTCGCAGGCTAGGGTTTCGTCCTCCAATTTTCTTCCTCCCCCTCCTCCGGCGTGGCACAGTGCGGGTCGACGTCCTTTGATCTATGTTGGCGTTCCTCAGTTTCGTCCTCCTTTCTAGTCGTGTTGGCCCTGATTTGGTTCAGGAGAGGACTTGGCTCTATTTTCATCTTCAAATGTGTAGATCTGGCTTCGTTTGTTTGCGAATGTTCTAGTGTGGGTCCATCTGGAGCACCGACTTGGAAAAGGCGTGGATCTGGCTTCGATGAAGGATATGGCGCGGTTCTGGCATTGACTTCGACAGGGATTGGCATGTTCCAGGCATCCGTCTCTTCAGGAGAGGCTCAGAGATGGCTCCAGTGTTGCGTGGAGGGGGGCGGGATTTTCAGTTCTGGATTCCGGCATTTTGAGTTTTTCATTACAGGTTCGAATTCAGTGTTTTTTCTTATTGTGGTGTTTGTGGTTATGAGATGGAGCTTTGGTTCGTTGCGCAATATGCGGAGTCGACTGGATCATGGTGGTGATGCGGTGTCTGTGGATTAGGGTGCGGCATTTGGATGACCAGATATTCCTCATTCTGGTTTCATCGTCACTCTTTTTGGATGTACTCTTGGGTCATCTCCCTTCACTAGAGGGTTTGGGCATTCTCCGACTAGAGTCCCCTGGCGGGTTGTGGATTTGGGATGGTGTTGACGGCCCCACCGGTGGGCGTTCGAGGATACCAGTTATGTGGTTTGTCTTTCTTTACTGACGTTTGTGCTTCCTGATTCATGGTTCCTCGGCCTTCTCCTAAAATTTCAACTCCAGTTTGATGTTTTTTCTGCTTGAAGATTGCATGGATTGTCCATCCATTGTGCTCGATTGTGGTTTGTGGTTTGTGGTTTGTCCATCCATTTTGCTCGATTGTGGTTTGTGGTTTGTGGTTTGTGGTTTGTGGTTTGTGGTTTGTGGTTTGTGGTTTGTGGTTTGTGGTTTGTGGTTTGTGGTTTGTGGTGTGTGGTGTGTGGTGTGTGGTGTGTGGTGTGTGGTGTGTGGTGTGTGGTGTGTGGTGTGTGGTGTGTGGTGTGTGGTGTGTGGTGTGTGTGGTGTGTGGTGTGTGGTGTGTGGTGTGTGGTGTGTGGTGTGTGGTGTGTGGTGTGTGGTGTGTGGTTTGTGGTTTGTGGTTTGTGGTTTGTGGTTTGTGGTTTGTGGTTTGTGGTTTGTGGTTTGTGGTTTGTGGTTTGTGGTTTGTGGTTTGTGGTTTGTGGTTTGTGGTTTGTGGTGAAGTGGTTTGTGGTTTGTGGTTTGTGGTTTGTGGTTTGTGGTGAAGTGGTGAAGTGGTGAAGTGGTGAAGTGGTGAAGTGGTGAAGTGGTGAAGTGGTGTTTGGTTTCTCTCTTTTACCTCAAAAGTTGTTTTTGCATTATAATAAAAAACAATTTTCAGTCTTTATATTTCAATACATTGAAAATGTAAATCTTCACATATTTAGTGTTTAAATTTGAGTTAATGTTTTTTTAAAATATAAAACTATGTATAATAGGTTTAAATATTACGCACTAGAGGAACAACCCCTAAATTGATTCTCTCGATTAAAAACAACATTATCAATGTATTAAAATGACAATTTTAATTTATTTAGTAAAAAATCATCAAAAAACATACTTTAATATTGCATAGATCCATAGAACATGTCATAATATATTCAAATAATTTTGAAAGTAACAAAATGATAATATCATACATGTAAACCCATATATACAAATGAAATAACATATTTATTTGAAATATGAAAATGAAAATACAATATAATGACATGTAAACATAATTTTACTCATGTTTACTAAAAAGAAAAGGTTAATTGTTAATGTATAGGATACAATCCAAAAATGATAGTAGGTATTGATACTTATCCAAAATGAAATAAAAAATCTTATAGCGATTATGATAACATACCATGGATAAAACTATAATGATATTTGTTTTATACGTTAAAATCAAGAAATCTTCATTACCAAGGTATAAATACTAGTTTAATTTCACAAGAGTTAGAATAAATATCTTAATTTATACATTAAGTAAAAGTATTAGATAGTTTACCCTTGGAATCATATTTAAATATAAAATCCTTTTTTTTACGAAAATATTAAGTGAAATTCAAAGAGAAATCAAAATAATAATGAAATTAGGATCCATATTTAAGGAAATTAACCAAAGAAATTCTAGAAGACATTCATTTCACAAAATTTTTTCTAAAAAAATAGAAATAAATGAATCACAACTAATTCTATTCACTTTATCACTAAATTTCGTGACATAATAAATATTTAAAATATTGAAATTCGGTGAAAATTTATTATAATGTTGCCTTTTAAGACAGACCATTTCATTTCTAAATTAATAAATTTCATTCTTTACCCATTCATTTTATTTATTAACATATTCCAAATCATCGCAATCCATTTCATATATACAAGAAGCTATGTTTCTTTGATTTTAATTTTCATCCCAAAATATTAAAAAAATTATGAATCAATATTATTTTATTTAAGAGATAAATTATATTTCTTTTTAGGAATCCTTATATATTTTTCATTGAGTGAAGCAAGCATACAATTGATTTACCTTATATGATCTTAATATGAATCACAAAATTCTTTCAAATCATTAATACATGGTTCATGATTTCTGGAATAGATAGAATAATGAGAATAAAATTAAAATCACTATCATTAATTATACTAGTCACACATAATTTTCTATATTTTCAGGCATATGAACCAGTACCACTTGAATAAGAATCTAGATGTGAATATGTCAACTTAGAATATTTTTAAAATTTTGTAACATTAATAGGTTCTTTTTTACTTTCATCCTTGTTGCATGAGATCTCAAAATCAACCTATGAATTCAAATATTTATTTTATTTCTTATTGACCTTCATTTGATTTTAGATATTTGTACCATGGGGTTAAATATGTACTTTATTCCTCAAACCATAAAAAATATGATTTTCGACATCTAAATTCAAGTGTGAAGTACCGTGAGTGACATTAACTTTAATAAAATGGGATTTTCCATCATTCTTAGATAGATTCTCTAAATTAAATTGTACAAACATTCTATAATTAATGAAAATAGAATTTCTAGATTCTATTTTTTCAATGTTAGTTTTTTCATGTTGTTTCCAAATCTCAAGAGTAGAATTGAAACTTAAAATTATAAAGAAAAATATTTCCAAAAGAAATAACAAAAACAATATTCATGACCTTATAATTATGATCATATTTAATATCATTCTCTCCATTCAAATCAATAAAATCAGATTTAGGTAAGAAATAATATTTAACCACAGTCTCAAAAAATAGAATATCAATACTAATTAGATAATATTTGATTATAATATTACACTGAGTATAATTACTACCATTTTAATGAGGTTGTAATTTAGTATTGAAACCACTTTTGTTACTCAAATCAGCCATCATGGAGAATGATATTTTCCCATAGTCTTGTTAATTGATTTGATAAAATGTTGACATATATAATATAAAGAATAATATGAATCACAGTATATCCAAAAAATATCCAACCGTTGAAATAAATTGAGAGATATAAAAAATTGAATTCTAATTTTTCCATAAAACATTTGGATTTGTACAAATTGTTCATATAATGATAAAAAATAACTGTGAAAAATTCTTAACATGGTACGGATAAAATATAATTTATTTGTTCATAATGGTTTGTGGGTAGTGGACATGAGTTGGGTGAATTGTCTTACTATAGAAATTATTCAGAGTTTAAATTTTATGATTTTAAAGTGATTAGTTCAAAAAAAAAATAATACAACCACAACAACATAAAAAATACACTGAAATGAAATTGTATGAAAGTAAATGGTGAAAAAATTATGTTATAGTGGTTCAAGTTTAAGTAATCCAAGTCCACTCTTCAAACACCAACTCGACGTATAGAACCCACTGTGGTATATCCCCTTCGAAGGAGATTTACAACACATAACATCTACCATTTTAACACTTATAAACTCAACCTAATTCCCTTGTATTTTATGTGTTTAGAAATATTCCCAGCCTTTTATAAGATAAGACACAACCTACACTTTTACAGTCTCAATAGTAACTTCATTCCTTTTGGTTTAGAAAGAACCTGATATTTTATAGGGAAACAAAACCTAGTATTTTATAGGTCGAAACCCAACCCAGACATTAGTAGGATCAGTCTAAACATCTTCAATGTTATAGGTTCTAGATGAAGACAATCTTATAATGGGCCATAACAAACATTGACTCTTATAGGATTAATACTTTCCTATACTATTTTTTGGGTTATGTGGAACCATGTTTTCAAAGGGAATAGACTAAACCCAATATTATCAAGGGAAATAATAAACCCAAATGTACCATTTTAGGGTATTATAACCGCATTTAAGATACACTAATTGAGATAATACAACATAGGCTATTACAAAACAATGAATGAATCATATAATTCAACCATGTGAATTATTATCAATGAATATTATGGTGAATAGATCAATTATTTATCAATCCCTTCCATATGATGAGACAATTATGTTACGGAAACCAGAAGTTTAATTTAGGTAGAAATTTAATGATGAATCTTCGATACTTTGTTTCGAAATATGCAGCATGTATGAAAAATGTACAGTAACATCTATAACCCTTCACATTATTTCTTATTACTTTTATATAAAAATAGAAAAAATATTTTGCACTAATTTAATCTCCATGATTATCCTTCATAAATTCTTGCAATAAAATCTTTACATGGAATGAACTTTCAATATACTACAAAAATGAAAACCATTCCATACAAATAATATCAACAGGGAAATAAATAAACATGTATTATATAAGTAAATATATACATAATATTTGATAATAAATTCCAAGTAACAATCCCATTATTTATGTGAGACTAAGACTATATATGTTAAATTTTTAATAATTTAAAATTTTAATTTCCCATACTCTCAAATTGTTCATTCTTATTTCCTGGATAAATATTTCACCTTTGTTTTTAATATATGATATGTAATTCATATCTTTGTGAGTTATCTCTCCCTCTTGATATTCAGAAAGACAAAATACATGATATATATATATATATATAGAATAATTAATTCAGTAGTTAAAAAATCATATTAATATCCCTGTAAAACTCCATAATAATATTCAAGACAAACTATTTATATTTAATGTTTTTTTAATTTTGAATATAAAAATTCCCAAAAATATCACTGTTAATATTCATATAATCAGTCTTATTTCAATATAATTAAAATCATCTTAAAATAATTTAAAATAATTTTTCATTGATTATAGATAATAAATATATAATTTTTGAATATAATTTTTTTTTGAAAATTCATAATAGACTTGAATTAAGTGATAATATAAATGAATAAGAAAAATAGTTTATATATATATAGGTTTTAGGATAATATTTATAATTCAAAAGAAAAAAATTTCAAAATCCATGTAGTTGTTTTTTCACAAAGCCATTTTTACCAAATTTCCAAATCTTAAAATGTATTCAATTCCATTCACTTATAAAAAACTATTCACATAGCAGTTTTTAACTTAGGAAAAATATTCATGAATCTGTATTCAACACATATAAGAAATATCTACTCCCATACATGAAACATATAATATATTTAGAGGGAATATAATTTTACCCATACACTCCAAATAACTCTTATATAGCTATTAATGAACCTTACATACTTTTACTTGAGTCTTAAGGTACCTTTAGAGGAGTAATGGAAGAAGTAGCGGTACCCTTATGTAAGTAATGAAAATTGATGATACCCTTACAAATATATATATGCAACCCTAAAAAAATATAGTAATACTCCCGTACTCTGACATTGGGTATAGAAAAATGATACCCTTATGCATGGTCCAATGGACCTTTATGTGAATAAGGACATACCGTTATAAAAAGTTCAATTACCTTTTTGAAATTCTTAGAATATGCTAGTTACCTTTAAACATCAATTAGAATACGTGGGTAACCATAATGTTAACTCATATGTACCATTACAAAAATACTATAAACATTGGGTTACATTTATTTAACTAATAAAATTTATGGGTTATATTTATGTGACTAGTATAATATATAAGTTATGTTCATATAACTAGTAAAATATACTAGTCAGCTTTTCACAACTTTGAAAATTCACTATTTTCCCATACATCACTACGAAAAAGTGATTGTTACCCATGCATAAATATTGAAAAAGAAGTGGTTACCATTACATAACTGTGGAAACAATGTGTTTCCTTTATAAAACTCCATAATAATTTCATTACCCATACATAACCCATTGAAACTTAATTTTACCTTAAGAAAATAAAATAAAAAATGTATAAATGACATTTTATGGATAAATTCAATTTTTATCCAACTATATCTTCATAAAACTTATAGATCATGTTAAAAATTAAAAAAATTGAAGTAATTTTAAAGTTATATAGGAATCAAAATAAAATCAACATTAATTAATATAAAAGATAAAAAACTAAATATTTCACTTTATATGGTTGTTATAAATTACAATTGAAAAAATAAATTTGTTAATACTTGTTCTATGGGAATAAAACAAGAGAAGTTTTACAATTATCAAAAAATGATGTTTTTCGAGGATCCACTCAATAGATACCATTATAAAAAAATTTAGAAATAAAATAGTGGGAATTATTCTAATCAAATATGACATTAGTAGTTCTAGATTTTATGTTAGGTATACCTTTCACCCCTTTATTATCATACTACACATTGACAATAGAGGTAACATGATATTTTCCTTTTTCTCCATGATTAAGAGGTTGCTGACATAAATAATCATCATTAATCCTATGATTCGAGCACTGGTTAGTATAATACCCATACTACATTGATTTAAAACACTAGTGCATGGGTGGTTAATTTTGTTGAGTTTTCTCTCCATTAATATCATTATCGAAATATTACCCATCACATCAATATTCAATTTATTGACAACCTTGATTTCAAAATTTAAATCATTTATAGTACCATTATGAGAATTTCTTCCATGATTCTTTCCACATGTATGGAATAAAGGAAACACCATCCACTTCCAAATTTTTTTTATATTAGTAGAATTTCCATTAAATTCAATGTTTATTTTTTTATCCAAACTGTTATATTTAGGGGTTTCTCTATACTCCATTTTTCCCTTGAAATGTCATAAAATCATTTCTCCAAAGATACTATGGTTTCTTATAGGTTAAACACATCAAAATTTTAGATTTATTCCACCGAATAATCGATCAATATTTATTTTAGGTATGGTGATAATTCCAGAAATGTACATAAAAAATATTCTAAAATTTTCATCACAGGTACTAATTGATTTTTAAACCTAATTCATTAGATAAATAATTTATTCTCCATTTTGATATAAATATTATTAGGAAATTCCTAGTTGATAAATAACATTCTAAACTTATCCCACCCCATGGAGTCAAATTATTTTTGTTGCCTTATATTCTTGATAAGATTCCACCTATGACTAGCTTTACCTTGAAAATGATAAATTGATAAAATTGATTTTTCATACCTCAAAACATTGGAGAACAAAAAATATATATTTTTTGGTACCAACTAATTCTACAACAATTAGTTGATCAAGTAACCAATTAAAATATGTTGGATTTTTCCTCATGATGGATTCAACAGAACATTGTTTCCTAAATCCCTAATTTGAAACCTATCACGATTCATGTATTATGCAAGATTCATATTAATAAAAAAATAATTTTTATTTTATCTCACAAAAAAATTTGTTGATAATGAGGAATATCATTTCATTTTATTTAAAATTAAGTGTTAACATGATTTCTTATTGATTCATCAATTGAGTAAAACAACAAAAATAAATTGAGCAATAAGAATCATAGTGGGAAACAAATAAATTCATGATAATCATTTATAATATGTCTAAATCTTGAAAAATTATTTTCGATGTACCACATCTTATGATTAACTTAGGTCTCCCATGGTTATCATGGATTCAAATAATTCATAATGGATCATAATTAAATAGTTAATTAACCCAATAGTATACCCCTGAGAGTTTCAATACAGGTGTATATTCTTAGGGCCACTCATCATTCACTAGTGGAGATCAAAATAATACCCAACCTACCTGTTTCAATTTAATTACCCCTAATTGTATCATTGACACAACCATATCCGTAGTCTATTATGTAAACATGGTTATATTTTCAATGAAAACCACAATTAAATCTTTACCATAATAAAAAAATCTATAATAATTTGTAAAGACCCGGAAATCATATGGGAAATTTTTTCTTAAATACATGGGAATTTTACAAGTTCGCAGTTTCTGATGGCACCTGATTCCGAGGCCCGGTGTGTCCGAAATCAATTTCTGATGTTTTTTTCGTGTAATTTCAGTAAACATATGTCCATGTTTTTCTATATTTTGAACCGGTGCTCGGAATTGAAATTCGAGGACACCGATGAACTCACAGCGCCGATATTCGTTTAAGAAGAAATTTAGCACAGTTGCGTTTTATCGGGAGTTGTAGTTAATTTTTGGGGTATCTAAGTAAAATTCAAAAAAAATTATGTGTTGCATAATATTATTTTGATGGTAGTTAAATTCTCCAAAGGGAGGTTGGTGGTGGAGCCCACACCCACATAACCTCCCATGAGAGGATATTATGTGGTGGGGCCCACACGAGTTCAAACTCTTCACCTCCCTTTAAACTCCCTTGAACCCCCGTAAACTCTTGGAATTATATGGGTTAATTCTTTCCAACACCCCACCATTAATGAAGAGGTAGAGCCTTAATTCCATGAAGAATACGAAGAATATCTCCTCCACTTCTTCAACTGGGGCAAGAAAGTGAGGTGACACCCACGAGGAACGCCCGTCTTTCTTCCTCTTCCTCCGCGACATGGGAGTAGACGCCACCCGCAAAGGACTCCGCCAACGAAAACAACTTTCCCCCGACGTTGACGGAACAACGTCCATCTATCGCGACACTGTCATCCACGACTTCGACAACGTTCTTGAATCTAGGTAGGGGATTTGTATAATTTTAAATGAATAAAATTATATCCTCGATTCTTCGATGTTTACTTTGTTCGACGGTGGGCTTTTGTTATCATATAGCGCGGAGGGCGTGGGATGAACAAACACGACCAGACGTCCCTCCTTTGGTTTATATTGTTTGACGTCAGAGGCGGAGGTTGCGCGGCGTTGTCGCATCACGCGGAGGGTAGCCGGTCCACAGCACCGCCGCGCCGCGGTGGAGGTGCGGAGGCAGCCGACCAAGCTGGCCGCTGTGGAGCCGGGCAGCGGGAGGACCTGCCGGCTGACCGGCCAGCCCTCTGGAAGACCGCAGCGCCCGAAGGCGCTGCGTGGAGAAGGACCGCGGCCCGTAACCACGGGCCGTTCGGCTGGAGGAGAACAGGCCGACCTCATGCAGGCCAGGCTGGATGAACCTGCCTGCTACGACATGCTGGAGTGGAGGATCGCGACACCCGTAGGTGCCATGCGACGGAGGAACCGCGACCTGCTTCTTCAGGCCAAACGGCGGGTGAACTAGCCGGTCGCCTGCCGGCCGGGCTGAAGAACCGCGGACCGCATAGCGGGCCGCGTGTTCCCAGAAGAACCGGCTGGCTATGGCTGGCCGAACATTGGAGATCCGGCACCGCTCAGCACTGCCGGGCGAACAAGACCCGCCTACTCTGTGGGTCGGGTCCGCAGGTGGCCCGCGCCCTACCGGGCCGGGCCGACCCCCCCCCCCCCCCAGCTGGGTCGAACCTGCCGAACCAGGCTGTGCCGACCCCCCTAGTAGGGTCGGACCCGCCGAGCCGGGCCGGGCTGACCCCCAGTCAAGTCGGACCTGCCGAGTCGGGTCGGGCCGAACCGCCAGCCCACTAGGCTCGACGGGCAGGGCCCGAATCTTCTTAAAACCGAATATCATCTAGACAGCATGTCTGATCGATGTTCTGTCTATGGCACTGGTAACCTCGCAATGAGGTGGTCATTTTGCGATACTCTAAGTGAGATTTGAACAACTTTGGAAAACTTTCGGGTTTGGAATGAGCGTGAATCCAACCGAACCCCTGGAAAGGAAATGCCAATAACTCTCAGACTGGGTGTCCGATTGACACTTCGTATGTCGTGTTGGGTTCCTTATGAAGAGATGGAACTACAAGATACATCAACCCATGACTTCGTGATATTTGATGTATCTACATTTGAATCGAGAAGCAGACCCTCCCAGAATCGAGTGTGCTATGTGTGGGAATCCTAGAGCTGGTTGCAATGAATACTATTCCAGAATCCAATGTGGGTTTGACAGTGATGAATACTATACCAGAATCCTTCATGGGTTTTACAATGATGACTACTATACCGGAATCCTGCATGGGTTTGACAGTTCTAACTTCTGTTCCTGTATCCTATGTTGGTCCGATAGAGTAGCTGGTCATTATCCTGTGTGGGTCCGACAGCTTAGCTGGTCCTATATCCTGTGTGGGTATGACAGCTTAGATGAATCAGTGACTATATCTAATCATCTCTATCGTTATATGAAAGATTTATACCTGGGTGACCTGAGTCTTTCCTTTCAATCATTATCATCGATATGATTGACTTTACTTCCTTTTTGGAATGGGTTGTGATTGGGCTCGAGAGTTGGAGGAAGGCTGTGACTGGTAACTTAGGTATATTAATGGGCATACACCTAAGTAGGGTTAGATGATACTTTTTGATTGTATCTTTCTACTATGGTTTATCCTTTGTGGATTCTGGGAGACCTTTAGAAGTCTCGGGGTCTCCTAATGAGTATCGTTATACTCACCCCTGCACGGGCTATGCCCGCACATCAATGTGTTGGTTGCAGACAATGGAAAACACTGATCGAGGTAGAGAGTTGTAGAGTTGGACGGTACCAGTAGGTGGACCACTTGGTGAGACATACTTGGAGCGGACGGATGGACTTGGTGTGTTGAGGAGGCCATCTGTACCCACCCTTCAGGTGGGATTCCCGAAGGACGACTTAGTAGTAGATGTTTACCTTTCTGCAGGTGTACTAGATTTACAGTAATTGTACTTTACTTTTGGGCTTGTATTTCTGACCCCTTTCAATTCAGCAATTAATTTTTTATATAGTTTTACTTAGTGTTTACTTTTAGTTTCATACTCTTTTGATTGTGTTCAGGCTGTGCGTGTGTTACAGGTTAAAAGTCAATGTCTTCCCTTTTTATTGGGATTACGCCTTTGGTGCTAGTCTCCATCCCCTGGCCTACGGAAGGCGGGCTTGGGGTAGTCATGGATCGGGCCCCGAGGACGGGTCGTGACAAATTGGTATCAGGGGAGTCGGTTCTACCGAATAACTTGGACTCCGATTCTTTTAAAATCAATAGTGTTAAGTGTTTTGGGTGTGGTTATCAGTATAGGGAAACTGTTATTGGTGCGGCAACCGACATATCCATACACTAGGACTTTGTCTTTTGATCTCCTACCCTGTGCACAAAAACACTGATTGCCTGTGAGTTTCCATTGAAAATATATCTTTGAGATTACTTTGGTTCAGTTCACCATGTATACTGTTTTAACCAGGACACACCTATTTATTTTTAGGATGGCCCCACAAAGGCAGCTATCTAGGGTTCTGATTTACGTACGAGATGGTATCCCACAGAAAGACGAGGCCTCAGTACAGGTCCCCATCGCAGCAGAGGTACCAGTGGTATCACTACCCACTGGGCCACTGATACCACAAGAAATAGCAGCATAGAGTGTATGCCACCTGAGTGCATTGCACGAGTTCCAGTGCTAGAGGTCGCCCAGGTTTTGGGGAGAGACAAACCCACAGGCAAGTGAGGATTGGTTGGAGGCTGTCGTGTGAGTTTTCAGAGTGGTAGGGACACCAGCCGACCTCATGGCGATCCATACCGCAAATCTCCTGCATTAATCAGTAGGTAGATGGTGGAACTTGATGCTCCAGGTGCATAACGAGGAATCATTACTCTGGACAGACTTCGAGAGTCTCTTTCACTGAGAGTTTTTTCCATCCACCCTTTGTGCGGTGCAGATTCAAGAGTTACTACATCTGCAGCAGGGCAACATGACAGTAGCTCAGTACTAAACGTGGTTCAACGACCTCTCACGCTACTCCACGTACATGGTACGAGACCCATTCTTCAGGTCCTGGACTTTCGTGCAGGGACTCAGGCATGAGATGAGGGCTTCAAAGATTCCCCTCAGCTTCCCGACGCTGGAGGGGGTGCTGGAGCGAGCTCTTATATTGGAGAGTTTTCTCTCTGAGCAGTCACCAGTGGCAAGACCCACCACAGGGCGACATATAGTGGAGCCTTCTAGAGCCGACATTAGACAGATGACATAGAGGTGCAAGCGGACCAGGCCATCAAGTGGGTGACCCAAGGATACAGGTTCGGTTGTGCGGGGCACACGAGACATATCCAGCTATACGAAGAGCAGACAGTACTATGCATGCGGCGGGTAGGGACACATGGCTCATTACTGCCTGACCCGCCATGCAGATGAGCAACAGAAAGTAGAGGGACCTCCCAGGAAAGGTAGAGGTTTGACCGTGGTGGTCCTCCAGAAGCAGGCGAACATGGCAGATGTGCTGTCCGAGCAGTGGGTGGGGGACGACATTTCGAGGCTCTACCACCACAACCACCACCAGGTCCACCCTAACTAGAGGGATCTGGCGGATAGAGGTGGGCTCAGCTCCAAGCAGTCAAGGCCTATGACCACGGCACACCTGAGATGATTCGAGGTACTATCTATGTCTACTACAGCCTTTCTGTAGTACTTATAGACACAAGTGTGAGTCATTATTTTATTTCCACTTCCCTCATTAGGAGATCAGAGATTATGACAGAGCCTTTGGCTCGATCCTTACGGCTAGAGACTCCTACGAGAGTAGACTCGACGATTACACACTGGTACCGGCAGTGTGATATTACTCTTGGAGTCAAGATCTTCGGTTGGGATCTTCTTATAGCGGCGTAGAGGACATATGATGTCATTTTGGGTATGAACTGTTTATCCACATTTCATGCTCAGATTGACTGTATTAGGCACAAAATGTGGTGTATCTGCACGGATGGGACCAAGTTCATCTTCACCAGCGAGAAGGGAGCCTTTGAAATGCAGGATGGACTTATGCAGAGGAGGGGGAAACCGATCACACTTCAGTTGGAAAGTCTCATCTTCGGAGAGGTTGATGTGCGGAGTCCAAGTTTTGCAGTTGTGGTGGATTAGTATGCAGATGTTTTTACTGAAGACATTCCAGGAATACCTCCTCGCAGCGAGGTAGAATTTTGCATTGACCTATACCCCCTGTATAGCACCGATATCTACTACATCATATCGGATGGCTCCCTCCGAGCTTCGTGAGCTGCGGTTATATCTAGAGGACTTGTATGGGAAGGGGTTTATCTAACCCAGTGTTTCACCATGGGCATCACTGATTTTGTTCACCCAAAAGGCGGATGGGAGCTAGCGACTGTGTTTCAACTATCGTCAGTTGAATCAGATAACCGTGAAGAAAAAGTACCCAGTCATGAGGATTGATGACCTCTTTGATCAGTTCCAGGGAGCACGATGTTTCTCGAAGATAGACCTCAGGTCAGGCTATCACCATCTCAGAGTTCGAGAAGAGGATATGCAGAAGACGACCTTCAGGTGTAGGTATGGCCACTACGAGTTCTTGGTTATGCCATTCCGCATATCCAATGCACTAGAAGTGTTCATGAGTCTCATTAACAAGATATTCCAACCATACCTCGATCGATTTTTCATATTCTTCACCAATGACATACTGATTTACTCGACTACTGAGGAGGAGTAGGCCTACTATTTTCGGGTAGTACTAGACACACTATGAGAGCACCAGCTTTATGGTAATCTCTCGAAGTGAATGTTCTAGATTTGAGAGGTTCAAATTCTGGGAAACATCATCTCGGAGGATGGAGTTGTAGTAGATCCAGCGAAGATCGAGGAAGTACTTGCTTGGGATCCACCCAGGAGTGTGTTGGAGGTTCGGAGTTTTTTGGGACTGGCTGGGTATCATCAGAGATTTGTGCCAGAATTCTCCAGAGTTGAAGCACCATTTTCATCTTTGACGAAGAAAGGGAAACCCTTCATGTGGTCAGATAGATGCCAGCAGAGCATTCAGGAGCTGAGGCAGAGGATGACCAGTGCGCCCATCATGAGGCTACTAGAGGAGGGCGTAGGGTTCATAGTTTACTGCGACACATCAGGGACCGGACTCGGGTGTGTCCTAATGTAAGAGCAAGCAGTCATTGCATATGGTTCATGGAAGTTGAGACAGTATGAGCAGAATTACGCTACACATGACCTAGAGTTAGTAGTAGTGGTCTTCACCTTGAAGATGTGGCTGCACTATCTGATGGGTGAGCATTTAACAGTCTACTCTGACCAACAAAGTCTCAGGTACATATTCTCGTAGAATGACCTGAACCTGAGATAGGGGTGATGGATTGAGTTCCTCCAGGACTATGACTTCGAGATAGTCAATACTCCTGGGAAGGTGAACGTTGTAGCAGATTCTCTCAGCAAGTGATTGGGAATTCAGCTGCTAAGAGAGGAGAAAGAGCAGCTAGTCATGTTGCAGATATCCTTTGTGGATAGATATATAGAAACCTTTCTACAGTCCCTCACAGTCACTCCTCCACTTTTTCAGCAAGTTAGAGAGGCAAAACATGGGGACGTTGACTGTGAGACACGACATGCTCAGATATCCAAAAGGCAGGCACCTGATGGGTTTTCAGAATGTTGGGAGCATGAAATCCTCTTCATAGGACGTACCATGGTACCAGTAGCACTACAAGAGGAGGTTTTGAGGGAGTTTCACATTTCCCATATAGAGGTACATCCAGGAGTGGTGAAGATGTATCAGGATCTTAGACGACAGCACTGGTGGCCGGGTATAAAGAAGGCGTTAGCATAGTTTGTCTCACGATGCCTCACTAGTCAGCAAATGAAGGCGGAGCACTAGGTTCCAGCAGGCATGGTTCATCGTTTAGAGGTCCTAGAGTGTAAGTGGGACGAGATATACATGGATTTAGTGACAGGACTTCAACGTACATCCAAAGGACATGACTCTATCTGGGTGATTATTGACCAACTCACCAAGTCGGCCCACTTCCTATCGATTAGAGAACAAGGTACAGTAGAGATCTTGGGACACCTCTACATACAAGAGATCATACAGCTTCATGGTGTGCAATCTGTGATCATCTATGATAGGGATAATCGTTTCACTTTCCAGCTATGGAAGGGGTTGCCGGAGGATTTCGGGACGCAGCTTCGCTTGAGCACTGCCTTCCATCCTCAGAGGGATGGACATACTGAGAGGACCATTCCGACTCTCGGGGACATTCTCCATGCATGTTTCCTTGAATTTGGTCATAGTTGGGAGGATCACTTACCCTTGGTGGAGTTTGCGAACAACAACAACTACCACTCCACCATCGGGATGGCACCTTACGAGGCATTGTACGGCCGACTTTGCAGATCACCACTGTGCTGGACTGACCCAGGGGAGTCAGCACTTGTAGGACCAGAGATGGTGTAGGCTATGACAGAGAAGGTGCAAATCAACCAGGAGAGGATAAAGACTACACATAGTATACATAAGTCCTATGCTGATAAGAGATGGAAACCACTGGAGTTCGAGGATGGAGACCATGTCTTTCTACGGGTCTCACCTCGATGAGGTCTACATAGATTTAGCCGAGGCAGCATGTTTTCTCTGTGAAAAATCAGACCATTTCATGTCCTCCGTAGGGTAAGTGAGGAGGCGTACCACCTGGCTCTTCCACCTCAGTTGCACAGGGTGCACGACGTCTTCCACATATCTCATCTGAAGAGATACGTGCATGACCCGTCTCACATCATTGACCATGGGGAGCTAGACCTCGATGATGGGGCAACATTCATAGAGGTTATAGTGTAGATTGAGGATCGACCGGAGTGGTTCCTATGTGTATGGTCAATTCCTTTGGTGCACATTTGCTAGCAGCAAAGGAACCTCTAGGAGAGCACATGCGAGCGGGAGGCTCAGATGCGTGCTCAGTACCCCCATTTGTTCCCTTAGTATGTGTTGTAGCTTACATGGAAGTAAATATCTATGGTGGGGAGAATATAAAGACTCGAAAATACTATGGAAATTTTTTTCTTAAATACATGGGAATTTTACAAGTCTGCAGTTTTTTAAGGCACCTGATTCTGAGGCCCGGTGTGCCCGAAATCAATTTATGAAGTTTTGTTCGGGTACGTTCAATAAAAATACGTGCGAGTTTTTATATCTTTTGAACCGGTGCTCAAAATTTAAATCTGAGGACACTGATGGACTCGTAGTGCTGGAATTCTCTTATAAAGGCCATTACCGCAGTTGTGTTCTATCAGGGCTGGTAGTTAATTTTTGAGGTTTCTAAGTAAAATTTAAATAAAATTATGTGTTGCATAATTTTATTTGGATGGTAGTTAAATTATCCAAAGGGTGGTTGGTGGTCGGGCCCACCCCCACATAACCTCCAATGGGAGGATATTATGTGTTGGGGCCCACATGAGTTCAAACTCTTCACCTCCCCTTTAAACTCCCTTGAACCCCCTTAAACTCTTTGAATTACATGGTTTAATTCTTGCCAACACTCCACCATTAATGAATAGGGAGAAACTTTTTCCCATGAAAAACACGAAGAACATCTCCTCCACTTCTTCAACTGGGGAAATAAAGTGAGGCGATGCACATGAAGAACATCGTCTTTCTTTAAATTCTTTCGCGACAAGGGAGAATATGCCACCCACAAAGGACGCCGCCAACGACAACGACTTTCCCCTGACATTGAGGAAACGACGTCCATATTCCATGACATAGTCTTCTGCAACATTGACTACATTCTTGAATCAAGGTAGGGGGGTTTGTTTAATTTAAAATGAATAAAATTATATCCTTGATTCTTCAATGTTTACTTTATTCGACGGTGGCCTTTTGTTATCATATAACGCGGATGGTGCAGGGCGGACAAACATGGCTCGACGTCCCTCTGTTGGTTTATATTGTTTGACGTCGAAGGTGGAGGTGGTGCGGTGCCATCGCGTCATGTGGAGGGTAGCAGGTCCGCGGCGACATCACGCCGCGGTGGAGATGCGGAGGCGACCAATCGAGCCGGCCACCGTGGAACCGGGCAGCGGGACGACCGGCCAGCTGACCGGCCGGCCCGTAACCGCAGACCGCTCGGCTAGAGGAGAACCAACCAGCCTCATGCAGGGCGGCCTGGAAGAACTGGCAGGCTACGACCAGCTGGGCGGGAGGATCGCAGCGCCTAGATGCGCCCCGCGGTGGAGGAACCGCGGCCCGCTTCCGCGGGCCACCCGACTGGCGAACCGGTCGGGCTTAAGAACAGTGGAACGACAGGGCGCCGTGTGGGGAGAACCGTGGCCCGCACAAAGGGCCGCATGTGCCAAGAAGAACCGGCTGACTATGGTAGGTTGGACAGGGGGGAGGCGGCGCCGCTCTATGCCGCCGGGCGAACCGGACGAGCCGCTCCGCGGGCCGAGGCGACCCCCCAGCTGGGTCGGACCCGCCGAACTGGACCGCGCCGACCCCCCCCCCCCCCCCCCCAAGGCGGGTCGAACCCTCTGAGTCGGGCCCAACCAACCCCAAGCAGGGTTAGATCTATTGAGTTGGGTCGGGCTAACCTGCCAGCCCCCTCGGCTCGACGGATCGGGCCCGACTCTGCTTAAAACTGAATATCACATAGACCACACATCTGATCGACATGCTGTCTACGACACTGGGACCCTCACAATGAGTCAGTACTTTTGTGATAATCTAAGTGAGTTTTGGACAACATTGGAAAATGGATGGGTTTGGAACAAGCGTGAATCCATCCGGGCCCCTTGAACAGGAATGCCAATAACTCTCAGACCAGGCGTCTGATTAACGCACCATCTGTCGCGTTGGGTTCCTTATGATGAGACGGAACTACATGATACATCAACTTAGGACTTAGTTATATTTGATGTATTGAAACTTGACTTGAGGAGAAGTTCCTCTAGGAATCGAGTGTGCTTTGTGCAGGAACCCTAGAGCTGGCTGCGATGAATACTATATTGGAATCCTAGGTGGGTTTGACAACAATGACTACTGTACCAGAATCCTACATGGGTTTGACAGTTCTGACATGTGTTCCTGTATCCTGTGTGGCTCCGATAGAGTAGCTGGTCTTGTATCCTGTGTGGGTCTGACAGCGTAGATGGTCCTCTATCCTGTGTGGGTCCAACAACTTAGATGAATCAGTGACCACATCTGATCATCTCTATCTCTATATGAAAGATGTATTCCTGTGTGAGCTAACTCTTGTCTTTCAATAATTATCATCGATATGATTGAATTTACTTCCTGTGTGGACTGGGTTGTGATTGGGCTCGAGAGTTGGAGTTGGGTTGTGAATGGTAACTTAGATATATGTATGGGCATATACATAAGTAGGGTTGGTTGATACTTCATGATTGTATATCTCTACTCCAGTTTATCCTTTGTGAATTCTATGAGAACTTCGGGGGTCTCGGGGTCCCATACTGAGTATAGTTATACTCACCCCTACACGGTCTATACCCGCACATCGTTGTGTTGGTTCCAGACAACGGATTGCACTGATCGAGGTAGAGATTTGTAGAGCTGGAAGGTACCCGGAGGTGAACCACTTAGCGAGACGTACATGGAGTGGACGGGGGGACCTAGGGTTCTTAGGAGGCCATCTGTACCCACCCTTCAGGGGGGATTCCCGGAGAAAGACTCAGTAGTTGTTGTTTACCTTTATGCAGTTTTACTACCTTTACAGTAGTTGTACATTACTATTAGGCTTGTATTTTCGGCCCCTTTTCATTCATCACTTACTTTTGTATACAGTTTTACATAGTGTTTACTTTCAGTTGCGTACTCTGCTGCTTGTGTTCAATATGTGTGTGTGTTACAGTTTAAAAGGTAATGACTTCCCTTTTTATAGGGATTACACCTTTGGTGCTAGTCGCCAGCCTCGGGCCTATGGAAGGTGGGTTTGGGGTAGTCATGGCACGGGCCCTGAGGATGGGTCGTGACATAATTAGGCATATACTATGGTTTCTCATTACATATTTATAATCATAATATCCAAAATAACTAAATCCTCTTCTATTACCCACTGAGGTGACCAATGAATTTAATAAATAAATTTAATATTTTTATATGAATATTCATTACATAAGATTATGATTTATTGAAGAATTGTAAGGCTTTAGTGTATTTGTAAAAATGGATGCCTAAAAAACTAGTATACAAAAGGTCCATACCATCCCCCACTAGGTTCTTCACAACTATCACCCTTCTTAGACATATCATACTTAAAATATTTCTTCATATCCAAGGGAAAATGAATCATTGTAAAGGGTGAGATTGAATTCTTAATAAGGATAAACAAGGGACATATCATTTATTATTCAATAATAACATGAGAATAATTGTATGAGAACATGAGCTTGAAATATTAAAATCATACCCATCAAGTCCTAGATCATAATCATGAGTCAAGGAATATGTCTTGGCACTTTAGAAGACAATAATCATAAAGTAACAAAATAATATGTCCCATCAGAGCACAAAATTGGTATTATATCGTATAATAAAGCAATGATATAATGAATTTTATAATCACAGTCATATAAATCTTGTGTCATGGCTACCCACTAATATCTTCATCACATATTATGTTTGGGATAACCATAGGTTAACTTTCTTTGGGATTTAAATAGCCTCTCATGTACCCTATTCTAGGATTCAGATAACATCCCATGTACCCTATTTTGGGGTTGGTATAACCTTCCATTTACCCTTTGATCACATAAAACATTAATATTTACCCATTTATCTAGAGAGAATATAACACACTTACCACAACTTAATCATAATCTATTCCTTTGTATGCTTCAAAATCATGAAATCATATTTCATTTCATTGATGCTTTTCCTATAAGATATAAAACTAAATTTATAATGGTTTAATCATCATAATAAAAAACTAATTAGATAAACAATAAGGAAAACATCATATAATCATATCCACCATGAAGAATAAGTAACATCAAATAATTTTATCATAGATGAAAATTAACCCTAAAAGGCTACTGGAATATTTCTTGAGGAAATTAACTTTTCATTTTAAAATCAAAATTTTCAAATATTAAATTTAAAAAATATTAAGGAAAAAATTATATTTTAAAATAATTATGGAAACATGTAAAAAATTATTAAAATAATATATTTTTTATGATGGAGTGAAAAGGAGTTTGTGTGGTGTATTCTAAAACAAATATTTTGTTCACACATTTGGTAAAAAGTACCTCGGTCAGAAAACAATAAGAATATTTATTTAAAAAAACATATAAAAACTAAAAAAAATGCTAAAATAAAATTTAAAAAACAATATTATAATAATAAAAATATTTTTTAATTTTGTATAGAAAATATGGACATTGAACAAAACATTCAAGGGTGAATCGAAAAATTGATTTAGTTTTTCTTAAAAACACTTTTAGTTTTTTAGGCACCTAAAGAAAGTGAAATGAATGGAAAAATTTAATATCTAGATATTAAGAGTTTCTAAAAAAATAATATTTTTTATAGATAGACCATATAACTTCACCATTTGAATGTAAAGCATAAACAATCCCGATAAAAATAAGATTGTAATGTCAAACCATCACCTCAATATGAAATAATTTTTAAGAATTATAACCTATTTTATAATAAATTAAAATTTATTATAATTATTTACCATAACCACATACATATTTATAATATCATAAATATATTTTTTATTACATTTTAAGGACTATTTATTAACTATTATATATTAAAATCGTCGTTTTTGGGTGTTAACTATTTTATTTTTTCATGAAAGTTACAATTTGGAAGTACCATTTATTGTAATTTGTTAATGGTTCAAATATATATATATAATTTTAATAATGATTTAAATATCATATACATTAATTAAATACATATCTATAACCATCCGTAAATGGAAGAGATGTAAAAAACTAATTACATCGTTCAGGGAGATGACAGTCTGTACGTATGTAAGAACAATATTTTCATTTTTTAATGAGAATAAAAAAACAAATAAAATTAAAATATTATAACTAAATAATAATAACTATATAACATATATAACATATAACTATTAAATCCATCATTATTTCCATCAATGTGAGGATGTGGTTGAAAATGAACCACATCGCTATGTAGAGGTGATAATCCCCACGTATGAACAAGCGATACTTTCATTTTAGATTTCATGTAAAATATACAAAAAATATTTTCTCCATTAAAATAATAAATCCTTTGTACATTTATGATATTTTATTTGTCATGATATTATGGATATAATAGGTTTAGAGATGGAGGAAGAATAAATAAAATTGAAAGAGTTCAGTTCATATTTATACCTATTCTTTGAGAGAGCTCCTTTGAAATACCACATAATCCCTGAAAGATTAGTATTAGGAGATGAAAATGGGATATAAGATAAAGGGAAGGAATCTATGAGGGTTTTTTGTTAAGTAATGTTAGTCTTATTAGCCACAAAATTATTTAATAAGGGTTGATCAGAGGTTTCGTTTTATAAGTGGGGGAGCTGACACACATGCAATGACATAAAAGATTTGAATAATATAATGTCACATAATTGTTAATGTGGATACAAATAGAAATTAATTATAAGGTAAGATAATATACGGTTTATATGTATCTAATAAATATTAACTAGGAAATTTTATATGGTATTAGTACCCTTGTCTCTTGGTTTAATGCCCGATAAACCCATTTTAACCATAACTATGGTAACAAATTTTTACTATTTTAACAATTATTTATTGGAAAAAAATTAATGTTAAATACATTATTTTTTTTGAAATTATCATTTAAAATATGAATTATGTTTTATAAAATTAAATTACCTTAAATGGGAATGATTCATTTTTAATAAAAGTGAAAATTGCAAAGAAAAACTGTTTTTTTGACAATTGTATTTTTAAGCATAAGCGTGAATTTGCATTAGTTATTTTACTAATAAAAAATGAAGTGAATGTTAAAATGTTTGAGAGTGTATATAATCAATAAATTTCATTAAAACCATTATCAATAATGAATTACTTTGTTAATTATAATAAAATCAGTTATCTCATATACACAATTTTTCTGAAAAATAAATGTTTTTTCTTTAAATGATTTTATCTCAATATCTAACCATTATATAGATAATGTGTGAATGTGGGTGACCAAGAGGGTCTGAGTTGGGTCACCTGGATTTCTCACAGTTTATTAAATCATGCGACAAGAATGTGGGTTGGATCTGTAAGTGGTAAGTTCATAGTGTCATTGTTTTCTCAATCGTATGTTCACCTATACGTACCCGTGCGAGGGTTTAATGGCCTTGGTTCTTGCCAGTGACCAATTAGTATACGTTTGGTAAACCATGTACAAACCATGTGATTGTCCAGTATTCAAAATTAATAAATTAAATTAAAATAAAATAAGAAAAATGAAATAAAATTACATAAATGTTTTAATAACAATAATAATGATAATAATATTATCATAAATATTATTTTATTTTTGTGGTTATTACAATTATTATTATATTTAGTTTTTTAATTTTATTCTTAATATAGGGGTCTCAATATTCTTCCCCCATACTCCATACACGACACCCCCCCCCCCTCACGTACTTGTTCATGTGAAACCCCCTTCTGCCAGAGACCTCTGGTGTGCCACCTCCCCATCAATGGTCATTCCTCATCCCTCACCTCACATGGCTCCTTAGTTTCCCCTCTTTGTCATGTAACCTAGTCAAATAAGAGAGCTCTTGCCCACAACTCTCTTCCTTCAGTAACTATTTATTCTAAAAATTTGGTGTACAATCTCTTATGGAGACTCTCTTCTTCTTTCTCTTACCTTATTATGTGTTTAATTTCTGGCATGTGGTAAGTAGGTTTTGGGCTGAAAACTAACTCATTTGGAGGTTTTCCTTTTGGTTGATTACTATTGTTTAGGGTATTTTCTCCTCATTGAGGATTTTTCTAGCCACGACAGTCAATGGTGGGGGTTTGAAAAGGTTTTCGGGTTGGGTTTGTTCTATTTTAATTTGTTTCTCTAATTCAAATTATGGATTTTGAGATTACAATGTGGTGGTAATTTTATTTAGTGCATTTTGGTCTACCTTTCGGGAGGATATCTTAAAAACATGTGCATGGGAAATGTATACACACACACACACACATATATATATATATATGGCCTCTTTCATACATATTCCCTCATGGTTAGGGGAATATGTGAAATACAACTATGGGTATTTATATACATGGATGTGTATATAAGTGTGCATGGTCAGTCTAAGTGGTTGTATTAAAAAATTTGCATGTTTTAGGTAGGTTCCCTTTTACTAAACCTTAATGTGTAAATCCATGATTTAATTATTATTTTAAATATTTGATTTATATTTATATAGTTTTTACATGCTATGTGATTTTTTAGTTGTTGTAAGAAATTTTTTTACTTATTTTAAATAATTAATCTAACATTCCTGTAATAGTTTTTCATATTAAATCTTTCCTTTCAATTTTTTTGAAATAGTGATGTATTTATCATAATCAATTATTTGTTAGAGTTAAATCATTATAATGTGTTTCATTAATGGTTTTAGAGTGTATTTAGTATTTCCAATGGTGTGCTTCGATTTAGGCTTGTTTTTTAGATTTCTTTTAAATGTGTGCTGCATTGATTGTAAAATTACACTTTTAAAGGATTTTGGAACTTAAAAGAGTGGCGTAAGACTATTCTATAAAATGACAATATTCCTTGTAATGTTATTCAGATATTTTTTCATGTTATTAATGGTTTTATAAAGTTTAAATCCCTTCTTAAGGCCTTCCCCCTAGTTTTAGAAATGTGATGCAAGTATAAATTTTTGTGTTGTGATATGTGCCTAGTGAAGAGGATTGTGTAATGTTGTGTGACATAAAAAGGGGAAGGCATTTAAGGATGGGGGTCAATGGTGAGAGGTTGAATGAGTGTTTGGGTTAATAAGATGATATGTTCATGTTTTTATTCTTGATAAAATATCACGACCATTTGAAATAGAGAAAATAGCTAATGGTTAACGCCAGGTACCTGGGTGGCAGACTAGGACTATTACACTAGATGATTCAGAAGAATATTTTCCTGGTTTCATCTAGCATGATTGATGCTAAAACACTAACTAAATTTTTATGATTGGATACCAATGGCCTAATGACATTTCCCCTCATAATGGATAGTGTGTGATAAAACTATTTTTTATGGGGTTTATACCATGTTTCACTTTGGTATGAGGATCCCAGGTCCCCAAATAACACTAGCTACTTAGGGATTTTCCACAGTGATTTTGATGTGATTTACATTTCTATTGTTTCATGCTTGATATCTATTTTTTGAAACCCATATTTTAAACTAAAATTCTATACCTTAATTTTGAAAGGATAATAGATGCTTGGAATCTACATTGAAAAATTAGTGGAAGAGAAATGCTTTTCATGAAAATGAAAAATTGTAACATGAATTTGAAAAGAATGAATAACGTTATTTTATTATGTCTTATTTTCAAACAAGCATAATCTTGGTATATATTCATATTAGGTGCATAGGATGTTGTTATTCCATTTCATTCCTACTAAGCATCTCGGTGCTCATGACTACTCTATCATTTCCATTTCAGGTTCCTCTATTTCTGGATCAGTATTGGAGCGAGTGTGGTTCTGTGTTTGGTGGTGACCTGTGAGGTCAGTAGGAGGTATGTTCAGCTATGGAACTTAATTATATTTTTATACTCATAGTTTTTATCTATTTTTCTCAAGTTATATTTATTTATTTTTCTATTTAATTGTTCTAATAATTCCCAAATATTTTATTTTGATTCCCGACACTAGTTTCAAGCCCATGGGGATAGGGAACGCCCATCGGGCCATGTCGCGGGCCGACGTGGGTGACCGTTTCAGGGATGACCCGAGTTGGGTCATGAAAAAAGGGTATTAAAGTAGGATATTATTATTTGGTGTGTTAGTTATCTTAGATATTAGGTTTATTGGGACTCTAGAGGTAGGTGTAGGAGGAACGTTATGAACTATTCCCATCTTGAGACTTGAGTTACCAGGTGTAGTCAGAGATTTGAGTTTTTATTTTGTATGGTCTATGTGGATATAAAAATAAAATGGGAGTGAGATGTTGTTACATGATGAACATAGATGGTGTATAGAACCATTCATAGACTATGTGCATGGTTTAATGCACTTTATGTGGATGATTCTTGTTCGGGTCATGAATCTACCAAGCCATGATGTTGGGTTGGCATATCCACTCGTTACTTATTTTTGGAAGTTTTGATGGGAGTTTTGTTTGGGATTAATTTTGGTTGGAATGAGTGGATCCAAAAAATGAAAATTGTTTTTAGGAAATTATTTTTAAAAATGTAATGTGGTATTTTGAGTGGAAATTGGTTTTTGAAATTGAAATGATTTATGGAAAAGGATTTCTTTTAACGATTTGTTGTTTATTTGAGAAAAATATAAGATTTTTGGAAATTGTTTTGGGATTCTGGAAACAAATTTTGGAATTTATGATGACTTTTGATTTAGAATTTTGAAATTTGTGGTATTAATGATAATGGGATACTTAAAAATTATTTAGAAATTTTTCCAATTAATTAAATATTATGATTTGAAAAGTGAAATTTTTTGAATGAACTATTAGTGTTTCTATGAATGATCACATATACAGATGTATCTGTGTGGAAAGTGAATAATTTATTTTGTGAGTGGATGGGTTCTTGAGCTAGCATAAGGGTATATATATACATGAGGCTTTATGTAAAACCAATGGTGGGAATTTAAGTTTTTTTCTTTCTGAAAATAGTTTACAAAATTGGGAATTTCAATGTTTTAAAAACTGAGTGAGTAGTTTTTTGTGTATTATTTCCTGTTTATACTCTTTTTTCAGGGGATACTGGTTTTGAAATGTTGAATTATGATTATAATGGTGATTTTTTCGGATTTTTGGTTTGTGTTATATGTGTGGAATTTAGGTTTTATGATTCATTTTGATTCAGATATGTGATTCTTGTTTTTGAGTATGTCTGAGAAAAATATGAATAGGAGTTGATGGTTGTAATCTAGGATTCCTTCATCCATGTCTAGGTAATGTTCAGCTTTGGGAATCAGTGTTGGTCATCATTTAGTTGTTTGAAATTTCCAAAACTGATGTGTTTAGAGTATTTATGGATGTTATGAATGAGTATTCCTTTGAGAATTATCATTGATGAATTTACCCAGAATCTGGATTGAGTACTGGATCTGGATATTTTCGTGACCTTAGACCACACCCAGTCCTTCATTGTTTTTCTCCAACATTTGTTGTCTAAAAAACTGAAGATTTTTTTTTGTAATGGATTATGAAAATATGTTTCGTTTGGAATGGTTGTTGGGTCATCTAAAGGGGGTTTTTTAAGTTTCAATAAAAAAAGAAGAAGTCTTAATTGATAAAAGATAGCTTCATACTAATGGGACGAATATTATTCAAGACATTAGATCTCCAACCAGAGGACTTAGAGTGATGCTTTTCACATAGTCATAAATCCTTGGGTGTGGAGTACCATGGCCTTGATTTTGTCTCTAGTACTATAATTGGGATAGTTTAAGTTTATCTATTTTATATTTCTTATCTATCACGGTTATTTTTTGTTGTAAGAGGTGTACGATTAATATTTTTTCATTGTGGCCTATGTTTTTTGAATTCTTAACTTTGTATATAAGAAGTCTCAGTGACCTCATTTTATTATAATCCCAGTGGTTGTGTCACCTCAAATGTGAGTATCTCAAAAAATTTATCTCTTGTGTGGGTATCCCTTCTATGGATCATTTTTTTATTTCGTGCTCATCTTAGAGATTCTTATGTCATGTAGAAATGATGAATCATGGTTCAGTTCAACATTTGGTTGCAGCTCTTTCCATTGGGTTCCCCTTGTGATGGGGGTTTCCGATTTGGTTCATGTGGGTAGTTCTATAGTTATCGCGTACTAAGAGTCTCAATGTGGGACAGGTTAGTTAGGTTCTCATGGTGTAGAGAACCCTCTCCTTTTACCCAATTGTTTCTTTTATTGGAGTTTCTAGAGGCATTTTAGTATGAATTTTGGAGTAGAAAGGTCAACCCAAGGTTCATAGTTTTAGCTATCCTTGTTCCATTCCAAGTTTATATTTGCATATCGATCAGCTGAGTGACTTTATAGGGGTAGAAGGTTTTTGTGGTTGGTAGAATTATCACATTGAAATCATGAATATTGGTTATTTTAATCATTTTAATTATATCTTAGTCAATTATTTGAGTTCTATTAGTCGGGGGGTTGTAATTTAAATTTTTGGAATCCGTTTTCCTATTTCACGGTTAACCCGCACTGTTAATAGTAACCATTTGGTGCCCATGTAGGTGTCGAGGTGGGTCTAAGATGGGGTGAATGGATTATGAACGGTTTATTAAACTATTTAAGAAGAATGTGGTTTGGATATTTAAGTGGTCAGTGCTGAGTAGAACGATTAGAGCATGGTTTTATAAACCATGCATCTACTAAAAGTTAACCGTGTCAAGGTTTCATGGACTTATAATTTTTTTATGTTCATTTAACATATTTTTTAGTAAAAAGTTTGAAAAAAGTGAAAATGTCTAGTATTAAAATTAAATAAATTAATTTGAAAAAATAGTAATAATTATTAAATAAAATGAGAATAATTTTTTAATAATATTAATAATAATATTGTTATTATTAAAATTATTATTATGATTAACAATATTATTATAATTCTAATTATATTTTTTTAATTAAACCTTCAATAGAGGGGTCTCCCTCTTCCCCGCTTACCCTATATGAAAAGCACCCAAACACTCCTACCTACTCACGCATGACTCCTTCTTCCATAGCCCTCTCGCATGACACCACCCTTCCAGTGGTCATCCATCCTCCCCCACCTCGCATGACTCCCCCTTATACTATCTCACATGGCTGACCTCTCCCTCTTTTCCCTCCTACTCACACAACATAGCTAATCGAGAGAGCTCTGGCGTGCCATTCCCACCATCAGGCGACTGTTTCTTCCACTAATTTGTTGTTCGGTCTCCTCTAGTGAGTCTCTTCTCTTTTACCCTTCTTTTATTTTGGGATTTTATTATCTGAAAAGTGGAGCATAGTGTTTGGGACAAATCCTAACTCATTTGGGGTTTTTTATTTCAGATAAATATTTTTTAGGGTTTGTTGGCCCCATTAAGTGTCATTCTAGCTACGATTAACAAATGCAGTGGGATCTCTATGGGTTTTAGGTATGTTTTTTTCTACTTTAATTCATTTATGAATTTCTAATTATGTATTTTTTTTATTTATGAGTTGTGGTGTTTTTATTTAGCATGGTGTGTTCTACTATTCACAAGGATTAATTTCATGCATGTGTAGGGGTATGCCATATATATGACCTCTTTGTACACATTCACTCATGGTGAGGGGGATATTTTCAATGAATCTAGGGGTATATATATGTGTGTGAGTATAAATACATGCGTTCAAAAGAATGAAGGGTCAGTTCGAGTGGTCATCTTCAAAAAGCGGCATGTTTGTGGTAGGTTCTCTATGCCGAGACCTTAAAATTAAAATCTATGATTTCTTGGTTGTTTTAAAAATATGTTTCATATTTATATAGTATTTAAATGTGATTTGATCTAGATAAGGTTTTTTAAAGTATGAGTATGAATCATCATTTTATTATTAAAGAAAATACCAATTTTTGACTGGGTAGAGGGAGATCCATTACATAGCCCAACGACCCATTGAACAGTGGCCTGCATATAAGGCTTGAGAGCCCATTTTTTTCCCAAAGGGCCCTTCGATGAATAGAAATTATACAGTACCAAGGCTTCTATAGTACCTTCTATAGTACCTCCACCGCTACAGTTCCTGCTTCAGTGTCTCCGCCACTATAGTGTCACCGCTGCTACAGCTATGCTGCTAATACAGTACTGCTACAGTACCCAGAAATTCGTCCCAGCCTGGATTTGATCTTGGGTATTTTGGATTCCATGAAAGAGTTTGTACCACTTGGGTATGGTGGTTTGAAATAATTATTTACTTGTTTTACATAATTTATCTATGATTCCAATAGATGTTTCTCATATTGAAAAACTTATTTTATTTTTTTGGAAATAGGGATGTGTTTATCATGCTCAATTGGTCCTTAGTGTTTAATATTTTATAGTGGTTTCCTTATTATTTTTAGTGTGTAATTATTATTTCCAATGGGTTTCTTTGATTTAAGAGTGTTTTCTATCATTCTTTTAAATGTGTACTTCCATTGTTGTAAAATTGTGCTTCAAATTTATTTTTGAACTTAAATGTGTAGAGAAACAATGATTTCTAAAATTAATATATTCATTGTAATGTAATGAGACTCCTTTAGCACTTTGAGAATGATTTAAAAAAGTGTAAAAACCCTCTTGATGAATTAACCCAAGTTTGAAAAATGTGATGAAAGTATTAATGTTTTAGTTGTGATATGAGTCTAGTGAAGAGGCATGTAAAATGTTGTGTGACATGAAAATGAGATTGTTCTTAAGTAGGGAGATTGTTTGTGAGTGGTTGAATGAGTTTCTGGGTAAAGAAGATGATATGATCATGTTTTTTTGTTGATAAAATATCACCACTATTTGGAATATATCTCATAGAACATGGGTAACCTCGGGTAACATGGTCAGTGGATAAGAACTTTTATGATAGATGAATCAAAAGTTGTTTGTATCAGTTACATCTAACAAGATTGACATTAAAACACTAACTAAACATTTATAATGATTAGAGACCACATGGCCAATGGTGGTTCCCCTCCTAGTGGCTCATACATGAGAACACTTTTAATTGTTGATTCAATACCACATTTCATTGAGGTTTGATGATCCAAGTTCCCTAAATAACACTATATTCTTAGGGATTTTCCATGGTTCCTGTGATGTGAATTCCATTTGAGTTGTTTCATGTTTGATCTCTCTTTCTTGAAAACCATATTTTAAACTAAATTGGTTTAATTTAATTTTGAAATGTTAATGCATGCATGGAATATATTTAGAAAATTTAGTGGAAGAGTAATGATTTTCTTAAAAAGGAAAATTTGGTACTTGAATTTGTATGGAATGAAAAAGCATTATTTTATTATGTATTACTTCTAATGAAGCATGATTAATATTTCTTTTAATGGTAAGGTCATAGGGTGTTGTTATACATGGTCATTCCTACTCAGCATCTCAGCATTCAATCATACTATATTTTTTCATTTTATTGATCCTCTATTTTTTAATTTTTCTTGGGTAGAGTGTGGTTGTATTTTTGGTGGAGACCCTTGAGGTCACAAAGAGGTATTTTCATCCATGGAACTTGAATATATTTTTCATTGTTAGTGTTTATTTGTTTTTCTCAGTTTATATTTATTTATTAGTGTTTTTTATCAGCCAAATAATTTCAAACTATTCTATTTTGATTCCAAACACTTTTACTATCCCATTGAGATCAGGAACAACCTTCGGGCCTTATCGTGGTATGACTTGGGTGACTGGTTCAGGGTAAACCGAAGTTGGTTCATGACATGTTTTCTAAAAAAACTGTATTATTCTAAAAGGCAGTTTAGTTGTTCTTCTCAAAAATAATTTAAAATTAAATTTTACCTCTTAGAAAATATATTTTGAAAAACTAACTTTTTTTTTGAAATATGAAAATCGCTATTAACTTTTGGGGAGATTTTGGGATTTTTCTGAAATAATTGTTATTTTTATTTAACAGTGAGAATACATGTATTTTTATAGAAGTAAAATTCCATTTTAATAAATTATGTACCACTATTTTCTTAATTAGATTTGAAATTACCATAAGATATATTTATTTATAGTAAAACTAGTTAGGTTCGTTGAATTATATTTATAGTATATAATACAAAAAAATTAATCTTTAAAACAAATTTTTTTATAAAATAATTTTAAACTATATAATGTTTATCCATTTTATTTTATTAAAATAAACCATAAAGAAGAATTATTTAAAATAATTTTATATTATATATATATATATTAATATAAATTTATCTAATTATTTATACTTTTCATATAGTTATAATGAGATCATATTTTACATAGAAAATGCATTTCATGAAAACCCATTTTTTCGACACATCTGTGGGTTTAATTTAAAAATTAAATTATTCTACTTCTATAGTTGAATATGAAAAATTAATTTATAATATGGAATCAAAAAAATTTATATTATTCATTAATTTCACCATAATTTTTTACCACAATGAATATGGAAAATAGAAATACTTATTTACCATGTTTAAGGTAAAAATCAGTTTACTATGGGATAAACTAAAAATATAAGTCTTAAAAATGACCCAACAATTTTCAAATTACTATTTTATAGTCATATTTTTACCTTATATATTATAATTTTCTAATGGAATAATTTTATCCTTTTATCATCAGAAAAACATGGGTGTAATTATTTATTTTCAAAACATCCTGGCGTGTCCTCCCCCCTTTTAAAAAAGAACACCACCTCTTATATTCATTACACAGTTACAGAAACCAATTTTCATCAAATAATTTCCAAAATAACATCCTTGATTACCTCCCATTATCATATAATCATTTTATTTATCATAAATACATCATAAAGAGGCATTTTGTGTAAACCAAATGAAGTTGTCCTAAAGAGAGGAAAAATCATTAACCGAGTGATTTATTTAATTTATTATTCCATATAATTCAAATATTATTAAAACATGATGATATAATAACCACAATATATTAAATATATTGATATTTCTTATGTTAATTTAATGACCTATAACCATATATTTCTCTCTAAAATTGAAAATGAAACCATTGATCCTGTGTACGGTATACTACCGCCTCACAAACTGATATAATTCTTTTTCCACCACTACTTCAAACGGATGGTTAAAATAGTCTACATAATTTTTAGAAATAATTTTTAGGATTTATTTATACTTTCTCAATCATAATATAAAATAAAATTTCTTACTATCCATTTTTTATGGAATACAACAACATCGCTCTTGTGTACAATGAATTACCACTTTGCGAAGCGATGTGATTCTATTTTCACTTATAATTAAAATGAAAGGTAATAAGTACTAATTTTATGTTTATATAATATATTAATGAAAAGTAAATAATTATATAAAATAAATATAACATATTATTTATTACTATACCATCCATTGAATAAATGATAACATCATTCGTGTGTATGGAAGACTGCCACCTCGCAGGGTTGTGTGATTTGTATTTCACTAAATATTTACATGAAAGGTAAAAAAGGTTAAATTTAATTTATATTTGTTATAAATATGACATTTTATTAATTATGTAAAATTATTATACAATATACTTACCCTTCAACCCGTTAAGGAAATTATAACACCCCTCGCGTGGACGTACGACCTATCTTCTCCATAATGTGATGTGATAAATTCTCCATGATCAAAATTAAATAATGATTATAAAGATTTATTTAAGGAAAAAATGATAATTATCAATTTAATATCAATATTTTGATGATATAAATATATCCTATATTTTAGAACCATCACTTTTATGATAAAACATCCATGGAAAAAATAAGGAAATTAACGCCGAAAAAAATAGTGATAATTAAATATTGATAACGAATGGTTTGTAACATGTTATAAAAGGGAATATATATGATATTATAAATAATAATATGAATTTTTATAAGTAAATAACAAGTATAAAACCATTATACCACAGTTTAAATATATCTCAACTAAAATGAAGTGCGTGGTAGGGTCTTTCTTAACTCAATTTCCATTCAGTAAGTTATATATCTACTTCGTTGATTATATTACAGAATGTTTAACTGTGAAATAGAAATTTACTGATTTATGATACTATTTAAGATGTTATTTGTTTTATTTACCTTTTTTTACACATAATAACTCCATTGATTAACTCTCAGTTAAATGATACAAATTTGGTAGGGTTTCATCTCAATACTTCTTTCTTTGAGACACATGTTCTTGTACACACCTAATATCCTTTATATGGCGTAAATACATACCATTTAAAGAATATATCAATAATAATTCCTACTTAATTATTATATAATTCAAAATTTAAATTCATAATTTATGTGAGATTATCATTCAAATGTTTCCATAACTGTAATTGTTTATGTTTCAATATCATTTAAATCAGGGTTATTTATCCCTGAATTTCAATTGATGGAAATTATTTGATCATTTTATAGTAAAACCATTACATTTTATTATTCACTAGTTGTTCATTTAATTTTCATATAATATTAGAATTCACCTCTCCTTAGTACATAAAATGTTTGAGATAATTTTTTAATTTAATAAAGTTCATATATCTCTTCAGTCCAAAAAACATTTTCTTACATATCAATGTGTTCTTAAAAGGATTTCAAAAAAGTTTTTAATATTATACTATTATTGTTAAAATTCATTTATATCAATTTTTAAATTTTTACAAAATGGTATAAATGTAGTAGTCCAATCATTTTATGAGCATGGTTCTTTTTTTAATTTTATCCAAAATGTGAAAATATTATTATTTTAACATATATCGTATGAACAGTATTTTCCACCATCATGAACATTAATTTCATTAAATATTAATTTATATTTTTAAGTAAAATTTTCAATGACATGGATTTCCATAATAATTTTTGATTTTTTTTTCAAATGCGATTTAAAAATTGGAACAATTATTTTCTTCTAGAATCTGTTTAATCTTTTTAAATGTATTTCTAATAATCACTGACAATTATCATTAATTTATGGAATGTTTTTAAATTTTTTAATATATTTATCATTCATAAATACATACCTTATTCTACCGTAATTATGGAATATCTATTTATTATTTTATAATACAAGATTATGAAACACATTTCTTTCAAATGGTAATTATTATGTTTATCCCTTAGGATTGATATCCATAGGTGAAACACATATAAAAGTACACGAAATGAATGTGATCGGTGGGAGTAGAATTATATATCCCAAAAATATATTGGAGAATATTTTAGTGTCATGAGATTTTATGTATGTGATTAAGGGGTGCGACTAATATATTTTGGGACTCTGTCCACTATATGGAGTTATCTTGGATGGTTTCCTTCACTTAGGATTAGTTCATATTTTCTATTACATCCACAATTCATATGATGAAATTATCTTACAATAATTTGTTCTTTGTGTTATGTACCCTTGTGATTACTCATGTACAATCTATTTTATGATATAATTCTATATTATTGAATCACATTTTATGTTTCTTTATCATGATTATTCACTTATAGGGTTTTCATGCTCACTCATTTATTTCTATATTCCCTAGTATAACTTATGCAGTTTTTAGAGCTCAAATGGATTTTAGGAGGTCACTATATAGAAAAAATAATGATTCCATGTTTCATTTTAATTTTATTTATTAATATCATATTCTTCTAAATACACTTTTACCTTATAATCTATGTGTTTTATTAATGGATATTTACATTTAGGAATCATGTAATAATATGTGTACAAGGCATGGGTCTCCATAACACCAGCTTGAGATCCAATAATGGTTCAATGATTCAACTACAAGGAACAAGGGATCATTACATGAAAGTGAACCAAACAAAGTGTACATGAGGGTAATCAACATCCATAGTGACCTAATCCAAGGGATAATGGTAAATTTCTCACCATCACCACTATTGAGGAGATGCATTAAAATGAAGTAGTGAAAGGTACAGTTATTAATCTCTCAATAAATGTTAATGATTTATTTGATTATATTTATATGAATTCCTTTATATCATTAAATTTTTCTGGTATTTCTTAATCAACTACCGGATACCTTTAAGTATAGATATCAATGAAATCATGTAGTTGTTCAACAAATACAACCCAAGTATGGGACTCTTATCATATTAGAATATGTGGGATGATTATCCCAACAAATATCATAAGGTTTAACTTGGTGTAATTTAATTATATACCAAGAATGGATTGGATATCATTATATAGGTCTCATATCATCTATTATAATGGGTAAATCAATATCCTTCTCCAGAGAAACCCTTCTCTTGTAAAAATTCAAGGTAGATTATAAATCTTATTTAAAAAACAATTTAATGGTTTGAATTTTGATACTAAATGAAGAATAATATCATGTTGAAATGGTTGAGATAAACTAATGACCAAACTGTGAAGGCATTCCCATAATAAGGTAATATATTGAAGTATTCTTTGATAAACTAGTTACCCATCCCCTAGATTGTCATGTAGTAATATCAAAAGAACATATGCCTGCTTCAACAAATATATCTAAGATACTTAATAGGATGTCCTTGATAAAAATTGTGGATATAAATAAGAAACTATACGATAATTTTTATAATGGTTTTATAAGTCATAGAGCACCAACTTGGGTATAGTAGCTATCTTTGTTACGAATAAAGATGAGATAATGAGGCTTTGCAATGACTAATGAGAGATTAATAATGTAAACTTTAGGAAAAAATTATCCATTACCATATAATAAGAACTTTTTTGAAAAAAATTGATTAGAGTATACCTTCTTAATAGTTAATTTTCACTCTAGATATCACCAACTAAAGGTGAAGAGATTAGATATTAAAAACACAACCTCCCCTGCAGGATTGGGAAATTTTGTGTTCATAATTATTCCATTTGGACTAACAAATTCCCCTTAAATATTCATGGATTTTATGGATAGAGACTTTGTAAACTAAATTACCTAATTTTTTTGTGGTATTTATTAATGATATTATCACATACACCATGAATAAATAAGAAAAATAAGTGCATCTAAGGATTGTGATGAAACATTTAAAATGTATAAATTGTACACTATGTTCCACAAGTGTGACTTTTGTATGTAGAGAGTCACATTCATAGGGGAAATTATCATAATAAAATTAATTTCTATATACCTAAATGGACAAAGACAGTTACTCAATATACATGGTCCACATGTGTCATGGAGATCAATATTTTTTTGGATTATCTGGGTACTACTGATTCATCTTGACAATTTTTTCATCATTATCTAACCCATTAAATAATTTAAACTGAATGGTTTAACATATATCTAGATATAAAAATTCCATAATATATTTAATGGGATCGTTTAGTGGATATTAACTAAACCTATACTCTCACCCCACTAAATTTGTGATGGTTTTGTGATATACAATGATACATAAAATAAGTTCTTGTTCTACACACTCATAAAAAATAATAATATGATATCCTATGTCTTATAAAAATTGAAAATACATGAATAGAACTAACCCATTTATGATACAATGTTATAATTTTTTATCTATACTTTGAAAATTTCCAGGCCCTACCCATAGAGAGAGAAGTATAAAATATATTCAAATAATAATTTTTTAAATTATATATTCAAAAATAAGGAGGTAAATAGGAATAAAATAATACATTCAGAGTTAATCAATGGTTATTATTTATCAATACAAAAAAATAATAGAAAAAAGAAAGTTAGTTGATGATGATAGCAAGATTGAACCTGCTACATAATATATGGATAGGATTGAGAAAGTACAATATTCATTAATATGGAAAGGATGGATTTAAACATCTTAATTGAGGAAAAATATCCAACCTTTAAAAAATTATTATAGAACCATACATCCAATTGAAACCCCTGGATTAATAAAGGGATAATTAATTAAATAAAAATATGCTGAGAGAAATAAAGGATTTCAGGTTTTATGAATTCAAAATTGATAAATATAGATTCATTCAGTTTGGAACTACAATTTTTTTTCATCACCAATATATAAAAATAATGATCTATGTGACGATATATAGTTCTATTCTTTCTCCATCAACCACAGAATTACAAATATTTATTAAGATCTTCTAGAGTACTTCTATTGAGACTACATGTGTAAATATATTTTTGAATACATCTTTATGTTTAAGGTATGTTAGTTTGTTAAGGATGAGTAATGGAATTCTAATGTGATAAAAAAACCATTACATATAATATCATGGAAATGGGAAAGCATGACCATTGAATTTTTCATGGTTCTTCTAATAAAATATAAATTAAATAATTCCTTATGATTTCTAATGGATTGACTCACCACAAATGTTCAATTTGTATATATTCTGGAATATTTTTAACATGGAAAAATTTATAATCTATATGTCAAGAAAGAGATGAGTCTATATTGGGAATCACTTTATACTATACCATATCCAGATATAAGGTTCACCTTTATGTTTTTGAGGAATCATCAATATTCTAAAAATATGGATTTGAAATTTATTATATCCAATCATCCAAAAATTGATGCCAAATATGAAAGAACCGTTCAAAAAATCAATGATTTACTAGGATCTTTCTCAATGAACAACAAAGGATGAAGGGATCAACATCTTCCCCGAGTTGAGTTCTCATAAAATAATCATTTCCACCCAAGTATTTAAATGAATTAATATTAATCCCTCAATGGGAAGGAATTTCAAACTACAACATGTTGGGTACAAGTTAGTTAAAATAATATTCATAGACATGAAATTGTGTAAGTAATGAAAAAAAGGTTCAAGTCATTCATTAACACATTAAATCCACTTAGATTTGACAGAGGGTCTATGATGACAATCATCCATGAGACTTGAAGGTTTAAGTTGGATTTAATGTGTTCCTTTTAAAATAAATTTGTAATAGAATCATAAGGTTTTTAATGAAGGGAAAGAATAACCCAAGGTACATTGGCCACTTTGATACCCTTGACTGTATAAGATATCAAGATTATCGACAATAAAATCCAATAAACATAGCTTGAGTCCATTATGTGTTCCAAATATATCTTTTTTGAGAGTATATACTAGATCCCTCAGAGATATTTAATCCATATATGGTACAACTAGAGAATGGACTCACTAAAGTGGATCTACCATTGAAGATATTGGACTATATAGAAAATGTTTTATTCAAAAACACAACTCACCTTTTCAAAGTACATTGGAAAAACAACAATTTAGAAGATGCAAAAAGTATCCTCAATGAAAGATATGAGATGAAATTTTTATGAGAGAATTTATAAATTGGTGAAGAATTTAATGAACCAAAATTTTATTGGTGAAATTTTCCTTAAAAATATATGTATTTGATACATAATATTATTTTATAGTATATAGAAAATTCACCATTTAATAAAAAACAAGAATAATTTATTTCTTCACTGTATAATGTTACATTTTTAGAATATATAAACCCAATATGTTTTTATGTATTGCATTGGGACATTGAACACAAATAAATGACCTAAATAGAATAAAAAATATATATAATTGTGGTCTCAATTATTACACCATCGAATAAAAATGTAAAATATTAATGAAACATAAAATAATATAACCATAACTTTGAAAATGATGAATATAGAACCTTGAGTGGAATTTAATTGAATGATGAATGAATGATATATTAGGTATTTATAAGAAGTATAAAAACATAAAAACGATTATAATAGTAACCTAACCATTAGTAATAACTACCAGACTATTATGAGTAGTATTATGTCCACTTAAATATTAACATGACCATTATAATTGTAACATGTCTTATAAATAATATTTTATGCGAATAAATTAGAAAATTTAATTTCTTGAGTACTGTAAAATATATAATAAAATTGTAAATCTAAAAATAAAGTATAAGTTGATATTTTAATCAATTATATTTTTATATATTTTCAAAACAACAATTTTATAAGTATTTAATATACCTACATAATCATTATATTTTTTTAAAAATAATTTCATTTTAGAAATTTATAAGATACAATTTTTTAAGGGTGACTTTTTTAAAATTTTATAAAATAATTTTATTTTAATGTCACTAATAAAAATTCAACTTCTCAAACATCATAATTATATAGAATAATAATGACGTAAAATGGATTAATAATGTAGAAACCTCAACCCAAGATGTTTGGATCTGGTGCCTTACATTATTACATTAGCATATATAATAGATTGAAATCCCAAATAAATGATTATTTTTGTAGTTTTGATGAACTATATACATACATGAAACACATTTTACATTATGAAAAAAATAAATCATAAAAAAATTAAAAGCAGTACATCCTTAAAACATAATCCTATAATTTATCTTTATATCTTAGAGAATATAAATAAATAAGGGTGATATCAGATGTTTGGTAAGGATTAATGTAAATGGTAATATATGAATAAATAAGGCCTAATTAAAATGGAAAGGTACATAATTAAAACACCAGACATTAAATTGATAAAATTGAGAATAAAATTGGAAGATTTAATGATGATAAAATAATTCCCTATAAATAATCACATGGGAATGAAACCTATTCAGGGATAATCTAAATAATCAAGTAAACATAAGGAATATAAATAAATTAATTTATAATGATGGAATGCATAATGAAGTGTATCTAAAATGTACAATCATGGATTTATTATAATACATCTAATACCAAAAATATATAATTATGAGGAATATAATACTATGAAGGATTCATGATAATAATCAAATAATTGAGTACAACCTGAACAAAAACCATATCAATTTTTTCTCATGAAACCAAATGATGAATAAATTGGATAAAACATTCCCACACATCTATAAAAATCCCATAAATTTTTCATATTAAATGTGGGAAAAAAATTAACCTAAACATTCATATTAAAACAAGTATATGACACTTAAATAATTCCCCCAATCAATATTCACGGATTATCTAAAGTAAAGAGAATGGTCTCACAATGGTAAATCCCGAGTCAAACTAAT
Organism: Viscum album; assembly: GCA_963277665.1. Lineage (NCBI taxonomy): Eukaryota > Viridiplantae > Streptophyta > Magnoliopsida > Santalales > Viscaceae > Viscum > Viscum album. Next base: position 1,297,995,921 of record OY728136.1, read on the forward strand.
AACAAACCATTTGGAGAATTAAAAATGATGATATCATTATATTATCTACCTACTATATGAAGTTTAATGGCTGTTTTCATTGATTAATATAAATTCCATAAATAGATATTCAATAACATTCTTGAGGAAAATATCCTTTTCATTTTGAAAAACATTTTTAAAACCTTTTTCTTTGATAATAAATTTTAAAAACAATTTATTCAAAAATATGCTCCTAAATTTTTATTATAAACGTAAAATATTTTATGTCCAGGTAGGTGGTTAATTCCATTGATACGATAAATAACATTTGTTTTGAGGTATATAAATTGTAAAAAAGTGACTTGTTCAGTTAGTGATAAAATTATTAATTTGAAAAAAAATTAGAAATAATAAATGGGTATAACATTCTTTTAATAAATCATTTTTAAAATGATAATGATTTTTTTTCAAAACAATTTTAGAAACAATGGTTCTGTAAGAAAAACAACAAATAAATGGGGTCTGGGATTTCAAAACTCAAACCGCCTACCTATTGGCGGATCGCCGATGCTTTGGATGCAGAACGGCGCCTACGACGCGCTGGAGCTCGATCTGCTGATGATCGGCGCTGAAAACGGATGCTCGGAGCTCGATTTGGTGAAGAACTGATGAGGTGGGGAGGGGTTAATCTGGCGTTGCATGTAGGTGGTGAGGGAGGGGAGAGGAAATGATTTTTTTTCCTTTTCCTCTTTTTTTTATTATTTAAAAACCTTCATTTAAAACCACGCTCCCGACTCCGCTCCCGATGCGGACAAAGGTAAGGTCACCCCTAGGGTAAACGCGCCATTCTGAATGCAACGACGGACTCAGATTTTTGATTCGAGACTCCATTCAGAATTTATTTGAGCAGACGCTCATAAATGGACTTTTCCACTTATTTACGAAAACACCCCTGGTGGCGTTTCTCAACGCAGGCCCACGCCAACAAAGTTTACACCTCGCCTAGGGTAAACGGCACGTTCCGGACGCAACCGTGCCCTCAGATTCCTATTTTGAGCTACCGTTTAGGAGATATCACACCCCCACCACGTGCATAGTATAAAAATACTTAATATTTTTATAAAATTTATTCCGGGCACACCGGGCCTCGGATTCGCACGCCGTCTTCGCGCCTAGCTCTGGAATTCTTCGAAGAAATATTCCAAAGTCTGACAGGGACAAAAACCCGAGTCTCTACAAACTATATAGTATAAAATGCTAATATTACTTGAAAATATCATGAAAACCAATATTATAATAAAATATATTTATTTCAAGATGGAAATATCAAATAATTCTTCAATTGGAGATGTAAACTTACACCATCTCGAATAACGATGAGATTGTGAATAAACACTTACCACTTTGGTAACATGGTATTTAGATACACATGAATGAAATAACTTAAAATTAAACATAAAATATTAATATTATAAATGAATTCATGGTATATCATACAAAATGTGTAGTATAAATACCCCCACAAAAGAAATAAATGGTTAATATGGCATATATCACACAGATGTAACACTGAGATGAGAATCCCTTACCATGTTCTTCCTTTTGATAGATTATTATTTAAAATAATATATATTGGTTCTAACAAGGTAATTGAATTATAATAGAACCACATTAATATTTTTAAAATCAAATATGATCCTTTTATAACATCTTCTCACTCGTTTTTTGATAATCTATCATTTTGTCATTGTTTTTTGTGTAAATTGCTATGTTTTTTAGTATTTGTTGACATGCTATTTTTCACATTCATATTAAATTGATCATGATTTCATTATATCATAAATTTTAAACATAATATAAATATTATATCTAATAATTTTATATTTATATAGAGAAATCCATAATATTTTGAGATAGGAAATGAAATAAACCGTTCATGGACAAGGTAGGTCGTACGTACGCATGAATGATGTTTCCATTTTATTACAGTACTGAATGAATGAAATCTAAAAGACTTATATGTATATAAATATTATCATTATTGTATCAGTTTTATGTCATATATATCATATTTGTTTATTAAACCCATCCTTAATACATTCATTTAAAGTATGAATGATTAACCTCACATCCTTAGGTGGTAGTCTGACATACACATGAGCAATGATATTATATTCCCAAAAACATGGAAAGAATGTTGGTATATATGATATAATAATTCCATAATAATAATAAAATAATATATATATATATTGTAAAAACTATAAATCCCTAATTATTTACAAACATTAAAGGTGGTAATGGGAAAATGAACAACATTGGTTCATGAGGCGATAACACACCGTACACACAAATGATGATTTCTTAACCCATTAGATGGATGTGTGAGAAGTTTTAAGTTTTTAGCCTAATGTAAATACATATTAGTATATTTAATAATCATTAGTTATTACATAATATTGGAATAAAATAAATTTAAAGAGGTGGATATGGAAATAAAAAAAATACTTTAGAAGAACATTACATCTTATTCACGTATCCTCGACATGTTTTCACAAAATCATTGAATGTTTTTCATTATTAAAATTATAATTCTTATAGTATTTAACTCTTGATGATTGGAAGTTATTTTTTCAGGTTTTGTTTATGAGAAAAATATTTATAGGTGTGATAAATGAAGGATAGTGGGAGGCCTTTTATTCGTCGAGGAGATGACACAATTGGAATTTCTGAAAAGTATTGAGTGCTCCTGTGTTTTTTTATAATCTATCTAAAAAATGATTCCAATATATATAATATAATGTATAATGTCTAAATATTTCTAAAGAACTGGTTTCTAATAAGATTCAATGTCATTTTCCTTTTATGATCATTGTATAGTCTCTTAGTAAACCCATTTTTCTCTTAATCGTTTCAATTAATTTTAATTTTTTTCACTAATAACATTGGTAAAAATAATAATTTAAAAAAATAAGGTATTATTTATTATTATTATTAAAAATATGGAATTTATTTTTTCTCAATTCAATTAATAGAATTGTAAAAAATTAATTTATAATTAATCTCACAGATAATATAAGAAAAAAATATTTTTAAAGCGAAAATGATCAAAGGATCACAAAGTATTTATACCTAAATTCAATATAAAAATGTTAAAAATGAACTATTTTAAATTAATATATGAATAGTTGATATAATTTTACTTAAAAAATAAAAATTAATTTTAACATTATGAATTATTTAGATATAAATTTATGTTTTAATTAAAATTTAGAAATTTTCACTATTCATAAAAAATGAAACCACTAAATATAGGTACCACAAATTTACCCTCTGATAACATCGAAATTCCAATTTCAAAAATGATTTTAAATTTTTTTAATTGAAATTTATTAATGTGTCAATGTCTAGTTTTAAAAAAATATTACCATTTAAAGGCGGGAAAAGCGCTTTTAGAAAAATATATATTTTTTAGTTAAAATGGATTTGTTATTATCTTATCACTATAAAATATATTTAATGATGTTATAACACTTTATATAATATATTATTTAATCTTCCTAACCCAGAATCTACTAAACTAGTGCCCCAAACTAGGTCTCCACATGACCTCGGGTGAGCCTCCCCGTAAGCTAGAGATTTTCAACTAGCAACGATGGTCTAATTGGATTTAAGGGGAGACTATACCCTCATTAACAGAGTATAAAACAACTTATAAATGTTTAAATAGAAGAAAAAAAGGAAACAGTCAATAACATGCATAAATTACCAATTCCCAAACTAGGTACAACAATATAAAACAGTAAATATATCATTCCATGCAATAGGGCTAGGTGAACAAAACTTAAAGAAAGTAAAATATCTAGATCGAAAAATGGTCCGGACTCCATCTCTGAAACCTCACATATAAATGTACCACATCAAACTCATCTCCCTAACATATGGATCTTTCCCTTGTCCTAACCTACAAGCATTAAATTTCCACGGGTACCCAATGGAGGCCTGATTAGGGTGTCAGTATAACTCAGTAAGCCACCACCAATGTTGTCTACAAAAAACTAGAAAAATGTGATAGTTCATTCAAGTGATAAGTAATGGAAAATAATGTTAAGCCGTTTGATAGTCCATTCTAGACTATTCTACTTTTAATTATACTACCATTAAATCAAGGATCACTACTTAGTCATTTAATTATTTATTCTACCTTTTTCACATGTTCAATGGATTAGGTATGTCCAACATTCTCAAGCATATGGGAATAAAATAATGTCTTTTCTCACTAGTAATCACATTATAACAAACTCATAATCCTCACAAAAAAGCCTTAGTCTGGTTGGAATGCAATAATTAGGGGAATAGAACTCCATCTCCTTCCCTAATATGTTCATTTGAGGGTGGAGCTAGAACATATGTCTTACTCGACCTGTGGGCATAGAACCTCATGTCAATACCCTACTCTACCAAGCCATGTGCACATTCTTATTTATCATTCACCACAATTAACCACAACATGATTAGCATAGCCAATATAATTTACAACATCACAAAAAAATATTAATAACTGGGAAATTAGAAATTTTCCTCAATCCATTAACACATTCATCATTTATGTTACTTAACCCTTTATCCATGTTTCCCATTTCTCATGCATATCGCACTAAGAATTTTCATGTTTAAATATAATATCTTATGAAATTACTATTATTTCAAATTAATCCATTTAAATTCCATCCAAAAAATACCTCACACTTATTCAACATTAGACACAACTTACCACAATCAATTTTAACTCATTTCATAACCCAATTAACCTCTTCGCTAAGACAATATATCAATTGTGTCAATTTCGCACATTAAATTTCCATTAGACTCATCATGAGGACCAGAACACTGAATGGGAAGCCCTAATTTTGTCATGTCATCCTAATTTCATCCCATGGGGATCAAGAGGGGTTAAATTAATCATTTCAACACCCAATACACTACATCATGTGAAAGGCATCGAGAACATATCACGAAGGGATACAAATATGAAACCCTATAGGCACAAAACTTACAAAAAACTATGGGATATAACTTTTAGATCACCTACCTTAAATCCATTAAAAAATTCACTCTCAACCAAATCCTTAGGTCCTAATTCAATAAACCCTTGACTCCTCAACTTATAACCCACTGAAAAGACGGTTTTGAGTGATTTAAAAGAGAATAAGAGAGATATACCAACCCAAATCATGAAAATATTCAAGGAGGGGTCTAGACATACTTGGATATAAAATATTTAACTGAAGTCACACCAAATGGACATAAGATGATGGATATTGATCAATGGAATCTCTTGGAGACTTTGTTTCATTCCTAAGGTCCAAGGGGGGAAGAAAGGAGGAAATCTTGAGTTGGGTATATAAATCCTGTAATGGATTTTTTTAATTTATTAAAATTTCATGAGCCGCTTGGTTTACCATCATGGTTCAGAAAACTGTGTGAAAACTTTATAGAGGATACTTCCTGAAAATCCTTCTTTATCGCCATTTAACCACACGGTTTGAAAAACCATGAGCAACTGTGCAAATGCTACTGTCTAAAAATCCTTCTTCTGCACAGTTTTCTTGGGATGTCCGCACAGTTAAGACTAAACATGTGCAGGCCATGCAGCTTTCCCAAAAAACTCTCTTTTTACCCTTTTTCATGTCCCGAACCCCCATAACACCCCAGATCGTTCTTAAGGACTTGGGAAAACACTTATTCAGAAAAATGTAATTTATTAAACTGAAACATAAGCATAAAATTCCTTAAGGGAGATACGGTATCTTATGACCTCCCCACCTTGTAATGGTTCGTCCCTGAACTGCCTTCCCGAGCATCATTGAGTCCCCAAAGAAAAGTGACCACGATACAGAACCCACATATCTGAATCTATCTCCAAATTTTCTTACTAAAAATTTCCATTTTATCATAGAACATGAACCAATGGCACAACCTTTCCCCATAAAACATCTCACTCAGGTCTATAATATGAAGCAGATGCTCCTCAAAGGACGCATCAGCCGCATGCTTGACATCCTCGACATTTATCACATGATATGGATCGGGATGATACTATTGAATTTGGGAAACATGTAAAACATCATGCACCCCCCTATACCTATCTGTATGATCCAATCAGTAATCCACTAGTTTGATCCTATCCCCAATCTTATATGGCCCACATATCTGGGCACCAACATTCTATACTTCCGAATTCAACAGTGACCCAACCTTGGAGACACCTGAAAAAACACATTATCACCCACTATGAACTCAAGAGGTCTACGATGATGATATTTATATGAATTCATTCTACTATGAATTATTTTCTGATGTTTTAGAATCAAACAAACCTTCTCCGACGTCTCGTGCACAAGACTCGATCCTAACAGCTCAGACTCCCCGACCTCTAACCACCACAACATAGATCTACATGGCCTCCCATAAAGTTCCTCATAAGGCTCCATCTGAACTATAGCCTGAAAAATTTTGTTCTATGAAAACACAACAAGCGACAGGTTCTTTTCCCATGAACCACCAAAATCCAAAACACATGATCTCAACATGTCCTCTAATACCTTAAGTGTACACTATAACTGCTTGTTAGTCTGTGTGTTGTAATACATACTAAAAACACCTGGGTACCAAGTTCATATTGTCCCCTCTAGAAGCACAAGTTGAAACATAGATAATGATATGATAATGTGGTTCTCAGCATAGCATGAAACCATAATATTTCTGGAATACATATTTCTACAACTAGTCGACGATATAGGTCTCCCAAATCAGTAAGAAATGAGAAAATTTTATTAGATTGTCTTCCACCACCCAAATTTCAACAATATACCTAGGCATCCTCGGAAGAACCACTACAAAGTCCATAATTACGTCATTCCACGTCCACTTTGAAATGGATAATGACAGAAAGAACCCACCAGGATGGTGATGTTGTGCCATCCCCTGCTGACATGTAAGGCATCATTCCAAAAAACTCCCAACTTCATTCTTCCTTTATGGGAACCAAAACTACCTATAATGATCACAATACATCTTAGTTAATTCCATATGTACTGCCCACATTTACGCGTGAAAAAAAGGCTTAAGTTTTTCCCATACATCAGTCGTCACCAAAATACGACCATGAACTTAAGAAACTCCATCATCAATGAAAGTCCAACCTCAAGTCAAATACTCACCTTTTATGCATTCCTTCATATCCAAAAACTCTGAATCCGACAATTGAATCTCTTGAAATCAACTCAGAAGTGTGAATTCAATTGCTATAAATGCAAGGTTCATCTACAAGGGCCCATCCTATAATTCCAAATTCATCTCATAAAACATGTCCATCATCATCAACTATAAACGGGATTCCTAAACTACATGACTTTGTGTCTTCTAGCTCAGATCATCAGTGACACAATTCTATTTTCTTGGTGTGTACACCAACCCAAAATCAAAAGTGTTCATGTACTCAACCCACCATTACTGTCAAAGATTTGAATCCCATTGAGGGAATAAGTACCTTATACATTTATGGTCGGTAAACACCATAATGGCCCCTCCCCAAAGTAATGCCTCTAACACATTAAGGCATGAACCAAAGAAGGTAGCTCATGGTCATTAGTAGGACAATTACTTTAATGAGGTCTCAATTATCTGGACCCATATGCTATGAACTAATCATCATGAATCATCATTTCCCCATGACCAACACCGGATGCATCATAGAACATGGTGAACATATCACTTAGTGAGAGTTAGATCCAAATTGGTGCAGTAGACAGCTGCTGAAAAGATTTATCACAAGACCCATACCAATCAAACTTAATACCTTCTTGGTTAGGCCTATGAGAAGCACTGCCAAACAAGAAAAGTCTATAATAAACCTTTTTTAATAACCATCCAATCCAATAAAAATGCGAATATCAGAGACATTCTTGGGACGCTCCCTAGACACCACAAGATATACCTTTTCTAGATCCACCAACACTCCTAACTCAGAAATGATGTTTCCCAAAAACAGCACCTCATCAATCCAAACCCGATCTTTTGATAGCTTGGTGTAAAGATTATTCTTTCGTATTGTAGTCAAGATGATGTCAAGTTGTTTGGAATGATCTTCATGAGTTCTAGAGTACACCATGATGTAATCAATGAAGAAAACAATGAACTGATCCAGATACGGGTGAAATATTCAATTTATTAAGGCTATGAACACAACCCGTGCATTGGTCAAACCAAAAGATATTACCAAAATTCATACAACCCATATCTGCTTCAACACAATGATTGGGGTAAGTTAGAAGGTCTCAACCTAAATAAATGGAACCCTAATCTGAAATCGATATTTTAACAAACTGAGGCTCATGTGAGCATTTCAAACTGGTCATCGATTCTAGGAATATGGTATCAGATCTTAACCGTCATATGGTTGAACTTCCTATTATCTACACATTGCCTCAGGGATCTATCATCCATCATAGAAAAAACAAAACAGGAGTTCCATAAGGTGATGTAATAGGGAGTATAAACCTCTTAGGATGAAACTCCTCTATCTTAACCATCAGTTCATGGAGATCTACTGGTGCCATTAGATAGGGTTGAATTGAAACCAGCTCCGCTCCTGTCAACAATTTTTTTATAATCTAAAAATATCTCTTGGGTGGTAACCCTGAGAAGTCCTCAGGAAACAAATCATGAAAGTAGTTCACATAAAAAGGGAATAATGGAAGCACATTCTCTGCATAATATAACATAAGGAATTCCACTTGGGCAGTGAGTTCTACCAACTATTGGTGTAGCGTCCCTGTGAGCCCCGCATGAGCATCCCAATCACCATGAAAGACATAAGTGATCCCATAGAGAGATGTGAATGTTACTTGATGTCGTTAATAGTTGCTATGGGATTTATATAACACCCACCAGTCTATTCCCAAAATTAGGTCAAAACCTAATAACTCTAGGACAAAAATATCCCCTAGAAAACTATACCCACAAACCACAAAAGCACAACTCTTACACTACCTTATGTCTTCATATCATACCCCAAGAGGAGTATTATGTGACATTTCCCCACATGATGTCTCCATAGTTAATCCCAACACAACTACCTAAAAAGTATATATAAAGGAATGTGTATCTCCTATATCAAGTAATGCACTAGCAAGAATGTAAGTTATAAGAATCAAACTTGGAACAATTGATGGTCATGCCGCCCCACCTTCGGTGTAGCATGAATTTCATAGATATGACCTACCCCTTTACCCTAGGATCCAACATCAGTACCCTACACTGCACTACTATATTGGTAAGGATGATTTCCCCCAGAGTTCCACATGAACTACCCCTACTAGTTTAACCCATGGAGGACAAACTGCCTACCTTATATGAGGTAACTAACCCCTTGCCTATACAAAACATCTCGCTCTATCCTCTATCATTCTCTGACTACGGCGGGTTCCTGCAGAACCTCTACATGTTTCATGGCCTTCAGGATGCTCAGCACTGACCGGTGGGCAAGGACACGAGTCACGCTTTTTCCCCAGCCTTCCATACTAATAATAGAAGAACTGGTCACTACCCTGAGAATCTTAACCCCTCTTCCGATCGCTCTGTGCACTTCCACATTGCTGAAAGATTCCAAAATAGAACTTCATATGATAAAAATATTCACCACCTTATCACCCAGCTGGAACAACAAGTTCACTACCTGAATCTCCCTTCAGGTTCCCCATTGAGATGAGGTCATGATCCACAAATTATGAAAAAAAATTCTGATGAAATATATTCACTTAAGATAGATCTCGTGTCTCATCCCATTCATGAATTGTTTCAACACAGCAGCCTCATATCCCATAAATGTCATAACAAATCATCTCAAATCAGTGAAATGACTAGCACAATCCATTACTGAAATTTTCCCATGAGTCAATATCATAAAATCCATAGTCTTCTCCTACATCAAGGTTTGTAGGTAGAAGTGCTCATGAATATTTTCCTAAAAATTATTCCACATCATTCCTTTATTCTGCTCCATCTGAACCATGATGTCTCACCAACTCTTTTCTTGAGCTCTTAGCATATTGGATACCAAATTCATATTCTTCTCAATAGGTATATCCATGTGGTCATAAATAGATTTGATGGACTCTATCCAAAGATCTTCTTCTTCTAGACCACCCTATCTGGTTAAGGTCAAAGGGTACTATATCTGAAACTCCCTGGTCCGTTCAATCATACTCGAGGCTACCCGCCTTGGGTCCGGTTCGATAATATGTATAAAACAAGCAATGTTATCATGGAACTAATATTACCTACTTTCCTAGATCACCACATTATCCTTCTACACTAGTGGAGGAGAATTCTCAGCAATGTCCTCATGCCACCCAACAAGCATACGTCTTCGAGGTGGAATTTCCTTACAATTCTAAACATGAACTTTAGAACACAACAATAACACTTTTACAAATGGAAAAGACATATAAGTAGAATCATCTCTTTCCATAACAATTTTTTTTCATACACTACCAAAATAATCCCACTAACAATCAGATCACGACCCCTCACCATCTCTCCTAATATCATCGCTAAAATGAGTATCTAAATCTTATGGTTACGAGCCTTATCTTTTACTCCCATTCAAAACCATTTCCATATCCCAATTTACTCTTACAATATAACAATCCACATTTACTTATTTATGTAGAACCATTTTCTAATTACTACATGACATTTTTATATCCCTTTTTACCCATTGATATCATCACTAATTTTATATCATTTTATTAGGATTAATTTTTATTACTTTTAAAGTAATAAACACATCTAACCTTTTTATGACGCATACCAATACCATGTTTTTGCCTATCATGATGCATGTAACTTACCTAAATTAGTTCCTAAAATTGTTCACGAATTCAAAACATAGTATCCTTCTATCAATGACATAAATATCACTAAACTATCAAATCACACAATAGCTGTATCACCGAATGGTGAAATATCATAAAATATAACAACGTACAAAAAGAAAAACAACCCCCCTCCCTGGGCGACTTGGGTGTTCCCCCATGCATGGATTTTCTACTCCCAAGAATGGTCTCATTAAAAAGGCCCAAGAATTTTCTAACCTCTTATCTACCATCCCAAATTGTAAGAAAAAAATAACATGGCTTTGACACAACATTGTAACATCCTTGACCCGAGATCTACTAAACCAGTGCCCTGAGCAGAGTTTCTATATGTCCTAATGTGAGCCTCTCCATAAACTAGAGGTTTACGATTAGTAGGAAGGGCCTAGTAGGATATTAGGTAGACTATACCACATTACATGAGTAATAAACAATAGAAAATAGTTTAAAAAGTGTACGTAAAAGTAAACAATCAATAAAATTCATAAATAACCAATTCCAAAACTCGGTAGATCCATATACAACTGTAAATATGTCACGCCATGCTATAGTACCAAGTGATAAATATCCCAAAAGAATAGAAAATAGTATGATCCCCAAAATTATACAGAATCCATGCCTAGAAGATCACCTGTATATGTCCCTTGTCTAAATCAACTCCCTAGCATGGGGCCCTTTCCATAGTCTTGAACTGCATGCATGAAATCAGCTTAGGTACCCAATGGTGGCCCGACGAGGGTGTGAGTATAAATCAGTAGTCCACCACTAATAGTGCCTAAAAAATATCTAGTAAAAGTAGATAGTTCATGAAAGTTATAAATAATGGCAAATAAATGTAAGATCTTCGATAGGCCGTTCCGGACTATGCTCCTCTAAATAATACTACCATTTAATCCAGGTTCACTATTTAGGAATTTCATGATTTAATATACCTTTTTCAAGTGTTCAATGGATTCAGAATGTTCATTGTTCTCATACATATGGGAATAAAATCAAATCATATCTCACTAGGCATCACATTATAACAAAATAATAATCCTCACCTCAATTCCTCTTTCCAGGTGGAATGAAACCATTAGGGGAATAAAACATAGCCCCCTTCCCAAACCCATGAATTTTGAGGTGGATCTAGAACCTCAGTACAACTCGAATCATGGGCATAGAACCTCAAGTATATAACCCACTCTACAAATACATATGCACATGATTATTTATCATTTACCAAAATTAACCACATTATGACAAGCATATCCAATTTCATTTACAACATCACACAACAATATTAATAAATGGGAAATTAACATTTTTCCTCAATCCATTAAAAAATTCTTCATTTATGCTACTTAACCCTTTATCCACATTTCCCATTTCCCATGCCTTTCTCATTAATAATTTTCATGTGTAAATATAATCACTTATCACATCCCCGTTATTCCCATTTAACAAATTTTAAATTCCAAACAAACAACCCCTTATCCTAATTCCACATCAGACTCAACTAACCAGAATCCATTCTATATCATTACACATCTCAATTAACCTCTTCTCTAAGCCTCTATATAATTATGTTTCTATTTATCACCTTATATTTCCATTAGCCCAATCAGGTGGGCCGACACACCCCATGGGTGGCCCTAATTTGGTCAACCCATCTTCATGATATCCCATGGGGATCAAGAGGGGTTAAAGTAATAATTTATACACCCAATACACCAAATCATGTGAAAGGCATCAAGAACATATCAATAAGGGATATAATAATTAATCCCTACATAGAAAAAATCTCACACAAAACCAACATATATAACTTGTAAACAACCTTCCTTGAATCCGTTGGTGAAAAAAATCTCAACTGAAGCCATAGGTTCCAATTCAATCAGCCCGTGAATCCTCAACCAAAAAATAACTGAAAAGGATGGGTTTGGGCGATTCAGAATAAGATAATATAGAGATACAAACCCAAATCAAGAAAAATAAACGAGGGGTTTTTCCATTACCGTATATTCAATCCACAACTAACAGTTCCCCAAACGGCCCTATGATAAGGGATATTGGTCCTTTTAATCTCTTGGAGACTTTGGTCTGTTTTTAAGATCCAAAGGAGGAAAAAATAAGGAAATATCAGGTTGGGTATAAAAATACCATAATGGAATTTTTATAATTTTTTAAAAGTTTCGGGGCCGCATGGTTTACTCACACGTTTTGACAAACAATCTGAAAATTGTGTGGAGGATACATCCCTAAAATACATTTTTATATAGTTTACCCATATATTTTGACAATAAGTTCACAAATTGTGAAGAGGCTACTATCAAAAAATAATTCCTCTTCATGTTTACCTGGGGCTTCCTGCACTATTAGGAATAACCATGGGTGGGCCATGATGATTTCCTAGAAAACACCCTTTACCCCATTTTCATGTCCCAAACCCCTGGAACACCACTGATCCTTCTTAAGGACTTGGGAAAACACTTATTCGGCCAAAAGGAAGGGATTGAACAGAAACATAAGAAAAACATATCTTAATGTAGATCCATGATCTTACATAATATATATAAATTTCCATAATATTGTAAAATAATTGTAATTAATTTAAGTTATTATGATAACAATCATTTGGAGCATAAAAAATATTTTTTTATAAAAAAATTTCCTATATATTCAGCAGGGTTATCATTCATAATTAACTAGTCACCAATGAATTCTACCATATATTTTCATAATTTAGCCAATAATATTCATAAACACCAATTTATTATCTAGTAAATATATTTTATTCTAAATGATAATATTAATAGTATTTGGTAAAACATGGTCTTGCGTGTAATGAAAGTTATTGAAGAAACTCACTATTCTGTGTAACAATTGATAAAATTTGTCTTTCATGTATTGGAAGATAAATTAAATGTTTAATGTCACAAATAATATTTAATAAATGTTATTATTTTATAATTTTTGGGTGTTACATTCTCCTCAACATTAATTAATTATGTCCTCGCAATTTAACCATGAAATTGGAAATTAGGGGTTTGGCATTAAGAAATACCATGTTGAAAAACACACGTCATTAAAACATAAATAAAAAATTGTCTTAATAAGATAAAAATGTATTTAACATGATCAATTGAAATAACACATAACCATATTTCTGAGTTGAAGAACATCAATTTCATGTGAATATTAGGACCTGAAAAAACATACAAATAAATATAGAGAGTACTTTAAATCATTGATCAAGGGAAAATAAATGATCAATTGAATGGTTAGGGCCTTATAAAAAAATAAGTGATGAATTAAAATTACATATTATAGGTTACATATGAAGGTAATATGATTAAATATTTCTTTCATGAACCTCTTCCTAATGTTAAATAATTCCTTTACAATCTAAGAATATAATGAAATATACACACCTGATGCATTTCTATTTCATAATTTCAATTTCATTCTTTTGTTGTGCTTAAATCAATTACCAATTCATCACTTAAATCCAATAATAATTAATTTTCATAAATTTATTTTTAGGTCTGAATCACTAAAATTCACTTTTAATGGATCATAAGGTCCTTAAAAGTGTAAAATGTCCTTCCATTTGTCTTTAACTATTTTTAGAAACCAATATGGTTTCCACAAGTTACCAATATCATAAATTAATATCTAAAACCACATTTATTGTTTAATATAAACCACCTCATAAATTTTTTACCTTAATACCATTCTAAATGTTTATGATCAATAACTTTATAAGGAAGGTAACATAATTTATTATATTAACTAACTATTAATCAGTTCCAATGTAGTTAGATCTTTTTAATTTACCTTATCCATATCAATAATTTCCTTATCCCAATATTATTATCTCAAAATTAGGAAAACATGAAGGGTTATATTTCCCTTAATAATGTTTTTCCTGGAATTTTAACCTTCCACTAAATATATATTCTTGTCCATTAGTGCCATTAAATATACACTTTAAAATATGATATAAAAAACTACACCATTACAATCCTTATACTTTTTTTAATTATTACAACTAGAATATCATTGATAAATAAACTTTCATATCATAATTGGTAAATCATAAAACAAGAATATAAATCATTCCATTTCATTAGTAGTAATAACATAAGATTTATTATGGTCCCTTATCTTCCTTTGATGTATATTCCCTCAGTGGTTAGGGTCTTCATTTTCATAGTGAACTATATCCTTATAGTTGAGTTATTAAATATTGGAAAATTCTTTCTTTACCATGGAATCATTAGCATGGTTTCCTTTGTCTCTACAATTAAGAAAAATCCTTTTTCCCTTCAATAATGTACCATGATATTTCCTTCCACATATATCACATGTTGGGAAATCGTTATTTCCCTTCTTCCATTTTTTTCTATCTTTTGGTATATTTTCTGCTTCTTCTCTTTGTTCCTTTAATATCTACAAGACATGGATAATTCAAACTCTTTCTAAATTTCAAATGATGTCATGTCCTTGTATGGTGATAATTTTTTTGAGACTAGTTCCTCGTTGATAATTTATTTAATTCCATCAAATAAATGGATAATCTCTCTTTATTTATTATATATGTACTCCATAGAATAGATTTATATCATTTTAATGTTGGATTCATACATTTAATCATTTACCTCTTCATTATTTCTTATAATGAAGAACTATATTCCCATATCCACATATTTATCATGAGGAAAATATTTTTCCATGAATATTAAAATGAAATAATTCCACTCCATGATATATATTTCATCCTCATCATTAGTGATTTGAATCAATGACCACCAGTATATAATCTTTTTACTCTTTTGAAAGGTATATTTCTAAATCTTTCATTGGTTTTTACTTTTAATTGACTTGTTAGGGTCGAGAAAGAAATGGGAGGATAACTATAATGGTGAAGTCAGAGATAAGTTTGAATTTCATTCACGAAACCTAGTATTTGTAGAGACTACTATAGAACTAAATGATGGTTAATAGGGTTAAATGGCATGTAATTCATTAATGAAATCAAAACCTTCTTAATTTTAAGAAGAAAAATTTATTAGTGATTATGGGAGTTGAAAATTATATGATGTGTAATTGGGTTACACATATTGTAATGTCTTGAGGAAAGGTCGTCTATGACCTACCTCTTCCTCCCCATGAGAATGTTTCCCTCACATTAGAGGAATGATTCTCTAAGAATGAGGAAGGAATGAAAAATATCATGAGAATTAATGCCAAGATGCATCGAGGAAGCTATCTTGCTGGATGTGTTCCCCCTATGGAATGTTAGTAGGTATTCCCAGAAGACGTTCCCTTTCCATAGGGAATCATCCTGGTGAGTGAAGTCAAGCTCAGTGGCACGTCTGACCTAGAACTAAGACCGTACACATACATAAATCTTTCCACGAAAGGAAATCAAGACTTCCCCTACTGGGATGGAATCTTGAGAATATTAAACTAAACCCAGAATTGATACCCCCCACTAGGTACCCACCCAAAAGATCAGTAACACTTAGACGTCCAAATTTGGTCATTTCTATACAAGGCCAATCTCAATCCCAACAAGATATTCATCAATGGCTTGTGAATATCATTGATCAACTAACATCTCGACTAGAATCCTTGGAAGGATGGTGTGCTCTAATAAAACCAGAACAAAAACCCTATCCTGATTAGGTGAGTAGTGTTTTGCCACCGCCAAACAACAGAAACCACATATTCTGAGTGCTAAATGGTTTGAGAGACCTCGAATGGAATCTAATGCACTACGCCTCATACTGTGACCCCATGATGGGGACTATATAGAAACATAAAGTTGTAAAGCTAAGATTATTTGTTTGAACCCTGTTGGGATCAGCCTTTGTATGGTACACTAGCTTTCCAGCTAACTCAATCACATGCTGGTAGGACCTCCAGTGATAGTTTCTCTTCCAGTCTAGTTCAACGTTTCCAAATACAATGGTCAATGATATCATGAAATGTAAGTAAAAAGATAATGAAAGGGTATTAGACATCATTTCTAAATAGAAAGTCCTGACCTATTCCTTGAACTGACCGCTCCACCAAGATGAAATTTTCACTATGGGCATCGAAACTCTTCATGATGAATTGTGAACAACCTCATCCCAGTGAAGTAAACTAGTGGGTTTCAGGATTTCTCATTCATTTCCCAAAGGATATAATATTCCTTTCAATGGACCAATATCATGTCCCATGTGGCCCCATCATCCCCATAAAAAAGAGCTTAAAAGCCGAAGTGGCTTCAATCACACAGAAGTCACCCCCAACACCAGCTCCATTTGTGAGGCCTCCACAAAATCATATGAGACCCCCTAGATTCCAACAGAAACCCCCATATTAGTATGATAGTTACGAGGTGTTGAAATATTCATTTCAAGGAGAGGAGACATAAATTTTATTCGTTCTGATATGACCAGGTTCACTGCTATTTCATAGCCTCAATGAATTGCAACTTTCTCCCACTACCAGAGTCAAAGAGATCTGATGTGGTCGGTCTTGACGACCATCCAAATTATTGTCCATATAATCAGATATTGTAACACATAAACTAGGAATGTTTTATCTTGATGTTCCACCTACAAAATATGGTGGATTCCATCCATGTAATGATTGACCCACCATTATCACAATAGTGTATGCTTTCACTTCATACTAAAGAATGGAAGAGTAATGTAAAATAGTCAAAAGTAAGAAGAAGAATTTTTCTTTTCAGTTTGATGATTTGAAAAATAGTCAACTGATATCATGGTATCCTCCAGGAATAGTTGAAGCAACAAACCTTGTACCCAAAATCTCTTGATATAACATAACTCTCATCCATGGACTCGTAGCCCTCTAAGTGTCAAAAGGGTATAAAGTAAGAGAAACGAGATGGGATGACATCGAATACAAATCAAATATTGACACTTTATATCTTCATACCAATAGATGTGGTACGATGGGCGCCACCCCACCAAACGGTACAACGAGCAATGCCCCTCCAAACAGCACTATAAGAAGGAAGTAGTTAGATAGAAACATTGTCATTTATAGAACTGATCTCTTGCTCCATTAATTTCATCCATTTGGTGGAACCCTTCTCGGATGGAGACTATGGCCACAATACTGAATTCCATACACCCAAACGGAGATCTGTAGGAATATTCCTTAGAGGCAGGGGGTGTCTTGAAGGTCATGATTGTGGCAGGAGTCAGCTTTCCTGCCACACCATAACTCAAATTGTTAACATCATGACAACTCATGAAAGGATCATCTATCAAACACAAATAAAACCATAATGCTCCTCCTCCCCACTAGAAGAAATCCTATCACAGATATAATGGATTATCAATTAGAGGAAGAAAAAATATCAACTCACACAAGGTATTTAGGTGAATCAGTTCGGTTGAACCCGGAAAAAACCATAGCACCACCAGCTCATGTCATAGAGGCTGAATCATTAATATCAAAAGCTCTAGGCCCTAGAGTTACTATGAATGTGAAACCCCAATCATGGAATAATTGACCTTTAAAGTATAAATATAATATTCTATAGCTTCTGAATTTAGTTTTAAAAAATCAATCACTCCTGGATTCTTTGAGTCTGTCTGCAGACCTTAGGGAATGACTTATCGATGCCTTACTAAGTCCATAGGAATTCAAGGATGATGTAGCAGCATCTAAATTCTATCGGATGGAGGCCATGCCAAATAATGTCACTCTATCATCTCCTTCACAAAAAAGGATGAAGACGTCATCATACAAGGGAAAATCAATCCCTAATATGTGTTTGAAGATATAAATGGCCTTGATGTTTGGAGGATTTTCATCGATATGGGCACGGGAGTCAACCTCCTCCCACTGTGAACACCTCATCGACTGGGCTTTAATAAAGACAGTTTGAAAACTTGCACCACAACTCAGATGGGATATTCCAAAATCGAGCTGAAGTCATTGGGACAATTCAAGCATAAAATGTGGCCAGGAGACCTCATGTCAGATTATGATTTCCTGGTAGTGCAATAAGGTTTGACCTTTAATGTCTAGTTAGGGCATCCTTGGCTACATCAACACACTGGAATTCCATCATCTTACCATCATTGTGTCAAATATTGTGCAAATGGAAAAATGGGTCATTGCATGATGATAATCCCATGTTTGAGTCCTGTGAGTCGCATTACATGGACAGAGGTTTCTAAGAACTGGAAGAGAAGCAGTCTTCGGATGATGATGTTGATAGGATCACTTCCCCTAATGATTTAACATGGATCCTACCAACCCCTTATGACTAATTGGGGAAGAGTATGTATTATATAACAATCCAGTTGAATGCATAAGTGAAATACTAGATACAGACTCCATTTTCTGCATGATTTCCATCATGGCCACCAAGTCCTAAGACACAGAAGAACAGGATGACCCCTATGATGTCTGGAAAATACCCTACAAAGATACTCCTAACACATCATCAGGATCCCAAACATTCCCCTACTTACTCATTACGGTGAAAGGTGATTTATCTCTTAATGATGGGGGGTTCATCTCATGAATCCTTTCTCCATCAGAAGAGAAAAAAGATAATGAAGATTAATATAAATAATAATAAGATGAAAAAGACCTCAAATATAACCCTCCTATATTCGAAAAAGGTGTCTACACAACAATCGATGAACATAGGGAGATAAACCTTGGCACCAAATATGACCAGCGACCCACTCTGATATGTGTGGTGATGCCTACTGAGGAGAAGGATACATATACCACGATCCTAAAGAAAATTGATATGTGTTTTCAAAGAACTAAAAAAATGCTAGGACTCAATCCTATGGTATCCACTCATCTTTAGGGTTTTCCAAAAGATCATCGGGTCTATAAGCAGGCAGCCACAAGGACCCACCAGATGCATGCTGCCAAAATAGAGGCTGAAGATGATAAGATGATAAAATACAAATTCATATGGGAAGTCCAATACCAGATTTGGTTGGAGAACATAGTCCTGTTCAAAAATAATAATGTATAAATTAGAATATAAATTGACTTTACGGACCTTAATTGTATCTTACATAAATATTATTTCCCATTCCCGATCACATATTTTTTGATCGATTCAACAGCTGGATATGAGACCCTCTCTTTCTTGGAAGGCTATTCTAGATACAACTAGATTCGAATTGCTCAAAGAGATGAAAAATATACTAATTTTAGGTCCCATTATGGAGTGTTATATTATAAGGTGATCCCCATTGGTCTATAAAATTTTGGGGCTACATATTAGCATGCCATGCACCACATCTTAATGTCCTTCCAACAAAAATTCATCAAGTTATGTATCAAAGATCTAGTGGTTAAATCACGATAGTGCTCAAACCACCTAGCCAATATTACAAATTTCATTGAAAAACTATGAAAAAATAGTTTAAAGATGAATCCCCTAATGTGTACCTTCAACATTAACTTTGGGAAATCCTACGGCATTATCATACTCCATTACGGTATCGAAGTCGACCCTGAGAAGACAAAATCAATCCTTGGCATGTCCCCACCCCACAACCTCACTGAGTTGAGAGGTCTACAGGGGAAGTTGTCCTGCATGAGACACTTCATAGGAAACTTGGTGGGAAAATTTTTACCCTTACCCAGGTTAATGAAGAAATCTATTATGTATGAGTGGGATAATGATTGTCAAGTAGTGGTCGATGATCTCAAATGATATCTCTTATTACCACCGGTGATGATGCGTCTATTTCAGATAAGACCACTAATACTGTACGGAACTACTTTAGAATGGGCATTAGGTGCCTTCCTCGTGTAGAAGAATGATGCTGGTAGTGAGAAGATCCTATTTTACCTCATCCAAACAATGATTAATGTTGAAACTCAATATTCAAGGATCGAAAAGAACTAACTAGCCATGATATTCATGATTTAGAAACTCAAGAAATACCTACAAAACCATAAGGACTCCTGTTCTCCCACTACAACCTTCTCAAATATACCCTCAACCACCCCATGCTAACTGGACCAGTATAATGATGATTAGTCATCCTACATCAGTTTGACATATGGTACAAAAACTAATAAGTCCATCAAATTACATTTGTTTGCAGACATCCTAGCATATCACCACTCATAAGACACAAACATGTTTTATGGTGAACTTCTAGATGAAGAAGAGTTCTATATCCAAGAGGACATTCAAAAATGGGAAATGTACTTTGATGGTGCTTCTAGAATCATCACAGGGATAAGGATGGAGGATACCAAACTCAAAAAAGTAGGGCGAGGAGTTATAATCATATCCACCAAAACATTAGTCTTACATTACTCCATACTGCATTCAAAGGGATGTACAAAAAATTAAATAGAATAACAGGCCCTCATTACGGGCCTAGAACTATCACATCATGCACGATTCAAACACCTGAAGATAAAAGGTGACTCAGTGTCATCAAGAAGATCAATGGTAACTATGCCATTAAGAAAAAATTATTACCCCCCTTGATGAACCATGGTCGAGAACTAATGGAGGAGATCCCATCTAAAGCAACACTTACTTATTTTCTCTAGGAAAAAAATGATCAATTTGACGCTTAGGAAAATGCGGCCACATCCCTAGCTGATCCAGACCAGGATGAAACAATTATTATCATTTCCGACCAATGGATATCCATTCCAATTATTTAGAAAAATATGAAGATGATTGAAGAAATTGACCCCATTTCAATGCCTTATGGTCACACCATCAGCTGGATGACTCCCATTAAAAATTACCTTTGGAGGGGGAACTATCACTAGATAAGGCCGGAAGGGAATAGATCTAGAGATGGGAAGTAAACATCATCTTTTAAAATGGGGGGAACCCAATAAAGTTTATATACAAACAAGGACTTGAATGATTCATTCTCAGGTGCATTGATGGAGAATAGATAGCTATTATCATGAAAAAATTACACACCGGAGCTTGTGGAGTGCACCAGTCAGCAACGAAGCTCTCTCATCAAATCTTAAGGCTTGGATGTTACTATCCAACAATGATAAAGGATTATTCCCTATTCTATATGAAGTGACTTTCCTTCCAAGTTCATTCCAATTTTATTCAGCAACCCCTAGAGTTATTACATTAAACAATGTACTCCTTTCCATTTTCTACATGGGGGATGGATGTAGTGGGACCATATCCTCCATATACTACTAGGAAATTCTTATTTATAATCACAACAACCAACTTCTTTTCGAAATGGGAAAAATACATACACCATAAATAATTATTTGTGAAATTCATTATTATATTTTTGAATTCCAACATAATTACCATATTTGGTGTCCTTCTTACAATACTAAGGGAAAACAACACCAACATTTTCTCTGCTGAGTTGGAAATGTTATACCAGGAGTATGGAATCAAAGAAAGCTATTCATGTCACTACCATGCAGAATCCAATGGGAATATATAGTCTTTCAACAAGACTCTATCCAACATTATTAAAAATATGGTATATAAGGATAATAAATAATGGCAAAAAAATCTCCATCATGATTTGTGGGCTTACCATACCACGACCTGAACTACCACCCATGCAACCCCGTAGTCACTAATATATAAGGAAAATGAAGTTTTCCCTATAGAAATTCATGTACCATCACTCGGTGTGGATATTTTTGATCAAATTTCCATGGATGAGAGATCCTAGAGACAGTTTGATGAATTGGAGTAGCTAGCTGAGAAATGGAAACACACATTTCACCATTTGGAAGTCTACCAAAATTGGATCACATGAACCATCACCAAAATGGGTTTCCTTTGGAATTTCCTAAAATGAGGGATGGTGTTGGTCCTTAGAACCCTAATGATACTCAGGAACAATCCCCCAAATCATGAACCGAAGTGGGAGTGACCATATTCCAGACATAGGGCTTATATTAATGGAGCATACGCATTGATATCAATAAATAGAAAAATAATCACGACTCCCACAAAGGAAATGTTTTTGAATAAGTACTTCATGTAACATAAACATTCATTCATGGTAAAAACTCTATGAACCTAAAATATTAGTTATTGTACTATGATACCATGGTCCAATCTCTGTAACCATAAACTATGAGTTATAGTATTGTGATGCTGTGGTCCAAAATCAATGACCCTAAATTATGAGTTGCAGTCCTATCCACATGACGTTAAACTATATTGAACTCTTCCATGAAAGATGAAATTAATCATTAATTATAGTTTACTCTATTTATGACTATAAACTTCACAGCATAGCATCCAAGCTGCAATATGTTAAACTACGTATCATAAATCTTCCTAATCACATAACGATAAACTGCACGATCTCTCAGAGAACTACATACGGCTTGATTCCCATTCATTAGTGGGATACTTCGAGACACCTCTATCCTTGATCACAACCCACCCCCACCATATATTAAAAATATAATATGCCTCAATGATTTCTTATATCTCCACTTATTTATGAGGGAATCCCTTTTAAATCCTTATTTATCACATCGAGTATAACTCATTTGAGCTTATGATAGGTGGTAAGGATTTCCTTATATAAACTTACTCTAGTGAAATATGTAGACCTAGCATCAGTAGAAGACGGAAACAAAATTCCCCTACTCCTATGTCTTGGTTAGATTGGTACAATGGACATTCATAACTACGTACGACTTGATTCCTGTCTTGGAAGGATATATATTGACGTAAAAATATGGCATCCTGACCCAGCCAACAACAAATGAAAATTCCCTCTCACTTCCCCACACATGAACCAAACCATTGTAGGGCACGTTCAGAACTATGTAAGTCTTGATTCATGCCCTGACAGGGTACGTATTGATTCATGCATTTGGCATCCCGGATGAGCCACCATTGAAAAAATGCTACAACCATAGTGCGTAGAACAAACTCATATCGGGGGTCCATTAAATGTCCTAACCACATGATAAAAAGATACAAGATTCTTCCAGAGTCATGTTTGCTCTTATTGTCAATGTTATGATATCTCACACAAGCTTCCCACCAATAAGAAGTAAAAAGATTTTGCTTCCCCCTATAAATAAGAGTTCGATCTATATGGTAGCTCAAGTAGTTCGTGGATAATCATGGTTTGGGTATTTCTTATGTTCCTAGACAGATCTTTTATGTTTGTTATAATCTACACTCTATGAAAAAATGAATCCCCATATATATTCATGGCCATCTGAGATGGAATACTGACATCCTAAGAACAAATTTTCATTCTCATTGCACATCATGCCCTAGTGGCTCTGCATATGTCGCCTACAAAATGGTAGTCGATCAAAGGAAAATTTTTCCTCAGGAGAGTCCTCTCCTACCTCGGTATTCTCGATGGTTTCCACGCCCCATGTCATCCCTCCCGATCCAAGTGGCCCCCAGGATTATGGTTTACACCTTATATCATCACTCACGTATATGGAATACTAGAAAACCACGATCGTGATTAACTCAAATCAATTAATGATATTTGTGACAACATTATGACCTCCTTGCATGACTCTACACTGCACAGTATATGTCCTTGCTGCTTGATTCTAATCTTCAAAGTATATTTCCTCGCAGCATGACTCTAAATTGCACAATATAATGCTCTCACCACATGATGTTAAACTGAAAGGTCAGAATCATCTTTGTTGTATGATTTTAAACTACATAGTGTTGGTTTAATCCTAAATTACTCTATAATGTTTATTTTTATATTCTTATATGGTGATCCAAAATCCACATTATTCATTGTTTCTCAAACTGATCAATGCTTGCGTGATCTAAGAGATCATAAAGATAGATCAACCATGACATTATGGAAAAACAGTCTTGGAATTCGGTCCTAAAAGCAAGACTCTATTGGGTATGACACGTCTCCCTTCCACGCAATGAACCCAAAATCATGGTCATACGATATTAAACATTAGGGTACCCCAAAGATGGGATGAATTACTCACCGTACGTATTAGTCATATCTATGTAAGGGATACCTGATTCCATTAGTAAATCATATACTAAATGACTCTAATTTATCGGGATAAACTTATTCCATACCTAAAACACTATGATTTAATTAATCATAAATACCCATAGTCTTCTATGGCCATAGTATATGGAAGGCCAATGTGTTGCAGATAGCTTTGTTTGGCTATGCATATCATGCCCCAGTGGATCTTCTAATGTTTCCTACAATAATTCCATTATTCAAAGGCAAAATTTTTCCTAGGAGAGTCTTATCCTACCTCGTTACTCCCAATGGATTCCAAGACTCATTACATATCTCATAATTTATGTTCCCTCAAAGTCATGGTTTACATTCTCCATACTACCCACGTCCTGGATATATCTAACTTGTTGTCCTAATTCACCCCTACTCTCTCTTGAGGATTATGTAAAATAAAGATACCACATCCATATATATGAAGTCAATCCACATAGAAGAGAAAAAATGCACCCACTTATTTATGGGTTTCCCAATGAAGTTCTGTTAAAAGAAATTTCCCTCCTTTTGTTCATGAACACTGCCTGTTAAAGGTCATATTCCAAATCCCGTAAGGTCCCAATCTCTATAATCATTCATATTCATAGAAGATGGAAGGCTAGTGACCTGCAGACACATTTGTTATACTATAAACATAATTCCCCGGAGGATCTGCACATGTCCCCTACAAAATGGTCATCAATCAAATGAGAATTTGTCCATAAGAGGGTCCTTTCCTGTTTCAGTACACTCATATGACATTCATGCCTTGTCTCAAACCACCTATATTTGGAAAACCCCTGTGGATAGTAGCTCATATACCTTCCATTTTATTAAAATACCCTGACATGAAAATGATTTCAAACTGACCATTCACAAGATCTCCATTTTGAAATCAAGAATCGGGTGGGGTAATTTTCCTACTCAAGGATGATATGAATGTCCTTAATACATTCATACATATTTACTCAAACAGGCTACCCACTGTGGCTCTCAATATCAAAATAAATTCAATGTGATGCAAACCCTCCCATGACATTGGAACTGGAAGGCCAATGTCCTGTAGACACCTTTGTTTGACTATGAAAACCATGCCTCGGCAGATCTGTATATGTCACCTACAACACGACCCTCAATCAAGGGAATATTCACCCTCAGGAGAGTCCTCCCCTACCTCTGTATGCATAAAATGGCTCCCGAGTCTCTTACATGTCCAAAATTAACAATTTTTGGGTCATGTAAAATACCTCATTCATGTATGAATGTTATTAGGACATTATCAGCTAATGAATCCTGATTTGGGTCCCCTTCCCCATCATATTTGTTCAAATATGTTCAACCTAAAACATCAATAATATATTTGATTGGTTGGACTGTGATCTTCCAGCGAAAGAGAGCAATAATCACCATAGTGAAAATCGACAAAGGGAACCTCTTGATAAATGTTGAGTATCAGTTCGTTAATCCTACACCATGTGTGGCATATAAGAAAAAGGATTGTTGAGCTATAGAAAGAGACATGAAACCTGTTAGGTCGAAAACACATGGAGGGTGTCCTATGAAAATGTTAAGTTATACCATCTTATCCCATGTCCAGCGGGCATAGGAAAAAATTATGTTGAAAAAAATGAAACAAAAGTTTGTGTGGGTTTCCATAAAACCACAGAAATAGTCGAACTATGCATGATGAGTCTCTTGGAACATGAAAAAAAAATTAAAGCATGATTTGATTATTTCAATTTAATGGTTTTGAATCTTGGTTAAAAATTTATACCCAATCGAAATGATGTTAATATGATTGGTTGTACTCAATTGACGTGATAGGAAATGAAAAGAAAACCATTTTAAGAATAATTTGTTTCATTATTTTCCAAAAAATGTAGGAACATCCATAGTTTGAAGTCTCTCCAAAGTATCCAATGGAAAAAAATTACACATCCTGATTTGGGGAAAGTCACAAAAATTCATGCCTCTCCCTTTCCAGAAAAATGTAAAGTGACTATCGTGGGACATTAAGAGTTTGTTCTAATTAATCGATCTCATCCAATTTAGCCTCAATCATTGGACACACTCATTCCATAACAACTTTAAGTTCTCGCCCTTTATTATAGATAACTTCATAATTCGCACAGGAAGAGGCCAGTTAAGCCCTTAGCCTTGCATCACAGTCCTCACACTCCCATAGATCATCCTTTTGGGATATCAAAAAGTCATGAGCCTCAGCCTTTTCGGCCATTGGGTGATCGAGTTACTTTGAAGAATCTTATAAGGTCTTCACCTGATGACAGGAAGAATTGAACTTCTAAATATTATCCTCACAAGAAGTGAGGTCTTCACGGGCTATGATGATATGGTATACAAGGATATGTAAATTGTAAAGACCCTGAAATTTCAAGGATTTTTTTTAAATACTTTGGAATTTTACGAGTCTGTGGCTTCTGACGACACTTGATTCCGAGGCCCGGTGTGCCTGGAATCAATTTCCAAAGTTTATCTCCAGTACATTTAGTGAACGAATGAGCGGGTTTTTCTATCTTTTGAGCTGGTGCTCGGAATTGAAATCCGAGGGCACTGATGAACTCATAGTGACGATAATTTCTTAAGGGGACCTTTACCGCATTGCGTTTTGAGCTGGGTTGAATGAAAATATTTGGGATTTATTCCTGAAATTAAATAAAATTTTAGTGGTGCACAAAATTTTATTTTTTGAGGTGGACCCCACATGTGCCCAACCTTCAACTTCCCATTTATTTACCTACTATTTCCTTTGACTTTTCCCCATTAATAACTCCCTTTGCTTAATTACCTTGGTTATGATGGAGCCTTCCTGCCTCCCTCATTCTTTTAACGTGCCAACCAATTAATTTAATGTCAGCGTTAAATAAATTTTTACCTCTTGGAATTAATATGGGTTGCTCAACAATTCTTTTAATCGGGAGCCTCTTTTCCTTTTTGTTGGGATCTCTTTGAAAAAAGACTCTATAGGATTAAGGGAGGCGAACATTTCTTCAATGAATAATGATTAAGAATGCCAGCCTCCGACGAAGAACGATGAAGAACGCTAGTTCCTTAAAGATCAACGACGTGCCACCCTTACTCTTATCCGTGGCAAGAGAGGAGACGCCGCTTCCTCCTCGGCGCGCTCCGACGATCCCTACGATCCTCTTCCCCGCGACTCCGTCTACCGCGATGCCGTCATTCGACATCAATTGTTGAGGTAGGTGATTTTTTTGTATATTTCATTATGTGATTTATACCCTCGGCATGGTGTGTAATTGTTAGATGATGTTTTGAACCACTAACGCGGTGGGTGCAGACTAACGAACAAGTCCGAACCCACTGCTATTTTGTTCTTGATGCGCGGATTATTTGGCTATAATGAAGCGGGACCACAATGGAGATTGGATGCCGTCTTAGTGATGTACGTGTCCTGAGATGACCGTAGGTGAAGATGGGAATAAAATCGGACCACCAAAATGACTCTGGTGGCCCCAAAAACCCCAGGTGCCACCGGTAGAATCCCACCGCGGCTGAAGCTGCGGTGGTTAGGGTGGGATCTCACAGCCGTGCGTGATCCAGGGGGAAACCGCGGCGCCAGCCTGGTGCCACGTCCACAGAACAGAGGAGGTCGCATCTCCCCCCCCCCCCCCCCGCTCGGCTCGCTGGCCATGCCAGTGTGCCCCCGGTCAGGCCGGGGCAGGTCACATGGACCCAGTTTTACATAGTGCTTACTTCACTTGTGTGCTTTGTTTTCTTTTTGATTACTATATAAATGAAAATGCCTTCCCTTTTTTGGGATTTACACCTTTGGTGCTAGTCGCCAGCCCTTGGCCTATGGAAGTCAGGTTTGGGGTAGTCACGATACGAGCCCCGAGGACGGGTCGTGAAAATTGGTATTAGAGGAGTCGGTTCTACCGAAGAACTCATGAATCTAATCTTTCATTTCTGTGAAGTAATATTTTTAAGAGTATTGAGTGTGGTTTTCAGTCCAGGGAGTCCAGTGTTGGTGCGACGGCCGATGTATCTATACACCAGGACCCTGACCTCTGATTTCTGACTCAGTGCATGAAAACACTGATTGCATGTGTGTTTCCTTTCAAATGTTATCATTGTGATTACTTAGTGTCAGCTCACCAGGTATACTGTTTGATCGTGGCAAACCTGTTTCTTTTCAAGATGGCCCCATGAAGGTATCCAGCCCGGGTTCCTAGTTATGTGCTAGATGGAAGCCCACCGAGAGATGAGGCCTCGGTGTAGGGCCCCACTACAGCGGAGGCACCAGCGGTACCACTACCCGCTGGGCCACCGATACCACCAGCCCCAGCAGTGGAGAGTGCACGCTGCCTAAGTGCATTGCACGAGTTTCAACGGCAGAGGCCGCCTAGGTTCTATGGAGAGACTGATCCTCAGGCATCCGAGGATTGGATGGAGGATATCGTTACAGTCTTCAGATTGGTAGGGACGCCAGTGGACCATATGGTGATCCTTGCCCTGAGTCTCCTGCACACTGCATCATGGAGATGGTGGAGCCTGATGCTCTAGGTGCACGAAGAGTAATATCTACTTTGGAAGGACATTGAGAGCCTCTTCCATTCAGATTTCGTTCCATCCACCCTTCGTGCGGTGCGCATCCAGGAGTTACTATAGCTACGATAGGGAAACATGACAGTAGCCCAGTACTCGGCGAGATTTACCGACCTCTCATACTATTCCACAAACATGGAATGAGACCCTTTCTTCCGTGCCCTTACCTTTGGGCAAGGACTAAGGCATGAGATCAGAGCTTCGATGATCTCCCTCAACATCCCAACGCCAGCGAGGGTGCTGGAGAGAGCCCTTCTAGTGGAGAATTTTCCCAGTGAGCAGTCACCAGCGGCGAGACCCTCCGCAGGACGACACGCAGTGGAGTCTTCTGCAGCCGACAGTAGACAGTTGACACAGAGGAACAAGCGAACCAAACTATCAGATCAGCGACCTCGGGATACAGGTTCAGCTGTGCATGGTACATGGAAAAGATCCAACCATACGAGGAGCAGGCATTGATATGCATGCGACGGGAAGGGTCACATGGCTCAAGACTACCCGACCCACCCTGCAAATGAGTAGCAGGCGGTAGAGGGACCTCCCAGGTAGAGGTTTGACTGTGGTGGTCCACCGAGAGCAGGAGGATGTTGTAGAGGGGCTAGCCATGAAGTAGGTGATGGACAACGTTTTGAGGCCCTACCACCACCACCACTAGGAGGAAAACCTCGATCGGAGGGAACGACTGGACAAGGGAGAGCTCTGCTTCATGCAGTTGAGGCCTACGACCATAGATCTCTAGGAGCAGATGGGTAGGATCAGGACTAGCTCCAGGCCGGGAGGCTTTTGTTCATGGTTCTTTTAGCTTTGTTAATGTCATTATTTGTGTGTGCTTTATGTCTTTGTAATTTGAGATGCAGTAATAAAAGACACTTCTTCTTGTGACTTTTGCTTCCCTGTTCTTTTTATGTGGTTGATACTGAGAGGTTACAGTTAAAAACCATTGACTTGACCCTCACTCTCGAGATTCCTACTAGAGGAGACCTAGTGACCATACACTACTACCAACAGTGTGACTCGACCTTTGGAGGTGAGAGTAACAGTTGGATCTCTTGGTAGTAGCATTGAGGCCTTACGACATCGTCCAAGGCATGAAATCGTACAGTTCATGTCAAGATTGACTGTATTAGGAAAAGAATGTGTTTCATCCAGGGGATGAGATTAGATTTATCCTTTCAGAAAAGGAGAAATCTTAGCATCTCTTGTCGGACATAAGCAAACAGGGGTGTATTTGAGTTCTTTACAATGGCCAGTCACACCCATGGTTTGTTGAGCGAATGATTTATGTTCTACTCAAATCTCAAAAGTCTCAGGTGTGTCTTCTCTTAGAAGGACCAGGACCTAAGACGATTTCGTTGGCTCGAGTTCCTTCAGGATTATGACTTTAAGATTTTCTCTACTCCTGGGAAGGGGAACACTATATAAGAGTTCGTTTCACGATGCCCCACTTGTCAGCAAGTGAAGGTGGATCATCAGGTACCAGCAGACCCGGTACAGAGAGGTCCCAAAATAGAAGTGGGATGGAATATCTATGGAATTCGTGATGGGGATACCATGTACTTCTAGAGGGCACAACTCTAACTGGGTGATTTTCGACTGACTCACCAAGTCGGCCCACTTCCTACCGATCAGAGAGAAGGTCTTAGTAGAGAGGATGGGACGTAGCTACATCTGAGCAACAACTTTCATCCTCAGATGGATGGCCAGATGGTGAGGACCATTCAGACACTCGATGACATGCTCCATGCATGTGTCCTTGAATTTGGTCATAGCTGGAAGGATCACCTCCTCTGGATGGAGTTTGCGTACAACAACAGCTACCACTCCACCATCGGAATGGCACCATACGAGGCACTATTCTGCCGACCTTGCAGATCACCTATGTGCTATACTGGCCTAGGGGAATCAGCACTCGTAGAACCATAAATGGTTCAGGCTACGATAGAGAAGGTACAGATCATCCAGGAGTGGACGAGGACTGCACAGAATAGACAGAAGTCATATGCTGATAGGAGGATGAGACCACTGGAGTTCGAGGATGGCGACCAGGTTTTCTTACGGGTCTCACCTCGACTTGAATTACAGAGATTTGTCTAGGCCGAATAGTTATCTTCACGCTTCATCGGGCCTTTTTAGGTCCTCAGCAGAGTAGGGGAGGTGTCTTACCGCCTGGCCCTTCCACCTCAGTTGCACCGGGTGCACGACGTCTTCCACGTGTCTCAGTTGAGGAGATACGTGCATGAACTGATGCATATCATCGACCACGGGGAGCAGTACATCGATGACGAGGTGAAATTTGTGGAGGTCTCGGTGGAGATCGAGGATAGACAGGATCGGGTCCTACGTGGGCAGTCGGTTCCTCTTGTGCACATTTGTTGGAAGCACGGTAACCTATAGGGGAGCACATGGGTGCGGGAGGCTGAGATGCGTGCTCAATACCCACATTTGTTTTCCAAGATTATGTTATAGCTTTACGAGGGCATAAATCCCTGAGGTGGGAGTAATGTAAAGACCCTAAAATTTCAAGGAATTTTTTTTAAATAGTTTTGAATTTTATGAGTCTGTGGCTTCTGAAGACACTTTATTCCGAGTCTCAGTGTGTCCGGAATCAATTTCCGAAGTTTAGCTTAGGTACGTTCAGTGAACGAAGGAGTAGGTTTTTCTATCTTTTGGGCTGGTTCTCGGAATTAAAATCTGAGGGCACTGATAAACTCACAACGCTGGTAATTTCTTATGAGGACCTTTACCACGGTTGCATTTGGAGTAGGGTGGATGTAAATTTTTGGGATTTATTCCAAAAATTAAATAAAATTTTAGTTGTGCAAAAAAATTTATTTTGTGAGGTGGATCCCACAGGAGCCCAACCTTCAACTCCCCTTTTATTTCACTACTGTATCCTTTGACTTTTCCCCATTAATAACCCCCTTTTCTTAATTACCATGGTTATGATGGATCCTTCCTGCCTCCCTCATTCTTTTAACGTGCCCACCAATTAATTTAATGTCAGCATTAAATTAATTGTTACCCCTTGGAATTAATATGGGTTGCCCAACAATTCTTTTAATTAGGAGCCTCTTTTCCATTTTGTTGGGATCTCATTGGAAAAAGACTCTGGAGGATTAAGGGAGGTGAACTGTTCTTCAAAGAACAACAACGAAGAACTCTGGCCTCTAACGAAGAACGACAAAGAATTCTGGTTCCATGAAGATCGACAATGCGCCACCCTTACTCTTCTCTGCGGTAAGAGTGGAGACGCCGCTTCCTCCTCACCGCGCTCCAACGATGCCTACGATCCTCTTCCACGTGACGCCGTCTACCGTGACGCCAGTGTTCGACATCAATTGTTGAGGTAGGGGATTTTTTTGTATATTTCATTATGTGATTTATTCCCTCATCATGGCGTGTGATTGTTAGATGATGTTTTGATCCACTAACACCGTGGGTGAGAACTAACGAACAAGTCTGAACCCACCGCTATTTTTTTCTTGATGCGCGGATTATTTGGCAACAATGAAGCGGGACTAAAATGAATATTGGAGGCCTTCTCAGTGATGTACGTGTCCTGAGACGACCGCAGGCGCATACCGGAATAAAATCGGACCACCAGAATGACTCTGGTGGCCTGCGGAAACCCCCGGCGGCGCGCCGGGGCGCCGCCGACAGAAGCCCGCAGCGGCTGAAGCCGCTGAGGAGAGGGAGGGATCCTGCAGCCATGCGAGATCCATGGGGAAACCACGGTGCCAGACTGGCACCGTGTCCACAGAACAGCGGGGGTCCGTGTTCCCCCCCCCCCCCCTCAGCTCGCTGGCCGAGCCAGCGTGCCCTCGGCCGGGCTGGGGCGGGTCACGGCGACCAGGCCGCGGCGGCCGGGCTAGGCCATTCCCAACCGGGTCGGGCCGCACCCCACCAGGCCGGACCCAGACCTAGGTCGGGTCGATCTAGTTCGGGCCGACCTAGGGGGGGGGGGGGGGGGTTGGGCCGGGTCAGACCAGGCCCAGACCCCCCACTTCGAACCGTTTTCGGTCTTTTCCCCATAACTTGATCTAAAGACCTCCAATCGACGCACCGTTAGTGGTGTAGGAATCCTTGGATCGAGATGGTTATTTAAATACATTACACTCGGGGTTTCAGCAATGTTTGGGTACAGATGGGTTGGTTTGAACCCGAAACCAACCGGGCCCTTGGAGCGGAAACACTTATAGTTTAAGGACCAGACATCCGTTTGACTTGCCGTCAACTGCGTTGAATTCCTCTTGATGAGACGGTCCTTTTGTCTTACTCCTCTTGAGTTTTGGATGCAACTGGAGTACAGTCAGGTTGGTTTTAGCTTAGAAACCAATCGGGACCCTCGAACGGAAAATCCAATAACTCTCATACCGTGCGTCCGATTGACGCACCGTCTGTCGCGTTGGGTTTATTTTGACGGGACGGAACTTCGAGATACATCAAATCTGGATTTCATGATAGTTGATGTATCGACCCCCTTGGATCGAGGAGAAGACTCTCCCAGAATCGAGCATGTTGTGTGCGGGAACACTTGAGCTGGATGCGACTGGGATGATAACGAGTGTACTTGGATCCCCCGTGGGTTCTACAGCGAGGAAGACTATAATTGGATCCTCCGAGGGTTCGGTAGCAAGGAAGAATGTACGTGGATCCTCTGTAGGTTTGGTAGAAAGGACGAATGTATGTGGATCCTCTGTGGGTTCGGCAGCGAGGATGACTGTATGTGGATCCTTCGTGGGTTGGGCAGTGAGGACGACTGTACTTGGACCCTCCATGGGTTCCGCAGTGAGGAAGACTATACTTGGATCCTCTGTGGGTTTGGCAGCGATAAAAAACTATACTGGGATCCTTCATGGGTCTGGCAGTATGACCTCTGTACTTGTATCCTGATTGAGTCTGACAGAGTAGCTGGTCTTGTATCCTATGTGGGTCTGACAGCTTAACTAGTCATGTATCCAACGTGGGTCCAAAAAAATAGATGAATCAGTGTCTACATATGATCATCTCTAATGATATACGAAAGATGTATACCTGTGTGAGCTAAGTCTGGACTTTAATCTTTATCAATGATGTGTTTGACTTGCTTTCCTATGTGTACTGGGTTGTGCTTTCCTGTGTGGACTGGGTTGTGTCTTCCTGTGTGGACTGGGTTGTGTTTTCCAGTGTGGACTGGTTGTGCTTGGGATCGAGAGTTGGAGGCAAACTATAATTGATGACGTAGGTATATGTAAGGGCATATACCTAAGAAGAGTCGGTTGATACTTCTTGATTGTATCTTTCCTTTGTGGTTTATCCTTCATGGATTCTGAGAGACCAACAGGGGTCTCGAGGTCCCTACTGTGTATCGTATACTCACCCAGGAACGGGCTATGCCCGCACTATGTTGTGTTGGATGCAAACTGTAAAGACCCGCAAATTTCAAGGAAATTTTTTCTTAATTTTCTTTGGAATTTTACGAGAGCGCAGCTTCAGACGGCACCTGATTCCGAGGCCCGGTGTGCCCGGAATCAATTTCCGAAGTTTGGCTCGGGTACGTTCAGTGAACGGACGAGCGGGTTTTTCTATCTTTTGAACCGGTGCCCGGAATCAAATTCTGAGGGCACCGATGAAATCGCAGCGCCGGTATTTGCTTAGAAACGCCTCTTCCGGAGTTGCGTTTGCTCAAGACGTGGTTTTTAAATTTTGCGGCTTTAAGTCAGAATAAAATAAAGTTGTGCGACAACTTTATTTTATTTCACTTAAACTGCTTGGAAGCCACTTAAAGTCACTTAAAGGCGGCTTGAACTGAGTTGAACTGGATAGGATGCTATCCAGAAATATCCTACCCCTTGGTAGGATATTTGTGCGGTGGGACCCGCACGAGCCCCGCCGTTTCTTTCGCTAAGTAACGCACCCGCGAAAACCCGTCAAAGTAACTGAAAAGTCAACCGACGCGTTTTCTTTAATTCTTAACAGACCATTTAATTGGGCGGTTTATTTCGTAAATTAAATGGACTGTATCTTCGTGAATTAAATGGGTCGTTTCTTTCGAATTGATGGATCGTTTCTTAACCGGTTTCGTGTTGGCATGTTTATAAAATAAGACCAACCTAAAAATCCTTGGAAAGGATTTGAGAGAATCTTCGTTCCTCCACCCTCTCCGCGAAGAACGCGAAGAACGCGAAGAACGCGAAGAACGCCGGAACCGGAATCCGACGACGCACGATCCGCGACGTCAACAGCTTTTCCGCGACCTTCTTCTTCTTCGGTGCCTCTTCTTCCGCGGCGAACCTGCGATCGGCGGTTAAAGGTGAGAATCGAAACTTCTAAATTCTCCCTTCTTAATTTCAATAACAACGGATTTAATTAATTAAATCCGTTTGTTCTTGATCCGGAGATTGGCGACGCGACGCCGGATACCGCGACGACGTGACGATCTCCTTCTTCCGCGACGAGCGATTCCGCGACGACCTCTCGTCCGACGACGACTTCGAGGTAGGGATTTATTTTGGAAAAGTTACCCCTTTTAAATTTTCTCGTGAACGTTCTTGAAAATTTAAAAAGCCGGTTTCAAGCGAACAATTTTATCTTTAAATAAAATTGTTGGATCATGTGTTGAACATCTTATTCTTTTCTCTCGTTGTTTATGATTAACGCGGAGGGAGCGGGTCTAACGAACAAGACCCGGCAACCCTCCGCCGATCTTCCTTTTTGTGCGGATTTGGCGGGCGACGGCAAAAGCACGACGCAAGGGCCATTTGTTGATTCCGCAGTGGAGGACGCGTCCCGGGAGGAACAATGGCGCAGACGGGAGGCAAAACGGGCCACCGGAGCAACTCCGGCGGCGCCGGCGACCGGAGGCGGCGGCGCCCGGCGCGCCGCCGTGGAGATCTCCCGCCGCGGCTGAAGCCGCGGCGGCGGCGGCCGGTTCCGCGGCCGCGCGGAACCGGGAACGGACGCGGCGGCCCGGCCGCGTCCGTGTGACAGGCGGCCCCCCCGCGGGGGCCGCGTTTCTCCAAATGCCGCGGGTCAAACCCGCGGCGGCGGCCTGCTCGGCCGCTCGGCCGAAGCCGAGCCGGCCGGTCCGGTCGGCCGGGCCGCGCCCAGGCCGGACCGGACCCGGCCGAGCCGGTTCGGGCCGACCCGGGTCGGGCCGACCCGGTTCGGCCGACCCAAGGGGGGGGGTTCGGGCCGGGTCGCCCCGGGCCCAGAACCCCCGTTTCGGGCCTTCTTCGGTCTTTCGCCCATATCTTGGGCCAGGGACCTCCGATTGACAAACCGTCAGCGGCTACGCGATCCTTGGATCGAGACGGTCGTTTCGGTATATTACACTCAAGGTTTCGGAAGACTTTGGGTTCGGCCGGGTTGGTTCGTACACGAAACCAACCGGGCCCTCGGAGCGGAAACGCTCATAACTTGAGCTACGGACGTCCGATCGACGTACCGTCAGCTGTGGTAGTTTCCTCTAAGTGAGACGGAACTTTTGGCATACTCCGCCCGAGGATCGGACACAGGCGGAGTACGGTCGGGTTGGTTTTGCCCTAAAAACCAACCGGGCCCCTGGGACGAAAATGCGAATAACTCTCAGACCGGGCGTCCGATTGACGCGCCGTCTGTTGCGTTGAGATCCTGTTGTCGATACGGAACTTTTGGATACATCAACTTCGGACTACGTGTCAGTTGATGTATCAGCCTCTCGGCTCGTGGAGCGGACCCTCCTAACGAGCTCGCTATGTGCGGGAACCCTAGTGCTGGCTGTGACTTCGACGGCAGAGCAGAGATCCTCCGTGGACTGCGACGACGGCAGAGCAGAGATCCTCCGTGGACTGCGACGACGGCAGAGCAGAGATCCTCCGTGGACTGCGACGACGGCAGAGCAGAGATCCTTCGTGGACTGCGGCGACGACTGTGCAGAGATCCTCCGTGGACTGCGTCGACTACTGCACTCAGCGATCCTACGTGGAACAGTGCTACCGAACCTGTGTGAGCTGAATCTTCTTTTTACCTTGAGCGGTGGAGCGCTTGGGTGCAGCGGCGGACCCGTGGTACTTGACAGTGGTGGTGCGCTTGGATGCAGCAACAGACCCTTGGCGGTGGAGCGCTTGGTTGTAGCGGCAGACCCGCGATACTCTACGGAGTGTGTGCGCTTGGTTGTAGCGACAGACCCGCGACGGTGGAGACGTGCGTGCGGAGTACGGAGACCGTGTAGATGACTGAGACCTGACGACTGCTTGACCGACTCGACTTGGAGTGAGTCGACTAGCCCAGTGAACGGAGCGCCCAGTAGTTGGTAGCAGACCCACGGCGGACGGAGCGCCTGGTAGTTGGCGGCAAACCCGCGGTACTCGACAGGAGGAGTACCTCAGTAGGCTATCTGGGTGAGCGCCCGGTATTTGGCAGCAGACCCTCAGCGGACGGAGCGCCCGGTAGTTGGCAGCAGACCCGCGGTACTCGACAGGAGGAGTACTTCAGCAGTCTTAGGTTAGTGAGCAGTACCTCGGAGTCGTGACAGGACCACTGTACACTTCAGAGATGGGGCTCTTCAACATTTACGGTTTCGATAATGAAAATCCTGGTTGAGCTGAATCTTATGTTACTCTCCTTTGTGGATTGTGTTGAACTATCCTATGTGGATTTACTGTTACTCTCCTTTGTGGATTGTGTTGAACTATCCTATGTGGATTTACTGTTACTCTCCTTGTGGATTTGAGTCTTGCTTCCTTTGTGGATTGAGTTGTTCTTGAGCTCGTGAGCAGAGCTAGAATTGGGGACTTAGGTATGTGTATGGGCATATACCTAAGTCGAGTCAGATGTTACTTCGTTATTGCATCTTACTTTTGTGCTATATCCTTTGTGGATTTCGGGAGACCTTCGGGGGTCTCGGGGTCCTTACTGAGTAGTTGTACTCACCCCTGCACGGGCTATGCCCGCACCTTGTTGTGTTGGTTGCAGACGACAGACAGCGCTGATCACGGTTGGGGCGTGGAGCAGGACGGTACCTGGAGGTGGACCACTGGGCGGGACGTGCTCGGAGCGGACGTGGGACCCGAGGAGCCTGGAGGCTATCTGTACCCACCCTTCAGGTGGGATTGCCAGTGGACGACACGAGGCCGCCGTCTTTTCTACAGTTACTGTACTTTACTTTTCAGTTGTACTTTACAGTTGGGCTTGTATTTCCAGCCCCCCTTTACTTTTCTGCACTTTACTTTCCGCTTGCTGATTCTGTGTGGTTGTTACTTACAAAGGCAATGCCTTCCCTGTTTACTGGGATTTTACGCCTTGGTGCTAGTCGCCAGCCCCTGGCCTATGGAAGGCGGGCTTGGGGTAGTCACGGCACGGGCCCCGAGGACGGGTCCTGACAAATTGGTATCAAAGGTGGTCGGTTCTACCGCGGACTCTGATCGTCCTTTCTTTCTATGTGAAGCAATAGTGTTTAGTGTATTGAGTGTGGTTATCAGTTCAGGGAGCCCAGTGTTGGTGCGGCTGCCGACGTATCCGTACACCAGGACCCTGACTTCTGATTTCCAACTTAATGCACGAAAACACTGATTGCGTGTGTGTTTCCCAAAAGGTTTAAAGTCAGCTCAAACCAGGTCAGCTCACCAGGTATAAATCGTTGACCGTGACACAACTGTTCAGGATTTCACCATGCAGATAGTTAGCTGGAGTTCCGAGAGAGTTCTCGATGATGGCCCACCGAGCAGCGAGACTCCGGTGCAGGGCCCTTTTTCAGTGTTGGCACCTTCGGGTGGTGTACCAGCAGCACCACCACCCGTTAGGCAAAGGATGCCACTAGCTGACAGTGCACGCTAGCAGAGCGCGATGCACGAGTTCCAGCAGTAGAGGCCTCTGAGGATACGAGGCGAGACAGATTTCCCAGGCAGCAGTGGACTGGATGGAGGCGGTTGCTAGAGTTCTACGCCTAGCTTGGATACTAGTAGAGCGGATGATGATCTTAGCTTCTGTTGTTTCCAGTGAGTGACCATGAGGTTGGTTCTTATAGTAATGAGGCTTCGGTACGCGAACCGATACCTGGGATAGTACCTACGGGTAGTGCGCCAGCTATGTCACTACCTGTTGGTCAGTAGACACTACCGGCGGTACCGGTAGCAGAGAATCACAGGCTTAGTGCCTTACATATGTTTTAGCACCAGATATCCCTCAAGTTTCGAGGTGAGCCTGACTCGTAGGCGGCTGAGGACTGGCTTGAGGAGGTGGTTGTGAGTTTTCTGGAGCTAATACAGCTTCGACAGTACGACATGTCGGAAGCAGAGCACTCATCGTGGCTTACCAATCAATCGTAGTACTCGTTGGTTACGTTGTGATCAGTTCCTTAGACTCGAACTTCTGAGCGAAGTGTGTCTAAGGGAAATCCGAACCATTACTTTTCCTCTATGCATTTCTACCTATGCTAGGATGCTAGAGAGAACCTTTGTGGTTGTGAACGTTAGTAGTGAAAGGCAGGAAACTAGCGCCAGTCTCAGAGACTCGGGCGTGTAAAATGTTTCAGGAGGAGGAAGTGCTAAGGACAGATGAATCTGCAGGGTAGCAGACGTGGAAGCGGAGCTTAGAGAGCAGCATGTGGTGGTGTACATTTCGACATGTTACGACCACCCGACTTAGTAGTCCCCGCCAGGCTCAGGGAGCAGGAGGGCTGGGGAGGAGAGTAGCTGCATTGCGGTCAAGGAGTGTGACCCAGGAACTCTAAGAATGATTCGGGGTACGAATTATGTCTACTACGAGCTTCCATATCTATAGACATAGGAACCGATCATTCAACCCTTCCACGAATCATGTCCCAGACCTAGAGGATCCGGGTAAGCCGTAGACTTGACCCTCACGTCTGGAGATACCTTTGGGAGGAGACTCGATAATCACACTTACGCCGACGGTGTGATTTGACCTCGAGGCGAGAGTTTCGGTTGGAATCTCTTGGTGGCAGCGTAGAGGCCTTACGACGTTGATCTGGGTATGATTCACAAATCGTACCCCGGTTGACTGTTTTAGGCAAACGTCGGAATGGGTTTTCCTTGGTCGGCGAAAAGGAAACCCTGGGCAGCACATGTTAAACTCAGGCATAAGAGGGTGTGGCCGATCACTCTTGAGTTGGTCAACCCTACCCTTGTGGAAGCAGGAGTTTTGAGTTTCAGTTCTAACCTAAAAAGGGAAACCTCTTGAATTCGAGGGGGACGAACACGTTCTTATACGGTCTCAACCCGATGAGGTTTCGGAGATGTGGCCGAGGCGGCAGGTTATCTCCGAAGTTCGATGGGCCTTTCCAGGTCCTCAGCAGGATAGGAGAGGTGGCTTATCGCCTGGCTCTACCACCTCAGTTGCACCGGGTGCACGATGTCTTTCACGTGTCTCAGCTGAGGAGATACGTGCACGACCCGACGCACATCATCGACTTTGGGGAGCTGGACGTGGACGATGGGGCGACTTTTGCGGAGGTCCCAGTGGAGATCGAGGATCGACAGGAGTGGGTCCTACGTGGGCGGTCGATTCCACTTGTGCGCGTCAGATGGCAGCACGGGAACCTCCAGGAGAGCACTTGGGAGCGGGAGGGTCAGATGCGTGCTCAGTACCCCCATTTGTTCCCCTAGTTTTTGATGTATCTTTACGGGGACGTAAAGCCCTGAGGTGGGAGTAATGTAAAGACCCGCAAATTTCAAGGAAATTTTTTCTTAATTTTCTTTGGAATTTTACGAGAGCGCAGCTTCAGACGACACCTGATTCCGAGGCCCGGTGTGCCCGGAATCAATTTCCGAAGTTTGGCTCGGGTACGTTCAGTGAACGGACGAGCGGGTTTTTCTATCTTTTGAACCGGTGCCCGGAATCGAATTCTGAGGGCACCGATGAAATCGCAGCGCCGGTATTTGCTTAGAAACGCCTCTTCCGGAGTTGCGTTTGCTCAAGACGTGGTTATTAAATTTTGCGGCTTTAAGTCAGAATAAAATAAAGTTGTGCGACAACTTTATTTTATTTCACTTAAACTGCTTGGAAGCCACTTAAAGTCACTTAAAGGCGGCTTGAACTGAGTTGAACTGGATAGGATGCTATCCAGAAATATCCTACCCCTTGGTAGGATATTTGTGCGGTGGGACCCGCACGAGCCCCGCCGTTTCTTTCGCTAAGTAACGCACCCGCGAAAACCCGTCAAAGTAACTGAAAAGTCAACCGACGCGTTTTCTTTAATTCTTAACAGACCATTTAATTGGGCGGTTTATTTCGTAAATTAAATGGACTGTTTCTTCGTGAATTAAATGGGTCGTTTCTTTCGAATTGATGGATCGTTTCTTAACCGGTTTCGTGTTGGCATGTTTATAAAATAAGACCAACCTAAAAATCCTTGGAAAGGATTTGAGAGAATCTTCGTTCCTCCACCCTCTCCGCGAAGAACGCGAAGAACGCGAAGAACGCGAAGAACGCCGGAACCGGAATCCGACGACGCACGATCCGCGACGTCAACAGCTTTTCCGCGACCTTCTTCTTCTTCGGTGCCTCTTCTTCCGCGGCGAACCTGCGATCGGCGGTTAAAGGTGAGAATCGAAACTTCTAAATTCTCCCTTCTTAATTTCAATAACAACGGATTTAATTAATTAAATCCGTTTGTTCTTGATCCGGAGATTGGCGACGCGACGCCGGATACCGCGATGACGTGACGATCTCCTTCTTCCGCGACGAGCGATTCCGCGACGACCTCTCGTCCGACGACGACTTCGAGGTAGGGATTTATTTTGTAAAAGTTACCCCTTTTAAATTTTCTCGTGAACGTTCTTGAAAATTTAAAAAGCCGGTTTCAAGCGAACAATTTTATCTTTAAATAAAATTGTTGGATCATGTGTTGAACATCTTATTCTTTTCTCTCGTTGTTTATGATTAACGCGGAGGGAGCGGGTCTAACGAACAAGACCCGGCAACCCTCCGCCGATCTTCCTTTTTGTGCGGATTTGGCGGGCGACGGCAAAAGCACGACGCAAGGGCCATTTGTTGATTCCGCAGTGGAGGACGCGTCCCGGGAGGAACAATGGCGCAGACGGGAGGCAAAACGGGCCACCGGAGCAACTCCGGCGGCCCGCGGAAGGAGGCGGCGGCGCGGGTCGCCGGCGCGGCGGCGCCCGGCGCGCCGCCGTGGAGATCTCCCGCCGCGGCTGAAGCCGCGGCGGCGG
Organism: Viscum album; assembly: GCA_963277665.1. Classification (NCBI taxonomy): domain Eukaryota; kingdom Viridiplantae; phylum Streptophyta; class Magnoliopsida; order Santalales; family Viscaceae; genus Viscum; species Viscum album. Next base: position 1,298,038,545 of record OY728136.1, read on the forward strand.
CGGCCGGTTCTGCGGCCGCGCGGAACCGGGAACGGACGCGGCGGCCCGGCCGCGTCCGCGTGACAGGCGGCCCCCCCGCGGGGGCCGCGTTTCTCCAAATGCCGCGGGTCAAACCCGCGGCGGCGGCCTGCTCGGCCGCTCGGCCGAAGCCGAGCCGGCCGGTCCGGTCGGCCGGGCCGCGCCCAGGCTGGACCGGACCCGGCCGACCCGGGTCGGGCCGACCCGGTTCGGCCGACCAAAGGGGGGGGGGGGGGGGTTCGGGCCGGGTCGCCCCGGGCCCAGAACCCCCGTTTCGGGCCTTCTTCGGTCTTTCGCCCATATCTTGGGCCAGGGACCTCCGATTGACGAACCGTCAGCGGCTACGCGATCCTTGGATCGAGACAGTCGTTTCGGTATATTACACTCAAGGTTTCGGAAGACTTTGGGTTCGGCCGGGTTGGTTTGTACACGAAACCAACCGGGCCCTCGGAGCGGAAACGCTCATAACTTGAGCTACGAACGTCCGATCGACGTACCGTCAGCTGTGGTAGTTTCCTCTAAGTGAGACGGAACTTTTGGCATACTCCGCCCGAGGATCGGACACAGGCGGAGTACGGTCGGGTTGGTTTTGCCCTAAAAACCAACCGGGCCCCTGGGACGAAAATGCCAATAACTCTCAGACCGGGCGTCCGATTGACGCGCCGTCTGTTGCGTTGAGATCCTGTTGTCGATACGGAACTTTTGGATACATAAACTTCGGACTACGTGTCAGTTGATGTATCAGCCTCTCGGCTCGTGGAGCGGACCCTCCTAACGAGCTCGCTATGTGCGGGAACCCTAGTGCTGGCTGTGACTTCGACGGCAGAGCAGAGATCCTCCGTGGACTGCGACGACGGCAGAGCAGAGATCCTTCGTGGACTGCGGCGACGACTGTGCAGAGATCCTCCGTGGACTGCGTCGACTACTGCACTCAGCGATCCTACGTGGAACAGTGCTACCGAACCTGTGTGAGCTGAATCTTCTTTTTACCTTGAGCGGTGGAGCGCTTGGGTGTAGCGGCGGACCCGTGGTACTTGACAGTGGTGGTGCGCTTGGATGCAGCAACAGACCCTTGGCGGTGGAGCGCTTGGTTGTAGCGGCAGACCCGCGATACTCTACGGAGTGTGTGCGCTTGGTTGTAGCGACAGACCCGCGACGGTGGAGACGTGCGTGCGGAGTACGGAGACCGTGTAGATGACTGAGACCTGACGACTGCTTGACCGACTCGACTTGGAGTGAGTCGACTAGCCCAGTGGACGGAGCGCCCAGTAGTTGGCAGCAGACCCACGACGGACGGAGCGCCTGGTAGTTGGCGGCAAACCCGCGGTACTCGACAGGAGGAGTACCTCAGTAGGCTATCTGGGTGAGCGCCCGGTATTTGGCAGCAGACCCTCAGCGGACGGAGCGCCCGGTAGTTGGCAGCAGACCCGCGGTACTCGACAGGAGGAGTACTTCAGCAGTCTTAGGTTAGTGAGCAGTACCTCGGAGTCGTGACAGGACCACTGTACACTTCAGAGATGGGGCTCTTCAACATTTACGGTTTCGATAATGAAAATCCTGGTTGAGCTGAATCTTATGTTACTCTCCTTTGTGGATTGTGTTGAACTATCCTATGTGGATTTACTGTTACTCTCCTTTGTGGATTGTGTTGAACTATCCTATGTGGATTTACTGTTACTCTCCTTGTGGATTTGAGTCTTGCTTCCTTTGTGGATTGAGTTGTTCTTGAGCTCGTGAGCAGAGCTAGAATTGGGGACTTAGGTATGTGTATGGGCATATACCTAAGTCGAGTCAGATGTTACTTCGTGATTGCATCTTACTTTTGTGCTATATCCTTTGTGGATTTCGGGAGACCTTCGGGGGTCTCGGGGTCCTTACTGAGTAGTTGTACTCACCCCTGCACGGGCTATGCCCGCACCTTGTTGTGTTGGTTGCAGACGACAGACAGCGCTGATCACGGTTGGGGCGTGGAGCAGGACGGTACCTGGAGGTGGACCACTGGGCGGGACGTGCTCGGAGCGGACGTGGGACCCGAGGAGCCTGGAGGCAATATGTACCCACCCTTCAGGTGGGATTGCCAGTGGACGACACGAGGCCGCCGTCTTTTCTACAGTTACTGTACTTTACTTTTCAGTTGTACTTTACAGTTGGGCTTGTATTTCCGGTCCCCCTTTACTTTTCTGCACTTTACTTTCCGCTTGCTGACTCTGTGTGGTTGTTACTTACAAAGGCAATGCCTTCCCTGTTTACTGGGATTTTACGCCTTGGTGCTAGTCGCCAGCCCCTGGCCTATGGAAGGCGGGCTTGGGGTAGTCACGGCACGGGCCCCGAGGACGGGTCCTGACACAAACTATGGAAAATAGTAATCGAGGTGGAGGCTTGTGGAGCTGGATAGTACCCGGAGCTGGACCACTTGGCGGGAAGTACACGCAGCAGACGACCGGACCCATGGAGCTGAGGAGACTATCTGTACCCACTGTTCAGGTGGGATTTCCGGAGGATGACTCAGTGTTTCTATTTTACTTACTACTGTTGTATTGTCCTTTCAGTTGTATTATACTTTCAGTTGGGTTTGTATACTGGCCCATTTAATTTTCAGCACTCACCTTGTACCAAGTTTTACTTAGTGCTTACTTCACTTGCGTGCTCTGTTGTGTTTTTGCTTACTATATAAAAGGCAATGCCTTCCCTTTTTTGGGATTTATGCCTTTGGTGATAGTTTCCAGCCCTTGGCCTATGGAAGGCAGGCTTGGGGTAGTCACGACATGGGCCTCGAGGACAGGTCGTGACATAAGTGCTGATAATCAAAGCCACCTGAACCCAGCTTGGTGAATAACCACCAAATGTTGTCAGACTCAACCGCGAAGATATCCATAGGTGTTTCCATGGAAAGGGCACATAACATACACCTTTTCTGTTTCTTCACTACATGGTGCCTCCCTGCCACATCATTACCTTGATCCGCCCCATAAAAAATGGGTTAATAAGTAGAAATTTTCATTTTATGAGTGGGAAGGGACCTAAGGAAGGATAACCAATATGGGGGCTCTCCTTACCCTGAGATGTTTCGACCATTGGAGTCGGACGCGGATGATTAGATGTGACGTCCAAGGTGTCTGGTGATACTTAGCTGGGGCCAACCTCATTAGTGTCATTGGAAATATCCATAGGATAGGTGTTTTCTGAATCACTCACCATTGAGATAGGTTGTACCGATGAATCCCCTTCCTGAAGGGATTGAATATGTGGTGTATCCATCAAGGCTGCTGCAGGGACAAGAATAGAAGACATAGCTATCCCAATCATCATATAAAAAGTAATTTGTGGCTTGGTCGTCGGGGTGAGGACGGGGAGAAGATTTGGTAGAGGCTTCTGGACCTACCAAACTTTTTTTCTCATCACCTCATCAGGGTAACATCACACCCATTGTTGGGCATATTCAATCGACAGAAACATGGAGCTCTTCATACTGGTGATGATAACTTCTATAGCGGCACATTCCTATATCGTCATAATCCATAACTGGAAAAGAATTATGGGATGAGACTCTCCCCTTAACTGAGTAGTAAGAATAAGTTCATTTAGATGAAGGCACCCAAATTTATCATAAAATTGGTAAGGGTGGTACGATTCACAAATGGTCACTCGATCTATGTGACCAGTGAGCATCCCCTCATGAAGTGCAATGATGTATGCGAACAATTCTAAAAAAACTCCCCTTTCACCTCTTCATGTCCCCAAGAGGGGTATGATATGGTGAAAATGAAAATCAATAAGCGTCATTTAGCATCCTAATCGCATCACTAATGATTAAAGCCTTGAGATGAACAACAAAAATGATGAGAAGTGTGGGTTGAAAGATAGAATGAGAATCCTTTGTAGTGTGTCGATATTCATATTAGGGGAAGTGTTTTTCTATACACCCATAGAATAATTGAAATAGTCCATTAAAATAATATGGGGTAAAACATCTTGTATTATTCCCAACAAATCATAAATTCAGGCTAGAGCAAGAGAAACCAGATTGATGAGTTGACCCTCCACCAGTATGACCGCCATCATTAGAGTACAGGCCCTGAACCTGGTATATACATCTTGAAATTTTAAAATCCATCTACTCAAAAACATGGAAAAGAATATTCCTAATCTATGTTTTTGGTGAACCAACCTATTGAATCTCATAACCCCTAGTGGTATATCGTTCCTCTTTGAGGGTGGAACAATATGGCCCAGGAGTCTGTCGAGACTGACGGTATGAATGGGTTCAATAGTGGTGAGATATGGGATTAGGGTCATTCTCCTACAAGAATAAACATTTCCACACCTCAAATCAGATACGTGATAAACCTTGGAGGGGATGATCAAGTAATCTCTCTGCTAAAAACAAAAGGCTCTTTTTCTAAGAGGATATGTTTTTAGTATTATCCCATGTAGCGACTTCCATGAGAAACTCGTCATACACGTCTCCATGGATGGGGATTCATCCCTATCGTTGGATGTCCCATAATCTGATTCCCACCTACCCATGTCACAAATGGAAGGTATTGGTTCTTGAAAAACAGTGGCTCAGCATCTCAAGAAGGATTTCAGCTGGGGAGAAATCTGCGATCTATGAAACCAAGGAGGCTTGATATGTGTTCCCTGCATTCAACGGGTCGGGGGACTCCAAACAAGCTTGATGTACCCAGAATTCAATGGCCCATTCATCTGAGAAACAACCTCTAGGCCAATGTTACCACTTGGTGATCCTCCCACTATTCCATTTTTCCCCAAAAAATGTTGATAATAGACAGGTACTCATGAACGACTAGTCTCGAGGTAGTTTTGCGACACTTGTGATCACCCTGACTCCACACCAAGCCTTAAAAAATGATCAAATTTTCATTAATCCGAGTAGTTATGACTTTTCCTATTGAGGAAATATTGGCTCAATCCTATCCTTGTGGTGATTCTAAGAGAATGAAAGTAGTATTGTGGTTAGACAGTGAAAGAGGAATGTTATCATGAAGACCAAATCTGTAAAGTTGAAAATTTACGTACAACAGATATGTTATGGGATCCAATATGAGGAGATCTTTTATGAAGCTGTCATGAGTAATAATGTTGGATCGAAGATGGTATTCACTATCCACCACCATGGCTGCTCTTGTCTTTGTCTATTTGGTAAAAGCCTATGAAAGAGCCATTGTAGCATGCAAAAGAAGATTCAAAAGCCTGAAAAAAGATAGTCCAATAAAAATTGTTGGATAAATCCCACAAAAAATGGACAAAGGTATTAAAAATATTTCTTCATAGGGATCATCGTATTGTTACCAGAAACTATATGTTTTAGCCATTTCCCTCGTGGTTCATGATACGCTAAAGAAATCCCTGCATGCTACATGTTATGTGGAGATAATACACACATACTGAAATGGTATGTAGAAGCATTATACTACGTACAACCATGTATTGTGAAACACCTATGAGGAACCGGCCCACAGAGCATTGGCTAGTTAACAGATGGATTTGTGGAAGGTGGATACCGCAAACCAAGGCCTTTCCAAGTTCACATTCATTGATTTTGTTTAAAAATTTAGGTTCGGATTATTAAGGCAAAAAGTTCAGTCCGCCAATTCAGGCTTGGAGTGCAGAAACACAAGCCATGTAGATTTCTACTAAGTGGAGGTCCGATTTTTTATTTTAAATACCACAATGCCATTCTCAAAAAATAAAATCCGGTTCTTAGGAAAAATTAATGGAAAAAAGTTTATTTCAAAGCATGTATGAATCGGTTCATGAGCACATGCTTCACAAAAGAGATAGTACACAAAAGAATAGAATGCTGAGGGAGAGTCAAGATCACTTTTCGCAATGAGAAACTATAAAAGTAAAATGACATGGGCCATTGCATATAAGTGTGGTTCCCTCTTACTGGACCAATCTATTCTACTGAAAATGACATCAATTCAGGACCACTTCTATATCAGAATAGTCATCTATTCGTTTTGAATGGACCCCATTCCGATGGGAGGAATTTTTTGTGTCCTTAAAATTTCACCAAGAGAAGAAAATACTCCCACAATCAATTTACAGAAGTTATCAAGCCTTCGTACAAGTATAGTGAAGGGAATGGACTCAAATTGAGTTGAAAAATTCAAAAGAAACACAAAGAAATGGTTTCGCAAATAGTTTTATGTGACCCGAGTACCTTCAATGAGAAGGGTTCGCAAACTGCCTGAATTGTGAACCAACTGTATGCGGAATGAACCGTTAGGTGTTGGCCCACAGAGTGATGGCCAATGAACCTAGTCACCCATGAACCGCATCACTGATAGAATCAAGCATGCAAAGACCATGCACATACCATAAAGTGAACTCATCAATTTGTGAATGAATCAAATTGGCAGGGTTCTACAAAACATGACTTGAAATCCACAGCCTCTGCAAACCTTGGTTGACCGAGTGTTATGAGGGACAAATGTATCTCTTCATGGACATCCGGATAATGTGCTGCATGCCAAGAGATATGATTGTTCCAATGCTCAATAAAAGTAGTACAAAATGGATTTATAAATGATGGATGATAAAATCATGGAGGAGACCATAGTGGTGGGAAGAATGAATTAATGGATGATTCTATATTGAGTCTTGAATTATCTGCGAAGATATAATTGAAAAGCACGTTTCCACATTTATAACTAGCCATGAACAATAAAACAAAGGAACTTAATAAAATTAAGAGAACCGTGAACCGAATTAATAAAATTGGGAAGCACATATTTCTCATGGATGAACACCCTATAAACTAAAGTCCCCAGGACCCTCCTTCAATACGGTGTCATGCATAGAGAATCACTATCTGGATTTGACCCTGTGTAGTGTACTGTATCAGTATGCAGATGGAATACGAGGTGGCATGATGGACTATATTCAAGACCGCATACCAGTGTGGTGTGCAGTGGTCTATTCTCCAGCCCATGTACATCTTCAATACACGGATGACCCCTCTAACCGCAAACGAATATGGTATGCAAAGCTCTCACATCACGACAAAGAAAACAATACGCGGAATGGGGTGTTTTGGGTATTCATCCCTCCAGTTCCAGTATCAGTTCTCTATTATCGTCTAGTCCTCCATAGCCCCTCCACGAACAAGTCCCCTGGAGTTAGGCCAAAGCCTCCTCCAAATCCATCATACCCGTATGATCAGATTATCAGGTGCATCAGTATATCCCTTTAAGTATACATAGAAAGGGTAATCGGGGTCAAAAAATCTCTCCCCACAATGGTTTGGACCCCAGGGATGTGTGTAAGTCTACATTCCCATGGTAACCCAGAGTCCAACCTTAGGACGCTGAGGTGAACTTCCCCATTCTAGGGACTAAGGGAGATCACATGATTTTCCACTCAACAATGAATGGTGTCCAGTCGATGGAGTCATGTTTTCGCATCCTTTTTAGAGAGGTGGCATTCCTCCCCTTTCCCAGAATGTGTTCTAGGGAACTCCCACTGAGGTAAGTCCCCAATATTCCTAAGGCTGAGCCTCATGAACTTTAATGTCAGCCCACATTAAAACGTTCATTTATCTTCTTCCTCATCCATAGTCACCCCTTATTATTCAACTGTAGGCTCACCCCCTCCCATCAGCAGGAGAAGATGTGTGTGGTTGGTTGTATATCTCACATCCTCTTGTTTCTCACAATGATAATGAATCAAATGGGCATAGAGATTTCTTATGATTAAAATATCCATAGAGTTATGAACTACACAAACTTTGATTTTTGTTCAAACCAAGATATGTAGGCAGTATGATTAAAGGCTCGAGCTCAAAAGGGTTCCTGTACAAGAGAGTCCACCCATCAATGTCACCCCAAATGGGCAGCTTCCATGTGTAATCCCCAACTCATCTGAACTACGTGGGATTTGATTCCTCTGTTGAGGATATGTAGGAACCCCATCTAGTTGGTATGATCCCAACATCATGTCACATTTCACCCCCTAGATGATAACAAAATATTTAGAGCCTTATTGTATGTCTTTAGTCTGCATTACCACAATATAATCAAATCTTTGTATGTCTATGATGATCCTTCAAAATAGGGGTAGCTTGTGGGCATAGTCATCGGGAATGAACCAAGGAATCACGAACTTATGAACACAAATGACATCTATAAGATAGTACCAGGTTACGTAATAACCCCCCCCCCAAGGATGTGGTGACACCGACTTCCCATCTTCTTTTGAACAATATAGTTATTAAATGAAATTTTCCAAATAATCATCCAATGAACACCTGCCTTTGGAAAGAAGGTCCATGAATATTGGATACTAGGACTGTTGGGTCTTTTTGGATCCATGAGCAAACCCTTTGGAGACCATAAAATGAAGTTATATCCTAAGTGGAACGATGGAAAAGGTACTTTACCCCTTGAAATCACCAACTTGGACCATATGATTGTGGAACCTCTCTCACAATATAGAAGGGATAAAACTGCTCAATCCCTGCATGGTTAATCTAATCCTCATTTAAAGGTGGATGACACAGATCGGGTTGAAATAAATATGACGACATGAAACTCTCCGCACAATAATAGATAGATCATTATTCTAATTTTTCCATTTCATCATCACCCTAAATGCCCTCCTTAAGATGAAATAGGAGCATTACCTAACATACATCCTAATTAAGACTTTTGAGACATAATTATCTTACCAAAAGTCTCGAATTCCTTCATACATGATATGAAACAATGAATAATAAATTTATGGTAATTATAAATATATTAAATTAACTTTTTTATATATATCATACCATATATGATTTATATATGAACTTTGATGACTCATTTATTAACATTTCCCTCTCAAAATCATGTTTCATGTAATAATTGTATTGTATTTCATGTATATTTTGGGTTAATATTGTTGGTCCAATAACTTTGATTTTGTTTTTATCATCTAAATAATTTTTAACATTATATAAATGTAATATAAATTTATTATATATGTATTTGGTATAATCTATTAAATTTATTGATATAAAATCAATTACACCATCCATGTAGATGGAAGGTCATAAATATGCAAGAACATTGTTTCTATTTTATCGAATGATGAAATGAATTAAAATAAAATAATATTTCAAATTTAAAGAGAAAATTTTAATTAATATATATCACATATATTCATTAAATGTATCACTACTAACATCCATATGACAACCCTGATTTTATTACAAACTTAAACATGATTTATTACATAAAACATCACTAGATACAACAAAGAAGATCGAGAGGTTTAGTGTATTTGGGGCTTAGGATCATTAAATAAAAACTTAAAACATGAAATACAACATCTTAATTGAAAACTTCATTTATATGACCACTAAATTCCATCGTACTTAGCATTGCATGAGATAACCTGAGGAATGCATAAGAAAAGGGTGAGCTATAAAGCCCAGTAAGGGAGTACACATGGAATAACATGAGGAGTACAACACATGTTTGAAAATAGGCATATCAATAGAGTATAAAAGAAACATGAGCATAAAGGCATGATAAAGCCTGATAATCGTAACATGGAAATGTGGCAACAACACTTAACATGGAATTAGCATGAGCCAAGGCTCATTGCACACAGAGCATGATTAAATCCTCATTGAACATAAAGCACGAGTAAACCCTCATTTCACTTGAATTAGCATGAGTAAACACTCATTGCACATTACTTATCATGATACTATACTTTACCCAATTCATTGGAGCGCTATAAGGGCACACCCTTCTTTAATATTTCATTTCATGCATAAGTGTGCCACATGGATCATAAAACATGGATTCATAAAACATAATTATTTATTACATGATAAAGGAATGTGTAATTAATACATGAAACTTTGTAATCAATAAGTAAAAGTTCATAAAGGTGTATAACCTTGATGGAGAAATGGGCATGGTATCCACTACACAATGGCATTGTCTTAGAAAATTGGTGCGATTTCGGCAGCGTAACGGCATGACATAAGAATTCATAAAAAATGGTTGATGAGAGAGAAAGGGGTTCCTCATAATATTTAAATGTAATGGAAAGTAAGGAGGTAATATAGATACATGTACCAACAATTGTAATGTAATTTAGATTCGTGATACAAAATTATTGCTTGAATGTAAAAGAAGTGAGAGAAGTTCCTTTCAGAATTTCAGTATAGTAACGGGTGTACATGGGAGGCATTTAATGAGAGAGAAAGGGGTCTCCCATAATTCAAACAATAATAAGGAAGTATGGGGGAGGTGAAAAACCATACCCCAACATTCATAATTGAAATTAAAAGGGAAATACAACTTAAAGAAAATTGACAAAAATGATAAAGGAAGAAAAAACCCTTACTTGGAAGTTTGCTTCCAAAGGCTAGAGATAGGCTTGTGAGAGGATTCCTGGGAGCTTAGGGCACCTTGTAAGGATTATAGAAAGAGTAGGGAAGAGGTTGGACAAACTCTAGGGTCTTTTAGTGAGGATGAAGTGGGAGCTTGGGTGGGTTTATATAGGAAAGGTGAGGGAATTCTTTATTATTTAGGTTTGGGTCCCCTTACATTAAATTAATCCAAACCAAAAACCATACCATGATTTTTTCCCATGTTTTAGGAAAAGGGAAGAGAAAAAAAATATTTTATAAGGCCAATATCCGAAATTCTTAAAATATTAGGGTTTCTTATGTGGTGGTGAGTCACACTCCAATGGAAATAAATTTAAAAAGGCAAGGTGTTGAATATGTCTTGAGGGGTCTGTTAATGCTTTGAAAAGTAATTCAAAAAACCCAAAATCAAATTATTTTAATGGTAAAACATATATTGGCCAAAAATAAATATTATATTATTTTATTACATCACTATTGGATCATTATGACTTCATAAAACACATTATATATTTAAACGGTATTTGATTTTTACCCAAAAATTTGACTGTCTCAGAAAATTATGAAAAATTCACCGTTGGATAATTTCGACATCCTTATTCCAGAAATGACATTTATTTTATCTAAATATGTTTCTAAATATTTTAAATTTTCCTTTTAAAATAAAAACCGACATTTATCGAAAATTCACAGGTTTTTTTAGAAATGGGTTTCAAACCTTAATAAAAAAAAATTAATGCATTCATAAAATTATAAGATCATTTATATTTAAAAAAAATTAATTTAATAATAATAATAATAATATTTTATTAAAATATTATTTAATTAAAAAATCCATTAATTTAAAAAAAATATTTCTTAATTAAATAATAACTAAAAACACCATTTTTACTTTTAAAACTATTTACAAAGTATCAAAAATGAAAAGAAATTATATTCATTTTTATATACAGAAAATAATGTACATGAACATAGTACTAATTATTTGTTACATAACCCCTTAAAACAACGGCATAAGACCTAAGGGTAAGGTGTGCGATGGTGACAGACTCTTGGGGTGGCTCGGATAATATCGCTCAAGTGGTAATTTCAATCAACTTCCATTTTTCCCGTAGACGGTCACATTCGAGCTTGACATGATGAAGCTCAGCTTGGGCTTGGTCAAGGCTGAAGCCCAAAGATGCCACCTCTTTTCTGAGCTCCGAAATAATGGGCTTCGTATGGGGAAATTCTACTGGATGAGGCAATCACTTCCTTTTTCTGGGTTAATTGGATTCGTTAAAGTCCTATATTTATACTAATCACAAGATCACTGTTCAACGGCTATATTAGCAACGGTCAAAATTTTTAACATAAGACCAAAGAATTTGAAATTTTATATAAACATAAATAGACATTTAATTAGATCAAGAGGGATTTACATTAATGAAACTTTGGGTCGTTACAATATTCCCCCTTAAGAAATTTCAACCTCGAAATTTTCCTTTTCCCACAATGAAACAATTGTAGGTAACTCAGCTTCATTATATCTTCCAATTCCCAAGTCGCTTCTTAAAACTTGTGGTTTCTCCACAACACCTTGATGAGGAGAATTGTCTTATTTCATATAACTTTTTCTCTACGATCTAAGATCTTCACTGGTTGCTTGTCATAAGAAAGATCATCTTCCAATTGTACAACCTCAGAAGAGAGTACATGTGAAGGGTCTGGTATGTACTTCCTTAAGAGGGATACATGAAAGACATCATGTAATTTGGCCATAGTAGGTAGAAGTGCTAGTCAATAGGACACAACCCTGACACGATAAATAATCTTAAAGGGGCCGATGTACCTTGGACTTAACTTCCCTTTCTTTCCAAACCTCATGACCTTCTTCCACGGATATATGCGTAGAAACACCATGTCTCTAACTTCAAACTCAAGGTCTCATTGACGATTATCTGCATAACTCTTCTGTCGACTCTGAGCAGCCTTGATATGTTGTTGAATGGTTTTCACATTCTCCACAATTTCCCCGACCATTTATGGTCCAAGCAGCTTACATTCACCAACCTCATCCAAACATGCTGGTGTTCTGCACCTTTTCTCATACAGGGCTTCATATGGTGCCATTTGGATGCTCGAGTGGAAGCTGTTATTATAAGAGAACTCAACCAGAAGAAGATGTTGTTACCATTCTCCTTTAAAGTCCATTGAGCACGATCTCAACATATCCTCAAGTGTTTGGATAGTCTGCTCGGATTGGCCATCAGTTTGAGGATGATAGGCCGTACTAAAGTTCAGTTCAGTATTCAGAGCATGTTGAAGACTCTTCCAAAACTTAGAGGTGAATCTTGGATCTAGGTCAGAGACAATATATAGTGGTACTCCATGCAACCTTACCACTTCCCTGATATATATCCGTGCCAGTTGATCCAAAGAGAAATCCTCCCGAATATCAATGAATTGTGCAGTCTTTATAAGCCGATCCACAACAACCAAGATTGCATTATTGCCTTTGGATGTCCTTGGATGTCCGGTGACAATGTACATGGTGATGTTCTCCCATTTCCATTCTGGTATGGGAAATGGTTGCATCATACCCTTAGACTTCTGCCTCTTTGCCTTCACATGCTGACAAACCAGGCACTTTGATGTATATTCAGCGATCCCCTTCTTCATATTATACCACCTAATGTTTTCTTGAAGATCTCGATACATCATTGTGCTCCCTAGGTGAATAGTGAAATTTGAACTATGTGCATCATCCAAAAGATCCTTCTTCAGCTCCGGACTTGATGGAACACATAGTCTTTTCCCAAACCGCACAATTCCTTCTTCATTAACATTAAACTCTGAGGATTTCCATTTTTTGATAGCTTCCACTTTTTCTTGAATTCCCACATCATATTTTTGAGCATCCTTTAACCATTCCAAAAGAGACAGTTGAGAAATCATTTTTTAAAGGATTAATGATGTTCCCTTGTTTATGATTCTCATGTCCATCTTCAGTGATAGAATCGCTAGGTCCTTTCTACTTAGGGCATCTTCCACCTTGTTTTCTTTCCCAGGGTGGTAATGTATTGAATAGTCATAATCCTTGATGAGCTCTATCCATCTTCTCCAGTGCATATTAAGCTCTTTCTGTGTGAATATATATTTAAGAATATTGTGGTCTGTATATATCTTACATTTCTCCCCATAGAGATAATGCCGCAAGATTTTCAAGGTAAAGATCACCGCTACCAACTCCAGATCATGCGTTGGACAGTTTTGCTCATGGATTTTCAACTTCCTTGAGTCATATGATATCAATTTATCATTTTTCATCATCACACGGCCTAATACCTTCTTCAAAGCATCACTGAATACCACTAAAATTTCCCCACTTGTGGGTAAAGTGAGCACGAGTGTAGTGATAAGCCTCCTTTTCAACTACTTTAAGCTTTCTTCGCATTCATCACTCCAAGAAAACTTTACTCCCTTTCGAGTTATATTGGTAAGAGGGTTGTAAAATCATGAAAAGTTTCTCACAAATTGTCGATAATATCCAGCTAACCCCAGGAAGCTATAGATATCCGTTACCGATGTTGGCCTCAACCATCCCTCAATTGCATCTGTTTTGGAGGGGTCCATAGATATCCCATTTCTTGTGATGATATGGCCCATGAATGAGACCTCCTTCAACCAGAACTCACACTTGCTATAATTTTCATAGAGATTCTCCTTGCGCAAAGTCTCTAGTACAGTTTTTAAATGCTCCTCATGATCCTCATGGGTTTTGGAGTTTATTAGAATATCATCTATAAAGACTACCATAAATTATTCAAGGTAATATTTAAAGAATCTATTCATCAAGTACATGAATTTTTCTGGAGCATTGGTGAGTCCGAAAGGCATTACTATGAATTCATAGTGCCTGTACCTTGTACGAAAAGCAGTATTGGGGATATCTTCCTTTTTCACCCTTACTTGATTATATCCCAACCGCAAATCAACCTTGGAGAAGTATTGTGATCCACGCAGCTGATCAAAAAAGTCATCGATTCTTGGGAGTGGATACATGTTCTTTATCGTGATTTTTTTAAGTTCACGATAATCGATGCAAAGCCGCATTGACCCATCCTTCTTCTTGACAAAGAGGACTGGTTCACCCCATGGTGAAGCACTTGGGTGTATAAAACCTTTATCCAGATTCTCCTGTAGTTGTTTCTTCAGCTCTTCAAGCTCTATAACAACCATTCTATATGGATTCTTGGATATTGGTAGCTCCCTAGGTATAAGTTCAACTGAGAACTCAACATCTCTTCTTGGAGGAAGACCAAGAAGTTCCTCGGGAAACACTTCAGCGAAATCCCTCACAATAGGCATTTCTTCAAGGATGGTTTCTTCCTTAGACTCAATCATCTGAGCCAGATATGCATTCTCATAAGGCAGTAATATCCATACTTGATATGATGGAGCTAAAGGAGATTCATCTTCCTCCTGACACTTGTAAAGAATAAGGGGTCGATTCTTCATATGGAGTGTGATTTACCTCTCCCGACAATTTATGTTGGCTCTATATAAGGAAACCCAATCCATGCCAATAATTGAATCAAATTCCACCAGAGGGAGTATGATGAGGTTCACCGGGAAATTCAATCCACATACTATAATAGGGGAGGACTTATATTCAGGGGATGTAATGATTTT
Organism: Viscum album; assembly: GCA_963277665.1. Taxonomy (NCBI): domain Eukaryota; kingdom Viridiplantae; phylum Streptophyta; class Magnoliopsida; order Santalales; family Viscaceae; genus Viscum; species Viscum album. The sequence goes on from OY728136.1 coordinate 1,298,053,630, forward strand.
CCCATTTTCCATACTCACCGACATCTTTAGTTCCATGATTTGTGGTGGTTCTAGGATTGTTCTACTAAACTTTAGAGATATAAAAAATGCATAGAACCTGAATCAAAAAGTACGTTTGCTATTATTGAATGAAAAACTAGCATACCTGTCACCACTTCGTTTTCGGGGTTCACTTCGGTAGAAGTGATGGAAAAAGCTCTTCCTTGCTGCCTTGGAGGTTGTTGGTTTTCTCCGAAAACCCTTGGATTAGGGCACTGATTTGCAAAATTACCATGTTCTTTGCATTTGTATAATTGAACAATGCATTGAGGTTCGAACAGAGCGTTCCTCTCCTCTTTCATAGTCGTGGGTCTTTATTTCCGATAGTTAACAGCTAGGTGCACTTCTCTTCCACACCTGAAGCATTTTCTCGTCCCCTTAAGGTAATTTCCAAGGTTCTTCTTTCCGCACTTTTGGCAAGTGGGGTGCTGGATCTTCTTAGCACCATTGGATTTATCCATTGGACCACCAGCATTTAAGTCTACTTTACACTTCTTGTCCCCATGATACCCCTATGATTCCCCGATCTCCATTTTGACCTTGAGGGCACATCAGACAATTTCCTCATAGCTGTCGAAGTCACAGATCGCAAATGCTTTCCGCAAGCTAGGCTTCAGCCCACCAAATAAGCGGTAAACCTTGCATTCGGGGGTAACAACAAAGATGGAAGCGTATCGTGCAAGCATTTTAATGTTTTCCTCGTACGCTCCAACAAATTCTTCATCTTTTTGCATGAGGGAAATAAAGTCACTTTCTATCTTAAGCCGGAGGGTGCGCGAAAAATATTTATCGAAAAACATCTTCTGGAAATCCTTCCATTCCAATGCCTTGATCTCCTCCTCAGGCTTCGTATTTTTTATCGATGTCCACCATTGATCAGCTGCACCCTCCATATGATAAGCCGCCAGGAGAACCTTCTCTTGTTCAGAACATTGGAGGATGGAGAATATCTTTTCAATGGATTTGATCCATTGTTTAGCGATCGTGGGATCAGATGATCCACTGAAAGTAGGAGGCCTTTGTCGCATGAAGTGCTCGATAGCGACTTGTTCTTTCTTAGGGGGGTTGAATGTTCCTCTTGAACCGTGTTTCTATTCAAAACTTTAGAGTTATCTGAGAGAGAAGCGTGACAAATTTCGCGATTCCCACTCCCATTGGACTGAGTATCTCATTAGTACAGTCATCACATTGATCTTCATAATGGTTGTTAGCCCGAGTCTTCCAATTACTGGCCATTGGTTGGAATAAAAGGAAATTTAGGGGTAACACATAAAGGGTAATCCAATGAAAAATGTTGATGACTTATAAATAAACTTTTATTTCATTAATCAAGTGACTATATTCTTTAATCTAGGCTTTTCATGATCTACTTTCTAACATATATTCTTTGGGGAATTTTTTTAATTCCCCTAATAAGGGTTTATACTAAGCTTTTGAATTTACCAAAACATATCCCCCGGTAGTTTCATAACCAAGAATGCAGCAAGGCCCGTTGTCGTGCACCAGTTCCCGTTCGAGTCAAGCTCAAAGCGGTGTTTTCAGGTTTTACCCCTAGGATACATCTGTGCCAGAGCCGCCTCTACCTGCTCGTATCCATACAGGGATGTATTTGTTTGATAAACCACTTACTCAGTACTTACCAAAACATAGGGATGTTTTTATTATACTTAGTCTTGTATCGAAGGTCTTACTAGGTTTTCCTAATCCCAAAAATAACTAAACCTACCCTCTGATACCAACTATGACAACCCTGCTATTATTATAAACATAAACATGATTTATTACATAAAAATTCACTTGATACAACAAAGAAGATCTAGAGGTTTAGTGTATTTGGGGCTTATGATCATTACATAAAAACTTAAAACATGAAATACAACATCTTTATTGAAAACATCCTTTACATGACCACTACATTCCCTCGTACATAGCATTGCATGGGATAACCTGGGGACATGCATAAGAAAAGGGTGAGATATAAAGCCCAGCAAGAGATTACACATAGAATAACATGAGGAGTACAAAACATGTTAGAAAATAGGCATATCAATAGATTATAAAAGTAACATGAGTATAAAGGCATGATAAATCATGATAATCATAACATGGAAATGTGGCAACAACACTTAACATGGAATTAGCATGAGCCAAGGCTCATTGCACATAGAGCATGAGTAAATCCTCATTGCACATAAAGCACAAGTAAACCTTCATTTCACTTGAATTATCATGAGTAAGCACTCATTTCACATGACGTATCCTGATACTATACTTTACCCAATGCATTGGAGCACTATAAGGGCGCATCTTTCTTTAATATTTCATTTCATTCATAAGTGTTCCACATGGATCATAAAACATGGATTCATAAAACATAATCATTTATTCCACGATAAAGAAGTGTGGAATTCATACATGAAACATCGTAATCAATAAGTAAAGGTTCATAAAGGTGGATACCCTTGATAGAGATATGGGCATGGTATCCACTACACAATGGCATTGGCTTAGAAAATCGGTGCGATTTCCGCAGCGTAACGACGTGACATAAGAATTCATAAAAAATGGTTGATGAGAGAGAAAGGGGTTACTCATCATATTTAAATGTAATGGAAATTAAGGAGGTCATATAGATACATGTCCCCACAATTGTAATGGAATTTATATTAATGATACAAAATTATTGCTTGTATGTAAAAGAAGAGAGAGAAGTTCCTTTCGGAATTTCAGCATAGTAACATGTGTACATGGGGGGAATTTAATGAGAGAGAAAGGGGTATCCCATAATTCAAAAAATAAGAGGGAAGTATGAGGGAGGTTCGAAACCATACCCCAAAATTCATAATTGAAATTAAAAGGGCAATACAACTTAAATAAAATTGACAAAAATAATACAGGAAGAAAAAACCCTTACTAGGATGTTCTCTTCCAAAGTCTAGAGAGAGGCTTGTGAGAGGCTTCTTGGAAGCTTAGGGCACCTTTCAAGTATTCTAGAGAGAGTAGGGCAGAGGTTGGATGAACTCCAAGGTCTTTTAGTGAGGAGGAAGTGGGAGCTTGGGTGGGTTTATATAGGAATGGTGAGGGAATTCTTTATTATTTAGGTTTGGATCCCCTTAAATTAAATTAATCCAAACCACAAACCATACCATGGTTTTTGCCCATGGTTTTTGGAAAAGGGAAGAGGAAAAAAATATTTTATAAGTACAAAGTCCTAACTTCTTAAAATATTAGGGTTGCTTATGTGGAGGTGAGTCACACTCCCATGGAAATTAATTTAAAAAGGCAAGGTGCTGAATATGTCTTGAGGGGTCCATTAATGCTTTGTAAAGTAAGTCAAGAAAACAAAAAATCACATTATTTTAATATTAAAACATATATTGGCCGAAAATAAAGATTATAGTATTTTATTTCATCACTATTGGATCATTATCATGTCATAAAACACATTATATATTTAAACGGTATTTAATTTTTACCCAAAAATTTGACTGGCTCAAAAAATTATGAAAAATTCACTGTTGGATAATTTCGACATCCTGATTATAGAAAAGACATTTATTTTATCTAAATAATTTTCTAAATATGTTAATTTTCACTTTTAAAATAAAAACTGACATTTATCGAAAATTCACGGGTTTTGACAGAAATGACATTCAAACCTTACTAAAAAAATTTAATTTCATTCATAAAATAATAAGATAATTTATATTTAATAAAAATTAATTTAATAATAATAATATTATTTTATTAAAATATTATTTAATTCAAAAATCTCTTAATTTAATAAAATATATTTCTTAATTAAATAATAACTAATAACACTATTTGTACTTTAAAAACTATTTACAAAGTATCAAAAATGACTAGAAATTATATTCATTTTTATATACAGAAAATAATGTACATGAACATAGTACTACTTATTTGTTACATAACCCCTTAAAACAGCCGCATAAGACCTAAGGGTAAGGTGTGCGATGGTGACAGACTCTTGGGGTGGCTCTGATAACATCGCTCGAGTGGTAATTTCAATCAACTTCCACTTTTCCCGTAGACGGTCACATTCGAGCTTGAAATGATGAAGCTCAGCATGGGCTTGGTCAAAGGCAAAGCCCAAAGATGCCACCTCTTTTCTGAGCTCCGAAAAATGGGCTTTGTATGGGAAAATTCTACTGGATTAGGCCATCACTTCCTTTTTCTGAGTAAATTGGATTCGTTAAAGTCCTATATTTATACTAATCATGTGATCACTGTTCAACAGATATATTAGCAACGGTCAAAATTCTTAACATAAAACCAAAGAAGTTGACATTTTATATAAACATAAAGAGACATTTAATTAGATCAAGAGGGATTTCTATTAATGAAACTTTGGGTCGTTACAATATTCCCCCCTTAAGAAATTTTGCCCTCAAAATTTTCCTTTTCCCACACTAAAACAAATGTAGGTAACTCAGCTTCATCATATCCTCTGATTCCCAAGTCACTTCTTCAAACTTGTGGTTTCTCCACAACACCTTGAAGGGGGGCATTGACTTATTTCATATAACTTTTTCTCTACAATCTAAGAACATCACTGGTTTCTCGTCATAAGAAAGATCATCTTCCAATTGTACCACCTCTGAAGAGAGTACATGTGAAGGGTCTGGCATGTACTTCCTTAAGAGGGATACATGAAAGACATCATGTACTTTGGACATAGTAGGTAGAAGTTCTAGTCGATAGCACACAACCCTGACACGATCAAGAATCTCGAAGGGGCTGATGTACCTTGGACTTAATTTCCCTTTCTTTTTAAACCACATGACCTTCTTCCACGGAGATATGCATAGAAACACCATGTCTCCAACTTTAAACTCAAGGTCTCGTCAACGATTATCTGCATAACTCTTCTGTCGACTCTGACCTGCCTTGATATGCTGTTGAATGGTTTTCACATTCTCCACCATTTCCTCGACCATTTATGGTCCAAGCAGCTTACGTTCACCGACCTCATCCCAATATGCTAGTGTTCTGCACCTTTTCTCATACAGGGATTCATATGGTTCCATTTGGAAGCTCGAGTGGAAACTGTTATTATAAGAGAACTCAACCAGAGGAAGATGTTGATCCCATACTCATTTAAAGTCCATTGAGCACGCTCTCAACATATCCTCAAGTGTTTGGATAGTCCACTCGGATTGGCCATCAGTTTGAGGATGATAGGTCGTACTAAAGTTCAGTTCAGTATTCAGAGCATGTTGAAGACTCTTCCAAAACATAGAGGTGAATCTCGGATCTAGGTCAGACACAATATATAGTGGTAATCCATGCAACCTTACAACTTCCCTGATATATATCCGTGCCAGTTTATCCAAAGAGAAATCCTCACGAATAGCAATGAATTGTGCAGTCTTTGTAAGATGATCCACAACAACCAAGATTGCATTATTGCCTTTGGATGTCCTTGGAAGTCTGGTGACAAAGTCCATGGTGATGTTCTCCCATTTCCATTCTGGTATGGGAAATGGTTGCATCATCCCCTTAGACTTCTGCCTCTTTGCCTTCACATGCTGACACACCAGGCACTTTGATGTATATTCAGCGATCTCCTTCTTCATATTATCCCAACTAAAGTTTTCTCAGAGATCTCGATACATCTTTGTGCTCCCTGGGTGAATAGAGAAATTTGAACTATGTGCATCATCCAAAAGATCCTTCTTCATCTCCAGACATGATGGAACACATAGTCTTTTCCTAGACCGTACAATTCCTTCTTCATTAACATTAAACTATGAGGATTTCCATTTTTTGATAGCTTCCACTTTTTCTTGAATTCCCACATCATCCATTTGAGCATCCATTAACCATTCCAAAAGAGATGGTTAAGAAATCATTTTTGAAAGGATTTATGATTTTCCCTTTGTTTTTTGATTTTCATGTCCCTATTCATTGATAGAATCGCTTGGTCCTTTCTACTTAGGGAATCTTCCACCTTGTTTTCTTTCCCAGGGTGGTAATGTATTGAATAGTCATAATCCTTGATGAGATCTATCCATCTTCTCTGGCTCATATTAATCTCTTTCTGTGTGAATATATATTTAAGACTCTTGTGGTCAGTATATATCTCACATTTCTCCCCATAGAGATAATGCCTCCAGATTTTCAATGCAAAGATCATCGCTCCCAACTCCAGATCATGCGTTGGATAGTTTCGCTCATGGATTTTCGACATCCTTGAGGCATAGGATATCACTTTATCTTTTTCCATCATCACACAGCCTAATCCCTTCTTCAAAGCATCACTGAATACCACTAAAATTTCCCCACTTGTGGGTAATGTGAGCACGGGAGCAGCGATAAGCCTCCTTTTCAACTCCTTGATGCTTTCTTCGCATTCATCACTCCAAGAATAATTTACTCCCTTTTGAGTTATCTTGGTAAGAGGGTTGTACAATCGTGAGAAATTTCTCACAAATCGTCGATAATATCCAGCTAACCCCAAGAAGATATGGATATCCGTTACCGATGTTGGCCTCGGCCATCCCTCATTTGCATCTGTTTTGGAGGGATCCACAGATATCCCATTGCTTGTTATGATATGGACCAAGAATGAGACCTCCTTCAACCAGAACTCACACTTGCTGTACTTTTCATAGAGCTTCTCCTTGCGCAAAGTCTCTAGTACATTTTTTTAAATGCTCCTCATGATCCTCATTGGTTTTGGAGTTTATTAGAATATCATCTATAAAGACTAACATAAATTTTTCAAGGTAATCTCTAAAGACTCTATTCATCAAGTCCATGAATATTTCTGGAGCATTGAGGAGTCCGAAAGGCATTACTATGAATTCATAATGCCCATACCTTGTATGAAAAGCAGTCTCGGGGACATCTTCCTTCTTCACCCTTACTTGATAATATCCCAACCGCAAATCCACCTTGGAGAAGTATTGTGATCCATGCAGCTGATCAAACAAGTCATCGATTCTTGGGAGAGGATACATGTTCTTTATCGTGATTTTTTTATGTTCATGATAATCGATGCAAAGCTGCATTGACCCATCCTTCTTCTTGAGAAAGAGGACTGGTGAACCCCCTGGTGAAGCACTTGGGTGTATAAACCCTTTATCCAAATTCACTTGTAGTTGTTTCTTCAGCTCTTCAATCTCTACAACAACCATTCTATATGTAGTCTTGGATATTGGTAGCGCCCTAGGTATAAGTTCAATTGAGAACTCAACATCTCTTCTTGGAGGAAGACTAGGAAGTTCCTCGTGAAACACTTCAGTGAAATCCCTCACAATAGGCATTTCTTCAAGGATGGTTTCTTCCTTAGACTCAATAATCTGAGCCAGATATGCATGCTCATAAGACATTAATATCCATACATGAGATGATGGAGCTAAAAGAGATTCATCTTCCTCCTGACACTTGTAAATAATCGGGGGTCGATTCTCCATATGGAGTGTGATTTCCCTCTCCCGACAATTTATGTTGGCTCTATATAAGAAAATCCAATCCATGCCAAGAATTGCATCAAATTACACTAGAGGGAGTATGACGAGGTTTGATGGGAAATTCAATCCACAGACTATAACAGGGGAGGACTTATATTCGGTGGATGCAATGATTGCCCCATTTTCCGTACTCACCGACATCTTTATATCCATGATTTGTGGTGGTTTTGGGATTGTTCTACTAAACTTTCGAGATATAAAAGAATTCATAGAACCTGAATCAAAAATTACGTTCTATATTCTGGAATGAATAACTAGCATACCTGTCACCACTTCATTTTCAGGGTTCGCTTCGGCAGAAGTGATGGAAAAATCTATTCCTTGCTGCCTTGGAGGTTGTTGGTTCTCTCCGAAAACCCTTGGATTAGGGCACTGATTTGAAAAATGACCCGGTTCTTTGCATTTGTATCATTGAACAATGCGTTGAGGTTCGAACAAAGCGTTCCTCTCCTCTTTCATAGCCGTGGGACTTTTTTTCCGATGGTTAACTGCTAGGTGCCCTTCTCTTCCACATCTAAATCATTTTCTTGTCCCCTTAAGGCAATTTCCATGGTGCTTCTTTCCGCACTTTTGGAATGTGGGGTGCTGGATCTTCTTAGCACCGTTGGATTTATCCATTGGACCACCATCATTGAAGTCCACCTTATTCTTCTTGTCCCCATGGTACCCCTTTGATTCCATGATCTCCATTTTGACCTTGAGGGCACATTGGACAATTTCCTCATAGCTGTCGAAGTAACGGATTGCTAATGCTTTCCGCAAGCTAGGCTTCATCCCACCAAAGAAGCGGTCAACCTTGCATTCGGGGGTAAAGACAAATCTGGAAGCGTATCGTGCAAGCCTTGTAATGTTTTCCTCGTACGCTCCAACAGATTCTTCATCTTTTTGCTTGAGGGAAAGGAAGTCCCTTTCTATCTTAAGCCGGAGGGTGCATGGAAAATATTTATCGAAAAACATCTTCCGGAAATCCTTCCATTCCAACGCCTTGATCTCCTCCTCAAGCTTCGTATTTTTTATCGACGTCCACCATTGATCAGCTTCACCCTCTATACGATAAGCCGCTAGGAGAACCTTCTCTTGTTCAGAACATTGGAGGATGGAGAATATCTTTTCAATGGATTTGATCCATTTTTTAGCGATCGTGGGATCGAATGATCCACTGAAAGTTGGAGGCCTTTGTCTCATGAAGCTCTCGATAGCGACTTGTTCTTTATTAGGAGGGTTGAATGTTCCTCTTGACCCATGTTTCTATTCAAAAATTTAGAGTTATATGAGAGAGAAGCGTGACAAAGTTCGCGATTCCCACTCCCATTGGATTGAGCATCTCATTAGTACAGTCATCACACTGATCTTCACAACGGTTGTTAGCCCGAGTCCTCCCATTACCAGAAATTGGCTGGAATAAAAGGAAAGTTAGGGTTTACACATAAAGGGTAATCCCAAGACAAAAGTTGATGACTTATAAATAAACTTTTATTTCATTAATCAAGAGTCTATAGGCTTCAATCTAGGCTTTTCATGATCTACTTTCTAACATATATTCTTTGGGGCATTTTTATAATTCCCTTAATAAGGGTTCATACTAAGCTTGTGAATTTAACAAAGCGTATCCCCCGGGAGTGTCATACTCAAGAGTGCAGTAAGGCCCGTTGTCGTGCACCAGTTCCCATTCAAGTCCAGATCAAAGCGGCGTTTTCGGGTTTTACCCCTAGGATACATCTGTGCGAGAGCCACCTCTACCTGCTCATATCCAGATAGGGATTTATTTGTTTGATAAACCACTTACTCAGTAATTACCAAAACTTAGGGATGTTTTTATTATACTTAGTCTTGTATCTAAGGCCTTACTAGGTTTTCCTAATCCCAAAAATAACTAAACCTACCCTCTTATACCAACTATGATAACCCTACTTTTATTACAAACTTAAACATGATTTATTACAAAAAACTTCACTTGATACAACAAAGAAGATCGAGAGGTTTAGTGTATTTGGGGCATAGGATCATTACATAAAAACTTAAAACTTGAAATACAACATCATTAGTGAAAACTTCGTTTACATGACCACTACATTCTCTCGTACTTAGCATTGCATGGGATAACCTAAGGACATGCATAAGAAAAGGGTGAGCTATAAAGCCCAACAAGGGAGTACACATGGAATAAAATGAGGATTAAAACACATGTTATACAATAGGCATATCAATAGAGAATAAATGAAACATGAGCATAAAGTCATGATAAAGCATGATAATCATAACATGGAAATGTGGCATCAACACTTAACATGGAATTAGCATGAGCCAAAGCTCATTGCACATAAGGCATGAGTAAATCCTCATTGCACATAAAGCACGAGTAAAACCTCATTTCACATGAATTAGCATGATTCAACACTAATTTCACATGACGTATCATGATACTATACTTTACCCAATTCATTGGAGCACTATAAGGGCACACCCTTCTTAAATATTTCATTTCATTCGTAAGTGTGCCACATAGATCATAAAACATGGATTCCTAAAACATAATCATTTATTCCATGATAAAGGAATGTGGAATTCATACATGAAACATTTTAATCAATAATTAAAGGTTCATAAAGGTGGATACCCTTGATGGAGATATGGGCATGGTATCCACTACACAATGGAATTGGCTTAGAAAATCAGTGCGATTTCGACAGCGTAACGACATGACATAAGAATTCATAAAAAAAATGGTTCACGAGAGAGAAAGGGGTTTCTCATCATATTTAAATGTAATTGACAGTAAGGAGGTCATATATATACATGTCCCAATAATTTTAATGGAATTTAGATTCATGATACAAAATTATTGGTTGAATGTAAAAGAAGAGAGAGAAGTTCCTTTCAGAATTTCAGCTTAGTAACGGGTGTACATGAGAGGCATTTAATGAGAGAGAAATGGGTCTCCCATAATTCAAAAAATAAGAGGGAAGTATGGGGGAGGTGAGAAACCATACCCCAATATTCATAATTGAAATTAAAAGGGCAATATAACTTATATAAAATTGACAAAAATGATAAAGGAAGAAAAAACCCTTACTTGGAAGTTTGCTTCCAAAGGCTAGAGAGAGGATTCTTGGGAGCTTAGGGAACTTGGAAGGATTCTAGAGAGAGTAGGGAATAGGTTGGAAGAACTCCAAGGGCTTTTAGTGAGGAGGAAGTGGGAGTTTAGGTGGGTTTATATAGGAAAGGTGAGGGAATTATTTATTATTTAGGTTTGGGTCCCCTTACATTAAATTAATCCAAACCACAAACCATACCATGGTTTTTGACCATGGTTTTTGGAAAAGGGAAGAGGAAAAAAATATTTTATAAGGCCAAAGTCCGAACTTCTTAAAATATTAGGATTGCTTATGTGGAGGTGAGTCACACTCCCATGGAAATTAATTTAAAAAGGCAAGGTGTTGAATATGTCTTGAGGGGTCCTTTAATGCTTTGAAAAGTAAGTCAAAAAAACCCAAAATCACTTTTTTTTAATGGTAAAACATATATTTTGGTGAACATAGAGATTATGGTATTTTATTACATCACTATTGGATCATTATGATGTCATAAAACACATTATATATTTAAACGATATTTAATTTTTACCCAAAAATCGGTCTGTCTCAGAAAATTATGAAAAATTCACCGTTGGATAATTTCGACGTCATAATTCCAGAAATGATATTTATTTTATCTAAATAATTTTCTAAATATTTTAATTTTTTACTTTTAAAATAAAAACCGAAATTTATCGAAAATTCACGTGTTTTGACAGAAATGGCTTTCAAAACTTAATAAAAAATTTTAATTGCATTCAAAAAATTATAAGATCATTTATATTTAATAAAAAATCATTTAATAATAATAATATTATTTTATTAAAATATTATTTAATTCAAAAATCCCTTCATTTAATAAAATATATTTCTTAATTAAATAATAACTAAAAACACCATTTTTACTTTAAAAAATATTTACAAAGTATCAAAAATGACTAGATATTATATTCATTTTTATATACGGAAAATAATGTACATGAAAATAGTACTACTTATTTGTCACATAATCCCTTTGAACAGCCGCATAAGACCTAAGGGTATGGTGTGTGATGGTGACAGACTCTTGGGGTGGCTCAGATAACATCGCTCAAGTGGTAATTTCAATCAAATTACACTTTTCCCGTAGACGGTCATATACGAGCATGACATGATGAAGCTCTACTTGGGCTTGGTCAAGGGAGAAGCCCAAAGACGCCACCTCTTTTCTAAGATCCAAAAAATGGGCTTCGTATGGGGCAATTCTACTAGATGAGGCCATCGCTTCCTTTTTCTCAGTAAATTGGATTCGTTAAAGTCCTATATTTATACTAATCATGTGATCACTGTTCAATGGATATATTAGCAACAGTCAAAATTCTTAACATAAAACCAAAGAAGATGAAATTTTATATAAACATAAAGAGATATTTAATTAGATCAAGAGGGAATTCCATTAATGAAACTTTGGGTCGTTACAATATTCCCCCCTTAAGAAATTTCGCCCTGAAAATTTTCCTTTTCCCACACTAAAACAAATGTAGGTAACTCAGCTTCATCATATCCTCCGATTCCCAAGTCTCTTCTTCAAACTTGTGGTTTATCCACAACACCTTGACGAGGGGCATTGTCTTATTTTGTATAATATTTTCTCTACGATCTAAGATCTTCACTGGTTTCTCGTCATAAGAAAGATCATCTTCCAATTGTACCACCTTAGAAGAGAGTACATGTGAAGGGTTGGGTATGTACTTCCTTAAGAGGGATACATGAAAGATATCATGTACTTTTCCTATAGTAGTTAGAAGTGATAGTCGATAGGCCACAACCCCGACACGATCAAGAATCTCGAAGGGGATGATGTACCTTGGACTTAACTTCCCTTTCTTTCCAAACCTCATGACCTTCTTCCACGGAGATATGCGTAGAAACACCATGTCTCCAACTTTAAACCCAAGGTCTCGTCAACGATTATCTGCATAACTCTTCGGTCGAATCTGAGCTACCTTTATATGATGTTTAATGGTTTTCACATTCTCCACCATTTCCTCGGCCATTTCTGGTCCAAGAAACTTACGTTCACCGACCTCATCCCAACATGCTGGTGTTCTGCACCTTCTCTCATACAGGGATTCATATGGTTCCATTTGGATGCTCGAGTGGAAACTGTTATTATAAGAGAACTCAAACAGAGGATGATGTTGATCCCATCCTCCTTTAAAGTCCATTGAGCACACTATCAACATATCCTCAGGTGTTTGGATAGTCCAGTCGGAATGGCCATCAGTTTGAGGATGATAGGTCGTACTGAAGTTCAGTTCAGTATTCAAAGAATGTTGAAGTCTCTTCCAAAACGTAGAGGTCAATCTTGGATCTAGGTCAGACACAATATATAGTGGTACTCCATGCAACCTTACCACTTCCCTAATATATATCCGTGCTAGTTGATCCAAAGAGAAGTCCTCCCAAATAGTAATGAATTGTGCAGTATTTGTAAGATGATCCACAACAACTAAGTTTTCATTATTGCCTTTGGATGTCCTTGGAAGTCTGGTGACAAAGTCCATGGTGATGTTCTCCCATTTCCATTTTGGTATGGGAAATGGTTGCATCATCCCCTTAGACTTATGCCTCTCTACCTTCACATGCTGACACACTAGGCACTTTGATGTATATTCAGTGATCTCCTTTTCATATTATCCCACCTAAAGTTTTATTGGAGATCTCGATACATCTTTGTGCTCCCTGGGTGAATAGAGAAATTTGAACTATGTGCATCATCCAAAAGATCCTTCATCAGCTCCAGACTTGATGGAACACATAGTCTTTTCCCAAACCGCACAATTCCTTCTTCATTAACATTAAACTCTGAGAATTTACATTTTTTGATTTCTTCCACTTTTTCTTGAATTCCCACATCATCCTTTTGAGAATCCTTTAACCATTCCGAAAGAGACGGTTGAGAACTCATTTTTGAAAGGATTGATGATGTTCCTTTGTTTATGATTCTCATGTCTATCTTCATTGATAGAATCTGTGGGTCCTTTCTACATAGGGCATCTGCCACCTTGTTTTCATTCCCTGGGTGGTAATGTATTGAATAGTCATAATCCTTGATGAGCTCTATCCATCTTCTCTGGCGCATATTAAGATTTTTCTGTATGAATATATATTTAAGACTCTTGTGGTCAGTATATATCTCACATTTCTCCCCATAGAGATAATGCCGCCAGATTTTCAAGGCAAAGATCACCGCTGCCAACTCCAGATCATGCGTTGGATAGTTTCTCTAATGTATTTTCAACTTCCTTGAGGCATAGGATATCACTTTATCATTTTTCATCATCACACAGCCTAATCCCTTCTTCAAAGCATCACTGAATAACACTAAAATTTCCCCACTTTTGGGTAAAGTGAGCACGGGAGCAGTGATAATCCTCCTTTTCAACTCCTTGAAACTTTCTTCGCATTCATCACTCCAAGAAAAATTTACTCCCTTTCGAGTTATCTTGGTAAGAGGGTTGTACAATCGTGAGAAATTTCTCACAAATCGTCGATAATATCCAGCTAACCCCAAGAAGCTACTGATATCCGTTACCGATGTTGGCCTCAACCATCCCTCAATTGCATCTATTTTAGAGGGGTCCACAGATATCCCATTTCTTGTGATGATATGGACCAAGAATGATACCTCCTTCAACCAGAACTCACACTTCCTATACTTTTCATAGAGCTTCTCCTTGCGCAAAGTCTCTAGTACAGTTTTTAAATGCTCCTCATGAACCTAACTGGTTTTGGAGTTTATTAGAATATCATCTATAAAGACTACCATAAATTTTTCAATGTAATCTCTAAAGACTCTATTCATTAAGTCGATGAATGTTTATGGAGCATTGGTGAGTCTGAAAGGCATTACTATGAATTCATAGTGCCTGTACCTTGTACGAAAAGCAGTCTTGGGGACATCTTCCTTCTTCACCCTTACTTGAAAATATCCCGACCGCAAATCCACCTTGGAGAAGTATTGTGCTCCACGCGGCTGATCAAACAAGTTATCGATTCTTGGGAGAGGATACATGTTCTTTATTGTGATTTTGTTAAGTTCACGATAATCGATGCAAAGCCGCATTGACCTATCCTTCTTCTTGACAGAGAGGACTGGTGCACCCCATGGTGAAGCACTTGGGTGTATAAACCCTTTATCTAGATTCTCCTGTAGTTGTTTCTTCAGCTCTTCAAGATCTACAACAACCATTCTATATGGAGTCTTGGATATTGGTAGCGCCCTAGGTATAAGTTCAGTTGAGAACTCAACATCTCTTCTTGGAGGAAAACCAGGCAGCTCCTTGGGAAACACTTCAGCAAAATCCCTCAAAATATGCATTTCTCCAAGGATGGTTTTTTCCTTAGACTCAATAATCTGAGCCAGATATGCCTTCTCATAAGGCATTAATATCTATACATGAGATGATGGAGCAAAATGAGATTCATCTTCCTCCTGACACTTGTAAAGAATCGGGGGTCGATTCTCCATATGGAGTGTGATTTCCCTCTCCCGACAATTTCTGTTGGCTCTATATAAGGAAAGCCAATCCATGCCAAGAATTGCATCAAATTCTACCAGAGGGAGTATGACGATGTTATCCGGTAAAGTCAATCCACAGACTATAACAAGGGAGGACTTATATTCATGGGATGCAATGATTTCCCCATTTTCCGTACTCACTGACATCTTTATTTCCACGATTTGTGGTGGTTCTGGGATTGTTCTACTAAACCTTCGAGATATAAAAGAATGAATAGAACCTGAATCAAAAATTATGTTCACTATTAATGAATGAATAACTAGCATACCTATCACAACTTCGTTTTCGAGGTTCACTTCATCAGAAGTGATGGAAAAAGCTCTTCCTTCCTGCCTTGGAGGTTGTTGGTTTTCTCTGAAAACCCTTGGATTAGGGAACTGATTTACAAAATGACCTAGTTCTTTGAATTTTTATCATCGAAAAATGCGTTGAGGTTTGAACAGAGCATTCCTCTCCTCTTTCATAGCTATGGGTCTTTCTTGCCGATAGTTAACAGCTAGGTGCCCTTCTCTTCCACACCTGAAGCATTTTCTCTTCCCCTTAAGGCAATTTCCAGGGAGCTTCTTTCCGCACATTTGGAAAGTGGGGTGCTGGATCTTCGTAGCACCGTTGGATTTATCCATTGGACCACCAAAATTGAAGTCCACCTTACACTGCTTGTCCCCATGATACCCTTGTGATTCCCCGATCTCCATTTCGACCTTGAGGGCACATCAGACAATTTCCTCATAGCTGTCGAAGTCACGGATCGCTAATGCTTTCCGCAAGCTAGGCTTCAGCCCACCAAAGAAGCGGTCAAACTTGCATTTGGGGGTAACGACAATGTCAGAAGCGTATCATGCAATCTTTGTAATGTTTGCCTCGTACGCTCCAACAGATTCTTCATCTTTTTGCTTGAGGGAAATGAAGTCCCTTTCTATCTTAAGCCGGAGGGTGCACAGAAAATATTTATCGAAAAACATATTCCGAAAGTCCTTCCATTCCAACACCTCGATCTCTTCCTCAGGCTTTGTATTTTTTATCAAGGTCCACCATTGATCAGCTTCACCCTCCATATGATAAGCTGCCCGGAGAACCTTCTCTTGTTCAGAACATTAGAGGATGGAGAATATCATTTCAATGGATTTGATCCATTGTTCAGCGATCATGGGATCAGATGATCCACTGAAAGTATGAGGCCTTTGTCTCATGAAGCTCTCGATAGCGACTTGTTCTTTCTTAGGGGGGGTTGAATGTTCCTCTTGACCCGTGTTTCTATTCAAAACTTTAGATTTAGCTGAGAGAGAAGCGTGAAAAAGTTCGCTATTCCCACTCCCATTGGATTGGACATCTCATTAGTATAGTTATCACACTGATCTTCACAATGGTTGTTAGCCCAAGTCCTCCAATTACCGGCCATTGGCTGGAATAAAAGGAATGTTAGGGGAAACACATAAAGGGTAATCCAAAGACAAAATTTGATGACTTATAAATAAATTTTTATTTCATTAATCAAGAGTCTATAGGATTCAATCTAGTCTTTTCATGATCTACTTTCTAACATATATTCTTTAGGGAATTTTTTTAATTCCCTTAATATGGTTTCATACTAAGCTTGTGAATTTTCCAAAGCATATCCCCCAGGAGTGTCGTATCCAAGAGTGCAACTAGGCCCATTGTCGTGCACCAGTTCCCGTCCGAGTCAAGCTCAAAGTGGTGTTTTCGGGTTTTACCCGTCAGATACATCTGTGCCAGAGCCGCCTCTACCTGCTCGTATCCAGACATGGATGTATTTGTTTTATAAACCACTTACTCAGTACTTACCAAAACCTAGGGATGTTTTTATTATACTTAGTCTTGTATCTAAGGCCTTACTAGGTTTTCTTAATCCCATAAATAACTAAACCTACCCTCTGATACCAACTATGACAACCCTGCTTTTATTACAAACTTAAACATGATTTATTACATAAAACATCACTTGATACAACAAAGAAGATCGAGAGGTTTTGTGTCTTTGGGGATTAGGAACATTACATAAAAACTTAAATTATGAAATACAACATCTTTATTGAAAACTTCCTTTACATGACCACTACATTCCCTCGTACTTAGCATTGCATGGGATAACCTGAGGACATGCATAAGAAAAGGGTGAGCTATAAAGACCAACAAGGGAGTACACATGGAATAACATGAGGAGTCCAACACATGTTATACAATAAGCATATCAATAGAGAATAAAAGAAACATGAGCATAAAGGCATGATAAAGCATGATAATCATAACATGGAAATGTGGCAATAACACTTAACATGGAATTAGCATGACCCAAGGCTCATTGCACATAGAGCATGAGTAAATCCTCATTGCACATAAA
The DNA here is from genome assembly GCA_963277665.1 of Viscum album. Taxonomy (NCBI): domain Eukaryota; kingdom Viridiplantae; phylum Streptophyta; class Magnoliopsida; order Santalales; family Viscaceae; genus Viscum; species Viscum album. The sequence continues at coordinate 1,298,071,166 of OY728136.1, forward strand.
GCACGAGTAAACCCTCATTGTACTTGAATTAGCATGAGTCAAAACTCATTGCACATGACCTATCATGATACTATACTTTACCCAATGCATTGGAGCACTAGAAGGGCACACCCTTCTTAAATATTTCATTTCATTCATAAGTGTGCCACATGGATTATAAAACATGGATTCATAAAACATATTCATTTATTCCACGATAAAGGAATGTGGAATTCATACATGAAACATTGAAATAAATAAGTAAAGGTTCATAAAGGTGGATACCCTTGATGGAGATATGGGCATGGTATCCACTACACAATGGCATTGGCTTAGAAAATCGGTACGATTTTGGCAGCGTAACGACGTGACATAAGAATTCATAAAAAATGGTTGATTAGAGAGAAAGGGGTTCCTCATCATATTTAAATGTAATGGACAGTAAGGAGGTCATATATATACATGTCCCAACAATTTTAATGGAATTTAGATTCATGATACAAAATTATTTCTTGAATGCAAAAGAAGAGAAAGAAGTTCCTTTCTGAATTTCGGCATAGTAACAGGTGTACATGGGAGGCATTTATTGAGAGATAAAGGGGACTCCCATCATTAAAACAATAATAGGGAAGTATGGGGGAGGTGTGAAACCATACTCCAACATTCATAATTTAAATTAAAAGGGCAATGCAACTTAATGAAAATTGACAAGAATGAAGGAAGAAAAAACCCTTACTTCGAAGTGTGCTTCCAAAGGCTAGAGAGAGGCTTGTGAGAGGCTTCTTGGGAGCTTGGGGAACTTTGGAAAGATTATAGAGATAGTAGGGCATAGTTTGGACGAACTACAAGGGATTTGAGTGAGGAAGAAGTGGGAGCTTTTGTGGGTTTATATAGGAATGGTGATGGAATTCTTTATTATTTAGGTTTGGGTCACCTTACATTAAATTAATCCAAACCACAAACCATCCCATGGTTTTTGCCCATGGTTTTTGGAAAAGGGAAGAGGAAATTTTTTTTATAAGGCCAAATTCCAAACTTCTTAAAATATTAGGGTTTATTATGTGGAGGTGAGTCACATTCCCATGGAAATTAATTTAAAAAGGTAAGGTGTTGAATATGTCTTGAGGGGTCCATTAATGCTTTGAAAAGTAAGTCAAAAAAACCCAAAATCACATTATTTTAATGGTAAAACATATATTTTCCGAACATAAAGATTGTAGTATTTTATTACATCACTATTGGTTCATTAAGATGTCATAAAACACATTATATATTTAAAAAATATTTATTTTTTACCCAAAAATTTCACTGTCTCAAAAAATTATGAAAAATTCACCATTGGATAATTTCGACGTCCTGATTACAAAAAATGACATTTATTTTATCTAAATAATTTTCTAAATATTTTAATTTTCACTTTTAAAATAAAAACCGACATTTATCGAAAATTCACGGGATTTGACAGAAATGGATTTCAATCCTTAATAAAAAAAATTTAATTGCATTCATAAAATTATAAGATCATTTATATTTAATAATAATTAATTTAATAATACTAATATTATTTTATTAAAATATTATTTAATTCAAAAATCCTTTATTTTAATAAAATATATTTCTTAATTAAATAATAACTAAAAACACCATTTGTACTTTAAAAACTATTTACAATGTATCAAAAATGACAAGAAATTATATTCGTTTTTATATATAGAAAATAATGTACATGAACAGAGTACTACTTATTTTTTACATAACCCCATAAAACTGCCGCATAAGACCTAAGGGTAAGGTGTGCGATGGTGACAGAATCTTGGGGTGGCTCGGATAACATCGCTCGGGTGGTAATTTCAATCAACTTCCACTTTTTTCATAGACGGTCATGTTCGAGCTTGACATGATGAAGCTCAGCTTGGGCTTGGTCAAGGGCGATGCCCAAAGATGCCACCTCTTTTTCGAGCTCCGATAAATGGGCATCGTATGGGGCAATTCCACTGGATGAGGCCATCGCTTCCTTTGTCTGAGTAAATTGGATTTATTAATGTCCTATATTTATACTAATCATGTGATCATTGTTCTACGACTATATTTGCAACGGTCAAAATTCATAACATAAAACCAAAGAAGTTGAAATTTTATATAAACATAAAAAGACATTTAATTATATCAAGAGGGATTTCCATTAATGAAACATTGGGTCGTTACAATCCATTTAAATTGTATGGGAAAAACTAATCACATCGCTTCGAGATATAGTAGTCTACTATACACCTGAGTGACGTTATTATATTCCCACATAATTGAAGGTAAGAAGGTATATGTGATATGAAATTTCCATAAGTATAAAAATACAATATATATAATATATAAAAATTACATACATCATTATAACGAGCTGTAAGAGGTGGTTATGGAAAAGAAATTACATCGGTTCGTATGGCAGTAGTCTGTCGTACACACGATCAGTGGTTTCGTTTCAAATTTGATAGAAGAGGATATGTGTATAGTTTATTCCATCATAATAATAATAACTCATTATTTTTTAGAGAATGTTTTTATATTGGAAATATTATTTCAGTCATGAATGTCGAAATAGATTAATTAAAAAAGAATGGGGATATTTAAGACAATTACCTTCACCTAGAACAACCTCCTTGGTATTTCTTTTTTACATACACTAGGATCAGTATATTGGGAAGAAAAAAAAAGACATATAACATGTATAAGTATTTTTTATAGATATATTTTTATGGTTTGGTCAAGATATAGGGATTGAGGTGTGTAAAGGAGTGAGTGAATAAGGTTCCAATTTATAATTGAGGAGTGACATTTTTGTAAATACCAAAAACAATTCAATAATAAAAAGACCCACTCACCTCATGTGAGATAATAATTGATAAATAATGAATAATATGATTTATATTGACCACCAAAAATTAAAAAAACTTTTTTAGCCATGTTATTTCTTAATCATTAATTTTACTTAATCTTACCATTTTAGTAATTTCTATAGTAACTTGTATATTTTTATTTTCCATGTTCATTTATCCATTATGAGTAAAATTAAATTTATAATTATTTTATAATGTGGAAGTAATGATTATAAATATTAAATAAAATTTATTAAATAAAAGTCATTTGTGTGTGTAAAAATATTTCTATCACAAGCGCATGTACAAAAAAAACCCTATTTTAACCTAAATGCCAATAAATAATATTTATTCTATTTATTAATCAGTATAATCATAACATAATTTGGAATTATTATATAATATAAATTATTTTTATTCAAAATATTTATTAAATTTAATCAAATTAAAATCACTAAATTTAAAGAATATTATTTATGATTCATTCTACAAAAATGATGAAAAAGTGGTTTTCCAAAGTGAACATTTTCCAATTTCCATATCTAGATTCAACATGAATATTTTCCAATTACCTAAATTTTATTATTTAATATATAATTGAACCAATTTTACGTTGATAACCATATTAAATATAATTTATCTTGGAAATTATTTAAATTAAAAGGAATTTATTTAATAAAAAATGATATTTTTTACTATTCATTAAAAATTAATATTTACTAGAAATTATAAAAAATTGACCCTAATAAAATATAAAAATGTGGATGGAAAAAATGAAGTCAATTTTTTTGAAATTAAATTACAATTTGTTTTAAAAATTAATTTTAAATGTTTTCACAAAAAAATATTTTTTTTTGAGAAAATTGTATTTTTGAAACATATAAATTCCTTATTAAAAAATTCATTACTTTTTATCAATATATATTAATTATATAAAACCATTATAATTTTTTTTTAAATTTTATTATTCTAATTCATATGATCAATTGTAACAACCAATATTTAATGATAATGTTTAAATAATAATTTTAATAGTATATCGTGGTTCGTTAAAGCTCATTATTGTGTGTAATGAAATATATTGTAAAAATTAAAATATTTGAAAAATATATATTTAAAAGAAATTGTGGTGTTACATTATACCCCACATAAAATGAATTTTTTCCATTTAATTCTTCACTATGATACCAACAATTAAGGATCATTCTACATCATTATATCCTTAGGATCCCACATAGCTACTTCAAATTTTATATTTTACCACAAAACATTGACCTTGAGAGTAGTCATGTATCATAACTATTTCTCATTATGATGCATAATCTCCATCATTTGTTCCTTGTTAGAATTATCGTTATCTAGTGGTATTTCATCTATATTTAGAACTTTTGAAATATCATTTAAGTGCTTCCTCAAGAGTGATATAAGGAACTTATTAAAGAATGAAGAGATATTCAATGGATGCACTAATAGATAAGATTCCATTATGAAACAATTAGTAATTTAAAAGGGGTTAATATACCAAGGGGTTGGTTTTTCCATTTTTATGAATCACATTACATTCTTCCCTGGAGAAATTTATAGAAACACCTTCTCACCAACTTCAAATCTAGGATCACACAGGTTATTTTCAACATATCTTTTTTACCAACAATGTGCTTCGTATATGTTTTTCTTAATGTATATAACCTTTTATTCCATTTTATATAATATCTTAAGTCCCAATATCATTATTTATCCAACTCCAACCTAGTACATTAGATTGATAAACTTTTTTTCCACATAGTTCATCATAAGGATCGATCTAAATGCTAAATTGAAATATTTTTTGTATTAAAACTCAAATGTATTAAGGTGTTGATCCCAATCACCTAGGAAATCCAATGAATGATATTATAGAATACCCTCATGGGCTTGAATATTTCTATATGACTAACCATCTATCAGTGGATAATGTGTAAAACTAAATCATAGATTTGTATCCAAATTCTACTAAACACTTCACCAAAATATATAGGTACAATCAGATATAGTAGAATTTTTTACTCTACGAAACCTTACCACTTCTTTAATGTATATTATATAATGATGATCCAAATATAAATATTCTCTAATAGTAATTATGTGTGTTTAATTTTTAATGAGATCAACTAAAACCCAAGCATCATTACGACCTTTAAATTTTTTGGGGAGTTTCAAAAGAAAATGAAAGGTAATTTTTCCCATTTTTATTAAGGTATGAATAATGGTTATAGTATCCCATTATAATTTTGTATCTCAACCTTTAAAATATAATATACTATGAATCAAGATATATACATTGAAATATATATCTTCATGTTGTACAACCATAAATACACATTCCTGTAGTCTAGGGGTAGGATTTATGACTTTGTCTCCCTCCAATTGTGGGTTTAAGTCACATGACCTTTCTATATGCAATAGGTTGTTTCTCAACCATGGGATATAATTCTGCCACAACTATATTAAAAAAATTCCTAAAAATTTACAAAACATTCAATGACCCATAATTACCTCAACATAAAATGTAATTTATACACTAAATCTTACTAATACCTTTAATCATATGTTCATAAAAATTAATAACAATTATCCTCAAATAACATATTCACTAAAACATATACCAAACCAAAGGATTTCATTGACATAAATGTCTCTCCAAATATACTTAATCTTGATAAACTATCATCACATTAAATCTCAAAAGGGGTGTCAATGAAATTGAACATATGATCAACCATAAACTCCTAAACCCATAACAATATCCATAACTCTTACCTTAATATTACATGGAGACATATCGGAACCCAAATAGAAATTAATTTTTTTTCCTTAAATAAAATCTTATCCTATACATAGAAATTTCCATTGATATCTTTGGTTCATGATCTCTTTTTTTTAATCTAGAATCAATTTATTTGGAGATAATAAATTATTAGAATCGAAAAAAAATTAACTAAAGGATGAGCATAAATATTTTCATAGGGACCATTCATAAAAACTCTAACTTGAAATTCCCAACTCCAGAGTGGCGTATATGTGTTCCATAATTACCATGATTCACTTTAGTTGTTGTGATTTCATGAGAATTTCCTTTTTCCCTTTGCCTTCAGTGGTTTTTTAGGATTATTATCTGATCTAAATCTTATATTAGGGAATTTAGTTGCATAATTCCCAAAAACCATTTAGTTGATGCACTAGAATGTGGGTGGGGTATTCAAGGGTGATTTCCCTTTACTATTATCATTATATAACTTATTACTATCACTTGATCAATCTATTCCTAATGACTTTCTCTTTATCACAAAAAACTTCAACCAACACCCTTAAGAAAATTATATCCATGAATCCTTCCACACATCGACCATGATGTAAAAATCATCATCATCTCTCAGTGGTTTTTAGAGAGCCCATTGAATTCAATATTTCATTTCTTATTATGACTATTAGATTGATGGGTAACTATAGTCAACACTTCCACCTAGATAGCACATCAAACGATTTATTCATAGATAATGATATTCCTTATGGCCAACTCCCTTCAGATAAATGGTTTTAAGAAAATGATGAACCAATCAATTTAACTTTTAGGGTGGATTATATTACGAGAAGTATACCTCACAGGTCCTATAATTTTAACCTTATATGTACCAACATATTAATCATCCTTATTATCTAACTCAAGGTTTTATTTATCTATTTTCATGAAATGAATACAAGGAGGTTATTATTTTTTTAAATAAGATCTTAAATTCCTCCCATTAAATATATTCCACATCATCTTATTGACTAGTATTTTTTATAAGTGCATCACATTGATCTACTTCACCTTCAAGACAATAAAGCGCCAAAACTTATTTTTCATGTTCCGAATAGTGGAGAATAGGAAATATCTTCTCAATGGTACTATTCCATTTCTTAGTAACTATTGGAATATTAAAACCACTAAAAGAATATAAAATATTCCCTAGGAAGTAATTGGAAAAACACTATTCTCTCCGATGCTAATTTAGAAGTTCCATATGATTAAAAACTTGTGAAATTTGTGTGATCTTAGAAAAACTATTTTTAATTCTAGTTCCCAAAATGTTTGGTTTCCTTGGAGGAAAATTATTTCATTATTCATAACACTCAGACTTAACATGGTTCCTTTGGGTTCTCTCCATTGAATTAAAACTTTAAGACCCCATTATTTTATAGTAAGTTATTTTCGTTAATGTAATTCAATAGATTGTGCTACACGCAACAACGAGTTCGGGTGGACCACGACATACCAAGCTAGCTGTTCAAAAAATGGTAATGAATATTATAATCTTATTTTTGAATTTTATATACAGCATATAATTTTATCATCCAAATTATGTGTTTCTTGGACATAATATAAGAACAAATTCAATTTCTCTGATAAAAGAACTATTTTTCAATGAATGCAATTTTATCGCCTTTTAAGGGAGAATCCTTTTTTAAATCCACTATTTGACACTTTTATATATTATATTTGACAAAATAATCTTCTTTTTTATATTCGGGACATAAAAATTTATATTGGATAAATTTTCGGTCCTTTTCTGATAACATTCATATTTTGATGAATAATTAAAAATACTAAATTTAAATAGAAAATGACTTTTTTAATCAAAACAATTTATAGTGTTAAATTATAAATTTGAATGGTTTTGAAGTATAATTAGATTATATATTTTTCATTTAATCCTATTTGAGTTATAGGAAGTAATTTTACATTTAAACTGGACATAAACACATATCGATCTTTTGATTGTTTTTACTTCTCAAAAACCCTCTTTCTTGTTTTGACAACAGGAATATTTTTTAAATTAATTATTATGACTTATATGTTTCTAATTTTTTAAAATAGAATTAACTTTTGAATTATGAATTTCAAAATTATATTTGGGTGAATTTTTTGGTATTTTTCAAAAAATATTCAATTTTTTATTAATAGTGGTAACACTTTGTTATAATTTAAAAACAACTTTTTATTTACATAATTATTTTTAATTTAAATTTATTTTAAATCAATAATATATTCATAATACTTATATTAGTTCAATTTAATTCATTGAAGTCATTTTGTTATAATATTATATATATAAAATTTTATCGAATTTTTACTTTCTTTTGCACACTTTCTAGGCACATTTATAAATCTGCATAATATATAATTTCACTGCTTCTATAAATTTAATTTCATAAATCATAGAAACATGGTCGACATTAGTATATATAATGTGGTTCAATAAGATTAAAATAAGTTTTGGTGAATAGTAACTTTTGAATTTTATTTACCATGGCTAATAGTAAATAGGGTAATTAAAGATAAAAATGATATTATAATTACCCATACACAAGTCCTATTTCTATTGGATAAGTGAATTTCAACAAAAATAAAACTTATAAATAAAATATTATCCTTTTGATCAACTTTTATTATATTATGACTTTTATTATTATTTTATTTAAAGAAGAGTTAAAAGTGGAAATTTCAAAGTTTATTGACTAATCCATTTTTAATATAGTGTTATACACAAGATAAATTTGAATATAAATATTAATTATAAAGATAAACATATTTAATAAAACATAGTATTTTATTTATAACTTTTAGACCTTAAATAATTGAATTTATTTATGACACAATGATGATGCAGTAATTACCTTATTTACGAATGATTAAAATAATTGATATTATAAATATCAAAATAAATTTAAATTGAATATTTTGATGAATAAAACGAATTTTATAGGTTAATATGAAATTTAAGGGTATATTTAATGTATTTTGTTCTATATAATCATGTTTTGTTGACTTTCACAGAAACCAAATAATAAATAGTGTCAAAAATGACATAAATGAGTATTTAAAACTAATAATATATTATTAAACGATATAATATTTAAAAAAAATATAAGGTTAGACCAAGGTACTTATATAATAATATAAATTTCATTAAAGAACCACTTTTAGTTATCTTTTCATTTTATAATAAGTTTATTAACCATATAATATAAAAATACAAAAAGACATGATAACTGTTAAACTATTTAACTATGAATTAAGTCTAAAATATAAGGTTGATATGGTGACCAAAACTTGTCTAAAACCTATAGGTTGGGAGTACTTTGAACCATCCCCACCTTATCCATGTAATAAATATATTTGGATTCATTATAATCTGAAAATGTTATTATAATAAAATAATATTTCATGTTTTTCCTAAAGTATCCCTCACCTATGTTATAAAAGAGTATTTATCCTTTTCTCAATATCACACCTCCAAAGACATTTAGATCAGCCAAAACCTACTCACATATCCTCCTAAATACCATAAATTCAACCTAAATTCCTTAATTGGATCATAAATCCAATATAATGATCTTTTTTTATCAAATCAAAAGGAATCACCTGAAGAAGAGGTAATAATTTCATCACATCTTTCGAGGTTCTTTTCTTCTTCCACTTCTTATTTCATTGTTGTTTCCTCGCCAAAATAATAACTCAATTACTTTATAAATATTGTGATGTTATTATAAATATGGTACAACCATAATAATTATTATTTCTATCTTATAAATATAAAATTCACCATACGTGCGTACATACATCTTACCATCTCCATGTCATGGTGTAATTTGTCATTCAACACCTCTTTATTTTTATGAGTATAATAATGAGTATAACTGATGTAAAAAATAAATATAACATGTTAATGATTATGTATATATAATATACCAACCAATTACATGTTATTTCACCACTAATTGAATGATATTGTCGCTCGTGCATACATACGGCTTACCGTCTCCACAACGCGATGAGATTTCCTTCCCCATTGTAAGAATTCAAGAATAATTTTAATTTTATGATTAAAAATAATGTCTTACGAACATAATAATATTATGGATGTGAATAAAATAAATCCTATCAATTACAGACAATAATTACATAACAAAACATATAATGGAAAATGAATCAGATAACACCCAAAACAATGATACTATTAAAATATCATTAACATAGTAATATTGTATGATCATATATGATATCATATTTATGTATGTGGTTATTGTATAATTTAATTACAATTATTTAACCATTATACAGGATTTTAACCTACCCTCTACTAAGAAAAAGTACAAGGTAATGTGTTTTCATCTTACTTTTTATTTATGTGATATTCTTGTTATATTTTCCACTATTTCCTTTTGTGTGGTGTATGTACAGCCCATGATTGTATTATTTGTGTAATAAAATATAATTTATGGTTATATAAATCATTATTGTATGATACTTATTTCATGGGGTGTATATTTCATAAGTTACCAAAGCAGTAAGGGAATTTCTAATTTCAATTTCCACTCATAGGGTTTTACACAAACTTCATTGATTTTTTTATGCCCTGATTATGTGTGAAATCAATATTTATTTGTTTATGTTGAAATATAAACTCCCTTTTTGTGGATATATTTTTTATAAAATTAATCACTCCATTGTTATATTCTCAATTAATTGATATGGACCTGAGAAGAGTAATTGTATCTCAATTTCCATTCATTGAGTTAAACATCCAAGTCATTGGTTTTGTTTTTAAAATAATATGTGTGAATGTACTCAGATTGATTTACACTAAATATCCAATCATATTGTGTGTATTTATATTTTTCACACATAATAATGTCATTGATTTATCCTTAATCTAAGGATACAGTATTTATAAAAGATTTTGTCTCAGTTTACCTTCCATTGAGACTTCTTTGTTGTGATGCACCAATTCACTTTTATATAGTGTATATACTATACATTGACATATTATATCCTGAATAAATTTATTCTAATGATATAACAATAGTTTTATTACCTCAATTATTTTTATTCAATAGTATTTTATTTTCTTAGTAACTCTAACTAAAATATCATTTTAAATGTTTTAATGATTTATTCATATGAATATTTGTCATTAATTTCGATATTTTAAAATGGTTTAAATTGTTTATTTATTTGGACATGAATTTTTTAAAATTAAAATTATTATAATAAGATTCAAAGTGTTATGGGACACATTGATTCAAAAATATCTTTTAAACGGATTCTTGATAAATAGTGAGATTTTTAATTGTTTCCAAAAAAGGGGATATTTCTCTCAAGTTGTTTTACTGAATATTTTCATCTACTTCAACATCCTTCATTATTCTTGATTGAGGATGATTATTTATAATAAAATATTTCATATTATATTTAATGAGTTATTCATGAATGTGGGTGTTCTATTTTTATAACATTCATTGTTTTTGGACATTTCATATAATAGTTTTAATATGAATGTTTAGATTTTTTTTCACCATATTCATATGAGGAATGCATTGGACATAGTAAGTGAAGGGAGGGGCCCTCCATATCCCCTCAATGCATTAGTAGCTCTAATGAGACAAACTAGTGTCTTGGTATAAGGCATTGAAAATATCATTATTTGTTGTTAGGGAACGGGGTCTTGACTATGTGGTTATGATGTCCAACATTATGCATTCCGTAATTACAAAATTAGATATTGATATTACATGTGATTATTAGACAAGTAGAATGTCAACATAAATAAGTAAATGGAATTATTAGATTTATATTTTCCATATTATTCTTAAGTTTCTGTTTATAAGGATTGTGTTTTATTCTTATACATTTCCTTAAATGTTTATTCATATTTATGATAGTTTCTGCTATATTGTTATTCCTACTGTGCATCTGAGATCACCTTATTTTTATGATTTATTTTTCCCAGGATGTGAAGATGTATGTTATGATTAACTTGCAGGGATAAGAAAAAGGATATGATTGTGTTAAAAGGGGAAATAATGTTGTTTTTATATATTTTAATGATGTAATGTAAAACTTATGTATGTATCTAGTAATTCCACGACTACTAAAATAATCGGTCTTTCGAGACATGATCTATTGTGATAATGCCAGTGTTATATAATAATTCACCAACTCTGGGTAACTAGGGTCGAGACATTATAGTCAGTATTAGAGGTTTTTTAGTACAAACCTTGGAAGCTAGATTTAGAAAAACTCTTATTAGAAAACACTACCATAAAATAGACATTGAGGATTAGTATAGAAGAACATCCAAAAATTTTGGTAATGTAAATATTATGTGGGTTTTCCATGAAAGACATCCCAATCTAGATACGAGTAGGTATATGATGCTTTGGAATAGATGTACTTATGGGTAAATACCAAAAACATGGCATTGAGATAGAGTCGAACGGGAACGGGTACATTACAATAATCCATGTTGCACTCTGGGTTATGAAACTCTTAGGGGATAAGCTTAGGATAATTCACATTTTCATTATAAACTGATTTGAAGGATTTTAATATAAGATGAGAATAAATAACCTTGGTAAATCCAAATGTGATTTAAATAGAAAATAGGGTTTCATGATACATTCTAAATGATTTTATGACTATTATTACTCACAATAAGCTTTCCAGTTTTAGTCAATGGATAGATTCCAAGGATGTCATAATAACATTGAACATGACGTACAATGTGGGAATGATGGTGCAAATGAGAAACTAAATAGAATATCGTTAGGCGTAAAAGATATCATGTTCATTCCGAAAAAGGTTTTTAAAAATATGATCAATAATGTAGACATTAACTAACTCTTATAATAAACAAAGAAGGGAAAGGACAAGAATGATAAGAAATCTAGTAGTGGAGACCATAGAGAAAAGAAAGATAAAATTCCATCATGCATGAAATGTGGAAGGAGACACCTAGGAAAGTGTCTCACTGTAACAAATAAATAATTAATGTGTGTGAAATAAGGACATGAAGTAAATAATTGTCAAGGAAAAATGAAGAGTATTATGGAAGTAAATAAAAATGATCATAAGAATCCATTTATAGTCATTTTACTTAAATGTAGGGGACCAAGGCATTACCTGAGTTAATTCCTAATTCTATTGGATAACCACTTGGTCAAGGAAGAACCTATGTGGAAATAAATGGATGAAAAAATGTTTAAAAGTATTAATTCTCTTTAGTGACAAGATTAAATTGTAAAACTTTTCTCTTGAATGTGGCACCCTGTAGTTTGTTATGTGAAAATGCTATTTGAGAAAGAAATATCTTTTGTTTTGTGGATATAGTTAGAAAGAACAGTTTGGGTTTATATGATCCTTGAATTTGAGGTAATTACATGTTATTAATTTTTGGGATGAAAATGCGAGGTATGAGATTAAATTTTTGGTGAAATTATGTTTTTGTTATTTTGAGGAATTTATCTCATTTTTGGAATTTTATATAATATATTTTTTGAAAAAGAAAAACACACATATGCTCTGACAATCCGCCACATTGGACAATGATTTGGGAATCAAACTCACAAAAAATGTGCGAGTTGGATTTATTTCTTACCAATAGACTATGTGAAGTCCCTAGTTAGTGTGACTAATTATTTTTAGTAAAATGATTCTATCTATCAATGATAATTTTATTTTGGAACTTATGTTTTACCAAATGGATATACATATTATAGGAAAATGATTTGGTGATTAAGTGATAAATTTTATTTTGGATGATGTTCGCTCTGTTGGGAACACTATATTCCAATGAAAAATATAATACTATGGGATTTCTTTTTAGGAGTAACTGTGTATTTTTATTTTGGAATAATTTATGTTTTCTATAGAGATTCAGGTTATTAATGGACATGATTAAACTATTACAGATAATTTGTGATTAGGTTAATTACATTTATGTATGGGACATTAAGATTTGTTGATGTTATTTGGAGATAAAGGCTATGATTTACTATACATGAATATGTGATTAAAATATATTATTTTTGGGTTTCAATCATAGTTTGGATTATATTGAAAGATTTTAAGGACAATTTTTTATTGAATGGTATTTATTGAACTTTGGGTATTGTTTTTTTTAATTTTGGAAATTAAGATTAGTATTTCTTATTACAATGGATTATCCATTTTTGGGATCATCCGATCTTATACTAACCATTTTGGATTTTTTTAATCTCTAAATATAAGGAAAATATATAGTTTAACCATTGGGGATTAAGTGATTCACTATAAGTTGATTATAGCACTTCAGGTGTGACCATGTCATCTTGAATACCGATAGTTTTTAGAAAAGATGATTTAGTGGTAAAAATTTATTAAAGGATGAAAATCTACTTGAAGTGTAAGTATATCTCTTGACGTTCTTAGTCAATCTCAAAAATAATTTTCTAAATATTAAGAAATGGAACTTAAAACAAAAAATAACATTGTACATTTAGTTTTCCTACTGGGAAACTAATGATTGTTTAACCCATCACATGTTTGTTGATTTCTTTTTGTTAAATTTTTCCTGATCATGTTTTCTATCACTCTCCATCATAACCTGCCACTTATTTTATCCTCTATATCAATGTTTTCCTTCATGGAATCCAAGTATGGGTTCTCTCGGGTGACCTTATTATTTATTTTTTTAATTTCTAGTCTTATTGGATCTTTTTTCCAATGTTAGACATTCAATGAAGCTCCCAATCCCAATTTTAGAATTACAAGGAAACAATTTCAAAAATGAGGTATGAATGTAACACCCCAATTTTTCATATTAAGTTTTTTTCTTTAACGTAATTCAATATCTTGCGCTACACGCAAAACTGATTTCGAGCGCACCAAGTCATACCAAAATATCCATTCAAAAAAAGGTTGTGATAAGTATTGATTTTTTTTTTAATTTTATATACTACATATAATTTTAAAATTCATATTAAGTTTTTATTAGACGTAATATAAGAAAAAATTCAATTTTTCAGATAAAAGAAGTATTTTTCAAAAAATGCAATTTTACCGACTTTTAATAGAGAACCCTTTTTAAATCCAATATTTCACACTTTTATATATTAAATTTGACAATATAATCTCTTTATCTAGCCAAGGGACATATAAATTTAGTTTGGATAAAATTTCAATTCTTTTCTTTTAAATTTCATATTTTCATGAATAGTGAAAAATACTAAATTTCAATTGAACACAGTATTTTTAATCAGAATAATTTATAGTGTTAAATTATAAATTTGAATGGTTTTGAAGTATAAATAGATTATATTTTTATCATTTAATCCAATGTTGGTCATTGTAAATAATTTTACACTTAACTTGGACATAAACATACTCATTCTTTTGATAGTTTTTTCTTCTCCAAAACCCACTTTCTGATTTTGACAATAGGAATATTTTTTCAAATTAATTAATAAAACAAATATGTTTTTAATTTCGTAAAATATAAATAATTTTTGAATTTGGAATATCAAAAATAGATTTGGGTGAATTGTTGGTATTTTTCTAAAACTATTCAATTTTTGATGAATCGTGAAAAAACATGCGTTATTATTTAAAGGAGACATTTTATTTATAGAATTATTTTTAATTTTAATTTATTTTAAAGTCAAAATATATATATGATAACTATATTAGTCTGATTTAATTCATTTATGTCATTTTATAATAATATTAGATAAATAAAATTTTATTCATCTTTTTACCGCCTTTTACTCGCCATCTAAGAACATTTGAAAATTTTCATAAAACATAATTTTACCTCTTCTGTGAATTGAATTTCAAAAATATGAGAGACACGGTTGAAATGACTAAGTAATATGTGGTTCAATATGATGAAAATAATTTTTTGTGAATAGTAACTTTTGTTTTTTATTCACCATGGTTACAAGTAAATAGTGTAATTAATGGTAAAAATGATATTATAATTACCGTAACACATGTCCTAATTCTATTGGATAAGTCAATTTTGACTAAAATAAACCTTTTTAATAAGAAATGTTCCTTTTGATCCACTTGGAATAGATTAGGATGTTTATTATTATTTTAATTAATGAAGGGTTAAAAGTGTTAAATTCAAAGTTTAATAAATGACCCATTTTTTTATATAGGGATATACATAAGATAAAATAAACTATAAATTTTAATTACAAAGGTAAAAATATTTTTTTACATAATAGTATTTTATTTATAATTTTTATAAATTAAATAATTAAATTTATTTATGACACACTAATGATGGAGTAATTACCTTATTAATGAATGATTTAAATAATTGCAATTATAAATAGCAAAATAAAGGTAAGATGGTCCTTTTAATTAATTACAAGAATTTTATAGGTTAATATTACATGTTAGAGTTGATTTAATTTATTTTTTTAAGTAATCAAGTTTTCTTGAATTTCACAAAAACCAATTACTTAATAGTTTCAAAAATGACATAAATGAGTATTTTAAACAAATAAAATATTATTAAATGATATAATATTCCTAAAAAAATAAGAATATTCAAAAGGACTTATATAATGATATATATTCCATTAATGAACCACTTGAGGTATCTTGGCGTTTTATAGTATCTTTATTAACCATGTAATATAAAAATACAAGAAGACCCGGTAAAAGTTTAACTATTTAACTGAGAATTAAATCCAAAGGATAAGGTTAATATGGTGACAAAAACTGGTCATAAACCTATTTGTTTTGGGGGTATTTTGACCCGTCCTTTCATTTTACTCAAAATAAATCCATTTGGAGTAGTTATAAACCGAAAATTATTTGATAATAAAACAATATTTCATGATTTTTCCTAAAGTGACCCACACCTCTCTTATAAAAGGGTACATCCCCTTATCTCAAAAATCACACCTCCAAAGACATTTTCTTGCCCAAACCCTGATAAATAATCCTTCCAACTACCCTCAATTGATCCTAGAGGCCTTACAGTGATCAGAAATCCAACCTATGGAGCACTTTTGATCAAATCAAAAGGAAGCACCAGAACAAGAGATAATAATTTTTTCACTTCATTCAAAGTTCTTTTCTTCTTCCACATCCTATTTCATTGTTGTTTCTATAACAAAATTATAACAACAGTAACTTATACATACTGAGATTAAATTATAAATATGGTACAACCATATTCATTATTCTATCTGTCATATGAATGAAAAAGTCACCGTATGTGCGTATGTTCGACTTACCGTCTCCACGTCGTGGTGAAGTTTGTAATAGAACACATCATTATATGGATGGGTATAATAATGAGTATTACTGATTTAAATATTAAATACGACATGTTAATGTTTTGGTATATATAATATTATATCCAATTAAATATGATTTCACCACTAATAAAATGATATTGTCTCTTGTGCATATGTACGGCTTACGGTCTCCACAACGCGATGAGATTTTGGTCCCCATCGTAACCATTCAAGAATAATTTTCATTTGATGATTAAAAATAATCTTTATGAATTTAATATCATTTAGTATTTTAATCAAATAAATCTTATCCATAACAAATATGACTTACGTAACAAAACATATAAAGGAAATGAAATCAGTTAACACCCAAAACAATGATACTACTGAAATATCATTAACAATGTAATATTATAAGGACATATATAATATCATATTTATGTATATGGTTATTTTATAATTTAATAACAATTATATCACCATTATACAGGAGGTTAATCTACACTCTACTATAGAAAAATACAAGGTAATGGGTTTCATCTCACTTTTTATTCTTGTGAGATTCATGCTATATTTTCCTCTATTTCCTTTTGAATGGTGTATGTACCACCAATGATTGTATTATTTGTGTAATATACATTAATTTATGGGGATTTACATCTTCATTGTATGATCATTATTTCATCGGGTGTTTGTTTTGTATGTCACTATATTGGTAAGGGAATTTCTAATTTCAATCTCCACTCATTGGGTTTTACGCAAACTTCATTGATTATTTTACTCCATGATTATTTGTGAAATAAATATTTATTTATAAATGAAGTATTTTAAACTCAATTTTTTTGTATATACTTCTAATACACATAATCACTCGATTGATAAATTCTCAAGTCATTGATATGAACTTTATAAGAATAATCTTAACTCGATTTCTGTTCATCGAGTTAAACATCCATGTCATTGGTATTATTTTTAAAAGAATATGTGTGAATGTCCTGTGATTGATTTACACTAAATATCCATTAATATTGAGTGTATTTTTATTTTTCACTAATTATCATTTCATTTAATTATCTTTAATCTAAGGATGTGGTCTTTATAAGGGATTTCATCTCAATTTACCATCCATTGAAACTTATTTTTTATTATGCCCCAATTCACATTTATATGGGTTATATAATGTACATTGACTTAGTATATCATGAATCCCTTTATTCTCATGAAATTATAATATTTTTATTACCTCTATTATTTGTATTCAAGTGTCTCTCATTTGGTTAAGAACTCTAACTAAAATATTATTTTAAATGTTTTAATGATTTATTCATCTAATTTGTTTCATTAATGACCATGTTTTAAAAATAGTATTAAGGATTTATTTATATTGACAGGAATGTATTAAAATTGAAATTAATGTTAAAAGTTTCAATGTGGTATGGGATAGTTTGATTCAAAAATCTCTTTTAAATGTCTTCTTGATATATAGTGAGTCTTTTAAATGTGTCCCCAAAAAAGGGGATATTTATCTAAAATAGTTTTACTATTTATTTTCATCTATGTCAACATCCATTATTATTCTTGATTGAGGATGATTTATTATAATACTATCATTCATATTTCATTGAATGAGTTATTTTTGACTGTGGATGTTCTATTTTATATAATTAATGGTTTGTAGACATTTCATATTCTAGTTTTAATACGAATGTCTTTATTATGTTTCAACCTTTTCATATAAAGATTGAATTGGACTTAGTAAGCGATGTGCAGGGCCCGCTATATCCACTTGATGCATCGGTAGGGATCATTATACAAACTAGTGTCTTGGCACAAGGCTTTGAAAAAATCTTTATTTGAAGTATTGGTTTGATGCCTCAACTATGTGGTTATGATGTTCGACATTATGCATTCCATCATTATTAAATTAGATATTGATATTACATGTGATTATTTGACTAATATAATATCCATGATAATAAGTAAATGAAATTATTTGATTTATATTTTCCATATTATGATGAATTTTATGTTTATAACGCCTGTGTTTTAGTCTTATACATTTCATTAAATATATATTCTTATCTCTGATAGTTTCAAGTATATTTCCATCTTTAATGAGTATCTAAGGTCACCCCTTTAGTGTGTTTTCTTTTTTACCACGATTGGAAGAAGTATATTATGATTAACCAATAATTATAGGAAAAAGGATATGAGTGTGTTCAAAGGGGACAAAATGTTCTTTTTTCTTTAATTCGCGATGAAATGTAAAACTTATGTATGTATCTAGTACATACATGGATACTAAATGTATTGGTCATGCGAGACTTGATCTCTTGTAATCATTCCAATGTTATGTAATAATGCACCTTCAATGGGTAAGTTGGGCTGTGGTGTTAAAAAAACAAAATCATAGAGTTATTAATAGTAATAATAGAGGGGAACTACATAAGCATTAAAGATCATTTATAGGTTTTTTAAATAATGAAACCTTCATTTTAATCAATTAAAAAATAGTTTTCACCAAATTTATTCATGGTTATAATCTATTAAATTCCAACATTATGGTTTTTAATGAAAATATGAATTAACCAACGAATATCCATTAGGAGTTTCAATCTAGGTGCGTATTAAGGGAACAATTATCATGTACCGAAATGATGGATGTGATATACTCATCCAAAAAAATTCGTGGACATAACACCTAGATTAATATATTCAAAAACCATGTCCACATGTAGTATCCAAATGTTTATGAATTCCTAGGAAAATAACTCAATCTTTTCATTATCAAAACATCAAGATGTAAAAATATAATAAGTCTCATCCAATTAGTTGTCCACTAATGATTCCAAATTATTACACACAAAGGATAAATAAAACATTGTCTAATACTACCAACAAAGACCCAAACTTCTCACACATATGTATTATATATTAATTGAATAATTTTAATAACATAACATAATTATCCATTATAGAATCGTTTAGGTGTATCACCTTTGGATAGATAGATACATAAACAAATGGTTCATAAGTTATCGACAACATCTTCATTTATGTTCTTCACAAATTGAGACATTTTTATTCATATAATTCATCATACCATTCTTTATAAACTGGGTAAATAAAACACAAAAAAGAGTGAGCATAGATACTTAATAATGTTAAATAAGGGATATATTAACATAACATGAGCATTAATGTATGAAAACATTATATCAAAATTTTAAATCCATACCATGTATATCATTGATCATAAATATTAGTCATGAAATAACTATTTTCATTTCATAATACATGAAACATAAAATGATCATAGAAATTTTTCTATGAGAACATACCATTTTAATACAGATAAGTATATAAAATCATTTCCTTACTAGTTAAGATTAATTTCCAAGACTATCATAGTGTATTTGGATCACTACCTAAACCATCATATTAGTAAAGTTTCAATCCTAATACTATCATAGTGTATTGGGTTCACTAAAAAAACTATCTTAGTAGTCATTGTTTTCTCCTATGACTTTCAGAATGGAAAAAAGTCCCATACAAAACTAGGTTCACTAGCTATTCTAGTCTATAATATCTCAGGTGATTTCAATATTTAATAAATGAATTGGAGGGAGATATATGTCCTCCCATTACATAATGCTAATAATATATACATGTGGCTCAAGATCATAAAAAATTTCTTATGACATAACCATCTAAAAGAAATGTCTTTCGTAAAATATTTACCACATTTGAACCCATGAAAAGTAATTTTCTTCATAAAAATTGCATCATATCATAACTCATGGAAAATAAATAGGTTTCATAAAAATAAAACAATTTCACCTTTGATGGAAATATGATTTTTAAAGATAAAATGGATCATTTTTAGAGAGAAAAATCTTTTCACATTGAAAATCATATTTTAAAACTAGTTTACAAAACATTATAAAAATAAGATTAATTTAAAATATAATATATAAATTATAAAGGACTCATTAAAACATTGAGTGATTATGCTAGTAGTAAATTTAATTCATTACATACTGGTAAAAAGAATGATTTTTTTCAAAGTTTTAGTAAATCCAAACGAATATTGTATAAAAAATGACAATAAAATTAAATTTTTTAAAAAATAATAGAAATTAAAAAAAGGGTAAAAAAGAAATTAAACAATAATATTGTAATATTAATGTATTATTTAAATTATTTGTAGAAAACATGGATATGGAAGATAAAGGTTTTTTGACCTAAGAATGGAATATAGTACGCTTCCTTTAATAATAGTCTTTTAGAATATTTAGTGTATAAAGGTAGAAAAAATAATGAAAAGCATTTATTCTTAATAAATAATAAGAGGATAATAATATTCATGTTGTTCATGAGAAATATATCATAATAATTATTCATCAAATTAATAATCATAAATCATATATATAAATAATGAGACTTTACCATCAAACCATGACCACTTTGGTAACTTTTGAATTGTAAGCCCATTGAAATAAAAAAACCATACATAGATAAGTATATCCCATAATTTCCAGGTTAATAATCATAAAATAAATTCATTTAAATTATAAACACCATGTAAAAGTAACACATGGTGAATATGAGAAGGTATCTAAGAAATAAAAGAGTGACTACAAATCCGTTACAATCTTTGGTAATTTTTGAACCAAAATCTACATGAAAAAGTAACATTATATGAAACTTTTAATATAATGATTATAAATAAATTCATGATATAACATGTCTATGGTGTTTTATATACACATAATTAATGAAAATATGTCCATAGCATAACATATGTCCCAAATAAGACAATTTGAGATGAAATTCCATTACCCCAAGTCTCGGTATCCTTTGTACACATTCAAACCAACAATATAATAAATATTGGTTTATTATAAATCTATTATTGATATATTATTATTTATAGAATACATTATATGGTTTAATTTTGAACTTTTATTATTACTTTATTATCAATTTCTTTAAGAAATCATGTTTGGGGTAATAAATGAGTTGTTTTTCATGTATTGTTTGGTTTGGTATTATTCATCCATTTAATTTGATCATAGTTTCAACAAATCAAGAATTTATAAATTATATAAATATAATATATATTCATTAGATATTTATTAATATTATTCTAATATAGTTAGTGATATGAAATAAAATGCACAATTCATGGGGAAGGTAGGACATAAGTACACAGGAACACTGTTTCAATTTTCTTGATGAATAAAAAAAGAAAGGTAGATAATATATCACCTTTCTATATGAATTATTATTTCACTTATATCACATATATTAATTAAAATTTTCTTAATTACCTTCCATGTAATTAGTATGTTAAAAACGAACCGCATTGCTTCACAAGGTGGTAGTCCGCCATACACACGATCGTCGTTATCGTATTCACACAAAATAAAATATAAAAAGGTATATATGATATTATTATTATATAAGTATAATTATATCACAAATTTATTATATTAATATTGAATCCATAAAAATATCCTTCATTGAGATGTGGTGATGGAATATGAATTACATCGGTTCATGAGGTGATAGTCCTCTGTACACATGATCGATGCTTTTGTTGCCCATTTTATAGAAGAGGTGATGGGTATAGTCTATTCCATGTATAAAATAACATCAATGTTTATTTTATCTAATATTTTTAATAAATTTTAATTATTATGACATTAATTAACGTGATAATAGAAGAATAAAAAATGTGGTTATTGGCGACAATTATCTTCATTTAGAATAACCTCATTTGGATATATTATTAAGGAAACTAGGATTAGTCTTTTGGGATGTAAAAAATATATATTATGGATATGTTTGTTGGGGTTATATTTTTCACGTTTTTTTTCAATCCAAATGGATTATAATGTATGAAGAAGTGAGGGGATGAAGTTTCCTTTTGTAATTGAGGAGGACTAACATTTTTTTTAAATACCCAAAACAATTCAATAATTGGATTTAACTATCACACCAAGAGCCTAAATAATTTATAAATATTGTTTTTATTGGGATATATGTATGATCCATAAATATAAAAACACTTGTTTTAAAAAATATATTCCTTATCCTTTATGATTACTTAATTTTACCATTTAATTTTAAACATGGTAACTTGTATATTTATATTTAACAAGGTAATTTATCTAATATTAATAAAATTAATATGATAATTATTAGATTATTATGAGACAATAACTCTAAATATGAGAATAAAATTTTTAAATAAAAAATGATTATCTATGGAAATGTAGTTTTATCATAATCACATGTAATGCACCAGACCCGGTTTTAAACATAATCATAGTAATTAATTTTTGTTTTCAATATTAATCATTATGACTAGAAATTAATTTGAATATATAATATAAGATAAATTATTATAATTCCAATTATCTAATACATTTAATAAAATTCGAATTAAATAATTGGAATAATTTAATTTAATATTAATCCTATAGATATGATGAAAAATCTGTTTTCTAAACAGAAATTTTTTAAAAGTCTATAGAAATTTAATATCCAAATTTAATGTTAAATTGATTGCAATTATATAAATTTAATTAATAAATATATGACTAAACTATTTTTAACTATATTGAAACCAAATATAGATTATAAATTCATTAAATGAAAACATATATTTTATGAAAAATTATTATTTCATTTCAATTCATGGAATAATTATTCCTTTCAAAATTATCTATTAAATTCCACGAAATTTAATTTTGACATGTTGATCCCAAAAATGAAGTTATTTTTTTCAAAATTTTTTCATAATGTATATGAAATTAATTTTAATTTTTTTTTAAAAAGCAATAAAAAACATTTTTGTCTAGAAAAAGTATTTTCTAAAAATGAAAAGACATTAATAAAAATTTAAGAAATTTTTATCCATATTTTTTCATCACATGAAACTACTATAATTAAATTCTAATGTTTATTTATTAGTATTTATAAAACAAATTGTAATCTATAGGCTATAATGTTAATGTTTTAATAATATTATTAATAGTATATTATGGTTAGATAATACTCTTTATTTGGTGTAACACAAGATTTTGAAGAAATTAAATTTTTCTAAATACGATGATCATAATTTTTTTTTGAAAACATGATATTATGTTTAAAAATGAACTAAGAACCCTTTTAAGAGTTTTTAAGAGTCTATATGCTTTAGAAAATTTGAGGTGTCCACAACATGGAAAGAGGTATATGCCACAAGATTTGATGGAAGAAGATATTTCCACACTACATCAACATTTTACATCATAGAGGGTATAGATTTTACAGAATAAAGAATCATGAATATTTCCTATCGAATAGGTTGAAAAAAAATTTACTCACCTTCACCCAAATTATTTTTATGGTCCAATTTATTATATGGATATTGTTACAAAGATCATGGGAGAGTAGTGGGGTATTGAATGTGTGAGAAGTGTGGATCTAGTCAACTATAGGTGGCCACATTGTAGTATTCAAGAACACACCAAAATAAGAGATGAGAAATTTAAGATTTCATAATAGTAAATTTATCGATGAAGTAGTACATGAGAATATTATAATACTGCACTGTAGAATATTACATCACATCACAACTTTTCAATTTCCATTAACTGGTATATTTGGATAGAAAATGAAAAGTGAGTTTTTTCATAGATCTCTAGGTGGATAATTTAGATTTAATAACACATTATATCCCCATTAAATATATGGGACACTTGGAATAATTATTGTAATAATTTATTTATTTCAAACCATATGATTTAAATGAAAAAGATATGTTAGAGCTTTAGTAGGAAACCAGAGGGTATTGGATGGAAGATTCATAAAAAGAAAGCAAGAGGAATTTATAGTAGTATCGTATAATTGAACCATATTAAAAATGGAAAAGAATAGAAACATAATTTTCGGTATATAATCCATATATAGTATTTTAAAAATGATAATTTAGTGGAAAGTAATAATAAGTTCATATCATTATCGGGAAGTATTGGGATTTTTTATTTTTGTTTGATTAGTGAGTTTGGAGGGTCAAGAAGACAACAACATTGTTTTATACTGACAAAGATGTGCACTGTATTGTTTTTAGTGTATCATAAAATCATTGATCACATGATCCTTGAGTAATCACAATTATCATAAACCCAGTAAAACTCTATGTGGTCCATATTTTTAATTCATCTATTTTCAAGAGAAAGTAATTGTGAAAAATGTAGTGTTCCTCATATTGAGGGAACATGAGTTTAATCAAGGCATTTAATTGATAAAAATTTGATTCATTTATTTTCCCCACCATATTAGGTAAATTCCTTTGGTTTGAGACAACTAAAACATCTAATGACAACCAAAACATGTGGTGTTCTTACAGCTGTGTGATCTCTCAGGATCGACCCGAGTGGAGATTATTAAGTGGTAACATAATGAGAATATGTCTCAATGCTTGTGGGGCCCCAAATTTTTTTAGTAAAACATAATTTTTCTCATATTATTTTATTATATCTAAACCATATGACATATGTTTTATATTATAATAATTTTATCTCGATGTTCTAATTATTATTGAGAACAGTTGTAATCACTTGAAATAGTAAATAATCAAAGGATATTATAATGGTAATAGTGTATGCGTAGGTAATAAAATTATTATGGATAGAATAAATGACACATAACTCTATGTATTCATGAAATTGTTATAAAAATACTATTTAATTTTGGACTATGGAACCATGTTTTGAAACACTCCCATATGTACTCAACACAAAATTCTAGCCATCCACCAATTATATCTCTGATGATAAGAACATGATTCTATTCCATTATAAATATAGTCCTTGGGTCTTAAAATTATTACTATAAGGATAATAAACTATATTTTAATTCACCTCCTTTAGAAAAAACTACGAATGTATGATTTCCCCATGTATATAATTTTGGTCCACTGTTATAACCATTTTTATATGAAAAAGTGTATTCATGTGAAAGATAACCTAGGGGTAAATCTGGAAGTATAAAAATAAACAAAATCAAAAACATTTACTTAATTATCTAATGTCCATAAGTAGTCATTAACTCTTAATCATATTTATCACATTATTGTTAATTTTTCATATTGAAAAGATTAATACTTAACACTACTTTTTATGTAACTCCAATAATTACTTAACCCAACTTATCAGTGTGTTTGGTGTCGAATATTAAGGAAGAAAAATATAATTGGATAGAGGAAAATCTTACATGGTTATCCCATGTAGGCTACTCCACAGATTATTCAATTTATAGTGTTTCAATGCACCAATTATAATCTAGCCACAATAATCAATGTTAGGGTTTAGGGTAGGCCACTCTTCATGGGTCACACTGTTATTATGGTATTAGGTTGACTCACTATCACCAAATTCTCACTAATTCATGATACATCCATTGTAGAATACAATAGAGTGAAAAATTACATTAATAAGTTAATAAATAAACAGTCTCAATATTATTGAATTGCATCGAGAGTGATTTAGTGAATTTGATTTCCTTAGTTGATCCTTCATAGTCCTACAATGAATTCACCATGAACAACATATTATTATTTGGATGATTCTTCTAGAAAAAACCATAATTATTTCCATAATGATTCTAAAATATTATCAACATTATAGTAATTTTACTTAATTATCCATAAAATTACCATGCTGTAATAATATCTTATTCCATACACTTCAAGAGGTGGAAGTGGACATCATATCCTTCCAAAACGGTCACTTAAATTGCACAATCACTTTATTCATTATAGAAATTCCCTTTTTTCATTTCATGTATCATAGTGGATGTATCTATTAGTGCTTTTTATTTAAACTCAATATTTTCATTGACATGTAGATTTATCAAAAAAATTGAAATATCGATCAACAATCTCTTTTTTCCTATTATTATTATTATATTAGGCCAGAACTGCATGCAAGATTACTTCCATATTTTAAAATTCTAAAAAACTCTTTTAATATCATTATGCTCTGTATATTCAATTGTTCTTATATCCTACCTTTTCACTATTGTTTTATATAATTTTTCATGATGGAAATATTTCTCTTTTTATAAAACTATATTCTTCTTATTTTTTATGATTATTCCATGAATTTTCTCTAAACATGTCACCTGCTTTTTTAATGAGAAATACTTTTAAATGGATTTGTTAAACACTCTCATTTCAATACCATGAAACTAATCCTTCATAATTGTTATTTATATCCCTTAAAAATGAGATCCCCATTATAAAATCGTATCCTTGAACTTTAAAAAAACATGTATAACAAATAAACCCAACCTACTATTGATACACTCTCTACATCACGACCTTTTTTTCTTGAGGTGGGGTACGTGATCTGTTTTGATTCCATAAAATAATCATCAATATCCAATATAATAATTTAAATATTATGAAATATTCTCCTTCGAATTTAAGAATTATTATATCAACTCTTGATTTATCAATTATATTTCATGATTAATAAATTCTTTTATATTTGTGTATACTATCATAATTTCTTAGAAAAATAAAAAAGAAATGAACCTTTTGTTGCTGTTAGATTCATGTTTACACTAATAAAAATATCCTTAGAAAAACCAAAATGTTAAATATATAGAGTTTAAATGATGGTTACGGGGAGGTTATAAACATGATTCAGTTCCATGATTATATTTTTTTGGAGAATATGATCATTACTCAACTCAATTTAATGATTACATAGAATTGAAATGATTCTTACATAAATCCTTCATCAATATAAAATCCATAAATTATTTTTGTACTGATAAAATTTATACATATTCATAAAGGGTAGCCTCTATGAATTTTTTTGTTCCGCAACTACCTTGGAAAATGATCCTTACACATTAATCAAAAGGGAAATTTTCAAGTTATTCTCCAAACACACATTTTCCATAAAAACATTTAGAATACCTTCAAATCAAATCTATAATTCAATATTTCCACTCATCAATCATAGACATGATTAATTGAATATTCCTTCCACATTATTATGAAAAAACACAAATCCAGACTAACTTTAAAGGACTTTTATCCTTCAAATTCTATATCATTGATGATTTCAAATGCGTATGAATACGCAAATTCCATTAAGATATGGTCTATCTATAATGACCCATACTTTTTTAGAAATATATTTTTCTCAAATAAGTGGGTGTTATATTATATTATATAGTATTATACACATCACATAGTGAATAAAAGAATAATTTATTTCATAATTGATGACATTTTATTTATTAGAAACTAAACCCCTAAAAATAAAAATCTTCATAAGGGGAACAAATATAAAATTAAAAAACTATAATGGGAAACATGTATTTCCCCAATCATATATAATCATCATCTACAAAAAAACCACTATGGAAAATTAATAGAATATTAGTAAACTAATAATCATTATTGAAACAAAAAATATTATACCATGTGTATAATTTTAGTAAATGTTGAATTAATTATTAGAGTTTAATTTAAAAGAGTTAGTATGTTTGTTGTTATAGTAATGTGACTTTTTAAAATATTTACATGACTGTTTGGAATAATTATACTCCCATTGAGAATTGTAACACGATTATGGGTAATGAAATTTAACCTAAAAACAAAATTTATTATAAATATTACTTATCAACAGAAATTTAATAAAATATTATTATTATAGTTCCAATAAAAAATACCAATATTAAAAACTCAAAGAAAATAAAAAAATTCAAATAAACTATATTTTAATCTATTTAATAAAAAAAAATTTATTTTAAAAAATAAACTTAATTAATATAAAATATTATTTTAATAAAATAAATATAATATTTGGAATAACTATGAGGAAATTTTATATGGATATTTTTTTGTAAATATACTGAAATACTTATATTTCTAGACACAAAGTAAAATTACATTCTTTCATAACTGATTTATCATAAATTACATCATTTATGATGTAATAATGATGTAATAAATTATATAAATGATAGTTCATAAAAAAAATTAATTTCACATATGTATCATTTAATTACAATATTTATTTTATCAAAAAAAAAAGTTTTTTTTCCAAAACCTAGTGTCTAAATAATTATATTAACATATTATTTATTTCATTTTCCACTATTCCTTTAAATTAATGTATATGAAAGTCCTAAAAACATGTTATTTTATTTAAATATATTCCATTAAGTCAGAAATTTTACATTCAGTTGTTTATCTTGGATATAGTATTTAATTCAATATTATATCCTAAAAATACCTCTCACCTCAAGGATAAATAGCCCTACTCTCTCCCATTACAAAACCACTCCTCCCTCACTGTCAAAAGAAAAAATTATGAAAAAAATAATCTCTATCAAATTCCTTATAATAATGAGGGATTTTTTGGAGGAAACCAACTCTAAGAATCAATGGATATTTTTGTCGTACAAGAGTAGAAACACCAACAAAAGAGTATGTTTTTATCAACTGTTCTATCATTTTCCTCTTCTCTTACTCTTATTCTCATTTACATACAAACCGCAATATATAAAGATCAATTAAGAAAGATATTATAATTATATTAATTATTTTATCATACTGAAATTATCACCTTAATTATATATTCATATTTCTTTGATCTCTTCCACCTCTTTTGGTAATGTCATATTATTGGACGGTTAACCACCCAAGCCGGCATTGATTTTTTTTCTTATCACCACCATCATAGGTGATAAAAATAAATTATTTAAAATATAATAATATTTATAAATAAAATTATTTATAAAAAATGTAGATAATATTAATAATATTTAATTACAAAATAACCGGATCATTAAATGAACTAATGATGGGAATGTTTAAGTGAAGTATCATATCAAAAATTTTCAAACGTAAAGATATAATTTAATAAAAATAATCCAATGATTATAATTGATAACGAGTGATAATATAAACATAATTCAATAGTAGTTTAATTTTTTGATGAACCAAATTATATTATTTAATATATGGAAAAGAGAAGAAATAAAACTATATTTAATATATGGGAATTGTCCAATTACCTTTTCCATTAATGTGAAAATATTGTATAGTTTTTTATAAATGATAGAATACATTTATTCACAACTTTTTTAGAATACAATTACATCTAAATAATCTTTGTATCATTGTAATACCTTTTTATCCTCCCATTATGCCTTTTCTTTATTCCACATTCTACATCATCATGTGATTGAATTAAAATCTTCAATTTATCCATTTCACATTAATAATTATTATATTATGACAACTGAAACCGTATCACTTTCCATGTGTATAAAACTAGACGTAAATATAATTTATTTATTATAGTATTTACATAAATGAAACCCAAATACCCATTTTGGGTCTATGAATTTTGTAATGTTCTAGTCTTCAAGAATGTTTATATGGAATGATTTTATATGAAACACATTTTTTATTCTATTTGTGTTATTAATGAGATAATTTATTCTATTAAATGTGGCTCAAATGAATTAATACATATGAAGGGTGAACACTAATAGCACTCCAATGCATATTGCCTATAATTAATTTCAATGGATGACAGATTTTGTGATACATTGGTTTATAATCTCGACAATTGTGATTTATTGCACCTCGATGATATAAATTAGTGATATACATATGAACGACTAAATTTTATTTTGTATCCAAAATTCTATGTTACATATCACTTAATTTTGATTATTCAATCATGTTATAAATCATTTATCATACATGATGATCATTCGTGTTCCATTTCCTTTTTTAATCCCTAAATTTAATTTATGCTCACCCATTTCATTTGATGATGTCACCAGGATATGAGATGCAAAAAATGTAATTAAGGATGAACATCTAAAGAATACCTCAAAGTGGATTAATGTATGATTTATTTTTTTCATGTATTATATTTCTAATTTCCATGAAACTGAAACTTAAAACATCATATTATTTATTAAGTGTTTTACCATGTAAAGAATGATTTATGTATTAAAAAGGCGGGATACCATAGTTTGTGTTCTCCACGAGCATTGACAATGTGAAGATGTTATCTGGATTCTGGTGAACTTAATATGTTCCTTAGCAGATTCAGATTGCATGCATGTGAAAATGATTTCTTTTAAAATCTTGAAAAAGTGTTTTTCGTGGTCGTGCTCACACGCTCATTCTTCGTTCAGTATCGCACACTATTTCTCTTGGGAACTCTCCAATATTTATCTTCGAATGCATGAGTTTTAGCTGACATGTTCCATGTGTTTCGTGCCTCATACCTCGTACTATGTCTACAAAGAAACATTAATTATGTCAGTTCAATAAAGGCATCAAATATGACCGTTAAGGATGAAAAAATAGTTTAAGAAACGGTGTCACAGTATGTTATGAAAATGACATCTCATTCATGGTTTCTGAGTGTCACGGTCTGAGTGTCACGGTCTGAGTATCACAATGTCTTGTTCACGGTGTCTGATATTCACAGTGTCTTGCTCACGGTGTCTGATCTTCATGGTATCTTGCTCACAGTGTGTGATCTTCACGGTGTCTTGCTCACTTGGTCCGATCATCACAGTGCCTTGCTCATGGTTTCTGATTAAATGTTTCTAGCTTCACGGTGTCTTGCTTAATATGTTTGGCTTCATGGTGTCTGGATTACTGTGTCAGGCTTCACAGTGTCTAACTAACTGTGTCTGCTTACTTAGGCAAATAACTGTATTCGGACTTAAACAGTAATATGCATGAAATGGATTAGGCTTAACCATTATAAAGCGTGAGAGAACATTAAACAAAAATATACATGATTGGATATAATTTATTGGATTTAACAAGGTTGAATGATATTTGTGATTATTAATGAGCGTTGTGATAATTAAAGAGATCGGTGATCATTAAAGCATGATTAATACATGAAGAGTCCAACAATAACACCTTTTTGACGATTACAAATAATGTACAGTAAAGTGTAAACTAGATGCAAATATAGAGAATATATAGAGAAAAACATATAACTTCTTTATCCCCCTTATGGGAATATAAAAAATTTGAAATAAGAGAGGATAAATAGTGCACATTCCATTAAAATTAATCAGAGTGTAGTACTGCATAAAGTAGAAATACAAAAAACAATAAATCCCCATCAAAAAGTAGTAAGCACTGGTCCTCTTCAAGGATTGGCCTTTTCTATGCCTTTATTAGCTGCATAAGAGGAATCCATTGGGGTAGTGGCTGATGTGGAAGAAGGGAGATAGGTGGTAGATAGAGAGGGTAAATGTAGACCTTCAAAGATTGAGGGAACCAAAGTTTGAGTAGCGGAAGATCTTGGCAGTTTCTGATCAAGGATGACAGGCCTAATCTGGCTGAGGGCTTGGACAACAGACATGGTTGATGAGGCTAAGGAAAAGGTGAATGTAGGTAGTCTAGGTCTGAGTGGAGTAGCCATTGGAGCAACAATTGTTGTACTCTAGACATGGAGATAAGTTCGCAGAAGTTTGATGAAGTCTACAATAATTCCTCCACCCTATTTCATGGCCTTTTCAAAATCATATTTGTTTTCCATGAACATGTCCAACAATCAGGTAAACTCGGTTAGATTTTGGACTTGGTTTTTGAAGGCTTGGGTTACAGGAGGAATTCTCAGATTTTCTACAAGTTATTTGAAGTGATTGGTTATAGCAGTCTTGGAGAAAATCCGGTTGAAATAGAAATCGACATTCTTAGAAATATAATATTGGCCATCATTGGAAATCATGGAATGAATTTGTACAAGATAAAGAAATCTATCTCTATTCATGACAACTTCAGATAAAGAAGTCACATTGAAGCCACTTAAAGCAGTCAAAATCTCTTCTTGGACTATCGATCTGAGCAAAGAACTGTCCAAGGTAAGTGTAGAGGATTCACCTAAGGGATGAGAAGCTTTGACGGTTGTGGTTTGAGACTTGTGCTGATTCAGTACCTTTTAAAGACATCTAATGTACTCATCAGTGAGTTTATTGAGGTTCACCACAATCTCTCTCATTTATTTCAACAACTATTTGTGCCTTACTGCAATCTTTTCATCAAAGGATAATAGGAAAGGGTGAATTTGAGACACAACATCTCTAGAATTTTGAGAGACAGTAGATTCTAGAGAAGTAGCAACAGGTTCTGATATGGAATGCATCTCATTCTGACTATCTTCCACCATGCATCTCAAGGTTGAGACTTCACTACTGAGAAACCTATTTTCAACTCTAACTTATTGAATTTCATGGAGCATTTTGGGTTGTATCTGCCAAATGATCTTCTCCAAAATTAGTGAGGCATATCTCTCACTCAGATTTTTCATAGCATGAGAGTTCATAAGATTCTAAACTCCAGATAGAATAGTATCTCCAAAATCATTCAAATCATACTTACAAACAAAGGATAGTTTTTCAGGTAGAGGTTCAGGTGCAGGAGCTGGTACAGGAGCATGTTCTTGTTCTGGTTCGTTCTCAGATGCAAAGTTAGAAACTGACTTCAACTGAAACAGTGAGGAGAGATAAATCCTAGTGGTAGTAACTTGCTGAGATTCACTCACATCATAAAATATAGGTAATTTGTACTGAGTGTAGATAGGACTAGACATAGCTGGATGTGATGCTTAATCAGACTCAAGAGTTTTAGTTTCGTCCCCCTCAACAGATGCTTCATTTTCAGGATTTAAAGGCTCATGTGCTTGTTCTAATTTCACATTTTCATCTCTTAATTCCTCATTCATCTCTTGTCTAGCCAACTGAAGGCTATCTCCATCCTCTCCCCAGTAGAGGGTATTATCTGAGGAACATGTTTTTTCGCTAGGTGTTCTTCCAGATTTGCTTCTTCCATAACAGGGAGTTCTTCTAGATTTGCTTCTTCCATAACAGGGAGTTATTCTAGATTTGTTTCTTCCATAACAGGGAGTTCATCTATATTAGTTTCTTCCATGTCTTGCTTCTCAGATTCTGTGACAACTACATCTCTTTCAGCCTTAGGTTGGATTTCCAGATTGACATCATCTCTAGGGGTAGGAACTTATTCTTCAATAACAATAGGAGGAATAATATTCCTTTCCTCCTCAACAACAACTTCTTATCTATGAGGAATTTTAGCTTATTCTTCCTCTTCTCCTGAATACTCACCAAGTTCATTTGGTTCCAAACTAGGATCACAAATGTCCTTCGGCCTTGATGGATAATCCACAGGATTAAACTTTTCATAAATCTTATCGTTGTCTTCCACCCACTCCTTTTTCCAAGGTTTGTAGTTTATTTTCATTCTTCTGATGATGGGTTTAGAGAGAAAGTACTCACAGTCAATAAGTACTTCTTCATTGGGTCCAAATACTCCTTTTTCAACAAGCATGGCTGATATCAGCCGAGAGTAGAACAGAGAGGTGGATTTGGATGTGACCTTGATCAATTCACACATATGGTGAATGATGTACTTGCAGAAGTGGATTTTGTATCCATTATTCATAAGATGAATCAGAAACACATCTTGATACATTAATAAATCAAAGTCACCTTTCCCCGGACTAACCAGATTTTGAACAAACTTAAACAATAGCCTTGTTTATCCATAAAGATCAGCAACTATATCCCTTCTCTTGGTTCCATTCCTGGTTAGGGTTTTCATAGAATCTTCAAGGTCAAAGAAATATGTTGTAGGTGGGGGTTCTCTTTGATAATCATCAAAAATTCCTTCGTAAGGTATCTTAAGGAATGAATCCCATAACCTTGATGATAAGAAGCATATTTGGCCATTAATATAGCTCCTCACAACATAGCTTTCACCAGAGTCAAAAGAAAATTGGGCGTACTGGTAGAACCGAGCCACTAACCTTGGATAAATGGGTTTGTTTTCCCTTGAGAACCATTCTAACCAGCCTTGTTCTCTTAACACTTTCAGAACTAGACATTTTATAGATAAAATCCATTCAGGGCAAATTTCATTCTCAGGAACAACACTTTGATTTACCTGGTTCGAATTCAGAGGCCCTTCGGGTGTTATCCTAGGCGATTTCTTCTTTTTCTTCAAACTGCGCTTCTCAGGTGTGGATGAAGATGGTCGCTTCATTCTTGGCATTCACCAAAGGTCGAGACAGAGAGAGAAAGATTTTCAATGTTGAAAGGGTTTGAAACGAGTGAGTAGGAGAAAGTCTGGTTGATGAACCGAGTGAAACACTTATTTTTATCGTTTGGGAATGTCAAACATCACAAAAATAAAAATGTGGGAAAGTAAAAGAGGTGAAATAAAAATTACCGTGATATGGGTTTAAAGAAAATCATAATGAATTTTCATGGTGAGACAGTGAATAATTATTACGATGAGACAGTGATCTTTCATTACGGTGAGACAATAGGCGGTTCTTATGGTGAGACAGTGAGTGAATGTCCTGGTCAGACCGTTATTGAACATTTTAGTGTGCATTACGGTGAGATAATAAATGTCAGACCGTAAGTATAAAGTGTTAATGGTGAGACCGTAAACATAAGAGACAATAACTTAGAAACCATAATCATTAAACAGTAAATTAAAAAATACTAAAATATAGAACGGTATGACAAGTAAGATATCTATTTGATATTTATAATGCCAAGATCATGTATGATGTAGTCTATTCTCTCATAATTTAATGGTTTAGTGGATATATCAGCAAGTTGATATTCAGTACTAATGAATTCCAATGAGATATCAACTTTTTGATAATGATCTCTCAAAAGGTGATGTCTTACATCAATGTGTTTTGTCCTACAATGTGAAACATGATTTTTTGAGATGTTAATAGCACTTGTGCTGTCACAATTTATTGGTATATGTCTGAATTGATATCCATAATCTAGTAATGTGTGTTTCATCCACAAAATTTGCGCACAACTACGACCAGCAACTATGTATTCAGCTTCTGCAATAGATAATGCAACATTATTTTTTTTATTTCTAAACCATGATACTAGTGACTTGCATAAAAGGTGACATGTTCCATAGGTGCTCTTTCTATCTAACTTATAGCCACCAAAGTCAGCATCAATATAACTAACTAGTTCAAATGATTGTCCTTTAGGATAGAACAGTACTAGATTGGGTGTTTGCTTAAGGAATTTAAAAATTCTCTTTACAGCATTTAAATGAGATTATTTAGGATTTTCTTGAAAAAGAGCACACATACACAGTTTGTTGATCAGACAGGCACGAAGGCGTCATCCCCTTTTTTTCAGGATCCGAACATGCCACAGTTTGTTTTCTTTTTGATGATCAAGGGGCGGGTTGGTGTTTGGAAAAACTCTTCTAATGGTTTAATGAGAGGGATATGAGAATTATTCGGAGTATCCCCTGTATGCCAGACGCGGGGCAAGATCATCTCTACTGGATTAACGATAGCTCAGGAGAGTATACGGTGAAAGCTGGTTACCGGCGAGCTCTGACTGCCCAAATTACAGAAGGGGATGCGAGGCCCTGGACAACAATTTGGAAGCTTAACGTTCCCCCTAAAGTTCGCTTTTTCTGGTGGCAGGTGTGCACCGGTATCCTTCCAACTATGAGCCTCCTTGCCTACAGACACTTTTCAAACGACAACTCATGTCCTTTCTGCCCTTCTGTGACTGAATCCCCTCTCCATGCTCTTTTTCAATGTCCCGGGGCTCAGGAGGTTTGGAATGGCTGGGGATCAACCATAGAGTTGTCCCTGGAAACCGCCTCGGATCTTACATCTCTCCTGATGCGATGGTGCTCCTCCTTTTCGCCGGCTAAAGCAGGCGCCCTGTGCATTATGACTTGGATTATCTGGGACAGGCGGAACGAGGCCATTTTCAATCATTTCCGGAGGCCCCCCAGATTCTGGATTGACCGGGCATTGTCATGGATTGCGGTTTGGCAGAACCATCCTGAGCAACAAAGACTTGTCACCCCCTCTCCTCTCCCCCAACATTGGTGCCCCCACCGGAAGGGATTCTTAAGATCAATGTGGATGCCTCTCTCCCTAAGGATGGCCCAGTTGGACTTGGTCTACTGGCCCGTGACAACCTGGGAAATCTTATTGCGGCCAAATACGAAGCACGTTATGCTCTTTGGGAGCCCTCAGTCATGGAGGCCGCCACCATCCTTGCTGGGTTAAACTTCACGAAAGATCGTGGTTGGGAGTCCATTCACATCGAATCCGACTTCCTTACTGTAATCAATGCTATCAATCTCACTGACGGCGGGTTTCAACCTTTCGGCCCCATTATCCGGTGTATTCACGCGCGGAGACAAGGCTTCAACTCCTGCAAGTTCTCATTTATTAGAAGGGAAGCGAATGAAGCCGCTCACAAGATGGCAGGCATTGGTCCTCCTTACGAGGATTTGCTTTGGTTCAATCATTTTCCATCGTGGTTACGCTACTGTATTTCTGCTGATCTACATCATTAATGGATCCGTCTTATTTTGTCAAAAAAAAATTCCATCATTATTTGGAAAGATTTGAAATCCAAGAAATAATATTAGTTCACCCATTAAAGTCATTTCAAATTCTTTTTTCCTCATTTTAGAAAAATAAATACATAATTAATTCATTGATGATCCAAAAATAATATCATCTATATTGATTTGAACAACTAAAACATCATTAGAAATTCATTTTATAAGGAGGGTAGGATGAGCTATTCCTTATGTAAAACCTTTGGAAATAAAAAAGGTACTTAATCTATCATACCAATCTCTTGGGGACTATATTAAACCATATAAAGCTTTTGATTGTTTGAAAACATTACTAGAAATATGAGGATTTGTAAATCCAAGGGGTTATTCAACAATAAAATCCTCAGCTATATACCCATTTAAGAATGCACTCTAAACATCCATTTGATATAGTTTGAAATTAATATGTTCAATATAGGAAAGTAGGATTATTATGGATTCAAGTCTGGCAACTGGAGCAAAGGTCTCCTCATAGTAAATTCCTTCTTCTTGACTGTAGCCTTGTGAAACTAATCTTGCCTTGATCCTAACTATATTTCTATCTTCATCTACTTTATTTATAAACACCCATTTAGTTCCTATGATGAATGTGTCCTTGGGTCTTTCAACTAGTTTCCAAACATTGTTTCTTTAAAACTAATTATGTACTTCTTGCATATCCATTACCAAAAATTCATCATTTATGGCATCATCAATGTTTTGAGGTTCATGTTGTGACAAGAAGGCTTGATGTTCAACCTGATTTCTAAGTGAAACTCTAGTTTGTGTTCCTTTATCTAAGTCTCCTACAACAGCATCTAAGGGATGGTTTCTAAGGGTTATAACCTTTCTAGAAAAAGAGGGACTTGTGATTTCAGGTTCATCACTAGGTTCTGGTTCATTATGACTTCATTGAAGAGAATTTCAAGAATCAGAATTTTTCACAGATTCTTTCACAGAGGATTTTGAGGATTTTGAGTTGATTTTCAGATTTAATACATCATCCTCCAGATTTCCAAGGATGGTTCTAGGATCATGTGGATATGTTTCATCAAACATGATATGAACAGATTCTTTCACATATTTAGTTCTCTTGTTGAGTACTCTACAAGCTTTACGTAATATTGAGTGACATAGGAAAATTCCTTCATCACTTTTGGACGAAAATTGGTCAAGATTATCCTTAGTATTGAGAATAAAGAGTTTGCAACCAAAAACTCTAAAGTAATTAACCTTAGGCTTTATATTGTTCCAGAGTTCATACGGGGTATTTTTGCGAATTGGTCTAATCAATACTCTATTGATTATATAGCATGTTGTATTAACAGCTTCAGCCCAAAAATAAATATGTAAGTCATAATCACTAAGCATTGTTCTAGAAATTTCTTGCAAGGTTCTATTTCTTCATTCTACAACACCATTTTTCAAAGTGTTCTAGGGGTATAGAAATTGTGACTATAACCATTTTGTGAGAAAAAGGATTCAACCTCTTGGTTTTCAAACTAACACCCATGATCGCTTCTTAAAAATTTAATTTTAAGGCCACTATGATTTCTACAGACTTGGTGTACTTAGTAAAATAAGAGTATGCTTCACTTTTCCAAGCCATGAAAAAGTTCTAGCAATATCTAGAGAAATAAATTACCAGAACATAAACATAGTTCTTCCCATTTCAACTAGAAACTCTAGATGGTCCAAACAAATCCATGTGAACCAATTCGAGAGGTTGAGAAGTAGAAACTTGTTTCTTTGTTTTGAAAGAGATTTTGTGTAGTTTTCCATTTTGACAAGGAGTACACACTTTGTCATGTGGGAACTCAAGTTTGGGTAAGTCTTTAACTAGGCCTTTTATAGTTAGCTTTCCAAGTGTGTGAAAATTACAATGTCCTCATCTCTTATTCCAGAGCCAAGATTCTTTATAAAATACACTTTAGCATAAAGCATTTTTAGAAGCTATGGAATATAAATAAATAGAATAAACGTTCTCATTCCTTGATGTAGAAAATAATAATTCATATTTATAATTCAATACATTACATGAATCATTTCCAAATTTAATATGATATCCATCATCACAAAATAGTGAGATACTAAGCAGATTATATTTTAAGCCATTAGCAAACAGTACTTTTGAAATTAAAATCGAATCAGAGTTACCACTCTGGCCTAAGCTAATGATCTTCTCTTTGGAATTGTCACCAAATGTGACATTTCCTCAATCTACTTTTAACAGATTCTTGAATAATGAGTAGTCTCATGTAATGTTCCTTGAACATCCACTGTCCATGTACCATAGATTCTTGCAGGAGATCTTTAAGCATCTTTCCTATAACATGATCAAGAAAAGATAGATTTTGGTACCCATACTTCTTTGGGTCTAGTAATATTAGTAATAAGTGCTTTAGAAACCCATATTTATCTCATATGTTTCCTATAAGCATTATGTAAAGTATTTGAAAAATAAAATATATTTGGTCCACAAAAACTTGAAACTATAGAGTATGTATCATGACTCGAGCTAGTTGAGTTGTGTCTAGAACTGGGAGAAAAATTATATGTCATAGACTTTGAAACAAAATTCAATCTAAGAAGGTTTCTTTTACCAGGTTGATAACACCTGCCATTATTATATTTGGTGGAAATTTTTTTTCCTAGAATTTGTGTAAGGGTGTTATTCCCATTAGTAAACTTTTCTAGGTCACTTTTTAGTTGCTAATTGAACATTTTTAATTCATTATTTTCTTTGCACAGTTGGGAATTTTTCTCCTTTTCAGTAGTAAGTTCATATTTAACATTTTAAGTGAGACCATGTTATTTCTTCAATGATTTCAATTTATCTTTTAATTCATTTCATGTCTCTTCAAGCATGTTGCAGTATTCCTACATTTCTTTATTAGTCATATTTTCAGAGTCACTTTCCTCT
Source organism: Viscum album (assembly GCA_963277665.1). Lineage (NCBI taxonomy): Eukaryota > Viridiplantae > Streptophyta > Magnoliopsida > Santalales > Viscaceae > Viscum > Viscum album. The sequence continues at coordinate 1,298,111,520 of OY728136.1, forward strand.
TCAGAATAGTATGAATTATGTACAGTATAGTTCAATGTTACCTTAGATGTGTTTGTCATAAAACACATATTTTCTTTGTTATCCTATTCATCATGTGATGTCTCTGAGTCGCTTGAACTATCCTCAGAGGCACTCCAAGTTTCCTCCATTGCCTTTTTGTAATTTTTTTTCCTTATCCTCATACTTCTTCTTATATTTATTCTTTGGACAGTCAGCCTTTATATGTCCTTTTCGCTTACATTCATACCACACAATTTCATCCGTTTTATCACTTATTTTCCAATCCCTTTTCCAATTTCCTTTTTTATCATACTTGCCCATGAGGTTAGGCTTTCAAAAAAATTTCTTCTTCTTGTAAAATTGTTTGAATCTTCTACCCAATTGAGCCATCTCCTCATCAATGTCAGGGGATGATTGTTTAGTTGTGGAGCTTTCTATAGGATCTTTTTGTTTCCCTTTGTCTTTGTTCTTTGAGAAGGTGGTCTTGAAGGCTATAGATTTTCTCTTTGGTTCATCCTCCTCTTCATTGTTAACTTTCATCTCTTCTTCATACATCATCATTTTCCCAAAAGGTAATTTCACGTGTATCTTGCTGATGTCGCACGATTCTCTAATTGAGATAGAGGTTCCCCTCCATCTGTTAGGTAGACATCTAAGGATTCTCATGATCTATTCTTTGGTAGTGACTTCTCTTCCAAGAGATATCATTCTGCTAATAGTCTCATTGAACCTGAGATATGTGTCAGAAGTAGGATCATCAGGTTTCATCTTAAAATTATCATATTTTATAGTATAATTATTAAGTATCATTTATTTTACACTAGATGTGCCTTCATGTGAGGCAGACATGGTATCCCAAATTTCATGGGCAGTTTTACAAGAAAAAATCCTATTAAACTCTCCATCTCCTAAGGAACAATATAGAGTATTCATGGATTTTCAATTTTTATTGTAAGAAAGTTTGGTAGGTTCATCAAATGTAATTCTATCAGTCAAAGGAAGTTTGTATTCATCTAATATTGATGACCATATTTCAAAGATCATGATCTATAGATGCATTTTCATTTTAATTTTCCATTGAGCATAATTGGTTCCATTAAAGAATGGTGGTCTATTGGTTGAGGAACCTTTCAATCTATTATCCAAACTAATGAATTACTTTAAAATAGATAGAAATTTAGAATTAACATAAATTTACAGATCATTAATGTACAACTACAATCACAGTTGAGTAAGATTACATACAGTCGTAATAAAACAACCTCTGATACCAAATGTTGGTCTGAGTAGTTCACTCAAGAGAGGGGGGTGAATTGAGTGACTATAAAAATTTATGTTACAAAAATATTATTTTAAAAGAAATGGTTTTTCCAAAAAATAGATACAGCCCTGTTAATCGAGGTTATAATGCTATAAGATTTTGACTGTTTAAACAACTTCTTAGAAGATTGATTAATTCTCAGTAATCTTAATATGTATTATTAATATTACTTTTGAAGTTATCCAACTAAGAAAAATTAGTTATAACATCTTTCCATGACTAACTATCAATGTGAAATTAGAGTTTTATGGATTATGGAATAAAGCCGTAGAACAGAGAAGACTAAAATAAATAGCACAACAGATATAAAACAAGTGGTTCAGTCTCACACTAAGACCTAATCCACTCCACTTGGTGATCACCTGTCACCAAGAAGTTTATATAAATAAACATTGATCCACACCCTGTATCGGGGTTAACAACAGTATGCAGACTGTCCAAGTCACACAGGGAAATATTCCACAGTTTTTGTGGGTAAACAAAAACAACAATCATGCTACATAGGGACCTCTTCCACAGTTGTCATGGGTAAATAGAAATAGAGAGTTTGGTTCAAGGATTTAGATATCCTTCAGTTTGGCACATGAGTCAGTGTGTGTGTGGAATATATAGAGTACACACACTACTCGAAAGTTATGTAAAATAATCACTAAGAGAGAGTAGACATGATTTTAGAAAAGCTCTAGTGATTTGGAGTGCAGCTCCAGAAACCATTGATTTAGCAGAAATGCTTCGGAGTCCTTCTCTGGTTTTTGTCATGAAAACAGAGTGCCGTGATTCATCTTATGTTGTCCACAAGCTTTGAAAATGTGAAGATGTTATCTGTATTCAAGTGTACATCATATGTTCTTCAGCATAGTTGGATTGCATGCATTTGAAAAATGCTTTCTTTGAAAATCATGCAAAAGTGTTCTTCGTGGTCATGCTCACAAGCTTGTACTTCGTTCAGTATCACACACTATTTCTCTTGGGAACTCTCCAATATTTATCTTCGAATGCACGAGTTTTAGCTGACAGGTTCCATGTGTTTCGTGCCTCGTACCTCATACTATGTCTAAAAAGAAACATTAATTATTTCAGTGCATTAAATGAAACAAATTTGACCGTTAAGTATTAAATTTAAATATAACAAAATAGTTTAAGAAACAGTGTCACAGTATGTTATGAAAAATGGTGTCTCCTTCACGGTGTATGAGTGTCACGGTCTGAGAGTCACGGTCTGAGTGTCACAGTCTGAGTGTCACGGTGTCTTGGTCAACGTGTCTGATCTTCACGATGTCTTGCTCACGGCGTCTGATCTTCACGGTGTCTTGCTCACGGTGTCTGATCTTCACAGTTTCTTTCTCACGATGTCTGATTAACTGTACCTGGCTTCACGGTGTCTGGCTTTCTGTGTTAGGATTCCCAGTGTCTGGATTATTGTGTCAGGCTTCACAGTGTCTGACTAACTGTGTCTGCTTACTTAGGAAAATAACTGTATTCAGAATGAAACAGTAATATGGATGAAATGGATTGAGGTTAACCATTATAAAGCATGATATAACTTGAATCATAAATACACATGATTAGATATAATTTATAGTATTTAACTAGGTTGAATGATATTTGTGATTATTAATGAGCTTTGGGATAATTAAAGAGATTTGTGATCATTTAAATATGATTAATACATGAGGAGTCCAACAAATAATAATTTAATGGTGGTTTAATTAAAGTATCCATTTTTTTAAAACATCCCCCATTGTACTCCACTAAAAAACTATATATTTCTCAACAAAAACCCCACTTCAACAAACTACGTCTCGTTGTCTGATACCCTCTTGATAACAACCACCCTATTAACCTCAACACCATATTCCCTCCAAGACATGATTCTTGAGCGCCCTCTTTAATTCACCCATAACCTCTATATCAGAATATCATCACCATGATTTCCTATGATCTTGATCCTTATTTAATTCCCTCTTATATTTTTTCCTGTATAATCATATGTAGTTGATTTTATTCTCTATTTTAGGGAAATATTATGTAAAGATTTAGGTTTTGAAAATTCAATAATATAATTCTATTTCAATTCATGTAGTTTAGTAAATTTATGAATTCTTCGTAATCAATGGGTACCTTGAAATCCATTCATGGTGTTGATTGTTTATCAATATTGTGATAGGTAACCTCTTGAAGACTAAGATATTTATTGTGACCATTTAATACAAAATTTTATCTTCAATTATGTCTGAATTTTAAGTGAAAAATTAATTATATGATAATTTCGTTCAATTGATTGAGAATGAATTTCCATGAATTGATAAATGATAAAAATTATATATGTTATTTCTTAATATAAGGAATATGTAATTAAATATAAAAAGTTGTTCAATTGGGTAAATTGTGAAATAGTTCATGAAAATGATTTAACCACTATTATAAGAATTAATACTAAATTTACCAATGATTGAATTACTTTTAGAGTTATTTGGTTATGTTATAGTGCGGTGTATTATTATTAATATAAAAATAAAGCATGTAGAAATTTTCAACATATAAATAGTGTATATGGATTCTAAAAATATATTTATTTCATATTTCATTAATTATATAATATTTTTTTATAAATTTACAAATAAACCATAATGTGAATAACTAAATTATGCCTCTTAATATGTTTATCATGCATTTTTTTTAATTGTATTCCATTTCAAACTAAATTTATTTTATTTTTATACATAATAATAAAATTATATCATATATTTTAATGTTTATGAAGCCAAGTACATATAGATAAATATTTTATTAACATAATTTGGAACTCATCTCAGTTTGTAACATGTTTGAACATGTTTTTGGACTTTTCAATTCAAAATTAATTCTTGGAAGTAAGAATAAAATAGCCTTGTCCAAAATGAAAATTCATACAATGGTTAAACATAGATGAAATATTTGATAACGTCATGTAGAAATAGTTTCCTTCTCGTCATGTGTGTTGGGTTTTTCATTGTGAATCATGCATTTTAGAAAATTAGGCCTGTTATATTTATAGTGAAAATGAACTTGTTAAAGCTTTGATTGTAGATAATGAAACTGAGAACAGGATAAATGAAACTTTTCCAAAATGTATAGAAGTTAAATTAAAAATCAAACACATCAGTTGATTTACATATTGACGTCGTAGATATTAATGATGATTTTTAAATTCAAGAAAATATGAGCAAGATGATAACATATTAATGGATGACGTTGAGGTGTCTAATAAAAAGGGAAACTCAGCTAAGAAAAAAACGGATTTTTTTAAATATTTTTACAGATGGAAATTTATTAATTGTTTTTAGGATGCTCAAAAAATTAATTTTTTTTCTATTGATGTTGTGCAACATCATGTTTTTATGTGGAATTTTAAGTAAAGCATTTTCCCTGATATCATAATTTTTGTGTGATAAATTTACTAAATCTAGAATCCCTATCTAATTTTAGGAGATGAATAAAATTATTATCAATCATAGACTAAATTATTTTATGATACCCACATGTCCCAGTGATTTTGTTTTTAATTATGAAAAAGAATCAAACAGGGAAAATTTAAAAATAAGTTATACTTATAGATAAACATATATAAATAATGATGTTATTTTTGAATGTTTATACTACCCAAAAGAAATAAAAAATAAAATAAACTTTCTAAAATGTTAAAATGTTACATTCCATTAAAACGAATGTTGAAAATATTTTAAATTTCATCTAAAACCATTGAAAATTTGTAGTGTAATTTTTTTCATATTAATAATCATGACTTCAAGTGATATATGAGATATTAAAAAGAATTTTTTTATTAATTATGTCTATATTTATCTTTTAGACATATAAATGTATTATTGAGATTTTAATATGATGGATTCAACCCTCTTTGGACATTAATTAGAAGTTAAAACCATGGGATTGTTGTTTTTTATCCCTTATAATCAACAACCTTATATGGGAATGCAATAAAATTAATTCATCTTATCAATGATAAATCATGGAAATGAAATATGTACAATGAAAATTTATATCTACCTTCTACCTCTTCTTTATAATTGAATGATTTATGGTATTTTGGTGTGGAAACATATGATTAATCTACCTCACACATGTTTGAAAATGAATTTTCCCCCCATGTAGACCACCGAGGAATTTATTGAACTTCGAAATTTGACCAATCGGAACAAATTTTTTTTGTCTTGTCTATTTTATAATATTTATTTTGATTCTTACTGGATTCCAAATAAAAAATTATGTTTCATGATTCATCATCACTCCCTTTATACACCTCAAAGATTATGGTTTTTTAATTCATGTTTTAATGGAATAACTATTTTGACTCTTACACCAAAGTTATTATCAGGATTATAGATCTTGACACTTTTATTAAATGTTGGTAAAGTGTCTAGAAAATATTTTCAACTGAATGGAAGTTGCAAAATAGTTAGAACCCATTAAATTATAACTAGAGCACAATAATAAATGAAAAAGAGAGTATTTTTCAAACATCCTTATTGGAAAATAAATTTGTTACATCATAATCATGATGTTATGAACATTGAGAAGAATGTGTGCAATAATTTATTATTTACATTTTATAATGATTATAGAAAATAAAAGTATCATTTAAATACATTAGGGAATTTTTATAAAGAATCATAAAATGTTATCTATGGCCAAATGAGATTTGGAATTATCTTGTAGCTATTTTCACAATTAAAAACCATTAGAATTTTGTTTATCATAGATTAAAATAATTGAATCTTAAGATTGGATATTCTAGTAATATTTATTTATGATTTTATTTTAATCACCATAAGATACATGGATCTAAAATTCAGGACACACATGTATTGATGAGACAATTTATACCTTCAAAAGTGCACAATTGTTTACCTAAAAAATTACAATTACATTAATCTATGGTTGAAGATTATTTTCAAAAAATTGTGAGAGGAAATTAAACAACAAATACTTAGAAAAACATTAAGAAATATTTTTATGGATACTATGTAATTTTTTGATATAATTTCCCCTATAGTTTATTATTGTAATGGTTCATCTAACAGTGCAATTTTTAGAAGAATCAAAAATTAGAGGACTCATGCATTAGAAATGAATATATACCATAGAGTTCAATTTTATTTTAAGATATTTTCATTAAAATTTTTTAACTTTATTTTTAAATGTGTTGAAACATTATTTTTAAATTTCATTTATTTTATCATTAGTTATCTACGACATTTTAAATTTTCTATGAAAAATTTTTCCCTTAAAGAAGGTTCTGTTGAGGAAGGGTACCTAGATGAAGTGTTAAAAAACTTTTGTTCATGGTATATTGATTTGACAAAGAATAAATTCAATTGAGTTGGATGTCTTGATGATAAAAAAAATAAATTTCATGATAATAAGGATTTATTAGTGTTTCAATATTTAGGATAAAAATTTGAAAAATTACCTTTATTCTCATTGATAAATATATAGTTAAGAGAAACATAAATATATGTTATAATAAATACTGATATATTTGTTCCCTATGTCAATGAATTAAGAACAAAAATAGAATGAAACCTGAAGAGTACAACTAAGAATAATGCATATATAAGAAAATTGTTACCTAAGAAATATATGAATTGTTTTTACACAATGAATGTTCTCAATCTAATATGTAGATTGAATATGTTGAAAATTATATAAATAACATCATAATTTTTTATATAATATTTTATTGGTAATGAATGATGGTAATAGAGTTGAATTATCTGAATATTTAATGTCTTTATCTTGGTTCCCTTTGATGCATAGTATGACAGTTAATTCATATAATATTAGTGGTTTCATGTTTTTTATTGTAGATCGAGTAGACGGTTTGAAAACACAAAACTATGGAATATTAATAGTTGAAGATCAAGGATACTATAGAGAGTAAGTTGATACTCTGACATTTAATTATCGTGGTATATATTTAGTTGTGTTATTTAAAATTTAATGGGTCAATTTTAATATAGTAATAAATATATATTCATTACAATTTACTTATGTCAATATAACGGCCCACAATTTCATTAATTACATTTGCTTATTTAAAAACCCTCTTAGTAACTTGTGTTGCACACAACATTAAAATAAAAAAAACCTTGTTACCTTAATAAAACTGTTAAATATTAAGATTATTCTATATAAATTACACAAAAAATTATAATTGTAAGTTACCACATTATAAAAATTATATAAATGTGTGTAATAAAAAAGGTCATTTTATTCATAGAAAATATATCTTACTTAAAAAAATCAATTCATGATTATATTAAATTTAAAATTTTAATCAATTTTAGATATCAAATAGGAAAAATTTATTTAAATTTTTTAATCAACATGATCATATAATGTAATACAGGATTCAATTTCTAGTCATAATGATATTGTTACCTTAGCTAAATATTAGTTACCTCTATAGAACATATAATTTTTAAAAGAATGATATTATTCATGATATTTTTATAAATTTAAGGAAATTAATTTATAAAAATATTCTAATATGATGTGTAAAAATATTATAAATGAATTAGCACTCATTTAATTGGTATCCAATTTTAAATATGCGTAAGAATACAAAATGATTAAAATGAATTTTTTTAGAAATAGTTTTTCAATAAATTCTATAATTTAATTAAAATATTAATTTTAATATATTTAGATCAATAATTAGATTTAATAAAGCCTAAATTTGATTTCCTCAAATAAAAATTATGTAAAGAGGTTTAAAATATATATTTTCCTAATAAAACGTTAATAATGATTATTTTTTAATTAAAATTAATATTGTTAAAATGGGAAATAAGGTATCCCAAATTATTTTCTATTTAAAGGCCACATAAATATTATAGAATGAATTTTTAGGTAATAAATTCATACTCTATTATCTTGACTAGTATTTCTCTTCCTTATTCACCTCAGTCACCTAACCTACATAACACCCATGTGATTATTTTCACACCACTTACCTAAATCTAGTTTTCCATGGAAATCCCCTCATTCCCAATAATAAAAGGACCCCACTCCCACACACTATCCCACTCATATTCCCCGTTGTAATTTATAATAAATTTACCTTCCTCATCCATCTCTATGTCCCTATAATGTGTTCCAATGGTTCTATGAATCCCTTATTAAGGAATCTACATAGAAAGGTAAGGGTTACCCTCCTCCTATTTTTATGTTAATGAAATTATTTTGTCACCAGTTCTTTAGGTTTCAATTTATAATGGTTTAATTTGTTTATAATCAGCTATTTATTATCAAAATAGTTCCTTATTAAAGATACATTTACCTTCCCTATAATTAAACCCACTCAATAAAACGTTCTGTATTCATTTTATGATGTTGAAGTAACTCCTTAATTATCTATCCAAATTAATATAAAATCTAAAACATCATTTGTAATGATACTTTTGGATTCCATATGATTATGATTCTAAATATTTTTAATCAATCCTTTACTATGATAAAAAATCTCTATTTTTGAGAGAAATGCATTTTCTCTCATAAAACCATTTCATAATCTCATTTCATTAGCTTTAATGCTTCCAAAACAATTCCTTGATTTTCTATTTTCATATTAAATCTCTAATATCAATCAATGTTATCCCTATAAAATATTTTTATAATGGTTATACATGTATAATTGTTTTCAAATAGGTCACTAAGTTAATCATTTTTTTTCATTAAAATGATACAACATATTTTATGTATAGTCTTTTTTATGATATATTTCCTAAGGATACATATAAAACAATAAAAAAATATTGAGAGGCCAAGTATCTTTCAGAAATTTTTTAAATATCCTAATAACCTTAAAAATGGATAAAATAAAATAATTTAAATCTTCGTCACCTAACCATAAATCCATTGATTTTCTAACATTTCAAGAGATATCCTAGGGATGAAAATAAGAAAGGGGGAGATATAATTCTAGGTAATGGAACAATAAAATCATAATACGGTAAATGTAATAGATTTGAGTCAAATATCATGGGGATATAAAAGGGTAACATTCATAATCATAAACATCAAAAGATTAGATGAGATGATAACATCAAGTCATTATTGGAATGTGGATAGAACACAAAATGGATATCAAAAGGATAATTAAAGGAATATCATTGTGAAATAATAAAATAGCATTCTTAGTCTAACCACTCATTCAACGTACATGGTATATCAAGATTTAAAAGCATTACCAAATGCATTATAGGGCTATATAATTCTATTTGTGCATGTCTCATTCATGATATGTACATGAATTTGTGTGCCACATAGATCATAGAATATAAAAACATAGTTCATCACAATTAATCCCGTGATTAAGTAGTGTAGGTTAAATACATGAATTTACACAATCAATGAGTGATAGATTCATCAATGTTATTACCCAAGAGAAGAAACAGGTATCAGTCTTTATAGATAAAAGAGAGGGCATGTCAATTATATTTTATAATCATATTATTACAAACCAAATACCTTCCCATAGTTATTCCTATACTTTCTACCAAAGTAGCGGGGTTGTAAATATTTTATTAGGACAAGAAATGAACTCTATAAAATAATTCCATAAATTATGTTGATGTAAGTCATGTTTGTAAATAATTATTTTCAAAACATTAAAATATAATATAGGTTTTGGAAGATTAATTATAGGTTTTTAAAAGTAATAAAATAAGATTAAAAAAATTATTTTAAAATAGAAACATATTTCATTCTGATATTTTCATTATTGTATTAGTTATGGCCTATTATGATGTTATAAAACATAACATATTTTTATAATGAATTTAAATTTTACCCAATAAATCAATTGTGTCATAAAATTATGAAAAATTATCTATTGGATAATTTTGACGTGATTATTTAAAAAATAATATTAATTTTACCAAAATAATTTTAAAAATATGAGATGTTACACTTGTAAATATAATTCCTTATTTACTATAAAATGATAGTTTTATTAACACTAAATACATTCTAAACCTAATAATAATTAAATTTTACTTCATTAAGTTGAATTATCATTTATTTTTAAATTAAAATTATTTAATAAAAATATTTCATGAAAATAAAAATTATTTCAAAATTACTGAATTTTTAAAAATATTTTGATAATTGAAACTATATATTCCCAAAAAATAATGTTTTGGTTTCTTCATATCAAAATATAGTTTTTTATCAAACTCATTATTTAATCATGTGTATATGTTAATAACCAAAATGTTTGAATATAATAAATATTATATTTAAAATAATATATACATATACATAATAATAAGTTATGGTTACATAACCCCTTTTTACAATAGTATACACTCTATGGGTAAGGTGTGAGATGGTGGAAATTTCTTTGGGTGGTTCGGGGAACATGGTTTGGATACTTAACCTGGCATGATTGAACTTATACCATTTATCATTTTACTCAAGTTTTATTTATTGAATCTAGAATTTTGATTGGTCAAGGTAAAATCTCAATGATGAAATATCTGTTAAAAGAATAAATAAATGGTATTCATATGGTATGATCCTGCTGGTCAGTGCCAGGGCTTCTTCCCTATATATAAATTAGATAATTTTATAACCATTAAAGAATATGAATCATAATGGTCACTATATAAATACTATATTATCAATGGTTATGATTATTATTGGTAATTTAAGTTTGAATTGAAATATTTTATAATAGTATAAAATAACCAAAGTATTTTATGTGCTTTATATATCTACAATACTTAATAAGGAATTTTTCATATAAAAGTGATTTTTTAAATGTCTGGGTTGTTACATTCTTATCCATTTAGTAATTTCACCCTCAAAATTTCATTTCATACACTAAAATAGATGAGGGTACTTTTGATTCATCACTTCTTCTAGTTCCCATGTTGCTTCCTTAAACATATGGTTCCATCCTATTAGTTTGATCATGTGATTTCTCCTATTACATAGAATGTTGTCTCTAAAATCTATGATCCTTAGTGTCTTATCATCGTATGAATGATTTTTCTCTAAATGTAGCACATAAAAATTCAATACATGTGGTGGGGTGTCTTGTACATACTTCCTTTATAAGGATATAAAGAACAAATAATGTTCTTGATATAGTTTAGGATTCAGTTCTAGCTAATAGACTACAACTCTAATGTTATCAATGAACTGAAAAAGGGATGATGTATCTTTAACCATACCTTCCATAATTCCTAAACCTAATTAATTTTGTCCATGGTGATATATTAAGAAGCCCATAATCATGATCCTCAAACTCTAGGCCTCATCGGCGATTGTATGTACATATTTTTTGTCACTATTGTGTAAATTTCATATAATGATGAATGGTTCAAACCTTCACTTTAATATATTGAAAAAGATCTGGTCCCATCAGTTTCATCTACCCAATTTCATCCCAACATATTGGAGTATAAAAAATATTCCCATATAAAGCCTCATAATGAGACATTTGAATGCTACAATGGAAACTTTGTTTACATGAGAACTCCACCAGGGGAATGTGTTGATCCCAAAATCCTTGGAAATACATTGAAAAATATCTTAACTTATAATCATTATTTTTAATGGTTCTCTCATACTGATTATCTACATAAAGACGAAAAGAAGCACTAAAACTCGGATTTATATGCATCGCTTCTTATGGATTCTTTAAAGCATTAGGGAAAACCTCAAATATCGATCAGATATAATAGTGAGTGGTAATAAATTAATTTTTAACAATTATAAAATGTATATCATAGATGTTTTGAAAAAAAGACTATTATTCCCTGATATTAATGAAGTGAACTAGAATTGAAAGGTGATCGACTACAACCAAAATGGAATTACTTATTTCTAATGACCTGTGGTGTCATATGTTAAATAATAGGGTTCTGTTTTTTATTTCCATATTGTTATAAGAATTTAATTCAGTATTACCTTATAATTATTATATTAATTATTGAATTTTTGGCATTCCAAGCATCAACTTAATAATTCTGAAATCTCCCTCTATAGGGTATCCATATGGATTTGTTGATTTAGATCTGTATACATCTTAAAACTTCTTGGATTAGTAGAGAAAGATGATCTATTCACATCATATAGAAGTTCCCTTTTTTACTTTCTATTTTTATGGGACATATAACTAGGTTCTAAACATCATGAACCCATCTTCCTCGAAGTAAAACTCTAGAATATTTTCTACCTTTTTTTGTAGCTCCTTATATTCTTTTTTGGGCCTCCTTTATCCTCTCAATAAGGGATGGTTAAATTGATATTTTTCCAATGTTGGATCCTATTCATTTTATAATTTCTGTTCCCATCTTTTAAATGAACAATAAGATTGCATACCTTTAAATATTCATCATAGATATGTTTGTTGGATCCTTTTTACTCTGAGATTATTATACATTATTTTCCATCTCTAGATGGTAATGGATTAACAATTATAATTCTTGATAAGATCTCACCATGTTCATTGGTTCATATTGAACTCCTTTTTAATAAATATAAACTTAAGTATTTTTTGTCCATATATGTCACAATTGTCCCCATAGAAATAATTTCATCTAATTGTAAACACAAAGATCACTAATACTAATTCAATAGCATGAATTGGGTTGTTATACTCATGGATAATTAATTAAATGGATTCAAATGCTATAAAATTATTATTTTTTCTTAGTATAGAACCAAATACCTTTTGGATACATCATTATAGATCCCAAATCCTTCCCCCTAGTTAGAAATTAGAGAATAGGTGTAGTAATTTTACTCTTGTTTAACTCTTTATATATCTCCACAAATTCATCAGTCTAGACAAAATTCACTCCATTCTGGGTTATCTTAGTGAGTGAGATTGTAAATCATGAGAATTTTCTCAAAAATTTAGGATAGTAACCAAATAATCCCTGGAAATTATGGATCTTCATAATTGAAATTTTTTTGTTTCATCATTAAATTTCATATTCCTTTTAATGTATCTACAATTATTACTTTACTAGTTATATCATGCGGCATAAATTTTACATTCTCTATCCAAAACTTGTATTTAATATACATCACAGGTAAAATTTACTTTCACCTTTTCTTTAATAAAACATTAAAAGGATCCTCATATTCCTAATTTTTCAACAGTAGACACAAATATCATCTATATAGACTACCATGCATTTTTTAGGTAATCACTAAATACTCTATTCATTAATTCCATGAATACTGAAAGATAATTATTGTTTCAGAATGGAATCACTATAAACACTTAGAGCCTGTACCTTATATGAAAATAAATTTTGGGTATTTCATACTCCTTCACCTTTACTAGATAATATATAGATTGATGACCCAACATTGAGAATTACTATGATCCATGTAACTGATCAAAACTATCCAATAAAATGTGTCCCTTTTATACAATAATTCAGGTATTCATCTTCTCCGTCTAATTTTTTAAAAACCCTCAACATCATTATATCTTAATTCTCCACCCCGATTCCACTGAATGACCCTAAATACATGATCAATGGTCATTAATGAATTATACCCCTCTGATCTTATCACAAAGATATTTATAGTGTTTTGAACTTCTATCTTCATCCTTTAGCCTTTATTTTATCTAGGATAATGTCCAAAGAAAGAAAAATTAAATTATATATCTGTTACTTCCCTTAAATTTTTATTGGTAACCCGTATTGAAAATCATGTCCCACATTATGTTTCCTTCAAGCCGACCATTCCAATTTTAGGTAAAAAATATTGGTATTTTTGGAAAACATCATGAAGAAGATCAATGAATTAGTTAGGTATGGATTAATTATATATATTTCAATAATAATGAATGTAACCATCATATTTAAAACTAATATTATCAATAATATATTTATGATCTCCCAGAATCTTTATTTTCTCCTATTAAAATTACATAAAAAGAAATGATGATATATATATATTCCCTGTCATCCTAATACATAAAACCTAGCATAATTTTTATATATGAATTCTAAAATCTAGGATCATATGATTTAGATGTTTATATATATAAAAATATTTGTATATATATTATTCATTGATTGAATTATATTATGATAAATCTATGTCATTTGGACATATATATAGCTCAATCATTCACTAAAACAAGACATAAATTTTATACAATTTATAGACTAGTTTATTAAATATAAATTAATAATAAATCTATACTATAGTAAACACTTTATTTGTTTTATCTATTTAAAGAGAATCTCATTATGTCTAACACCCCGATATTTTTTGATTTTTTTAGAATTAATTGAATCTATTTGATATTTTTTTCATTTCACACAACACTGATAATATATTTTGTTATATAATGAACCAAAATATATAGAAGGGTTATCTTTCCCTACATTGTACACTTATTTTATCGTACATTATATGTAGTACTAACTTTCATTGATGTCTTGCATAACATGCAAAACGAGTTTTAAAAAACAAAAATATATTATTAATATATTTTTATTAAATATATTAAGGCATAACCATACTGTTGGGTTATAGGATATGAATACTATGAAGTAAAACTAGAAAACAACGAGTATATAAAAATAAAAAATTAATTCATTTGTTACATTGAATATAATATCCAATTGAATATAAAGGGAATATTTTTAAGGAAAACTATTTTTATGCTCGTAAAATTCTTTTATCATAATAAATTAAATTAATAAAAATCAGTAAGTGGAAATAATTTAATATATATATATATATATTATATTAAATATAATATTTTTATATTCATCTAATATATTCTATATGCATAAGATAAGAACAAACCAAATTTTACATATAAAAACCTATATTTTTATTAAGGTGTTTTTACCCCCTTTTGATGACGAATATATTTTAAATATAAATTTTGGAACTTTTATAAATTGTATATGTCAAAATAAAATTCACTTTTTAAATCAAAAGAAAACTATTAGGTTACTTTGATTTTTTTTGATTTTTTTTTGATTTTTTTGATAAAGTTTCATTTTTCAATGAATAGTGACAAATAATGAAATATAACTGAAAAATGTTTTTGCATGAAATTTAATAATATAGTAAAATTATACATTAGGTTTGTTTTAAATTTTAATTATATTAGTTTTATATCATGAAATACAATTTAGGTCATATGAATCAATTTCCATTTTAAATTGACAATAAAAACATTACTAACTTTTGAATTCTTTTACCATAATAATCAACTTAGTCGTCCAATCTATGAGATTAAATTTAAATTTATTTATGCCTCTTCTATAATGAAGCATGTATTTTTATAATAATCCTTTTATCATTTCTATTAATATTTATGAATAATATATTAATTATATGTTAAGTAGAACAATTTTTCTAATAGCATACTCAACACGCAACAATTAGTTTCCTTGGAATCTTATGTTACTCACAACTTGGAGTTATTCTGAAAAATAATAATAATATAGTTATTTTAAATTGTAGTTAACGCATAATAGATTTATTTCCATGAATGTAAATAAATAAATAAATTATTATTACACATAATTGGTAAATGTTTTAAAATTTATTCAATAAATTTTAGAGGCTTAGAATAATAATGAATATGATTTTAAGCATGAAATACTTTAATATTTTTTAAAGGTTGATTAACAACATTGTATTGGTGAACCTTTTTAAAATATAGTTTTCTTCACTTCTATAATAAATATTTGAGAAAATAATATTCTTCTTTAGATTTAGGACATCAAAATTTACTTTGGATGAAATTTAGGTATTTTTCGGATAAAATTCATTTTTCTGAATATTGAAATATACTGCATTTTAATTCAAAAATGTAATTTAATGTAATCTATTTATATAGTTTTGTTATAAATTTAATTGGTTTTAAAGCATAATTGTATTATATATTTATCATTTAATCCAATTTTGGTTGTTTTATGTAATTTCACTTTCAAATTGTATATAAACACATGTTAATCTTTTGGTAATTTTTACTTCTTAAAAACACGTCTTCAGGTTTTGACAACGAGAAATCATTTTATATTAATTCCTTCAACTTTTATGCTTCTAATTTGGAAAAATGTATTCCATATTTTGAATCAGTAGTTATAAATTTTATAAATAGGTAATTTTTTGTAGACATTATGAATTGTAACATCAGTAAATATTTTTTTGCCACAGTTGAAGGGTAAATATGTTAAATAAGAGAAAAAATAATTTTATAATAATATTAATCTACCATAACACATGTCCTTTTACTATTGGATGAGATATGTATAACCCTGTGAATCCTTGGGTCGATTTTAGGATCTCATGGGGCCACTTGTGTGTGAAAATGACATTTAATTACTTTTAATTTAAAGTTAAGGAAAATATAACATAAACATATATGTTTTACTAAAAAAATTAAATGGGGTTATAGAAGCAATTGATTAGACTATAAAGAGTAATTAGAAAGATAAAAATATTTCTTAGATCATGAATTTTTTTTATAATTATTTGACATTATATAAATTAATTTATATATGACACAATGATGATGTAGTGATTACATTATTAGTGATTGTTTTAACAAAATATTATTATAAAAATTAAAATAAATTTATTTTTAAATTTTTATTCCTTCAAAAAAAATTTGGGATACGTATTACATGTTATATTTAAATTAATTATGTTTTTTTGAATGAATCATTTTGTTATTAATTTTTTAAAAATCGTGGTATGAATAGAATATAAATTGACATGAATGAGTTTTTAAAACAAATACTATTTTATTAAATGATATAATAGTCCTAAAAATCTAATTTTCTTCCATAATACTTATATAAAGTTAAAAATGTCATCACTGAACCACTCGAGGTTTGATTATCATTTTATAATAACTATATTAACCATATAGTATGAATATACATGAAAAATGATAAGAGTCAAATAAGTTAACTAAGGGTTAAAACTAACTGATAAGGTTAAATTTTTGACAAAAATATCTCTAAAAACAATATTCATAGATAGTTTAGAACAATACTTGTATTATCTTAGAATTAATTCCGTTTTAGACCTTTTGAAAATCCATGTCCAGTTTATAATAAATAATCTTTCATACCATCCTAAAGTGCCCCTCCCCCCTCTAATAAAAGGACACCACCTCTAACCCTTACTCAAACCACTCAATCACCCTTGGATCATAACAAATCTACAAACTAATATCCCAACATACCTCTATAACGCCTATAATCCTTACCTTGTGAAGAATAAAATTCAAGAATGCATTTTAGCTTAAATCCAAAGGCGTTACCTGATTGGAGGTCATGTCTTCTCTCAAGCTTCATAGATTTATTTTTCCTTCTCCATCCCCCTAATCTATCTTTATTACATTACTTTATAAAAAACCAGTATATTAAGTATACAAGGATTTTTTTATAATGATTATTCTATATACACTCATGCACACCTCCATCTAATATATTTAAAACATACTGTTTATGTGGACGATAAACTACCGCCTCATTAAACGATGATTGGTCAATTATCTCCTACCGTCCATCATGGTGGTCATTATAATAGAAATGTATTTATTTATGATATATATAATTTTTATATTGTCTCTATTATTATTTATTTTTCACAAAAAATAATATCCTTATGCTTTCCATAATGCGTAAATACGATAATTTCATTTGAGGAAGTGCTGACTACCACCCCTCAAAGTGATATGATTTGTTCATGATATACATAGAATGTATAGAGGATGTAAATAATGAAGTTATGTAAAATATATAACATAGATATTATTATGGAAATATAATATACCTATGTATCATTTAGCTTTCATTTCATTAAATATGAAAAAATGAAAGTAGCATCCATGCATACGTACAACTTACCATCTCCATGAATGCTACATTTCATTTATTATATAAAAATGTTATAGACTATTATAAATAAATATATAAAGGATATAAATAATTATATACTATAAATATATGATATTTAATTAAACAATAAAATTTTAGAGATATTGGACTGTTGAACCCATTGAATTTTTTTAATTATAACATGTTCATTTCTGACTCATGTACAGAACATCGAGAAAAAACATATATGAACTTGAATAATTATATAATTTTAATATCAAGGTAATAAGTGATATTAAAGTAATGATAAATTTAAAAAATATTATTAATAATGTAGAAATTAACTTAAGTTTATTATTCTGGAAAAATAAGAAACATACGTGACAAGCCAGAATCAACGTAAGGGATGTTCTAAAATCAATTTCCACTCATTGGGTTTTATGCATACTTCATTGATTATATTAGGACATGATTATGTATGGAATGGATGTTTATTTATTTATATAATAATTTCCAATTCCCTTAGTTTGGATATACTTTTTCGACACATAATCACTCCATTGAAAAATTCTTACATCATTTATATGAGCTTATATGGGTACCTTTCACCCACAACATTTAGTTAAAGACATCTTTTATGACATGACTTTTAATTTATATTTTATAATGATGGGATATGTTCTAATATATCCATATTTTTTTACATTTTATTTTCATGTGTTAAAATACCCTTTTCTCACTCATTAACTCATTTTATGAAGTTTTAATTTACGTCGTTAGGCAGCCAGATTTTCGTAAGGGATATTTTTTAACCCAATTTCCATTATTTGTGTTGATATTATACTTCTTGTTTATATCATGATATGATTATGTGAGAAATTAATTTTTATATCTAATCTTGTATTTAAACATTCTTTATGTGTAAATATTGTGAATACACATAATTGATCTATTTTACTTACAAAATGATCCTTGTAAGGGATTTCATCTCAATATCCTTTTATTGAGGCATATTTTTATTTATACATGACTTTAATTTATATGGTGTATAAACCCCTTTGACTTTTAATTTCATTCCAAGGGAGTATATTTCTATATAGATTTTTAATAAACAAAAAAGGGAATAATTCTTTTTAATGTAAGCAGTGACGTCGTCATTTTTTCCGCCACATGAATTATTTGATATTGGGCTTCCTTAACAAGCCGTATGGTTTTTGAAAGGAAACTAAATCCCATATACCCTTTTTATATATTTTTTTACTGAAAAAGGGTTCGATAATGGATTGATTATGTCAATATCATGAACTGATTTCTTGTGATTGTAATGTGGAAATGTTATCATTACTTTATAATTTTTCATTTGTTATGATTGTGTTATGGTTCTTGGGAATTGTTTAGGTATTCAAGATGTTATGTGATAATCCAATGGTTGGTGAGCCCAAGATTTCTCGCAAATGCATTGGGTTACATGAGATAGTTAAATGTTAAGTGTCTCCTAAGAGATTTTGGGAATATAATGTGATGGATATTCCAAACGTAACTCCCTATATAGATATGAATGCTACAATGTTGGTATAATATGGATGCCAAAAGTTTCATTTATGTTCTATGATTTTTACGTGTTATTCATAAATATTATGATTTCATGATATATGTTAAAGAGCTTCTATTTTATTATTGAGAAGTATGATTTCATTTATTTTTATGTATTGATGGAATAATGTTTTCTTTCCTTATTTTATAACCCTTACTGAGATTTTTAGGCTCATACCCTGTTTTTGAAATTTATTTCATAGGGTATAAGGAAGGGTATGAGAAAGGAATTATTCAAAAATATTTATGTCATGAAAATAACTCTTTTTTTATTTATGGAGTTTTATTATAGTGAAAAAATTGAATAGATCAGAAGTGTCTACATTGTAATTTTTGGGATGTAATGAAATAGTTACACACTAATTCTCGAAAACACTAAATGAAAAAGTTCCTCAATGTTAATTGATGAATTAAATCAAGATTATGTAATTTTTAAGGCTATGTAATTATAGTGGGTATCAGAGGTTTTTTTAGATAACATTAAGGGATAGGGTGTTTTATAATCATAAGTGACATAACCATAATATTTATCATATTAGAAGGTGTCATAGTTATTTTAGATATATTGAATGTGTTTTAGACGACATGAATAAGTATATAGTAGTGTTTAACCTCCTCATATGATATAATATGATAATTTTTATGATATACTCGCACTGACCTTTTTGGTTTTATTAAATGGTTGGATCCATAATGAACCAATGTAACAATGGATGTGAAAAAAACAATGATTGTTTTCTAAATGATAAACCAAATGAAATGGGATCTGTAATGAGAACTGTTGTGGTTATTCATAACCCAATATCAGGATTCATGATTTACCACATGAAATATTGGGATTTTTCTAAGGCATCATATATGCGAGAAATAAATCCCTACCGAATTTCAGTAATTAATCATAAAGTAATGTATATTAAAAAAATATATGTGTTAGAGATGTAGAAAGATACACCTAAGAAAATTATTCAAAGGGATTGTAATATTTATTATATTTTGTAAAGAAGAATATAAATAAATGACCTTCCATGGAAAAAGGAATCATCCAATTGACTTCGTGAAAAGGAAATATGTTCTTTCTAAGGATTCAATTGAATTTTTTAAATGTGTTCTACATGGTCATTACACAAATAGATATCCGACGAAGAAGGTTTGGGAAAAGGAACAACATTACCATACAAATAAATGTTTACTAAATCCCAATTCCATTATAATTTAGGATGGGGAAACTATAATGACATATGAAAGGTACGAATTATTTATTATTGATATTTTGATATTATTGAATCTCAGGATATGATTCATGATTTTGTCTGTGAAAAATAAGTATTATAGAATAAGTTGAAAAAATTGTTATGGATTCAAGGAGAGTGTGGGATGATTTAGATTTCTACATTTTAGAAATTTGAGAGTTATGTTAGATATCTGTGTGATGAAATGTATAAATTTATTAATTCTCTTGGATGATGGGATTACATTGGAAGAAATTTATCTGGTATTTGTAACCCTACAGTTTGTTATGTGAAAATAATATTTGAGGAAGAATTATCTTTTCTTTTGGGGATATAGTTATAAATAACTATTTGGGTTTATATGATCCTTTAATTTGAAGAATTTACAGGTTATTACATGTTGGGAATGTTATAAATTTATATAGTTTTTTAAAAAGGATAACACGTAGACCGTGTGACAACCCATTACGTTGGAAAAATATACATGAATTGAACCAACATCCAATGTGGGAATGAGATTTGTCTCCTACCACTGGACTACGTGACGTCCCTGGTTGGTATGCCTAATTATTTTTAGTTAAATGATTTTATAGATTATGAATTTGTTTATTTTGGGAACTTTTCATTTATCAAATAGATATCCATAGTATAGAAAAATGGTTTGGTGATTAAGTGATAAATGTTATTTTGGAACAAGTTCTCTCTTTTGGGAATACTATATTCCTAAGAGAAATAGAATACTATGTGATTTCAATTGAAGAGTAATGGTGGAATTTAATTTTTAAATAATATTTGTTTTTATTGTGGACTTATAGTGATTTGGGTTATTTATGGAAATGATTAACCTATCATATAGAATATTCGATTGGGTTAATTACTTTTAAGTATGTGAAATTAGGATTAGTCTATGTTATTTGGAGATAATTGTTAAGATTTTTCATAGAAAAATATGTGATAAAATCCTTCTGAATTTTGGGTTTCAAACATAGTTTGGATTATTTTGAATAAATTTAGGATTTTTTTTATTGATTGGTTTTTGTTGAACATTGGGTATTGTTTGTTTAATTTTGTTGATTAATAATATCATTTCTTTAAAAAAAGGATTATCCTTTTTGGGGATTATCTGATCTTGTACTAACTATTTTAATTTTGTTAATGTTTAAGGATAGGGAAAATATATAGTTTCTCTTTTTTGAATTATGTTATTCTCTATAAGTTAATTATACCACTTCATGTGTGACCAAGTCATATTGAATACTCATAACTTGAAGAAATGATGAGTATGTGGGAGAAATTTATTAGCGGATGAAACTCTGCTTGAAAAATAAGTATATTTCCTTATGTTCTTAGTCAAACTCATCAATAAATTCTAAAAATTTATGAAAATTATCTTTAAACAAAAAAGTTTGTCTATTTACTTTTTCTACTTGGTAATTAGAGACTGTTTAACCTATCAAATGTTTGTAATTTTCTGGTGGTTAACATTCTCTAGATCATGTTTTCTATCACTCTCCATCAGAACTTGATGGTTAGTTTCTATTCCATGTCAATGTTTTCATACATGTAATTTTTGTATTTGTTATCTTGGGTGACCTTTTTAGTCCTCTTTATTTCATAAAAGTGATAGTTTATTGACTCTTTTTTCTACGTGGGACATTCAAAGAAGTTTCCAAACCCAAATTTAAAATTGTTAGAATGTAATTTCTAAAAGAGGGGAAGGTTGTAACGACCTAGGTATTTATATACTAGTACCTTTTTTCATTTCTATTAGTATTTATGGATAATATATTAATTTTATGGTAAATATTACACATTGTCTGATAGAAAACACAACATGCAACAATGGATTTCCTTGAAATTGTACGATGGACACAACATTGAGTTATACAAAAAAAAATAATATTATTATTATTTTAAATAGTAGTTAACCCATTATAGTTCTATTTTTGGGAATGATCATAACTAAATACATTATCATTACACATATTTGTTAATTTTTTTTTCATTTATCCGATAAATTTTAGAGGCTTAAAATAAGACTGAATCTGATTTTAAGCATGAAATAATTTTAATATTTTTTAATGGTCGATTTACTGCCTTTCGATAGTGAACCCTTTTCAAAAATAGTTTTTATCACTTTTATATATTATATTTGACAAAATAAAATTATTCTTTATAATTCAGACATCAAAATTAATATTGGATGAAATTTTGGTATTTTTTGATAATGTTCATTTTGTATGAATAGTATAAAATAATGCCTTATAATTCAAAACTGCCTTTTAATATAATATATTTATATAGATAGATAATACATTTAATTATTTTTGAAGTGTAATTTGATTATATTTTTATCATTTAATTCAAATTTGGTAATTTAATGTAATTTCTCTATGAAATTGGATATAAACACATGTCAATCTTTTGGTAGTTTTTACTTCTCAAAAAAACTTTTTTTGGTACTGACAACAGAAATTAATTTTATATTAATTTCTGAAGCTTCTGTGTTTTAAATTTGAAAAAATGGATTCCATATTTTGAATATGGAGGTCCAAATTTTGTAAATAGGTATCTTTTATTTTTAGACATTATGAATAATAACTTTAGTAAATATTTTATTAACCATAGTTAAAGAGAAAATATGATTAATAAGGGTAAAAAATAATATTATAATAATATTAAAATACCCTAAAATGAGTCCTAATACTATTGGATGAAATACGTCTGACCATGGACATCGTTGGGTCAATTTTAAGACCCAATGGGGTCCCTTGTGTGTGAAAAGGACACTTAAATACATTTAATTTAACGTTAAGGAAAATATAACGTAGACATATACCTTTTACTAAAACAATATTTATATGGGTTATATAAGTTATATCTACAACTATAAAAATTCATTAGAAAGGTAAATTTTTTTCCTACATCATGGTATTTTATTTATTATTTTTACACATAATATAAGAAAATTTATTTTCGGCACAGTGACGATGTAGTGATTACCTTATCAATGAATATTTTTACCAAATGAAAATATAAAAATTAAAATAAATTTATTTTAAAAAAATTTATGCCATAAAATAATTTTAGGGACACGTATGACATTATATATTATATTTAATAATGTTTTTTTAAGGAATCATGCTATTATGGTTTTTTAAAAATCATTATATGAATTGTTTCTAAATTGACCTAAATGTGTTTTAAAAAATTACTATTTAATTAAATGATAAAATAGTCTTAAAAATCTAATATTGGTATATATTACTTAAATAAGGTTTAGAATATCATTAATGAACCATATGAGGTTCTATTGACATTTTTTGTAGCTATATTAACCATGTAGTATGAATATACTAGAAGACATGATAAGTGTCAAATAAGTTATCTAAGTGTTAATGCTAAATGATAAGGTAAAATTTGAAACATAAAATTGTGTAAAAACTACTGGTTGAGATTATTATGAACAATATTCATCTTATATTTTAATTAAATGAGTTTTGTTCCATTTGAAAATCGAAATTCAGTTTTTAATAAAATGATCTTTCAAACATTCATAAAGTACCCCTCCTCCCTTTTGTAAAAAGCCACCAACTATAACCCATACTCATATCTCTCAATCCCCCTTTAATCATAAAAAATCATCCAAATATATATTCTAACATACCTATATTCTTACTAGAATCCTTACCTTATGATGAATTCAATTCAAGCATTCTTTTTAGCTTAAATTCAAAGGAGTTACCTGATTTGAGGTAATGTATTCTCTGAAGCTTCTTCAATTTATTTTTCCATCTCAACACCCTAAAATCACTTAATTACATTATATCATAATAAAAAAAGTATCTTCTATATAATCGGATATTGATATGATAAGGATTCTACCTACCCTCACACAAACCTCCATCTAATGGATTTAGAACAAACTATTTCTGTAGACCGCGAACTACTGCCTCACGAAACGATGGTTGTTCAATTATCTCATACTATATCACATGGTGGAAATTATTATGGAAATTTATTTATGTATTATATATATTATATTTATATTGTATATATTATTATGTATTTTTTATTTACATCATACTTTTATTCTTTTTATAATGCATAAATACAATATTTATATATGAGGAAGTGCGGACAACTGCCCCCTTAATGTGATATGACTAGTTCATGCTATGAATTGAATGTATACATGATATAATTAATAAAAATATGTAAGATATGTAACATATATAACATATCTATTATAATTTAATTATAAAATACCTTTTTATAATTTATTTTAATTCTTTAAATATGAAAAAGAAATGAAAGTAGCGTTCATGTGTATGTACGACTTACCATCTCCATGAACGATGCATTTCATTTCTTATATACAAATGCTTTGGAATGTTATAAATAAATATATATTGGATATAAATACATATATTCTTGATATATATGATATTCATCTCATGAAAACATTTCTCAAGATAATGGACTTCTGACCACATGGACAATTTGTAATTATAACAAGTTTATTTTTCACTAAATTCTCAAACATCAACAAAACGAACAATATAACCTTGATTAATTGTATGATTGTTATAGCATGGTAATAAGTTCTATAAAAGGAATAAAAAACAATAAACGGTTATTAATCCAATAGAAATTTACTAAATTTTATTATTCTAGATGAATAAGGAACATATGTGACATGTCAGATTCAAAGTAAGGGAATTTCTAAACTCAATTTCCACTAATTGGGATTTATTAATACTTCATTGATTATATTATGCTAATATTATCTATGTAATAACTATTTATTTATTTATGTCATAATTTCCACTTCCCATTGTGTGAATATACTTTTGTAACACATAATCAATCCATCGATAAATTCTTACATCATTAATTTTAACATTGTAAGGGAACCATTCACCATCCAATTTTAGTCAAAGACTTTATTTATGTTATGCATTTTGATATAAATTTTATTATTTTGGGATATGTTACACTATATCCTTATTTTTTAATAATTTTATGTCTATGTGATGATATACTGTTTTTTCTATCTTCAACTCATTGTCTGGATTTTTATGTGATATCGTTATGCTGCGAAATTTTCATAAGGGAGCATCTTAACCGAATTTCCATTATTTAATTTGATATTATAACTATTGTTTTTGTCATGATATAATTATGTGAGAAATTAATTTTCATATGTTATCTTGTTTGTATACATTCTTTATTTGTACTTAGAGTGAATACATAAAATTGATCTATTTTATTTACCAAATCATATTTGTTAGGGACTTTGTCTCAACCAAATTCATTGAGGAATATTTTGATTTATAAACAACATTATTTTATATGGTGTATAAATCCCATTGACATTTAATTTAATTCAATGGGAGTTATTTTATAATTTTTGTTTTACTAAGCGACAAATGGAATTTTTCTTTTTAACGTACGCAGTGACAAAGACCTTTCCACCGCCGTGAGAATTATTTTATATTTGGCTTCTCAATAAGCCGTAATGTTTTCAGAAAGAAAAAAAATACCATATACCCTTTTACATATTTTGGTATTGAATATAGTTTTGTTAAATGATTAATTATGTCAATATTTTTAACTAATATCATGTTATTATAATATTGAAATGTTAACTTTCTTTTATTATTTTTCATGTGTCAGGATTATGTTATGGTTCTTGGGAATTTTTTATGTATACTGGTGGTTCCATGATAGAACTAGGAGTACAAGATCTCTCTCCATTTCATTGGGTAACATGATAGATATAAACATTAATGTTTCTCCAAAGAGATTTAGGGAATATATTATGCCGGGTATTCCAAACGTAACTCCCTATGTAGCTATGAATGCTATAATGTATGTAAGATAAGGATTCCACAAGTTATCTATATGATTTACAATTTATATGTGTTATTCATAAATATTATGATTTCATGAGATATTTTATTGAGCATATGTTTTATGATAGAGTAGTATGATTTTGTTTATTTTTATGTATTGATGGACTAATGTTTTAATTCCTTATTTTATAACCCTTTCTGAGCTTTTTTATTCTCATCCCATGTTTTTGAATTGTTTTTCATATGGTATAAGGAAGGGTAATAGATATAAAGTATTCAAGAAGATTTATATCAAGAAAAGAAATCTTTCTTTATTTAAAAATATTTATTATTGTGAAAAAATTTGATAGAGTAGAAGTTTCTGCTTTTTAATTTTTGTGATGTAATGTAATAGTTACGATCAAATTCTCTAACACTCTAAACATAAAAAATTTCTTAAATGTGAATTCCTAACTTAACTCATGATTGTTTAATGTTTAAGGTTGGGTCTAATACATTATGTGTTTGAAATTTGTAGAAAATCAATCTATATTTATAATAAAAATAATTTATAATGACTAATAAGGTCATCTTTTTTTGACCAATAATATTTTTGAATGTAATTAAAATTAATTATAATGATTATTGTGAAATGATGCATAATTAGTGACTTAAACATAACCTTATGGACCAAAATGATATATAAACATGTCAAAAATCCATTTTATTGTCATATTTAGTACCTATAATCCTTTTTATTAATTTTTTAGCATTATTTTATCCAATTTCAACAAAAAAACGTGGGTGGGGATTCTCTTCTCCAAAATATTACAGAAGTGCTGCTTCTCCTCCATTATAAACTTCTTCCTCTCTTACAACATCCTAAAACCTATCAAGGCTCAATGGATTAATAAAATATTCCTAAATATCTTACAAACATCCATAAATTCTTATTTTAATCCAAACATTGGTATAAGTACTTCCAAGGACGCCCATTGGTGCAAACTAAAATGAGTTAATCAATGAAGAGGTAACACCCTCACTCAAAATCCATTCATTCACTTTCTTTCTCAACTCCTTAAAATATTCATAATATATGATTTTATAACAATAATTATATAGTATATATATTTTTATATTTTTATTTTATGGTTTATAACTACACATACAGATACTTCTTTCTAATTTCCAATGAACATATTGTTTACGTGTACGACGAAATACAGCCTCACTAAAAGATAACTATTCATTTTCCCATTCCAACCTCTCATGGTGGAAATTATGAGGGAAAATGTATTTTATAAATGTTATTTGTTGAAGTTATTACTTATTTAGGATTTTTAATTGTTTTAAAACACATATATTTACACATCTAATTTTGTGTAAATACTATAATTTTGTTTGAGGAGGTGTGGACTACCGCCCCTCAAAGCGATGTGATTCGTTCATACACTATATGGAATGTATTAAGGATTTTTATTCAATATATGTGATCTATATGATAATATAAACTTAATTTAATAATTATATACACATATATATACATATATGTCTTTTACATTCTTTTATTCAACATGAAATTAAGCAGAAATATCATTCATGCATACGTACGGTCTACTATCTCCATGAAAAATTTATTCCATTTCATACATCTATATAATATGGATTGATATAATAAAAATATATTGAATGTAAATTTTATATAAATAGTGGTTTAAATTCTAAAAATGTTGATATAAGTATAAGTACCAACGATATATCAAATTAAGACACATGATAAAAAAATGGACATTACCGGAAGTGAATCCCTAACATATAATTGTTAAAAAGTGGGTAATATAAACCCATAATAAAACAATATATGATTTTATATGTAATTATATAGTTATTTGATATATTTATAATAAATTTTTATTAATTATACATGAGTTTTTAATGAGTACTATGATAGTCGAGACACAAGGTAAGGAAATTTTTTCTCACACTTTATTTTAGTGAGATACATGCCTTATTCACCACTAACTTATATTGTGTGGTGTATATACTACCCAAGAATGTATTATATGCCAATTATACCTAAATATATGGGTATTTACATACCCATTTTATTATTTTATATCATGGGGATTATGTTCCAAATGTCACCAAATCGGTAAAGTAATTTTGTCTCAATTTTACTTTTTTGAGACACATGCCATGCTATAAACCAATATTTTTATATGAAGTGTATAAACTAAATTTTAAATGTTATAACATGAAACTAATTATTTTAATGATATTTTAAATCTCATTGTAATTTCAATTTCCTAAAAGGGGAGTATGATTCATGGATACCTCTTTGTAAGAGTTTATTAAAACAGTTTCACCATTTATCAAGATTATTTATGATCACATTTCCATTAATTAAATGTTATGATACATATTTCAAGAAAACTAATGATTTTTTTTATCCTATAGTTATTTATTATGTATTAATTTAGTAGTACAATTTACCACTCCTTTTTTGCATATGATTATTATGAATACATTTTTAAGAAAATATGACCTTACCTCTCTCTTTGGTTGAAAATATGTTGTTACTGCAAAACCATCTTATATAAAATTGATTCGAAGTGTGTTTTAATGTTATACTAAAAATATTATAAGACCTTTTTACAATTTATTACCTTTTAAACAATAATGGTTTTAAATAAATGAATATTATTTTCATTTTCTAGTAATGAAACTTTTCTAAACTTTTTATGGTGAAAAAGAAATTATCATTATGTACAGATTTACCCACATTAATTTATTTCAATCTCTCTTTTCATGTTTAAAATGTTTCCTTGCATGAATTTTTTTAAATGATATTTTCAATGAAATTGTATTCAAAATCATTCCAAGCCCCACTACAGGTTTTTTAATTGAAACGCATTCAGAATGTTTTCAATTCATCCATTATAATTTTTCATGTTTATTTTCATTATTTTGGATTCGAAAACATTTTACATTTTAAAAAGAATATTTTATTATTTATAAAGGGTAATTTCATCATAATGTGTTTTTAAAATACATTCTCAAATTAGTTACTATCTAAGAAGATATATTTTGGTGTTACTCATGCCTTTTAAGGGAAATGATTTAATATTTATATTCGTATTCTTTCTATGGTTCGTTTCTTTCTTATGTCATGACGTTTAAGAAATTTGTTTCTTTTTTATGGGTTATATGATTATAAAACCATATTATTTCTATGGTTTATGATATAATTAAATGATTTTTAAACTTTTATCTTTTCCATTGTTTAAGATATGATTACATGGTTATGGAACCGATTTCATTTAAGGGGCTATGATATGTTCTTATGGTATTTTGGAAAATGTATATATTATTTCATTTTTAGATGGGTGGGACCTATATCTCCCTTCAATTCAATGGGTAAATATCTATATATCATGAGATAGACATGGAAAGAATGGGGAGTTAACATGGTTCAGTGTTATAGGGATTGAATGAGGTGTGAACATAGTTTAGTAATATTGGGCTGGAATAGGGAGTGAAACTGGTTTAGTAAAGGACCTTTTTTCCACTAAGATGGACTTGGAAGTGGTCCCTTGACTACTATAGAAATCATTATATTGTTATTTGATTTACAAAATTGGATGTTTTATTCCAATGTTATGGATTCAAGGATTATAATCTTTATTTCCTTATAAATAATGTCCTATAAATTGTCAATCTACATTCCATGAATCATTTTTATGATCTTTGATATGAATAGTATGATCTTATAATGTTTGGATCTCGTTATCGTACTTTATTCTCTTGTTTAAGATTTCATGTCTCCATCGTTTACCCTTACTGAGAATTTTTCATCACCCCTTTTTATGTTCAATTCCCCATGTTATAAATATATGTATTAAGTATGACGTGTCTATGAAGGGTGATAGTCCTTGATAACCTGCTGGGATATGATTTAGTTAACATATGGACCAATGTTTATGATTCAATGTTTCTAAAGGCACTAGAATAATCTGGTCTTTGGGTGAATGTTTTGTAATGTTTTAAGTATTATGAAAAAATTATTTAATGTCTATATATGTCAAGACTGGGTCATTATTATTAGTATCATAGCAAAGATTTAGTTAACCATGGGAAACTAGGATGAGAAAACAATATTCATAAATATAAGGACATATCCAAGGATTATATTAAGGATAAGGAAAAGGTTAAAAAAAATTCATGGAATTTTTGTAAATGATATAGTGACTGTTTTTATTAATATACATACCTTTATCGATACTACTAGAGGATGTGGCTCTGGAATATATGTGCCTAGGGTTAACAACTCTAAAATAATATATTGAGCCTAACTAGAGATAATCTGGTTCACAACAACGGGCCTTACTACACACCTGGTTTGACACTCCTGGGGGTATCCTTTAGAAATTATCACACTATTCATGAACCTTTATGATGGATTTAAATAGAATACGACTATGAATAACCTAAGATAAATTGGATGATTCATTTATTAAAATATATGTGCCATAATTTAGACATTATATAAGTAATATTTCCTAAATATAAAGTTTAATTCTTTGATATGTGTTTCTCAACCCATGCTTTCTGGTTTCAGTCGATGGTGTGAACTAGAAATAACATGGATAACATTGAATTTTATAGATGTGTAATGTTTGGTAATTGTGAAAATAAATATCTCACGTGTAGAACTCATAAAGATAATCATGATGATTTTATGAGTATTGTTATACATTTGAATATAATGATACTGAAAACAATATGTGAAATGTATGCGATGTTATATTTCTATTGATTACATTAATCATAAGAATAATGATAATATTGAGGTGAGTAATCTTACTAAATGATTTATATTTCATATCATAAGAAATATAATTTAGGGAATATGTTGATAAAGCCATGGTAATGGTCATAGAATAATATGGGATGAATATAGTACATATGTTTTGGAATTTAATGATTATGTTATATGAATCATGAAATAGATATGTATTTTCAGTATAATATTTCATTAAAGATTGAAAATTATATGATTAATGTTGTTGGAGACATAGAAAATTTATATTTTTTTAATGGAGGGTAACCCTTTATATGATCATGATGTTGAGAAAATTGTGTTCTGATTGGAATAAGTTAAGATTGATTCGGATAAAGAAATGTGGATAAAACTGAATACCATGGATATGATTATTTATTGGTTTAGAATGTATTGTATGTAATCCCAGATAAAGATTAAAACTTTTTTTAGGAATCTACCTAGAAACCTTTAGAAAAATTCCTCACGTGGGTTTCCTAAAAGTACTTATGGTAATTTTGGTTATTACCATGTTTTAAGAGAATATATGATGAGGGTATTCACATGATTGGAATGTGAAAAACTAGTTATAAATTCTAATATATTAGGGATCAATTTAAATCTAATTTTGTGAATTTATTTCTAATTTTTTTTATTTTCAATTTTTGGAAGAGTTAGAAGTATAACATGTTATGTAATGTTTATGTTATACTTTAGATGAAGTATTTATGTTGGGAGTTTGTATTGAAAACCGCATTTGAATGTTATATAGTGAATAAATGATTTTTCAAGGATATACATCATATTTATTTTGTAAATTATGTTAATTTAATTTTACAAAATTAAATCATCTATGTTTGGAGACAACCCATCATGTCTCGAATATCCGCATGTCTTGAACCCATGATATAAATACGATAAGGGTTTCATGCATACCACTAACATATATGATGTCCAGGTTAATGTATTATTTTTTTAATTAAAAATTTGATAAATAAATATCTTCTTTTAAATTGATGGGCTCAATATCTTCCTAATAATATTTATGGCTTTTCTCTATCTCCTTGTTTTCACTTCCCTCACATGTCATACTATGTCTTAACCAAATTTTGAGTTACTTTGGATAATCATTATGTTTTCTACATTAGTTTTTAAAGGATGTTTTCATGTCAATTTATATGATATGGGTTAATGTGAAAGTAAATATCAAGTATTAATCTATTGATAACCTTGAAAAATTTCAAGGGAGAAATTTATTTTGTGGGGGTAGAATGTAACACTTTGAGATTTTAGGATTTTTATGAGTAAATTTAATCTCTTTGTTATTTTTTCATTTCACATAAAATTGAACATATATTTTTTTATATTATCAAATATAAACAATAAAATGGTTATATTTGTCGACATAGAACACTGATGTTAGATTATATTATATGCAATACTAAATTTCCTCGATGGCTTGCATAACATGAAAGAACGAGTTTTACAATACAATAATATATTATTAAAATATTATTATTAAATATATGAAGCCTTCACCAAGACATTAAGTTATAGGTTATGAAAATTATTAGATAACTTATAAAACCTATGTTTTATACAACTATAAAATTAATTCATTAGTTACAATGAATATAAAAACTGATTGAATATAAAGAGGTTATTTTTATTGAAAACTATTTTTATTCTAAAAAATTTGTTTTATCATAATAAATTAAATTAATTAAAAGTTTATGTGATATTAATTCAATATAAATATATATTATAGAATAAAATATTTCTGATATTTCCCAAATAGATTCTAGATGCAAAAGATAACAATCTTCCCAATTTGATATATAAAAACATATATTTTTATTAAGGCTCTTTATTTTAAATATAAATTTCAGAACTGTTCAAAAAATTATTTGTAAAAATAAACTTTATTTTTTGATTGATAATTATAAAAATTAGTTTAGGGGGATTTTATTTATTTTTCTATGAATATTTATTTTTAATCAATAGTGAAAAATACTGAAAATTAACTAAAAACTACATTTTCAATGAATTTAAATATATAGTTAAATTATATTTTAATTTAGTTATAAATTTTAATTAGATTAATTATTTTTTAAACAATAAAATTTAAGTCATTTTAAGCAATTTTACTATGAAATTTACTAAGAAAACATAGAAAACATTTGGAGTTGTTTCCATTAAAACCCCACTTTGATATCCCATCTACAAGATTAAATTGAAATTAATATCACCCACTGAAGTGATTTCAATTTATAAAAATGGATTCCATATTTTTAATCAGAATAATTTATAATGTATTATATGTTCAACTTAGTTTTTGACCAAAATTATTAGTGAATGTAATTAAAATTAATTACAATAATTAATGTTAAATTATGCTTGATAAGGGGATAAACCATAACCTTAAGGCTCAAAACGATCTATAAACCTGTCTAAAATCCATTTTATGAAAATATTTTTGCCCCATAATCTCTTGGATATATTTTTTACAATTATTTCATCTAAATGAAATAAAAATCGTGGGTGGGGTTTCCCTTTTCCAAAATTTTACAAGAGTTCCACTCGTCCTCTATTTTTAATGGTCTCCTCTACTCCCACTTCATATCACCTCTCAAGACACATTTCCAAGTCCAGAATCTTCCCAAACAGCACCCAAACAAACCTCAATTCATCCTTGAAGCCTCCCATGGAATAAATACTTTAATGGAATCACATTGGTTCAAACCAAAACGAGTTACCTGGTTAAGAGGTAACACCCTCCAATTAACTAATTTCTTTTATTTTCACTCTCCACTCACTAGAATATTATTATTCCATAATGGAAAGAAAAGAAATGAATAATTAATATACTAGGATTTTTTATTCTAACATTTCATCCTAAAATGAAACACAATTTATCTAATAGGTTACGAACATAGTATTTGAGTGTGTGGTGAACTATCGCCTCACTAAATGAGGATTGTTTATTTTTTTCCATTATCACCTATCATGGTGTAAATTATGATGTAAACTGTATTTTTATATTATAAATATTATTCATATTATGAATTTATTATTCTATAATTCTTTTCCAACACATATATTTATATTTTCCATTTGGTTTTAATACAATAAGGTCGTTTAAGGAATTGAGGACTATCGCCACCTCAAAGTGATGTGATACGTTCATAAACTAGAGAGAATATATTAAAGATGGACTTAGTGATTATATATGATATATATGATATTATAAAGATATTTTAATATTTTAATATATACATATATATAAATATATGTCTTTTACTTTCTTTCAATCAATGATACAATTAAACTGTAATAACTTTCATGTGTGCGTAGGACCTACAGTATTCATGAACTGTTTATTCCATTACATAATTGTATATTATAATTAATATAATAATAAAAATATACTAAATATAAATTATATTTAAATACAGGTTTAAATTATTGATATAATTATATATGTATAAGGTAAAAATATACAACAGATTAATACACATGTGAAATCAAAGCATATATTTCTTGAAATGAAGCCTTAACATAGAGATGTTAACAAGAAGGAAATTTAAATCCATAATAAAAAAATATGGTGCTATAAGTAAGAGTATTTTTTGTGATATATTTATAATAAATTTACTTATATTATATAGGAGGTTTGAATGAGTACCACGAGTGTTAAGAAAAATTATAGGGGAGTTTCCTCTCACTATTTATTTTTTTAAGATACATGCCTTACTCACCACTCACTTATTTTTTGTGGTGTATATACTAACCATGATGGTATTTTATGACACATATACTTAAATATATGGGTATTTACATTAAAATTTAATGTTTTTTATCATGGGTTTTATGTTTCAAAAGTTACCAAATCAATGAAATAATTTTATCTCTTTTTTATTCTATGAGAAATATTCCATGTTATAAACCTATATTATTATATAAGGTGTATAAACACACAATGAAATGTTATAACATGAATCAACACACATTCATGATATTTTAAAGCTCTATTTAATATTTTTCCTACACGTGGAGTATGATTCATGGTAACCTTGGGGTAATAGTTAATTGAAAGAATCTTACTATTTATTGAGATTGTTTATGATCAAGTTTTCATTAACAAAATATCTGACCCATATTTCAGAAAAAAAACATTTATTTTATTCTCATATGGTTAGCCTTGATGAATTAATGTATTAATACCATTTTTACACTCTTTGTTACTTAAGATAATTAAATAAAACGTTTTTAAGAAAATATGACCAT
This sequence comes from Viscum album, assembly GCA_963277665.1. Lineage (NCBI taxonomy): Eukaryota > Viridiplantae > Streptophyta > Magnoliopsida > Santalales > Viscaceae > Viscum > Viscum album. The sequence continues at coordinate 1,298,147,501 of OY728136.1, forward strand.
ACCTCCCTCTTCGGTCAAAAATTTCTATTTCTTCAAAATAATGACTTATAAAAAATATTCTTTGAATATTATAATATTATCCAATGATATTTGAAATAATTTTATAACATTTTATTAAATTTTAATGAAAAAAGGATTTCAAAAATAGAATGTTCTTGAGATTTTTTGGTCTATGCACATACATAAACTGTTTTCTATGAAAATGGAATGTTTGGTAGATACAGATATACCCACCTTAATTTTTATGAAGCATTCCATTCATGTTTAAAAATAAAATATTTATAAAAAAATTAAAATTGATTTTAAAATTAATTATTTTATATAAATTTTCAAGCTCATCTATATGTTATCTAATGATATGTATTTCAAAATGATTTTAATTCTTCCATTATAATTGTTTATGTTTATTTTCATGAAAATGGTTTCCAAAAGGTCTCACATTTTAAAAATCATTTTTATTGAATAAATGATAATTTCCTTATGAATTGTTTTTAAATGTTCTTTCAAAAAAATTTCCCATATAAGATGACATTTTTTTGTGTTACTAAAGCCTTTATGGGGAAAATATTCAATGTTTCTATTCATATTCTTTCTCTGAATAATTTATGTTATATGTAATGATGCTTATGAAATCTTTTCTCCATAAATAAGTTATATGCTTATGATACATGCCTCTTTTAACATGTGATTATTTTAAGAAATGATTATGAAACCTCCCTATTTTCTAAGTGTTAATATATGAATATATGATAATGGAACACATTTCATTTCATGTGTTATAATATGATTTATTGTGATCTTGTGGAACATGTACACATGATTTTATTATGATATAGGTGGGACATATATCACCCTACATTGAATTAGTTAAATATTTATATCTCATGGGATAAAAATGGCTATAATTAGGATTGAACTCATTCCAGTATTACTTTTTTGGATTGAGGATTGAACCTAGTTCAGAAATATATAGCCGGAATAGGGATTGAACCCAATTTAATAATAGAATTTTTCCACTAAAATGGACTTAGTAGTGATGCCTCGACTATAATGGAAATCATTGTATACGAATTTTTTATCATCTATTTTTATTCCAATGTAATAATTTCATATATTATGTGGTTTATTTCATTATAATTAATGTCTTATGAACTATCAATATTTATTCCATTAATCATGTTTATGATCTTTGATATGCAAGGTATGATCTTATAATATTTTGATTATGTTTTCATTATCATATTATCATGTTTATGATTACATGTAACACTTGTTTACCCTTATAATGCATTTGAGATCACCCTAGTTATGTTTCCTTCCCCAAGTTATGATGATATGTATTAATAATGATGATCCTAATAAGGGTTATATTAATGAATAACCTAGTGGGAGATAACATAGATCACTTTTTTATCAAAATTTATCTTTAGATGTTTCAAAAGGTACTAAACTATTATGATCTTTGGGTGCCTATTTTTAATGTTTTAAGTATTCTAAAAAATTTAAGTAATGTTGAGGTATGTCAAGACATTGTTGTTTTATTTATCTATAGAAAATACAACAAATATATGTTTTTATCTCTCTCTCTCTTTCTATTCCCTTATTTTATCTTTCCATTCACATATTTATAAAACAAGGAGGATTGCTACCTTTATCATTATTCTAATCCAATATGAATAAGTTAGTGATGATATTTTTTTCAAAACCCATTTTATTAAAGTTAATTGTTTTTAAAATTTACTATTCTATGTAAGGAAATAACTTCCAATAACATATCTATTTTAAAAAAATAATATAATTTTATGAATATTATGATTATTTTTCAAAAAATATATGTAAAGTAAACTTTTATATTCAATCTTCATTGGAGATGTATATGTATATTTATTTAATTGTTTATTTTAATTTATAACGTGAGAGTTTTTGTATAAAAATAATTTATTATTATTATTTTATAAAAATCATCTTCCATATATGGGAATTAAAATTTTCAAACTTATATATTATTGGAATTTTATTTTCAAACCAATTATTTTAAGAGAGACTGATTTTAAAAAATACCTTCATGAAGTGGTGTATTCAATTATTTTCAATTATCTTTTAAAATATCATTTCCATTTTTATGAAGTTATTTTTAAAGGTAATTGTGTTTTATATTTGACATTTGATTTCTAACTAATAAAGTATATAATTTTATTTGTAAAATGTTCTTTTATTTCAATATCTGTAATTCAGAATAATAGTTAAACCCATATAAAATAATTATAAATAAAATAAATGAATATTAATAATTATTTGTTTTAAATTAAATTTACAGAGGGTTTATGAATACTGCTTCTTAATTTAACCTTGTCAAAATATGGATTTATTCTACCTATTATTGTATTTTTGAAAAATATTTTTTTTAATGTCATGAAAATATAAAATTATTTCCTTTCTCAGAAAATAATTTCTGTAAGATTTGAATGGTTTTTAATGTATTATAAATGTGAAAGGTAGGTCTTACAAAAACAATATCATAAAATAAAACGTGTGACATTCTTACCTAATGAGATGATGAGGAATGTGGTGTGAATCCATAGCCTCAAGGTGACTTTTTCCTAAAATTGAAACTACGCGTGGCCTCATTAATGTCATAAAGTGTTCTATGTATCATTTTAATCCATAAAATGTTTTTATTTTAAAATTATTATAAGAGAGAAATAAAAATCTTATTTTAATGGTTATTTTTTATTAAATTAAACGTGTTATCCTAATATTTTATCATTTAATGGTTTTTAAAATGTTTTTTCCTGCTGATTTCATTAAAAATAATTGTTTATAATTTTTATAGAATGTTTTATATCAAAAAATAATAATTTTTAGTTTGAAATGATATTATATGTTATTAAATTGTTTTTAAATAGTATTTATAAAATAATTCGACCCCTAGTTTAAAATTCATTTAATGGAAATTGTTATCCTCACCATGTTTTTTAAAATTATTTTCAAAGGATCTTTAGACATACCAAATGTGTTTGGTTTTATTTTAAATTGTTCGTTCAGTTGAATCAAAAAAAAATTATTTTAATTTTTTTTAAAACTCTAATATATTATAATGAGTTTTAATAATCCTCCAAAACCTAGACTAGAAAAGATATTTGGGTATTTAAATGACTCTATATTTTTTTAGTTAATTTGAATAAACAAGTATATAGTAGGTTTTTAGCACAGAATCTTAGAGTGTGGGTCTCAGGATTTAATATTTGATATCCGAGCAATGGATTTATTGTGATCCTTGGGAACTATCAAATGTGAACTTTTAAAGAAGAATGAATATCTTGCAAAGGGATTCAAAATGAATGTGTTGCAACTAGGGATATAGGTGGGAGTCCCACTTAAAAGTTGCATCCGTCCATAGAGTTCTCTAATATGAATCAGTTATATACTAATATAAATAATTATCTACCATTATATTTGGTGTTAGAGAAATGGTTTAGAAAAATTTGGATGTTAGAATATTTTAATTTTAAGATTATTTTAGACTTACAATTTTTTTATTTGTATATAGAAATTAAAATATTGATAATTATTAAGTGTATATAAATTTTTGCAATCAATGTTTTCATAATTTTACATATCAAAATTCAATGACTAATTAAGTATCATGAAATAGTATCGAGGGATGAATTCCCATAAGGGGTATTGGGGGAGAATGTAACATCCTATAAATTTTAAGCATATTTTTATTTATAAAATGTATTGTTTTATAATTTTATACTAAGAAAACTATGATTTATCATACTCTTAAAAATAGGTTTTTTATAATACGATTTTAAAATTTTAAAATATTACTTATATTTTTTAAAACTAAATATTATTTTATTTTCTCAATGTGAATATATTTTTTTTATTAAATTTTAGAAATAAAAAACTAAATGATGTTTTCATATAATATTAAAAAATAAATGACTATAAATATACATTATTATTTATAAAATTAATTAATTATGATATAAATTGTAATATTTTATTAATACACGTATATCAATAATGGAAATGACTATTTAAATGTACCTTTATTTGGAATCCTATTATTTTGTTTCTTAATACAATTTATATTGAATTTTATAAATTCTATTTTATAATTAACATACTTATTTTGTTAATTTTATATAAAAGTTATTTTTTTAATTATTTTAATAAATTATGGTTATAAGTAAATAGTAATATTTTTTGTATGTTTAAAAAATTATATTTATAAATAAATAGTATTTATAATTATTTTGATATTATTTTTAAGAAAATTGTTTTATGTAAAACAAATATTATCATTTTAGTTTTCTTAAATTCTTGTTATTTTGGTAATATAATGTATTTTAACATATTAAATGATCATGTAAATGTATATTTAGATATATATAATAATATTATTATATAATTTAGACCTTTATATAATAAAACATTTTCAACCATTGACAACTATGGATCTTCCTCAACCACATCTAGAAGTTAACTATATATGAGATAAGATTTCCTTGAAATGAAACATGATAGAAGCATAGGATCACAATTACTATATATGATCACTAGAGAAATTTCATATTGCGGGCTGGGTATAAGTCCAATGGAGAGTTTCACATAACACCTACGAGGTTCCAGGTGGACTGCATTGTGTGGACTATGAGGGATTGTATGAGTATGTATTTGGGTGTTGATTCCCCAGTGCCATCGCGCATTATAAAGATAAGAGCCAATGATATACAAGGAAGCATGAGACTAGGTTATAGTTCAGCATGGGTTCAATACCCTGTGCACTATCGATCCATAGTGAAATAAATGTTTATGTAATAATAGTCTGATCATACATCTTCCATCCATCCAATCATTCGAGTATGCATCTTATTCATCCAAACTATTTTTCAAACCCTTTAAATATTTATCATCACTCTCTTGCGCTCAATTAAAATTTATCATATAATGACCGTGAGTGAACCACATGATTTAAATATACCCCTTATATCATCACACAATTATATGTACAGTATTTCGAAATTTTATCTTCTTACTTCGACCTTGTTTTTATTTGGGATACTATCCGAATTAGAAAATAGTCAAGGAAGTATCCTTCACTTCCCTTTAATTAGCAATCATAACACAAATCGTAAAATAGGTTCAACACTATGATTCCTTCAATATTACCATACCGATTGTAAGTAAAATATATCGGTTGTGTTTTGAAGCTTCCTAAAGAAGCTCAATGAACTAGTTGGGAATGAGTTATATTTATATAAATATATAACCCAATTTAACCATCATATATAAAACTAATAACATCTATAGTTCATTTAATATCTCTAAGGATACTCATTTTTCCACCTAATCATATATTTGACGAAATGACGAATATATATATATATATATATATTATCAATAGTTTTAAGACACAAATCCTTCCCAAATTCATATCTATAGTTTCTCCAAGTCACATGGACCATATTCAGTATAGTTTTATATATATTCAAATATATATATATATATATATATATTAGTCATGTTTCTATTTATATTTTTTGAAATCTGGTTAATTTGGATATATATATGTGTGTGTGTGTGTGTTTCTATAAATATGAATCATTCTCTAAAACCAATTTTTTGGTATATTGTGTATATTGATTTATAAAATGTTATTTAATAACTAGCTATACTAAAGAAACTATCTTTAATGGGTTCTATTTAAAGGGAATCTATTTTCTCCTTAATAAATAACACATGACCACTTTTTCTTTCTCCCTTCCCATATCATATGTTTTTATTCATGTATTGTCAAACATTGAAAAAGAAATTCCTAGAACGCTAATCTAATCAATAAATAATATTTTACAGTCTATCTATTTTTTTTTAAAAATCCATTTATATAATGAAGTATATTTTAAAATATAATATTAAATGTAAGAGAATTAGTTTTAAGAATATATCTATTTTTAGGATAAGTTATTCTTTTATAGTATTATTTTATTTCAAAAATTATTTTTAAAGGGAAAATTTATTTTCAAACATCTATAATTATTTATATATATTTAATCAATGATTTTTTTCAATTTAATAATTGTTTATTATGGTATAAAAACTCATTATGATTTTTTTTATAAAAATTATTTTGAATATAAGAGAACTATATTTTTAAACACGTGATTTTAGGTAATTATATATTAAAAATCCTTAATTTATAGGATATTTATTTATGTTAAAACCCAAATGTATAGGAGTATGATTAAATTTTCCATTCTCTTTAAAAATCTCATTTTCAAGTTCAGAACATTCGTTTTAATGTGATGTCAGTTTTCAATTTAATGTATGATTCTTAATTGATATTGTCTATAATTTTATATGTATAATGTTATTTTATTTCAATAAATGTCATTTATAATAATATTTTTGTATATATACTATAATTACCCATTATGTTACATGCGTATAAAAAATTATTTGTTTTAACATCAACTTATAGTGTTTTTATGAATATTTATATTGAATGTATTCTTATAAAATTATGGATTTCTTCTAACCCTTATGGTATTTTTGAAAGATTACTTTTTCAAATGTTCAATAAACATTAAATTAATTTCTTCTTGGATAATAATTTAATTATATTTTAAAGTTTTTTATGTTTTATAAATGATAAATCAAGACCAGAATAATAATTTATAAAATAAAATGCGTTACATGGGTATCAAATAATATGATATGGAATGGGGATTGAACCCACAACCTCAAGGGGATATTGTCCAAAGATTTATATAGCTAGTGTCTTATTGGATTTCATAATGTATTCTATGTATCATTTTAATCCATTAATATTTATTATTTTAAATGTATTTTAAAGGACAAAACCGAAGCTTATTTGAATGATAATTTATTTAAAAAATTTATATGTTTTCAAAAAATTATATATTTTAATGGTTTTTAAAATATATTTTACAATAGATATATTTGGAAACTATAGGTTATATTATTTAGGGAATTTTATATGGGAACAAATGTTTTTTTGAAATGTAATGGAATATTTTCTTAAGATTTTTTAAAGAGTACTGATAAAATAATTTTACCCCTTGTTTGGAAACTCCTTAACATGAAATTTTTGGCGTAACCAATATTTTGAAATGAATTTAACAAGATCATTAGAAGTTAAAAAGGTATTTTATTTCACATTATGAGATACAATTAGTGAATAAAAATATTTTTTTATTTTTAAATTACATAGGAATATGATAAATTTTATGTAATTTTCCTACGCTTTAAAACTAGACTGAAAATGACACTTAGGTATGTAATATTTTTTATTTTTATTTTATAAGAAAAATATTGAACATGTTTTTTTCTCTAGATCTGGGAGTATGGAATTCATGTCTTCATATGATCCATCCAACATCATAATCTTGTATAGAATCAGAGGGAGATACATGACACAAAGGGTGATTTATTTCTCCTAGTTATATATGTTAGATGTATACAATGTAATCCAATCAATACCTATAATAGTATTGAATTCCTCTAAAAGGGGTAATATATGGAATTCTATGAAATTTAACGTACAAAAATTGATAGTTTTGAAGTTATTTAATCAGGATGAAATAATTTACACCTTTTAAATTTTAATAAATAACACAAATTCCATGTTTGGTGGTGTTTCTTGAATAGTTTTAATAATGTTTTATGATATGAAAGAATGTGTAGAACTCAAATAAAATAAGAAAATTCTCTATTTCTGAATGAATAACTTTCATAACTATCACAACATTATTGTCAGGGTCCACCATAGTTGTTGTGATCGTATATTTTATATGTTTCTCTTTAGGCCTTGAAGTTTATGGTTTCCTGTTATCTTGGATAACCATTTTCTTAGAGAATAATTTTATATATTGTCCATGCTCCCAATAATTATAACATTGGATAATAAGTCGAGATTTGACTGGAGAATTAATTTATTCCATCACATTTTTGGGCTTATCCAAGAATCATTCACTAGCTTAGAACCACTATATACCACTGCTAATGCATTCCCTCTCCAATTCTATAAATTTCAAGGGTGATTCACTCGATCCATTAGACATGTTTGATGTTGGTAATTCATTTCATCATAACATCTCTCTATCGATCCCCTAGAAATAGACTCTATTCTCAACTTCCAATGTCAAGAACCATTTAACCCTTGAGATTCATGGATATATATCTTGACTTTAAGGACCCATTAGACAATTTATTAGTAGGTATCATTGTATTGAATCCGGAAATTTTTTCATAAATTTTAATTTTCCCAAAATAATAAGTCATCAAATTTACTTTCTAGATCAATAAAAATAATTGAGGAATATCAATAAAGTTTTTTATTTACCCTATATTCCATAATGGATTCATCCCCTTTTTTCTTGAGGAAAATGAAGACCCTCCCCATATTTTTTTGGAGAGTGGGAGGAAAATATTTATTGATTTTTTTCTTAAATTCATTCCACTTCATCACTTCAATTTATTCCTCAATCATTGTATTATTGATCAAAATGCACAACTGATTAGTTTATACCTCCATATGATAAAAAAAAAATCATGATCTTCAATTGATCATAGCTCTGAAGGATTTTGAATATCTTCTCATTAGATATAGTAAATTGTTCAATGATTAAGGGATCTGAATATCCACTAATAGTTAGAGGCTTTTGTCACATAAATGTATCAATTAAAACTTAATCTTTCATAGGGGGTGTTGGTGTACCCTGTGATTCAAGTATATATTGAGAACATGAGCTAATTGAGTAATAATATCATTATTTTAATGAAAACTTCTCTCATTAGGTGGTTAATCTCATTTTGTAAACAATGAAATTGTCCCTTACATTGGTTGTCAACTTAGTTCCTCCTATTTCAATTCATTTACTAAAATTAATAGATAATTATAGATGAGAATTTTCAAAATATTTCATACTGAAATGTTAAACTATTAACATTGAATGGATAACTCATAAAACACATATATTCCTTAACATATAAATTTATAGGTTTCAATATATATTTTCCACGGTATGTTTCCTAAGATTAAATTTGATATGATTTTTCCATCCTTTCAGAATTGTTCTTAAAAAGATTTTAAATTTTCCAAATAATATCTTTCATGAGTATGAAAATATTTTTGTAGTAAATACACATTATTTATCACTGGGTAATGATCAACTTAACACCCAATGAACGCTTTTCATGGTTATTACCCTTAGATAAAGTTTTCCTAGATCCACATCCACTTGTAGTATCCATAAAAATATTTCATTTCTATAAAAACACTCACTCTATTATTTAACAATATTTAGTTATGTTTTCATAGGTATAGTCTTATACCTAATATTTTCAATTAGGTGTTTTAATCATGCTTCCCAAAATTAACAAGTGTGTACATTTATTACAATAATGACAACACATATTTTCTATATATTTGTTTGTGATTTATTATGCAATGATATACATAACAAAATACCAAATGATCTAGATGCCTAGTTCATTTGGGTAATTAGATATATATCAAAATAACATGAAACATGGATACAGTGATATTATTTAAAACTACCTCACATTCCCTAAAATTTTGTTAATATTCTAATATTCCATAGGATAACATTGAGAAATATATAAGAAAAGGGGTGAGCTATAAATTCCATTAAGGGAATAAGAAATGAATAAAATGTGAATGTAATAAAGGTTGTTCAAATTAAACATGATGGTGAAATAAAAGGGTGGAAATAATAAACATGAATATAAAATCCTGACATAAGGTGATAACATCAAGACATTATAGAATTTGGAATCAATATAAAACTTTACATCATAAGAATATGTTAAGTATTTCTACATAGGAATCATAATATTGTGTAATAAGGATAATGTCACATTCATGAAAAATTTTATATCATGAGATAAAAACATTACCTAATACATTGTAGGGATATATAAATCTCATTATTATTGTCACATTCATATTGTGTGCATACAATTGTGTGTCACATAGATCATAAAACATAAAATAATTTTAAATTACTTTTTTTCAAAAGATTAAGTATTGTGGGTTATAAACATGATTTTATCAAATCAATGAAGGATAGATATATCTATGTGAAAAACATGAGTAGAAATGTTGATTGGTATTCAAAACACAACTATTTATAGAACAAAATCATCGGATAATTTTTTAATCATAGTAGGTGTGAATAAAGAATAATTTACAGGTTTAATTATAGTGAATGATAGTTTCTCTTTACATGGGTACCATAAGGTTAGTGACGGGGTGGGTAAAAACACCTAACAACATGAACAATAAGAAATTAGAAAGATTAGTACAAAGAATGTACTTGAATAAAATGGAAGTGGATTGAATCCCTAACTTAGACAGGGTTCTTATAGAAGCCCAGAAGACATTATTATGAAATTTTGATGACCTTCTGGGCAATTTAGAGAGGTATATGGATATTAATTTCATTATAATTTGGTTTTTATTGGACAGGAAAGGGATATTAGATGGTTATTTATAGAAAAACAGAGGGGGGTTATTTATTAAATTCTTAAATGTAGTTTTTGGGCCCGATGTGATAAAATAAGCCAAACAAAAAACCATTCCATGGTATTTTCAAAAGTGTTTTGGATTTTAATATTTTATTATACTATGAAACAAATTATTTAAAATAGAAAAATTCATGATGTTATAGTGAGTCATGTTCACAAATAATTATTCTTAAAATTTAAAAATATAATATAGGTTTTGGAGGATTAATTATAGTCCTATAAAATTTGTCAAATATATTATAAAATAAATTAATTTAATCGGGAAATATATTTATGTTAAGGTATTCCCTTTTGATAATCATGTTTGGTCTATTGTGATATCATAATTTATATAATATATTTTTAATGTATTTCTTTTTTACCCAAAAATTCAACTATGATATAAGATTATAAAAAATTTACCACATTCTAATTTGGATTTATTTATTTAAAAAGTAATATTTATTTTTGAGAAATAATTTTCTAAGTATTATATTTTTCACTTTTAAATTAAAATACTAAATTTCTAAAAAAATACTAGTTTTTATGACAATAAAAACTTACTAAACCTTATAAAAAACCAATTAGACTTCATTAAATTAAATTGTAATTTATATTTAAATAAATATTATTACATAATAAGATTTCCTGAAAATAAAATTTATATTAAAATTCTATAATTTATCAAAATGAGTGTATTAATTGATACTATATATTTTCCAACAAAAAATGTTTTCCCTAATATAAAATTTTATTTTTTACTAAATTCATTATTTTATAATATGTATAATGTAATAATTAAAATCAATAAATATATTCAATATTTTATTAAAAATAAAATTTAAAAAATTCATACTACTCGGGTTGATATACATAAGCACATATTATAATTGTAAACACCTTAAGGGTATTGTGTATGACGGTCGTACTCTCTTGGTGTGGTCTGATGAACATTTATTTTATAGTGATTTTGATAAACATGAACTTATATCCTAAACAGTTTCAAACAATTTTTTGTTATTTAATATTAGATTGTTCTTGGTTAAGGGAAAAGACTTGGGATATCATATCCCTTCAAAGCTTAGTTAAATAGGCTTCATAGTGTATGATCCTTCTGGTTGATGCCATTACATATTCCATCTAGTCAACTAGATATTATTATAAAACTTAATATATAAAAATCATATGAGTTACCATATAATGACTATATTATCAATGATTATATTGATTAATGGACTTTTAAGTCTACCTTATTATACTTTTTAACTATCCAACATAACCAATGTAGTGCATGTGTTTTCTAAAACTACATTACTTGATAAAACATTTAATCAATAAAAAAAATTAATTTATGAAATTTTTTGTCATTAAAATATAAGAGATTAGGCTATTATGAATTAAGAAAGAATTCATGGAAAGGGATTCATCAACTCAATATCTAATTCAATGGATCATAACCTTTATTACATGAATTTAATTTTTCAATATTTATCTGATCCGACCATTTCTATATTTTGTTTTGAATTTAATTTTTTTCTCCAGGGAAATAAATTATCATTACCAACAACCAATTTTTTGATAATTTTTACCAAAAATTAAATTACATTGTTTTCAAAAATAACTCCAGTTATTAGTAATGAATATTTTAATTTATGTATACCTTTTAATTCTTTCCAATGTTCTCATATATTTTTGGGAAAGCTAATATGAATTATTCTCTATTATTATCATAATTATCTTTACCCATTTTCAAAATTAATATTCAAAAATATTTTTATGATGTGGGTAAAGGTTTTTCAAACTATTAAATAGATGTGTTTTCCAAACATTCATAATCAAATGTTTTATCTTCTACATCAAATTGTATTGATAATATTTATGTATTTTCAAGGATATTTTAGTTTCAACCATTTTATAATATAGGTTTTAGAATTATTCTATTTCCCTAAAAAAATGTTAATTTAATTTCATTTTAGCTTTATATTTTATTATAATGTTTAAATGTTTTTGTGAAAAAAAATTTATTATCACTTATATTCTCAACCATGGTTTTTCTCTCATGAAGTGTTTTTTCATCAGCCTTGATTTTACTTTGATATGATTCCTTTTAGAAAGTGATATTTTTTTCATCCTATGATCTTGTAATTTTATGTTACTTGATGTTCTTGGGTGGTTTAAAAAACCCATTATTTTTTCCATATGTTCATTAAGTTATTGTTTTGATTTAATTTATGTTTCCCATATACGAATGGTTGATGATCGGTGAGGTTCAATATCATCCAAAAATGAATTGGATTGATCTTATATATCATGATATATTTAGGCGTGGACATAATGGTCTTTTTCACACATGCATGGGCATGACGGATTTGCTCACATTTTTAGGAGTGGACATTACAAGTTTGATCACATAGGGATGGAATAATGCGGTTTCTCACATAAGTTTTATTATTCTTATGGGTGTTCCACATTTATAATTTGTTTATCATGTTATGAAATTGATTTTAATAAGCATTTAATTTAAATGAAATGTAAAGAACTAGAAATTTCAAAGAATTGTTTTTCTTAAATACATTGAAATTTTACGAGTTTGTGGCTTCTGACAACACTTGATTCTGAGGCCCGGTGTGCCCAGAATCAATTTCTTAAGTTTAGCTTGGGTACGTTCAGAAAACGAACGAGAGAGATTTTTCTATCTTTTGAACTGGTGCTCGGAATTGAAATATGAGGGCAGCGATGAACTCACAACACCTATAATTGCTTAAGGGGACCTTTACCACAATTGTGTTTGCACGGGATGAGAGGTTAAAATTTTTGTATTAAATAAGAAGTGAATTAAAATTTTTGATCAATTTTTATTTTATATCTAAGGTGGTTACATCCTACATAGGGGAGTTGGGGTGGGACCCACAAGTTTCTAACTACCCATGTGATGATAATTTTGAGGTGGGCCCACACAAGCCCCAACCCTTCACATTCTATAACTCCTTAATCCCTTTGAACTCCCATGTTAATTACATGGAAACTCCCTTTTAAATTTTGTAACCTCTTCAATTCCGACCTAAACTCTTGGCAACACACACCTTAATTAATTAATTTAAACTCTTTCATTAATTAATTAAGTGTTTGAAATTTGTATTTTGAAATGCATGGAATGTTCAATTAAAATGATGGGTGGCCTTATTTTATTTTGGTAGGCTTTTTGTGTGGGGATTTTGGGAGAGAACTCTTGTGAAGAAGAAAGGGGATTCCTACTTTATTGAAAGAACACCAACTCACTGATGAAGAACATCGACTCAGCGACTGCGGTTCTTCATCCTATTCTTCCTCTATGGCAAGGGATGAGTATAAGGCCCCAGCCTTAAACCTTACTTAATCTTGAGTTATTACAAGATTACACATTGAGGATCTTTTCAGGTTTAGATTTTTAGAGAATTAGATCATGAAACTTGCATTACATTCCACATTTAAACAATGTTGTTACATAAAAGACATTATTCATTCTTCCCATCAATGGAAACATATTTAAAATAAAACATGGATTCTTTCTTGACACATCCTTGACACTATCATCACATCATGTACCTTTCCCTTGACCTGTGAAAAACATTTCAAAAACTTGGGATGAGCATAAAAAGCTCAGTAAGGGTTATAAAAATATGGAAAGGAAACATGAGTTCATATATACATAAGAATAAAATCATAATTTACCCATAACACATAGGCACTTTAACATACCTCATCAAATCATGAATAAATCATAGAAAACATAAGACATAAAGGTAACTTGAGGCATTCATAACATTCTTACATAGGGAGTAACCCTCTTAGTTACGTTTGGAATACCCATCACAGTATATTCCCTAAATCTCTTCGGAGAAACCTTAACTTTTCACTCCTTCGCGTTACCCAATGCATTGGAGAGCTATATCGGGCTCACCCGCCCTTAGTTTATCACGGAACCACCCGTTTTCATAACAATTGTAACACCCCGAGCTTCCACGATACGCTTCTCATTCAATAATACAATAGCTTGCATTGTATGCAACTTCGAGTTCTAAAACATCGCGACAAATCAAAGTAGCCGTTATGAATAGTAATAACCACTTTTTAAAAATTATAGAAATTTTATATTTCAAAATGGACTTCATTTTTTTATTCCTAATATTGAAATTAGCCTATGTTGAATTTTTTGTAATTTTCTGAGAACTTCAAAATTTTTATGAATAGTGAAAAATATGTAAAACAACTTTTTTAATCAAAATAATTCATAGTGATAAATTATACTATTGAGTGGTTTTAGAGTATAATTAGAATATATTTTTACCATTTTATCCAATGGTGGTCATTAGAATTAATTTAACATTGAAATTGGACATAAACAATTGCCAATCTTTTGATATAAATTGTTTCTTAAAAACACGCTATTTGTTGTGACAGCGGGAATTAATTATAAAATTAATTAATGAAACTAATATGTTTGGAATTTTGTAAAATAGACATCATTTTTGAATTCGTAATATCAATTATAGCTTAGGGTGAAATTTTGGCCTTGTTCTGAAAAACTTCAATTTTTGATGAATAGTGAAACCACTAAGTGGTAATCAAGCAAACTGATTTTTCAGTTAAATGAAAGTTTACCACTAATGTGTATTGAATTTTGAAAATCCGACATACATGGTTGTCATTAGTATGTAAAATGTGGTTCAATGGGATAAAAATAATTTTTTTGGTGAATAGTAACTTATTAAGTTTTAATCGCGATTAGTGGTAATTAGGGTAGTTTAAGGTATAAATAATACTTTAATAATATTAAATGACCTAGACACATGTCCCAACCTCATTGGTTGTGTCCTGGCCGACAAAGACAAGCCATGGCCTAACTTGGGGACCCCATGGATCCACTTTTGTTGGGAAATAACATAAATTACTTTTTATTTAATGTTAAAGTGAAAATGACACTAACATAAATTGTTTTACTAAATCAATTTCTAAGTAGGGTTACACAAGTCCAAATTTTGACTATAAATATTCATTAGAAATCTAACAAGATTTCCTACATCATAGTATTTTTTTATAATTTTTAGACATTAAATAAATTAAATTATTTATGACATCATTATGATGTGGCGATGACCTCATTATCTAACGATTTAAATAAAATGAGAAGATAATGCAAAATCCAAGGCATAAACTTGTCCAAAGCCAATTGGATGAGGAGATTTCGAACCCTTATCACCGTATCCTCGAATTATATAAGTGTGGGACCTTTAGAATCCGAAAAGCATTGTGTAAATAATGTAACATTTCAATCATTCCAAAAGTGCCCCTCCTCTCCACTTATAAAAGGCCCCCACCTCTCCCACCTCATTTACACATTCAAGCCATTTGGCTGGGCCAACCTCTGCCCAAATACTCTCCCAAAATTCCTCCCTTACTCATAGAAGCCTCACTTTGGGCAGAAATCTTCCCAAGGAAGCCTTTGGCTCAAATCAAAAAGAGTTACCCGATTTTGAGGTAATGTCTTTTCTATTGTTGTTTTGTTTTATTTTTCTTCTCCAACCCCCTAAACTCTTTTTAATCATTTCTTTTGTAACAAAACCAGTATCCTCAATATACTAGGATGTTGTTATAAGAAGGATTCGAGCTACACTTACACACACCTACATCTAATGGTTAATGAACATACGGTTTCTGTGGATGGCGAATTTCTGCCTCACGAAACGATGATTGTTCAACACTCATATAACACCTTCAAAGGTGGCCATTAAGATGTCACTATATTTATATATGATATATAATGTGTTTATGTTTTACTTATGCTTCTGTATTTATCATTTATGGCTTACTCTATGATTTCCATTATGGGTAAAACGCGATAATTTCATTTTAGGAAGTGCGGACTACCGCCCCCTCAAAGTGATTTGAATCGTTAATGCCATATGTGGGATGTATAAAGGATGGAGTAAATGGTATTATACACTATATTATACTGGAATTATATTATACATTTATATCATTATGAATTAGTTCCATTAAATATGAAATTGAAATGAAAGTAGCGTTCATGCGTACGTACGGCTTACCGTCTCCATGAACGGTGCATTTCATTTCTTACCTCTAAATGTTACGTAATATTACAAATGAATGTATATACTGGATATATAAGATATATATGACATCTAAATCATTAATATAATTCTGGATATAATGGATATTTCACCACATAAACAACTTGTAATTATGAGAAGCTTATTGTTGACTCAAGTTCCAAAGATCGACAAAACGACCGTTATTAACTTAAATAATTACATAATGTTCATATCATTGTAATAAGTGATATAATAAGGATAATGAAATTGAAAATGGTTCTTAATAAGGTATATATTAACTCTAGTTTATTATTCAGGAGGTTAAAGAACGGTTGAGTCAAGTCAGACACGAGGTAAGGGAATTTCTTAACCCAACTTCAATTCTTTGGGTTAATCTCCTACTTTCAAATTATGTCATGATATTATTATGTCCTATTTTGTATTTTTACTTTCTTTATGTGTACCTATAGTGAATACACATAATAGATCTATTTTATTTTAAAAAATGATCTTTTTAAGGACTTCGTCTCAATCTCCTTTCATTGAGGCATATTTTGTTTTATACACAAATTTCTTTTATACGGTGTATAAACCCCTTTGACTTTTACGTTTATTCAAAAGGAATCTTTTTTATACGAAGTGTTTTACTAAATGACAAAAGGGAATGTTTTTTTTTCGTACTTATGCGGCGACGACAACTTCTCCGCCGCCGTGACCATTATTTGATTTTCGGCTTCCTCTATAAGCCATCTTTTTTTTAATGAAAAATAAATACAAAGTTTTAACTTTCTTTTATTTTGGTATTGAAAATGGTTTTGAAAGCGTTTTTATTATATCAATGTGCTGTATTGATATCTTGTGATTGAAATGTGGAAATGTTATGTTTCCTTTATGCATGTTTTATGTGATACAATTATGTTATGGTTTATGATATGTTTAAACCTATTCATATGAGGAATGCATTGGACTTAATATGTGACGGGTGGAGCCCGCTATAGCTCCTCGATGCATCGGCAGGTCTCATGGGACAAACTAGTGTCTTGGCACGAGGCCTTGACAAAATATTATTTGTGGTCTTGGCACGAGGCCTTGACTACGTGGTTAAGATAGTCTGGCATTATGCATTCCATCATTATGAAAGTGGTTATTGATATTGCATGTGATTATTCGACCAGTAGAATATCCATGTGAAGAAGTAAATGGCATTATCTCATTTTACTTTTTCCATATTATGTTGATGTTCAAGTT
The DNA here is from genome assembly GCA_963277665.1 of Viscum album. Taxonomy (NCBI): domain Eukaryota; kingdom Viridiplantae; phylum Streptophyta; class Magnoliopsida; order Santalales; family Viscaceae; genus Viscum; species Viscum album. Next base: position 1,298,165,401 of record OY728136.1, read on the forward strand.
TAAAAGGCTTTTGTTTTAGTTATACATTGCCTTAAATGTTTATGTTTATTTATGAAAGCTTCCGCAATATTGTTATCCTTACTGAGCATCTGAGCTCACCCCTTTCAATGTTTTAATATTTTCCAGGATGTGAAGAAGTATTTTATGAATGACCTGCAGGGATAGTCAGAAGAGGATATGAGTGTGGACTATGGAGACTTTGTTATTGTAGTTTTTCACTTTATGATGTAATGTAACGTTTACGAATGTATCTAGTGTTTCCAAGGCTACTAAACTAATCGGTCATTCGAGACTTGATCTTTTGTGATCATGCCAATGTTACGAAGTAATGCACCGACTCTGGGTTGCTGGGGTCGGGGCGTTACAGTTGGTATCAGAGGCAGTTTAGTACTAACCTTGGAAGCTAGATTTAGATAAACTCTGATTAGAGCACATAGCCCAAAGATAAACATTGAGGATTAGTATAGAAGAGTTTCCTAGAATTTTGTTATTGTAAGAGATTTTGTGAGTTTTCCGAGCAATACATCCCTGTCTGGATACGAGCAGGTAGAGGCGGCTCTGGCACAGATGTTCCTAGGGGTAAAACCCGAAAACACCGCTTTGAGCTAGACTCGAACGGGAACTGGTGCACGACAACGGGCCTTGCTGCACTCTTGGTTACGACACTCCCGGGGGATATACTTAGGATAACTCTCATTTTCTTTACAAATCATTATGAAGGATTTATGAGTATATACTTCCTCAAAGAAAACATTTTTATGATTATGGATTATATCCATAAATAGTTCAATTTATGTTAAGTATTTTATAAGTATGGAATTATGTATTTTGATTCATAAACTAATCTAGTTTATGCCATTGTTTAGAAATGGCGCCTAGTGGAAGGAATGTAAACCGTATCAATGCACGCACTCCATGTAGGGATTTCCCTCCTGCTCAAGATAATTATTGTGGATCTGGAGATACAACTGGTGCTGATCAACTTATTACCATACTGGGACAACTCACTCAGGTTATGAATAATAACCTTACTCGTATGGAGCACCCTGATCCGCAACGTGGAGGATCAATGCTAGACCGTTTCATGAGGCAACAACCACCAACCTTCAATGGGAGTACAAATCCTATAGTAGCTGAGCAATGGATAAATTCCTTAGAGAAAATATTCCATGCCTTGGGGAGTAGTGAAAGGGAGAAGGTTGTCATGGCAGTTTACCGCCTCACTGGAGATGCCGATCAGTGGTGGTCGCTGATTCAAAACACAAAGGAAGATGATGACGTATCGAATATGGAATGGAGGGAGTTCAAAGATCTTTTCTTAGAAAAATACTTTCCTCGTGACCATCGAGCAGATATGGAAAGGCAATTTCTGAGTCTAAGGCAGAAGGAGGATGAGAATGTCGCAAATTATGAGGCTAACTTTACAAGGTTAGCGAGGCATGCTGCCGATTATATACGTAACCCAAGGAGTAAGATTGATCGTTTCTTTGATGGGTTAAAACCATTTCTCCGTCGAGCTTTAGTATCACAATCCTTCTCATCATACGAAGATATAGTCTCATGTGCTATCAAGACAGAAAAGGAATTCTCTATGTCTTATGACAACAAAGTAAAGAAAGAGAAGAAGAGAACGGTGGAACAAGAGACAGATAAAGGGAAAAAGGGAAAGAATGATTTTCCATTATGTGATAATTGTGGGAAGAATCACCCTGGTACTTGCCTAAAAGGAATGGGAGTCTGTTATAAATGTGGAGAAAAAGGTCACCAGGCACGTGATTGCAAGGGAAAGAAAGAGGCTGTCAAAGTTGAATGCTACAATTGTAGAGAAATGGGTCATTATGCAAATGAATGTCCTAAGCGTCAAGGAAACTTACCTCCGAAAAGGCCAAGGGATCAAGGACAATCTTATGCTATTACTACAGTTGAAGCAGAATAACTAATGTATTGGTGCTTTTGGACTCATGGATTATATTCTGGTTATTAGAATAATGTGATCTATATAAGGATTGTACTGCAGTACTTGTTGGTTTCAGTAAGGTTTTAATATGATGAAGGTAATTATATTTTTAGTATGTGACAATAAAAGAAACTTTACTTTGTTTGGGGAATCTGATAAATTGATTTTGGAATTAAGAGACCTTTTAGAGAAAGTCTGGACAGAGGTATTTTTGATAACTATAAAGGTTGGAGTGGATTAAGTTGAACTTTGGATAGTATTGTTTAAGGTTAAAACATTTATGAAGATTATTGTTGGAATAGTATAGTACTATATTTTTAGGAAAAGGACAACCTGCAGGGTGGGGAATAACCCGTCGCGTCGGACACAGCTGCAGGAATCGAACCCACAACCATAGTGCGACAAGCCTTTATTTCCTACCACTAGCCTACAGGAAGTCCCTGGTTATTACAAAATCGTTTTACTAATCTAAATGGTATGTGTTAACATTTGGAACCTTATACAATTAGGATAAATAGAATATTTTTGAGTTCCGTTACCATTTGGAGTAAAAGTTGGGTTTGTGGTAAAAATTTATTAACAAATGAAAGTATACATAACAAGTATGTATATTCCCTTACGTTCTTAGTAAATCTTCTAAATAAATTTCTCAACAATATAAAAGGTAACTTAAAACAAAAATGTTGTCGGTTAACTTTTCCAACTGGGGATTCAATGACCGTTTAACCAATCACAAGTTTGTGATTTTCTTGTGGTTAAACTTTCTCCTAATCCTGTTTTCTATAACTCTCCATCAGACCTTGATGGTTTGTTTCTCCTCCATATCCATATTTTTATATAATCCTAGAATGAGCTATATCGGGTGACCTTTGTACTTATCTTGCTTTCTTTTAATGTTATATATTTATTAACCTTATTTCCGATGTGGGCTATCCTCAAAGGTATTGTCTCTTTTCAACCTTTTATTTTCAAAGAAAAATTTCAAATTGCGAGGACGCAATTTATTGAAGGAGGGGAGAATGTAACACCCCGAGCTTCCACGATACGCTTCTCATTCAATAATACAATAGCTTGCATTGTACGCAACTTCGAGTTCTAAAACATCGCGACAAATCAAAGTAGCCGTTATGAATAGTAATAACCACTTTTTAAAAATTATAGAAATTTTATATTTCAAAATGGACTTCATTTTTGTATTCCTAATATTGAAATTAGCCTATGTTGAATTTTTTGTAATTTTCTGAGAACTTCATAATTTTTATGAATAGTGAAAAATATGTAAAAAAAATTTTTTAATCAAAATAATTCATAGTGATAAATTATACTATTGAGTGGTTTTAGAGTATAATTAGAATATATTTTTACCATTTTATCCAATGGTGGTCATTAGAATTAATTTAACATTGAAATTGGACATAAACAATTGCCAATCTTTTGATATAAATTGTTTCTTAAAAACACGCTATTTGTTGTGACAGCGGGAATTAATTATAAAATTAATTAATGCAACTAATATGTTTGGAATTTTGTAAAATAGACATCATTTTTGAATTCGTAATATCAATTATAGCTTAGGGTGAAATTTTGGCCTTGTTCTGAAAAACTTCAATTTTTGATGAATAGTGAAACCACTAAGTGGTAATCAAGCAAACTGATTTTTCAGTTAAATGAAAGTTTACCACTAATGTGTATTGAATTTTGAAAATCCGACATACATGGTTGTCATTAGTATGTAAAATGTGGTTCAATGGGATAAAAATAATTTTTTTGGTGAATAGTAACTTATTAAGTTTTAATCGCGATTAGTGGTAATTAGGGTAGTTTAAGGTATAAATAATACTTTAATAATATTAAATGACCTAGACACATGTCCCAACCTCATTGGTTGTGTCCTGGCCGACAAAGACAAGCCATGGCCTAACTTGGGGACCCCATGGATCCACTTTTGTTGGGAAATAACATAAATTACTTTTTATTTAATGTTAAAGTGAAAATGACACTAACATAAATTGTTTTACTAAATCAATTTCTAAGTAGGGTTACACAAGTCCAAATTTTGACTATAAATATTCATTAGAAATCTAACAAGATTTCCTACATCATAGTATTTTTTTATAATTTTTAGACATTAAATAAATTAAATTATTTATGACATCATTATGATGTGGCGATGACCTCATTATCTAACGATTTAAATAAAATGAGAAGATAATGAAAAATCCAAGGCATAAACTTGTCCAAAGCCAATTGGATGAGGAGATTTCGAACCCTTATCACCGTATCCTCGAATTATATAAGTGTGGGACCTTTAGAATCCGAAAAGCATTGTGTAAATAATGTAACATTTCAATCATTCCAAAAGTGCCCCTCCTCTCCACTTATAAAAGGCCCCCACCTCTCCCACCTCATTTACACATTCAAGCCATTTGGCTGGGCCAACCTCTGCCCAAATACTCTCCCAACATTCCTCCCTTACTCATAGAAGCCTCACTTTGGGCAGAAATCTTCCCAAGGAAGCCTTTGGCTCAAATCAAAAAGAGTTACCCGATTTTGAGGTAATGTCTTTTCTATTGTTGTTTTGTTTTATTTTTCTTCTCCAACCCCCTAAACTCTTTTTAATCATTTCTTTTGTAACAAAACCAGTATCCTCAATATACTAGGATGTTGTTATAAGAAGGATTCGAGCTACACTTACACACACCTACATCTAATGGTTAATGAACATACGGTTTCTGTGGATGGCGAATTTCTGCCTCACGAAACGATGATTGTTCAACACTCATATAACACCTTCAAAGGTGGCCATTAAGATGTCACTATATTTATATATGATATATAATGTGTTTATGTTTTACTTATGCTTCTGTATTTATCATTTATGGCTTACTCTATGATTTCCATTATGGGTAAAACGTGATAATTTCATTTTAGGAAGTGCGGACTACCGCCCCCTCAAAGTGATTTGAATCGTTAATGCCATATGTGGGATGTATAAAGGATGGAGTAAATGGTATTATACACTATATTATACTGGAATTATATTATAAATTTATATCATTATGAATTAGTTCCATTAAATATGAAATTGAAATGAAAGTAGCGTTCATGCGTACGTACGGCTTACCGTCTCCATGAACGGTGCATTTCATTTCTTACCTCTAAATGTTACGTAATATTACAAATGAATGTATATACTGGATATATAAGATATATATGACATCTAAATCATTAATATAATTCTGGATATAATGGATATTTCACCACATAAACAACTTGTAATTATGAGAAGCTTATTGTTGACTCAAGTTCCAAAGATCGACAAAACGACCGTTATTAACTTAAATAATTACATAATGTTCATATCATTGTAATAAGTGATATAATAAGGATAATGAAATTGAAAATGGTTCTTAATAAGGTATATATTAACTCTAGTTTATTATTCAGGAGGTTAAAGAACGGTTGAGTCAAGTCAGACACGAGGTAAGGGAATTTCTTAACCCAACTTCCATTCTTTGGGTTAATCTCCTACTTTCAAATTATGTCATGATATTATTATGTCCTATTTTGTATTTTTACTTTCTTTATGTGTACCTATAGTGAATACACATAATAGATCTATTTTATTTTAAAAAATGATCTTTTTAAGGACTTCGTCTCAATCTCCTTTCATTGAGGCATATTTTGTTTTATACACAAATTTCTTTTATACGGTGTATAAACCCCTTTGACTTTTACGTTTATTCAAAAGGAATCTTTTTTATACGAAGTGTTTTACTAAACGACAAAAGGGAATGTTTTTTTTTCGTACTTATGCGGCGACGACAACTTCTCCGCCGCCGTGACCATTATTTGATTTTCGGCTTCCTCTATAAGCCATCTTTTTTTTAATGAAAAATAAATACAAAGTTTTAACTTTCTTTTATTTTGGTATTGAAAATGGTTTTGAAAGCGTTTTTATTATATCAATGTGCTGTATTGATATCTTGTGATTGAAATGTGGAAATGTTATGTTTCCTTTATGCATGTTTTATGTGATACAATTATGTTATGGTTTATGATATGTTTAAACCTATTCATATGAGGAATGCATTGGACTTAATATGTGACGGGTGGAGCCCGCTATAGCTCCTCGATGCATCGGCAGGTCTCATGGGACAAACTAGTGTCTTGGCACGAGGCCTTGACAAAATATTATTTGTGGTCTTGGCACGAGGCCTTGACTACGTGGTTAAGATAGTCTGGCATTATGCATTCCATCATTATGAAAGTGGTTATTGATATTGCATGTGATTATTCGACCAGTAGAATATCCATGTGAAGAAGTAAATGGCATTATCTCATTTTACTTTTTCCATATTATGTTGATGTTCAAGTTTAAAAGGCTTTTGTTTTAGTTATACATTGCCTTAAATGTTTATGTTTATTTATGAAAGCTTCCGCAATATTGTTATCTTTACTGAGCATCTGAGCTCACCCCTTTCAATGTTTTAATATTTTCCAGGATGTGATGAAGTATTTTATGAATGACCTGCAGGGATAGTCAGAAGAGGATATGAGTGTGGACTATGGAGACTTTGTTATTGTAGTTTTTCACTTTATGATGTAATGTAACGTTTACGAATGTATCTAGTGTTTCCAAGGCTACTAAACTAATCGGTCTGTCGAGACTTGATCTTTTGTGATCATGCCAATGTTACGAAGTAATGCACCGACTCTGGGTAGGTGGGGTCGGGGCGTTACAACAATTCCCAAGAACCATAACATAAATGTATCACATAAAACATGCATAAAGGAAATATAAAATTTCCACATTTCAATCACAATATAACATTTTAGGTTATTGAAATAATGAATCCATTAAAAAACCATTTTCAAAACCATTTAAAACATTTAATAAAGAGATTTTTGAATCAAAGTGTCCCATACCACCTTGAAGCTTTTAACATTTTAAACCATTAATATCCATATAAATAAATCCTTAAAACCATTTTTAAAACATGGATATTAATAATAACAAATCATTAAAACATTTAAAGCGATATTTTGGTTAAAGGGGTTTTTACCAAAATTAGAGACACTTGAATACAATAATTGAGGAATAAAATTTAATCAGAACTTTATAATATCATGAGAATAAATGGATTCATGATATAACATTCCAAATGACATTATATACACCATATAAGAGTGAATTGGTGCATAACAACAATGAAGTCTCAATAGAGATTTAAAATGTGATTAAATCCCTTATAAAGAAGGTATCCTTAAATTAAGGATAAATCAATCCCAAAATTATGTGTGACAAATATAAATACACCCAATATAATGGGATATTAACTGTAAAACAATAAAATGTCATTCACACATATTCAAAGTATGACATATTCAATAACTACATGTTGAACCCAAAGAAATCGAAATTGGGTTAAGAAGTTCCCTTAGTAAAATTCGACAGCCTAACAGTGTCACTTCAAAAATTCAGAAAATGAGTTGATGAGAGATAAAAAGGGAATCTCATCACTTGGACATAAAATTTAAATCAATAAGGATATAAAATAACATATCCCAACATAATAGTATGTGGATTAAAATACATAACAAAAGAAGTCTTTTAAAAAGAGGAGGGTGAAAGGTTCCCTTACCGACATGGGTATCTTTCGAGACATGCACCACGTGAAAGAAGGACAATACAACATTGATGTAAATACTCATAAATGAAATTATATTACACAATGGGTAAAATAATGGGCAGTACATACACCACTCAAATGAAGTTGTGGCAAATGTAGCATAAATCTCATGGGAATAAAAGTGAGATGAAAAATCCCTTACGAAAACTCGGCAGCCTATCGGCGCCACTTAAAGCTTCCAAAAATGGATTGATGAGATCAAATAGGGTCTCTAATCATATTAAAATAAAATTTACAGCAAGAGGAATATAAAATAACATCCCCCAACATAACAAAGAGGAGCTTAAAATAAGTGACATAAAGGAGAGTACTTAAAAAGAAAGAGAGAGGTTAGATCTCTTACGAAAATTCGGCAGCCTAACGGCGCCACTCAAAACTTCCAAAATGGATTGATGAGAGAAAACAGGGTCTCTCATCATATGAAAATAATAATTAAAGTAGGATTAATATAAAAGAACATACCAATCATAAGAAAGATGAGCTTAAAAGGAATGACATAAAAGAGTGTACTTAAAAAGAAAGAGAGGAGTATGATCCCTTACCTCGGGTCCGACTTGACTCGATCGTTCTTTAATATCCTGAATAATAAACTTGAGATAATTTATAATTCCTTTAGAACAATTTTTCAAGTTCATTATTCCTTTTATATCACTTATTACCATGTCATGAACACTATGTTATTATTTAAGTTAATAATGGTCGTTTTAACGATCATTGGTACTTGAGTCAAAAAAATAAACTCTTTATAATTACAAGTTGTTCATGTGGTAAAACATCCATTATATCCAGAATTGTATTCATGATGTAGATATCATATATATCATATATATCCAGTATATTCATGCATTTATAATATTACATAACATTTAGAGTTAAGAAATGAAATGCACCGTTCATGGAGATGGTAAGCCGTACGTACGCATGAACGCTACTTCCATTTCTATTTCTTATTTAATGGAATTAAACCATAATGATACATAATAGTATTTTAATTCCAGTATGGTATCATATATAATATCATTAAATATATCCTTTATACGTACCACATATGGTATTAACGAATCAAATCAATTTGGGGGGTGGTAGTTCGCACTTCCTAAAATGAAGATATCGCGTATACCCATAATGGAAGCCATAAAGGTATGCCATAAATGAAAGATACATAAGCTTAAGGAAAAAATAAACATATTATATATCATATATAAATATAGTGTCATCTTAATGGCCACATTTTAAGGTGTTAAAAGAATGTTGAACAATCATCGTTTCGAGAGGCAGAAATTCGCCATCCACAGAAACAGTATGTTCTTTAACCATTAGATGTAGGTGTGTGTAAGTGTAGATCGAATCATTCTTATAAAAACATCCTAGTATATTGAAGATACTGGAGTTGTTACAAAAGAAATGAATAAAAATAGTTTAGTGGGTTGGAGAAGCAAAATAAAACAAAAGGACACAAGTGAAGACATTACCTTAAAATCGGGTAACTCCCTTTGGTTTGAGCTCAAAGGCTTCCTTGGGAAGCCTTCTGCTGAAGGTGAGGCTTCAAGGAGTTAGAGAGGGAAGTGGAGAGACAAAATGGATAGGGTTTGTCCGAGCCAAAGGCTTTGGTAGTGTGGGTAAGGAGGTAGAGGTGTGGGCCTTTTATAAGAGGAGAGGAGGGGCACTCTTGTAAAGTTACAAAATGTTACTTTATTTTCAAAAGAGTTTCGGATTTTAAAGGTCCCACATTGATGTATTTCAAGGATAAGGTGACAAGGGTTCTAAATCCACTCATCCAATAGGTTTTGGACATGTGTAGGTCTTAGATATTACATTATCTTTCCATTTTATTTAAATCGTTAAATAATGAGGTCATCGCTGCATCGTCATGATGTCATAAATAATTTAATTTATTTAATGTCTAAAAAATTATAAAAAAAATACTATGATTTAGGAAATATTTTTATATTTCCAATTACTATTTATATTCAAAAATATAACTTGTATAACCCCATGTAAAAATTGTTTTAGTAAAACATATCATGTTTATGACATTTTTACTTTATCATTAAATAAAAAGGTATTTATGTCATTTCCAACCAAAGTGGCTCCATGGGGTCCCCAAGTTGACCCATGGATTGTATTGGTCGGACATGACACATCCAATGAGGGTAGGACATGTGTCTAGGTCATTTAATTTTATTAAAACATTATTTTTACCAAAAACTACACTAATTACCTCTAATCGCGATTAAAAACTTAATAAGTTACTATTCACCAAAACTTTATTTTTATCCCATTAAACCACATTTTAATTCTTAATGACAACCATGTATGTCATATTTTTGAAATTCAAAACACAAAGATGGCAAAATTTCATTTAAATGGAAAAATCAGTTTTTATAAGTACCACTTAGTGGTTTCACTATTCATCCAAAACTGAAGTTTTTCAGAAAAATCCCAAAAATTCACCCTAAGCTATATTTTGATATTCCGAATTCAAAAATGAAGTCTATTTTACAAAATTTAAATCATATAAGTCACATTAATTAATTTAATAATTAATTCCCATTGTCAGAGCAAATAGCGTGTTTTTATGAAACAATAAGTATCAAAAGATTGACACTAGTTTAAGTCTGATTTCAAAGTGAAATTAATTCCAACGACCACTATTGGATTTAATGGTAAAAATATATTCTAATTTCACTTTAAAACAAATTCAAAAGATAATCTACTCATATAAATAAATTATATTAAAAAGAGGTTTTGAATTAAAATACAACATTTTGCACTATTCATTAAAAAAATGAACTTTATCGGAAAGATACCAAAAATTTACACAAAGTAAATTTTGATGTACCAATTATTAAGAAGAGTTTTATTTGGTCCAATATAATGTATAAGAGTGAACAAAACTATATTTAACGACGGTTGGCCATCAAAAGGCGATAAGTTAACCTTTAGTGAAAACTAGGGCATATACGCCTAAAAATGAATTCTTTCCGTATTTTAAGCCTTTATATTTTATTGGATAAATGTAAAAACATTTAAAAACATATATAATCATATTTTAGTTATTTCTATCCATTCCCGCCAATTCAATGGCTACATGTTGACTACCATTTAAAATAATATTATTTTATTATTAGAGTGCAACGTAAGATTCCCAAGAAACTCGTTGTTGCGTGTTGGGTATGCCATCGAGCATAGTGTCCCCTTTAAAGTCATATTAATATTTTATTAAAAAATATAGATAAATATGAAAATGTCATATTCTTTATTTACCTGGGGTGCTACAATGAGACACCGACGTGGTAACTCGCTAGCAACAGGGTGCCTTCTATTCTTCTATCTATAATAATAGAGGAGACTTCACTTCCTCGGGTGCACACCGACGACGATGGAAACGACACAGTCATCCACGATGCTTGACAACCGCAAACCTCTTTTCGAGGTAGGGTGATTTGATTCAATTTTGTTGAAAATAAAATTTCCCTTGTGTTTCGTGAACCTCATGCATTCTTGTATATGTGTTATCACCTAATGCGGAGGGTGCGGGCCGAATGAACACGGCCTGAAGACCCTCCGCTGGAACATATTCTTTTGGAATTGGCAACCAGAGGTGGAGGAATCACGGAGCCATCGCGCCGTGCCAGGAACATGGAGAAGGAAGCCGGCATCGTCCCTCCGGCTGTGCGGGAGGAACCGCGGCCCACATCATGGGCCGCTTTGGCGGAAGAACCGGCCGAACGGGTGGAGGAGAACCACGACGCTATGAGGGTGTCACGCTGAGGAACTGGCAGACTTGTCGGCCGGCCGGGCGGAGCTGGACCGCGGCACCAGGGGGCACTGCGCTGGAAGACCGACAACCCACCCATGCGGGCCGCGTGTGCAGAAGGTTGGCCGGTCTAGCCGGCCGGTTTGGGGAAGCGTGGCGACGCTTGGCGCCGCCGATGCAGACAATACCCCCCCCCCCCATGGAACCTGCTTGGCCTCCAGCCGAGCTGCTCTACCAGCCGGGCCACGCGCCCTACCGGGTGGGCCGGGCCGCACCACGCCGCGCCGTGCAGCGCTCCGCTGGGCTGGGCTACACTCCTTCGGGCTGAGTTGTGTATTCCATCGGACTGGTCTGACACCCCTGTTGGGTCAGACCCGTCAAACTGGGTTAACCCAACCTGTCGGCCCACTGGGCTAAACGGGTCGAGCCTGTTGATCACTTAAACGATAATGACTTAAAGATATCGCATCTGATCGACACGCCATTTGCGGCAATAGGACCCTTTCGACAAGATGGTTATTTTACGATACTCTAAGTGAGTTCTGGATGACTATGGATATCTTCCATGTTAGAAACGAGCGTATTCCTAACCGGTCCCCTGGAATGGAAAACCATTATCTCTCAGACCGAGCGTCTGATTGATGCGCCGTCTATCACGTTGAATTCATATTGATGAGCCAGAACTTTGGGATACATAAACTCTGGACTTTGTGAAAGTTGATGTATCGACTCTCTTGGCTCATGGAGTGAACCCTGCCGGAATCGAGCGTGTTGTGTGCGGGAACCCTAGAGCTGGCTGCGACTACGACGATGCTGACGATTGTACATGGATCCTACATGGGTTTGGTAGCGAGGAAGATTGTACATGGATCCCCCATGGGTTCGGTAGCGACGACGACTGTACTTGGATCCTATGTGGGTTTGGCAGGGATGGTTACATTACTAGGATCCTATGTGGGTTCGGCAGCGACGACTTCTGTACTTAGATCCTACGTGGGTTCTGTAGATGAGATGATTCAAAGGATACATCTAAACATCTCCACCCCTATTCGTTAGAAATATACCAGTGTGAGTTGAGTTTTGACTTTCAATCATTATCTTTGGTATTATTTACCTCTTTCCTATGTGTACTGGTTGTGATTGGGCATGGAAGTTAGAGCCGTACTGAGATTATTGAGTTAGGAATATGTATGGTCATATACCTAAGTAGAGTTGGTTGATACTTCATGATTGTATCCTTCCTTTGTGGTTTATCCTTCATGGACTCTAGGAGACCTTTGGGGGTCTCTGGGTCCCTACTGAGTGTCGTATACTCACCCCTGCATGGGCTACGCCCGCACTACGTTGTGTTGGTTGTAGACGACGGACATCGCTGATCATGGTTGAGGCTTGTGGAGCAGGACAGTATAATGAGGTGGACTATCAGGCTGGATGTACACAGAGCGGACGAACGGACTCGAGGAGCATAGGAGACCATCTGTACCCACCCTTCTGCTAGGGTTTCCGGAGGATGACTCAGTGGTTGCTACTTTACTTTTCAGCTTTTGTACATTACATTTATCAGTTGTATTGTACATTTAGTTGGGTTTGTATACTGGCCAATTTACTTTGCAACACTTACTTTTTTACATAGTTTAATTTGTGTTTACTCCAGCTTGTGTACTCTGTTGTGTTTGTTTTCTTATATAAAGGCAATTCCTTCCCTTTTATTGGGATTTACGCCTTTGGTGCTAGTCTCTAACCCATGGCCTATTGAAGGAGGGATTGGGGTTGTCACGACACGGGCCCTGAGGACGGGTCATGAAAAATTGGTATCAGAGGAGTCAGTTCTACCATAGAACTCAGGACTCAGATAATTTATTCTATGAAGCAATATTGTTAAGAATATTGAGTGTGGTTTTCAGTCCAGGGAGTCCAGTGTTGGTTCGGCGGCCAATGTATCCATACACCAGGACCTGGACTTCTGATTTCGGACACAGTGTTTGAAAAAACTAATTTCAGGTGTGTTTCAAAAGTTTTCTTTCTGATTACTTTGTGTCAGGTCACCAGGTTTATTGTATTAACCGTGGCACACATGTTACTTTTCAGTATGGCCCCACGAAGGCAGCCAACTAGGGTTTTGAGCTTTGTGCGAGATGGAATCCAACCAAGCGACAAGGCCTCGATGAAGGGCCCCATTACAGCGGAGGCACCGGTGGTACCTCTACCCACTGGCCCACCGATACCGCCCGCCCCAGTAGTGGAGAGTGCTTGCCGCCTGAGTGCAGTGAAAGAATTTCAGTGGCAGAGGCCGCCCAGGTTCCGCGGAGAGACAGATCCTTAGGCATCCAAAGATTGGTTGGAGTCTATCATCAGAGTCTTCATATTGGTAGGGACATCAGCAGACTTTATGGAGATCCTTGTCGTGAGTCTACTTCACGCAATAGTAGGTAGATGGTGGAGCCTGATGCTCCAGGTGCACGACGAGGCATCACTACTTTTGACGAACTTCGAGAGCTTCTTCCGCTCGGAGTTTGTTCCGGCCACCATCCGTGTGGTACGCATCCAGGAGTTACTATAGCTGCGGCAGGGCAGCATGACAGTAGCCCAGTACTCAGCGAGATTTACCGACCTCTCGCGCTACCCCATGGACATGGTAAGAAACCCATTCTTCCAGGCCAAGACCTTCGAACAGGGACTGAGGCATGAGATCAGGGCTTTGATGATCTCCCTTAACATTCCAACACAGGAAGGAGTACTGGAGTGAGCTCTTCTTGTGGATATCTTTCTTGCTGAGCCTACTCCAGCAGCGTGGCCTACCACAGGGTGACACGTAGCGGAGTATTCTGCAACCAGTAGTAGGCAGAAGTCGTAGAGGTCCAAGCGGACCGGGCCATCAGGTGGGAGACCTCAGGATATTGGTTCAGATGTGTAGGGAACATGCAGCAGAGCCAGTCATATGAGAGGCAGACAGTGCTATGAATGCGGCGGGCATGGCCACATGGCTCGTGACTACCCGACCCACCATGTAGAGGAGAATAAGATGGTTGAGGGACCACCTAGGCAGAGGCAGAGGTTCAACTATGGCAGTTCACAGGGAGCAGGTGGACGAGGCAGGGGAGCTGGCCGAGCAGCTGGTGGTGGACGACGCTTCGAGGCTCTACCACCACCACCACCAGGAGGGCCACCCCGACCACAGGGAGATGGCTGATAGGGGTAGGATCAGCTCTAGGAAGTCTAGGACAACGACCACGACGAACCTGAGATGATTCGAGATACTATATATGTCTACTCCACCCTTTCTGCAGTTCTTATAGACATAAGAACGAGTCATTCTTTCATTGTCGGTACCTTTATTCGGAGCTTGGAGATTCCGGCGGAGCCGTTGGCTTGATCCTTATGGCTAGAGACTCTTACAGGAGCAGACGTGATGATTACGCACTGGTGCCGACAGTGTGGGCTTACTCTAGGAGGCGAGAGTTTTGGCTGAGATCTTCTTGTTGCGGGGTCGAGGCCTTATGAATTCATCTTGGGTATGGACTGGTTGTCTACAGTTCGTTCTTAGATTGACTGCATTCGGCGCAAAGTGTGGTGTGTCCGCACAGATGGGAGCATGTTCACCTTTACCAGCGAGAAGGGATCCTTGGCAGCGTAGGATGAAATTACCTAGAGGAGAGGGCAGTCGATCACCCATCTGTTGGCTAGTCTCTTCCTAGGAGCATTTGATGTGCAGAGTCCGAGTTTTCCTATTATGGTGGATCAGTTTGCAGATGTCTTTCTATACGACGTTCCAGGACTACGTCCTTTTAGAGAGGTTGAATTTTACATTGGCCTATACTCTGGGACACCACTGATATCTACTCCAGCATATCGGATGGCTCCTAATGAGATTCTCGAGCTGCGGGTATAGCTGGAGTACTTGCAGGGAAAGGGATTCATTTGACCCAGTATTTCACCATGGGCTTCTCCGATTTTGATCGCCAAGAAGGAGGCCGGGAGCTCGCGACTCTATGTCGACTACCGTCGCCTGAACCAGGTGACCGTGAAAAACAAGTACCCACTTCTGGGGATTGATGACCTCTTTGATCAACTCAAGGGATAACAATGGTTCTCGAAGATAGACCTCAGGTAAGGCTATCATCATCTCAGAGTTCAAGACAAGGATGTGCAGAAGATGGCCTTCAGGTGTCGGTATGGCCACTACGAGTTCTTGGTTATGACCTTCGGTGTAACCAACCCACCAGCTGTGCTCATGAGTCTCATGAACAGATTCTTCCAGCCTTACCTCGACCGTTTTGTCATAGTCTTCATTGACGACATACAGATTTACTCGGCTACTGAGGAGGAGCACGCCTACCACTTGTGGGTTGTAATGGACACTCTCTGAGATCACCATCTTTATGGTAAGCTCTCAAAGTTCAAGTTCGGGATTCAAGAGGTTCACCTCTTAAGGCATGTCATCTCAGAGGCGGGAGTTGTTGTGGATCCTGTGAAGATCGAGGTAGTACTTTATTTGGAGCCACCCAGGAGCGTGATGAAGGTTCGGAGTTTCCTAGGTCTGGATGGGTACTATCAGAGATTTTTTCCAGACTTCTCCAGAGTTTCAGCACCGCTTTCATCTTTGACAAAGAAGGGGAAACCCATCATGTGATCAGATATATTTCAGCAGAGCTTCCAGGAGCCGAGACAGAGATTGACCAGTGCACCCATCTTGAGGCTGCCGGAGGAGGGTGTAGGGTACGTAGTTTACTGCGATGCATCAGGGACTGGACTCTGGTGTGTCCTGATGCAGGAGTGGGAATTGATCACCTATGTTTCATGAAAGTTGAGGTAGCACAAGAAAAACTATGCTACCCATGACCTAGAGTTAGTAGCAGTGGTCTTCGCCTTGAAGATGTGGCGACACTATCTAATGGGAAAGCACTTTACAGTCAACTCTGACCACAAGAGTCCTAGGTGCATCTTCTCGCAGAAGGACCTGAACCTGAGACAGCAGCGATGGCTCGAGTTCATCCAGGACTATGACTTTGAGATATTCTATACTCCTTGGAAGGGGAACATTGTGGTTGATGCTCTCATAAGGAGGTCGGGCATTCAGCTAATTGGAGAGGCGACAAATCAGTTAGCCACTTTGCAGATAACCTTCATGGATAGAGATGGGGAAACCTTCCTACAGTCCCTCACAGTCACTCCTCTACTACATCAGCAGGTCAGAGAGGAACAATGTGGGGACGTTGACTATGAGACACGACGTGCTCATATTTCCATAGGGTAGGTGTGTGATGGATTTTCTGAAGGAGCAGAGAACGTCATCCTCTTTAGGGGACCTACCATGGTACCAGTTTCACTGCAGGAGGAAGTGCTAAAGGAGTTTCACAATTCCCCTCTAGCGGTATATCCAGGAGTGGCGAAGATGTACCAGGACCTCAGATGATGGCAGTGGTGGCCAGGTATGAATAATGTTGTAGCATAGTTCGTTTCACGATGCCTCACTTTCCAACAAGTGAAGGTGGAGGACCGGGTACCAGTAGGCTTGGTAAAACCCTTAGATGTTCCGAAATGGATGTGGGATGGGATATCCATGGATTTAGTGACAGGGCTCCCACTTACTTCCAGAGGAAATGACTCCATTTGGGTGATCGTAGACCGACTCACCAAGTCGGCCCACTTCCTACCGATCAGAGAGCATGGCTCAGTAGAGAGCTTGGGATGCCTCTATGTTCAAGAGATCATACGGCTTCATGGTATACTATCATCTATCATCTTCGATCGAGACGATCACTTTACATCCCAGATTTTTAAGGGGTTATAGGAGCCTTTTGGGACGTAACTATGCCTGAGCGCCGCCCTTCATCCTCAGACGGATGGCCAGACGGAGAGGGCCATTCAGACACTCGAGGATATACTCCGTGCATGTGTCTTTGACTTTGCTCTCAGCTGGGAGGATCACCAAACCTTGGTAGAGTTTGCGTATAACAACAACTACCACTCCACTATAGGGATGGAACCATATAAGGCACTGTACGGCCAACCTTGCAGATCTCCACTATGATGGACTGAACTTGGGGAGTCAGCACTCATAGGAACAGAGATGGTTCAGGCTAAGATTGAGAAAGTGAAGATCATCGAGGAGAGGATGAGGACTGCACAGAGCAGACAGAAGTCATATGCTGATAGGAGACGGAGACCACTGGAGTTCGAGGATGGCAACCATGTTTTCTTAGGGGTCTCACATCGAAGTGGATTACGGATATTCTTCCAGGGCGGAAAGTTATCTTTGTGCTTCATCGTACTATTCTAGGTCCTCAACAGGGTAGGCGAGGTGGCTTACCACCGGGCCCTTCCACCTCAGTTGCACTGGGTGCATGATGTCTTCCACGTATCTTAACGGAGGAGATACGTGCATGACCTGACCCACATCATCAACCATGGGGAGATGGACATCGATGATGGGGCTACATTCATAGAGGTCCCGGTGGAGATCGAGGATAGACAAGAGTGGGTCCTATGTGGATGGTCGATTCCTCTGGGGTGTATTTGTTGACAGCACGAGAACCTCTAGGAGAGCTCATGGGAGCAAGAGGCTCAGATGAATGCACGATACCCTCATTTGTTTCCCTAGTTTATGATGTATCTTTACGGGGACATAAATCCCTGAGGTGGGAGTAATGTAAAGACCTAAAAATTTCAACGAATTTTTTTTCTCTTAAATACTTTGATATTTTATGAGTCATTGGCTTCTGACGACACTTCATTCCGAGGCCCGGTGTGCCCAGAAATAATTTTGGAAGTTTAGCTCGGGTACGTTTAGTAAACGAACAAGATGTATTTTTCTTTTTTTTTTTGAACCGGTGATCAGAATTGAAATCTGAGGGCTCCAATGGACTCACAACAACGGTAATTTATTAAGGGGACCTTTACCGTAATTGCGTTTACACGGGATGAGAAGTCAAAATTTGTGGATTAAATAAGAAGTGAATAAAAATTTTGGAACAATTTTTATTTTAAATCTAAGGTGGTTAAATCCTATATGGGGGATTTATGGTGGGACCCACAAGCTTTTAACTACCCATTTAAGGATAATTGTCAGGTGGGTCCCACACGATCCCCATCCCTTCACATTCCATAACTCCTTAACCACATTAAAATCACATGTTAATTACATTGAAACTCCCTTTTAAATTTGGTAACCTTTTCACTTCTCCACTTAAACTCTTGCCAACACACACCTTAATTAATTAATTGAAACTATTTCATTAATTATTTAAGTGTTTGAAGTTTGTATTTTGAAATCTATGTAATGTTCAATAAAAATAATGGGTGGCCTTATTTTATTTTGGTTGGCTTGTTGTGTGGGGATTTGGGGAGAGAACTATTGTGAAGAAGAAAGGGGATTCCAACTTTGTTGAAAGAACGCCAACTCACCGATGAAGAACATAGACTCAGAGACCGTGGTTCTTCATCCTCTTCTTCCTCCGTGGAAAGGGAGGAGACATTGATGTGTGAACTTGCTAACAACAAGGCGCCTTCTATTCTTCTATCCATGATAAAGGAGGAGACATCACTTCCTCGGGTGCACACCGACAACGACGGAAACGATGTCGTCATCCACAGTTCATGAAAACCGCGAACTTCTATTCGAGGTAGGGTGATTTGATTAAATGTTATTGAAAATTAAATTATGGTTGTGTTTCTTGAACCTCGTGAATTCTTGGCTATGTGTTACCACCTAACGCGGAGGGTGCAGGCCGAATGAACACGGCCCGACGACCCTCCACTGGAACTTATTATTTTGGAATTGGCAACCAATGGTGGAGGAAGCACAATTTTTTCACACCAGGAACATGGCGAAGGAAGCCGGTGTTGTCACGCCAGTTTTGCGGGAGGAGCAACTTCCCGCATCACGGGCCGCTTCGGCGGAAGAACTGGCCGGACAATTGGCCGGGTGGGTGGAGCTGGACCGCGGTTCCCAGAGGGTGCCGCGCTGGAAGACCAGCATCCTGCCCATGCGGGCCACGTTCATAGAAGGCCGGCCATTCTAGCCAGCTAGTTTGGGGAAGGGCAGCGCTGCCGGTGCAGACAACCCCCCCCCCCCCCTTGGAACCCGCTCGACCTTCAGCCGAGCCCGCCGGGCCGGGCTGCGCCGCGCCGCGCCACTTCGTGCCGGGTCACACCCTTTCGGGCCATGTTATGTATTCCTTCGGACCGGTCCGACACTCCTGCTGGGTCAGACCCGTCAAACTGGGTTAACCCGACCCGTCGGCCCACTCGACTAAATGGGTCGGGCCTATAAATCACTTAAACATGAATGACTTAAAGACCGCACGTCCGATCGACGCGCCGTCTGCGGCATGTGGACCCTTTTGATGAGATAGTTCTTTTGCAATATTCTATGTGAGTTTTGGACAAATACGGATATCAATCGGGTTAGAAATGAGCGTATTTCTAACCAAGCCCCTCGAACGGAAAAGCCATTATCTCTCAGACCGGGCGTATGATTGACGCGTTGTCTGTTGCGTTGAGTTCCTATTGATGAGACGGATCTTTGGGATACATCAACTCCGGAATTTTTGACAGTTGATGTATCAACCCTCTTGGATCGTGGAGAGGACCCTCCCGGAATCGAGCGTACTATGTGCGGGAACCATAGAGCTGGTTACGACTGTGACGACGATGACGACTGTACATGGATCCTACATGGGTTAGGCAGCGAGGACGACTGTACATGGATCCTCCTTGGGTTCGGCTGCGATGAAGACTGTACATGGATCCAACGTGGGTTCGATAGCAGTGGTTACAGTACTTGGATCCTACGTGGGTTCGGCAGCGACGACTTCAGTATTTGGATCCTACGTGGGTTCGACAGAGGAGATGATTCAGAGGCTATATATAATCATCTCCACCCCTCTTCGTGAGAAATATACCTTTTCGAGCTGAGTCTTGACTTTCAATCATTATCTTTTGTATGATTGACTTCTTTCCAGTGTGGATTGGTTGTGTATGGTTTTGGAAGTTGGAGCTGTACTGAGATTGTTGACATAGGAATATGTATGGGCATATACCTAAGTAGAGTCGGTTTATACTTCATGATTGTATCCTTCATTTTTGGTTTATCCTTCATGGATTTTGGGAGACCTTCGGGGGTCTCGGGATCCCTACTGAGTATCATATACTCACCCCTACACAGGCTATTCCCGCACTACGTTGTGTTGGATGCCGATAACGGACAACGTTGATCGTTGTTGAGGCTTGTCGAGCGGGATGGTATCCGGAGGTGGACTATCAGGCGGTACGTACACGGAGCAGACGGATGGACTTGAGGAGCTGAGGAGACCATCTGTACCCACCCTTCATGGGGAGTTTCCAGAGGATGACTCGGTGGTTGCTGCTTTACTTTTTAGCTATAGTACTTTAATTTTCTCAGTTATACTGTACTTTCAGTTGGGTTTGTATACTGTCCCATTTACTTTCCAGCACTTACTTTTATTCTAAGTTTACGTTGTGTTTACTCCATCTTGCGTACTCTGTTGTGTTTGTTTACTTATATAAAGGCAATTCCTTCTCTTTTATCGGGATTTACACCTTTGGAGCTAGTCTCCAACCCTTAGCCTATGGAATGTGGGCTTGGGGTAGTCACGACACAGGCCTCAAGGACGAGTCATGACATGAAATCCCATGTTTCAAGGATTATTAATTTTTTAAGTGTTTCACACTTTTATGTCATGTTACATTATTATATGTTTTATATTTTATACATCCTTATGGATCATTTTATGATTATATATTTTTTCAAGATTATTTATTAATATCATATATGGTCTTATTATCTTTTAATAATATTTTTATTCTCCTCCTCATGTTCTCATTCATGTTTATGTTTTATTACATTATGGAATGTTTTTATCTTATCAAGTATTTTATCTCACTACATTCATATAATTATAATCCCTAGGATATTTATATTATTATATCATATGATTTATCTAGAAAATTTCTTATGAGATGACATTTTTGGGAGAAATTTCTGAAAGTATTATGAAATAATATTTTTATATGGAGAACATGTAAGTCATTGGGTTCTGTGACTATTTTTTCCATGTATTATTTTTATCATGTTAGTAATGTATTATATATGTCATTGGTTCACATTAGTGGGTATAAAATTAAGGATTGGTTATTTTTTGGATATTAGTATATATGACATTATTAAAAACCCTATGGAAATGTTAAAGGGGTGATTCTATGTATAAGATAACATCCTAATGTTCTGGTAATGTAGACATTGGGTGTTTTTTCCTAGAAATTGCATCCATGTAAGGATAAAACAAGTTTATGAAAGATCTAAAATAGTTATACTAAGTGGTAATAACTCCGGAGAGGGGGTGTTGGTTGTTAACTCAACTTTGACATAGGGAACAACTTAGAGGTCTAGCTGAATTCTTAGTTCGACACTCCCAAGGGATATTCATTGGTTAGTGGCATTATATTTATAAATCATTATAATGTATTTGAATACATATAAATATTTATGTTAGAAATATAATAATGGTTATCCTAGATTAAGGCATAGAGATTCATAGGATAACATATGCACAAAATTTATGATATCAACCTTCTAGGATAATTATTTCCTATTTATATATATTAATTAAAATTAGTATATTCATTTTATATTTTCCGTTGGTTATGGTAATGGTGGGAACCAAAATGAACTAAGTAAACAATTGTTATAAAAAAGAATGTGTATATTTCCCCAATGACAACCTAATGAGATTACAACTCGAATGAAAAAACTCATTGCAATGATCATCCATATTTATCATGATTTGGGAAATAACCTAAATCATTTTGATTTCCTGAATTCACCATGAAGGTAGAATCTCTTTATCAAGTCCTTTGTGAGAAAACATTGACATTTTTTTGGTATTTTAAACCGTAGGTTGATATGTAGTGTTTCAATGAAGTATGAAATATATTTTTTATTTTCAAGTGCATGGACCATTAGATGGTAATTTTGGTACTCTATTATATGAAATGTGATGATAAATAGTGGTAGAGTCTTATTAAAAGTACAATGGAAAATAGGTGTTGGATTCTATGAAATAGAAATAGTTTAAGAAGATATTTTTCACTATGTATTCTCCATAAAATATTTTTTAAAAAATTTAGTGGGAAATAATGAAAAAATGTAATAAAATGATGATTCTATTAGATAATATGAAGAAAAATTCATAATACTCACAATGTATGACTCTAGATTCATCTCTGATATAGAGAGAAAAATTAATCACTTAATTATTGGATTAAATTTTGTCGTTAAAGGGGGTTTGCAATAATAGATTTCAAAATCTATGAAGATATTTTTAGACACGATCTTAAGCTAGATATGGAAGCTAGTACCTCCATATATCAAAAGGAAAATAAAAAGAAATTTGTGTATCATGGAATAAATTATGATTAGACATATGGTCCGTAGTAAGTCCAATTACCAACGTGTAATAAATTTAGGATAAAGAACGTTGGTAATTTTTTGAAGGGATTAAGGATGTGTTTTAATTGATATAGACCAAGACTCTAAGAATATAAATACTGAACTACGGATAATCAGATAGTTAACAATACAAAAGATAATTAATTATCTACAAATGATCATACCTCACAAAAATTCTTCATGTGTAAGGAGTTTAGGCATGATCTGAATTAGTGCCTTAACATTGTAGCTATTAAAGAAAATAATCCTCAAAGACCTCCCATTCCAAACTAACAATGAATTTAATTATCAATATATTATGGCCTGATATTTTAATTCATAGACATTGAATCTTTTTTGGATGAATATTCAATATATTAAACAAAGAAATTCCTAACGACTATAGTGGTTCAGTGTAATGGGAGACATGGTACACACTATTAAAATTTGATGAAAGATCTTCCACATTTCAGATTATGATCTTTTCCTTCAGTAATCATTAGAAACATACCATTCATCAATCCATTCATCATAACTAGGGGAATGAAAAAAAAGAAATGGTGAGTTTAGGTTCTCATTAATAGTAAAAATGGGAAATACATATGTATACCATGATATAAGGGTATAATAACATGAGAATAACATTTGAAAACTATAACCTACATATCAAATATCAAAATATTGAGATATAAAATAATTTTTTGAAGTTTGAAGGTAAGAATAATATATAAATAAAAGAATATGATCCATAAAATTACAATAGTAGCATTATACATAAAATTGGGATACACATAAGAATAGAAAATCATTTATAGAGTAGTCAATGATCACTTAATGTATATCATTGTAGAATGGGTTCACTCTCTAGAACATCATAATAGTCAAGGTTAATTCCCAATACCATCATAGTGGATAAATTCATTTACCCATCTGATATCCCTCCCCATTCCAGTCATATATTTCTAATGAGATATAAATCTTTTCGCAAATAATCAGAGGGAGATATGGGTCCCACAAATCACATAATGAAAATCATATATATTTGTAACAAAATATCATAAAGCATTTATCAAATCATAAAATGTTAAATGATATGGTTTTGACAAACATTTAATCATGACATAAACAATGGAAAAGAGATGGGTTTCATAATCATTTCATCATTTCATTATAGTATAACTCATTGAAAAGAAGTGGGTTTCATATGAATTATATCATGTTATAACCTATGAATTTGAAATGGATTTCATAAACATATTTTAATCATAAAACACATATGAAATGAATAATAATGGTATTCTAGGCTCATATCCCCAATAAAAAATAAGTTACATAAAAAGATGTTATAAAAAATAGGGAACTATTTTTAAATATATATCACTAGGTACATTTCATGAGGAAGATAACATTTCTTGAAAATTAAATTTTAAAATTAAATATTCAATTAATATTTTGGATATATTTTTCATTAAAAATAACCTTGAAAGCATTTAAAAGATGCTTTAAATATCATTTTTAACATTTATTGAGGAAAATAGCATTCTAAAATTTAAAATAATTTTCAAAAAAATGAAATATTTTAAAAATAATTTACATTAAAAATAATCATTTGAACTTATAAGGAAATATTTAAAAAAATTTGAATTAATGATGGTGGAAAAGTTTGTATATTCTGTACATGTTAAAATAAATATTTCTTTATCAATTTTATTTCAACCAAAATGGGAATTATTTGGAAAAATTAATTAATATTCCATTAAAAACATTTTTTTAAAAAATAAAAAATGGTAAAAATGTATTTAATAAATAATTTGGATAAATAATAATTTTTAAAAAAAATTGGAAAATATATTTTTGAATAAAAAATTGGTTTTTGAACAAAGAGTAAAATAATGATGTTTTTTCATAAAAATATATATGAAAATATTGATTACATAATGAGATGAAAATTATTGTAAAAAAATTATTATACATAAATAACTATAGGAGAAAAAATTCATTAGAATTCATGAGACACAGATCATAATATTACAACATTGGAGACCGAATCATAAATAATCCTGTTAAAAGATGAGACTATGACATAAACCCATTAACAATTTTTTAGCATTTAAAAAATAAATACATGAAATAGATATTCTCAAATGGATACTTAATCCCTATAAAGTTCAAGATTATCATCATAAAATACATTTATGTTTATTATATACATCATAAGAAATAAATATGTTGTGAATATGGAATATGTTTCACAAAAGTAAAAAACTGAGACATAATCACCTACAGCTTAAGTATTATTTTGAATCATAATCCCAAATAAATAATAACATAAAATAAAACTATAAATAAAATTACAATGAAGATATTAATTATATAACATGTCTAATGGTAATTTTATACACCGCAAAAAATAAACGAGTGGTGAATTTTTATATGTCTACCCAAAATATAAGAGTGACTACAAAACCCTTACCTTAAGTCTCAAATTAATTATTACATGTTAAAAACGGCTATATAATAAATATATGCTAATTATAAATATAATAAATAACAATGAAAATATATATCATATCATATATTATACACTTATGATGTTTTATTACCCGTTTATGCACAATTCCAAATTAAATTCTTGTTTCGGGTAATAACAGAAATTTTTTTCTTATATGTTTTGATTTATTAATTTTGGGCCTCTTAATTTAATTATTTTTTATATAATATATAGAATAATGAAATTGAAATAATTGTTCATTCATTATACATTTATTTCAAATATTGAAATATATTTTTCTGACATATGATGTATGTTACGTTCATGGAGACAGTAGGTTGTACGACACATGGGTAACATTTCAATTTTTCCATGATCATTATGGAAATGTGTAAAGGATTATATTATATTTATTTAATGATATTAGTATCATAATTACTATATTATTTATTTAAATATACTTATACATATCATCTATGTGGTGTGGTGATGAAAAGAGAGTCACAACGATTCCTGAAGACGGTAGTCCACACCTACACAAATGATGTTATCATATTTATGTGAGTGAAAGATAATAAATAAAAAGATATATTATAATTTCCTAATGATAAAATTTAAATGATAAAATAGATTTTTCAATTATATTTAAAATATTTGTCCTTATTATTTCTATATAAATCATTAGTGATAAATAAATCTCATCGCCTCCTAGCGAAGTAGTCCACCATACACACGAGTGTCGTTTTTGTATCCCCTATGAAATAGAATTTAAATATATATATGATATAATTAATAATTAGTCATTATTAAGGTATAAATATCATATATATAGTTTAGATCCATCATCATACATATCCCTAATAGTTGATATTATAATATTTAATGGCATCAGTTTGCAATGTGGGAGTCTGACGTAGACTGACTAACTGAAAATACATTTTATTTTATTTTAAAAGAAGCTGGGTTAAGGGAGAGTAGAAACCAGTGAGGTAAAAAATCAAAGGATACAAAATCAAAACATTCCCCATTTATAATTCCAAGAAACTGGCGATACACAAAACCTAATTCGACCAGATCATTACACCAGTTGCCAACCAATCATGCCGTAGAACATCATCACCGTGCCGTCAGTCGAAGTCCTATCGTCTGCAACCAAAATCTTCACTAGAACCTTCACCTTCACCATCCAATCACCACATTTGAAATTGACAACCAGAAATGGAGCCCATCAAGAACCAATGAACCACCAGAAAAACTAACATTCCTGTTGTCGTCACCGACCAATCATCATCAGTCATCGGAGACCGACAAAGTCAGTCGTAGACACCAGAAATAATATAAATAGACACCGTCAACGCCACCGAGCAAGGATCTAGCCTTCTAGAACTCATAACTCCCCTAAAATATCACCTCCCAAAGATCTTGTGGAAAATATCTTCCCAGACCGATCTGAGAAGGATAGACAGTACACGAACCAAGGGCAGAGAAAGAAGAGATATGAGCCTATAAGGAGTCATGATCATCACCGAGAACCACGACCTCACTGTTCGAAATTCACACCAGTCACCAGATATCATCATAGACTATCGTAGCCATCATAAAACAACATGCCCGTGTCATCACAAACCATAAATATTGAAATCACGAGTACATAATAAACTAACCACATCAGACCGCAAAATCATTAGCAGGACACCATTTAGAACATCACTGAAGGCTACCACCATAATCAAAACAGAACACAACCAAATAAAAAATATCAAATGATCATTCACTGGTAAATCATCAAGGAGATCGAATTCCAATGAAGGAGTGAAAAAAATTCACCGAAAATCAAAACAGACTGTGCGAGGAGCACTGTCGACAGCTGAATCCCGCCTCTCAAAACCTCCCAGGA
This sequence comes from Viscum album, assembly GCA_963277665.1. Classification (NCBI taxonomy): domain Eukaryota; kingdom Viridiplantae; phylum Streptophyta; class Magnoliopsida; order Santalales; family Viscaceae; genus Viscum; species Viscum album. The sequence continues at coordinate 1,298,192,648 of OY728136.1, forward strand.
ACCAACACTTCAAATCTGACTCCGAGAGAAGAAGAAGGACTTAAGGTCAGGGCCAGGATTTGAGTGCTGAGGGTTCCAAATCAGAATGGAAAGAAAGATTCCAATAACCAAAAAAATATTGAGATTAAGATGACACAGACACACGTGAAAAAACTGATGACCGCCAAACCACTTAACCCAAAACCGTTGTGTTTCCATCGCTCCAACTCTGACCTGGAGAGGCATGGTGGAACGAGAGTTCATGGTAGGGTTTATGTAGCCAAAGAGTTTATTACGACCAAGAAAAGCAACCCTATGGAAAAACTCTAAGAAAGTAGCACCACAGTGGAAGAACAATAACGATGATGACGTCAATATTGGAAACCAAATCGCACAGAGATATATAGAATAGGTGAAAAGAGGGAAGGAGAGGAAGGAAAAGGAAGAAGAGTGGTGCTCTGACACACTGCCGACCCCACAGAAATAATTTTTCGAAAGGAAATACTAGATGGATACTAGAGCGAGAGGGGGAAGCCAAGAAAGAAGGGCGCCATCCCGGATTATGGGAGACTAACGTACACACAAATGGTGATTTCATAACCCATTTGATGGAACCACAGATGGTTTTAGGTCATTGTATTAATATAAAAACATCACAATATTTTAAATATACCATTTTTATTGTATCATGGTGGTTTAAAAATAATCTATGTATATAGAAGAAGAAATAAAATAACAATACTCATGGAAGAATGTTACCTCGTCTTCGAGAATCTTCTTTATGTTTTCACGAAAATCCTTCCATGGATACTATTCTAAAAAAACAAGTCCTATAATATTATCGGATATTAGTTTGGAAGTTATTTCTATAGTATTTTATATGAAAATTTTGTTTTATGGTTTTAAGAATAGAGGAGAGGGGTGAACTTTTATAGGTGAAGTGAGTGGCTCAAATGAATTTTATTGAAAATAAAAATATATACACGTGTATTTATAAAAAAAATGGATAATAATAGTTTATAACATATAATTATAAATTATATGGTCAAAATATTCCCAGAATATATATTTTAGATATGTTTTTTGGTTTTTTTAGCTCTTATCTATTTATTTTACCAACCGATAAATTGATTTTTATTTTTTTTCGTGGTAATTAATTTTATCATTTTACTATTAATTTTGGTAAAAAAATTGATCTTATTAGATAATATAAATTATTATCCTTCCAAATTTTTAATGAAATTTTCCAAATTCAATTCAAATAAGTGAAACATTTCGATATAAAATTAATCTCATAGATGTGATGAGAAGGAGGGTTTTCAAAGAGAAAATGTTCAAATTATTACCATGTTTTTATATCCAATATCTATAATAAATTGATTAAAATGAACTTAATTAGATTTAAAAATGTTTAATTAAACTAATTTTACATTAAAACTATTATAATTTAAAATTTATCTTTCTATATAAATTAAATTAAAATATAGTTTACAATTAAAAATTGTATTTTTCAGTATTCATCAAAAAATAAATATTTTCTAAAAATTATAAAAAATTCACCGAAATATAATCATTAGATGATGATTTTAAAAAATTAAATCTATTTTTATCAAATAATATTTTTAAAAATATTCATAATTAGTAATCAATTATGTGTGCAAAATGTTAAAAAACATCTTTTAAAAAAATATTTTTTTTCAGCATAAAAGTGGATTATTTCTTATCTATTGTATAGAAAAAACATGGGATGAATGTTATAAAATTTAATGATTGTATAATATTAAAATTTAATTATAATTATTCACCCGATGTTCTTTGATTAATTTATTTTTGTCAAGTATGATCCTTTCAAAAAAAAAATTTCGGAAAAATATTTCATTTATTTTCAAATAGTTTTTTTATATTTAATTAATTATTTTCCAAATAATTAATTTTATATAAATTTGTAAAAAAATATATTTATAATTTAGTTAATACTATTCATTCCTGACATTCAAACGGCTATGCGATAAACATAATATTAAATAATAATATTTTAAGGATATTTCGTGTTTTATTTTAATTTAGTGTTGTGTATAATGAAACCTAATCTCAATGTTGTTTGTAGTTAATTCCAACTCACTATTTCATGTAACATAATAAAAAATTATTTTTTATGAAACTAAAAAAATTTAAAAGTTAAACTCAAATTAGAAATTAATATATTTCCTAAAATCTAGGGATGCGACATTCTACCCCCCCCCCACCCCAATGAATTTTACCATTGAAATTTATCTCATTCATCAGTGGTTTAACATTTGAAAATTACTTCATTGAAACCCAAATTGTACAAATGAATAATAAAACATAACTTAAAATGTAATTTTGGAAGCATAAAGCTTTCCTAAGGTAACACATAACTAGGTTTCCACATAGAATAACATTGGAGGGATGTAGTGATTTTTACCTATAAGAAATGAATAAATAATTATATGATGCAATAGAGATAAATTTTAACAACCCTAACTCTAATATCTGAGAGAAACTTTTTTCTATCTATTATATTAGCATGATTAAAACGAATCAAATCATGAAGGTCCTGTAGTCTTGTAGTTTTAGTATACCATATAGATAAATGAGTCCTGTATTACAAATGAATACACAAATTACACCATTATTTTTCCCTTATAAATTAAAAAAATAAATTCAATGATAATGTTATTTTATCTAGTATATCCCTTCATATCTTTCATAGTACTCAACATGGATTCACAGAGAAAGGAATCATAATAAGGGTGAGCTCAAATCCTCATTAAGGGTAAAGTATAGTTTGAAAAATAATAAATCTATAGTAATAATATTTATGGCATGGTAATTAACTGAAAACACATTCCATGTAACCAATATGATGAAATGGAAGTGAATAAACTATCAGGAAATGTAAATTAAAACACATTCCATTCAAATTACATGATAACGAAAAATAAATATGGAAAGGTAAGAAACTAAAAAACATACCAGTCAATCAATAAAATAAAAATTAAATGTATCCATAGATTTGTTGATGTAGGATGTCATTGATAAATAATAACCGAAACAAAAAATTCGGGAAATGGTTAATTATTAGACGTCATATTTTCTAGGTACATGGAACCATTACCATCAAGAGACTTGCTACCCATTCCATTTTTTCAACTAGTTCATCCCATGACACTACCAATTCATCAATGGGATTTCATTAACTAGTCCCCAACCAATAGCTATTTTCTTTAAATCTCCCCAACCCAGTTATTACATGTCCACAAAATTCTTCATACCGAATAAATAATATTCCTTATAAAATATTCAGATGGAATAAAGTATACATATTTATCAAAATTTGCCCAAATAATAAAATAAATTTCATATTAAACAATGCTAGAATTTGTTATAGTGTTTTGAAAATAATGATATTAATGAAAACTGATATGGATATTTATAGGAAATTCAATGTAAAATGATCATTTGAAATTTAATATTTCAAGGGGACTAAAAGGAATCTAGGAAGTGAATGTGAATAAAAACCTATAAAAATAAACCAAAATCTATCCATAAGAAGATGTAGGATGGTATTAACACAATATAACACAAGTGAGGTAAAATAAAGGGTTGTTTTCATTGATGAATAGAAACATTTGAAAATATCTTTTAAAAACATTATTGAGGAATATATTCTTTTATTATGAAAAACATTTTGAAAAAAAACAATATTTGAAAACCACTTTTTAACATAGTTTCTAGAAATATTATCCTTTAAAAAATGAAAATTAATCATCAATGGAATCATGGTGGGTAAATCTATACATTAAAAATTGGGGAAAATAACATTCCTTTTGTATGTTTAAAGGTTGAAAAAATGCCTTCTTCTAAAAGTGGAAATAGGATTCATTTGAAAACTTTGGTAAAAGAATACAAGGTAAAAATTTCCTTACCAAATCATTTTGAAAATATTTTTGAAGACAATTTAATAAAATATTTTTTTTATGAGAAAACATGTTCACCGACTAAAGAGATCTACAATGTCGGGTTTTCAAAAAAAAATAATTTTCAAAATCATTTTGAGTACCAAAGTGTGGAAAAAAGGGCTCTAATACTTAAAAAACTGGACGTTAATAACCAAATTAAAAGAGAATTAAGGAATTCACTGAACAATGTATATATAATTTCATTTAATGTAAATTCCATTGGATTAATGTTAGAGTTAATATTGAAGAAATTAGTCATTAATCACTCTAAATGTCCCACACCACATTCAATCATTTTAAATAATAATCCTCATAGAGGAATAAAATTAAATAAAGGACTAAAATACTAATTATATGTAATGATTAATTATTTAATAAAAAAAGTGGTATTAGATACACAACACAAAATATTTAAGTGTAAAACAAGACATTTATCTCAGGTATGTAAAAAAGAAAGATGAGAATATATTACCTTCAGTTTACATTCCAGTGAACATCCTTTGAATTCCTTTATAATAAAATTATGTAAATTTTAAACTTTTTTAAAAACTATTTTCAGGTTATCCTTAATTTTACCCAACTAATTACTATGTTGTGTACAACAGCTTAATCAATTAAGTTTACATAAGGTGTTTTTACTAAATTCAATTTATTTTCCAAAAACAACATTGTTTGGTTAAAAATTGTCAAAGAGGTCATTATATAACAACTCAAGAATAATAATAATGTTATAGTTATACTATTTTTATAGTAATAATTATTTTAAAATAAATAATTAAATATGGTTAATAAAAATTAACAAATTTTTCAGTGAGGGAGTTTGTAAGTCATGCGTACAAATGAGTAACATTCTAATTTTTTAATGACTGTTATGGAAAGAAGATAATTAACACTATATTACTTCATAAATATAATTATATAACAAATACTATATTATTAAGTAATATATACTTATATATATTATTCTTGTGATGTAAAAGTAATCACATCAGGTCGAGGAGGCGGTAGTCCACTCGTCCACGAATGACGTTATCGCTTTTTAGTGTGTTAAAGGATAATAAAGAAAATACATATATATTCAGAAATTTATTAATGTCATGAATATCATATATATGTTTTTATGTCTCATATAATTAATTATAAACACTCTTTATACGTTCCATTTATAGGGTTAACGAATCACCTTTGAGGGGGGGGCAATAGTCTACACTTCCACAAACAAGGTTATAATTTTTACACAAAATGGATAATATAAAGACACGTGTTATAAAATAATTAAATAAGGATAAGGAAATAATAATTATCATATAAAACATATATAATATTATTTTTTATCTTAGCATCCACAATGTTATGTGGTAAATTTAAAAAATGAACAATCATCGTTTCATGAGGAAGTAGTTTGTCATACCCAGAAACAATATGTTCGTTATAAATTAGATGGAATTTTGTGTAATTAAATGTAGAAAAAATAGAATAATGATATTATAGTATATTTAGGATACCGGTTTCATTATACAAGAATATAATGAGAATATTTTAGGGGATGGATAATGGAAATAAATCTAAAAATCTTAAGAAAATATATTTTCTATTAATCGGGTTACTTCTTTTGGTTTAAACCAAAATCATACAAGAATTTATTTCTTATAAAGGTTAAGATTATATGATCAAGGGATATGTTTTGAGGGGATGTTTTTTCAAATAATGTTCAATCCAATGTGGCTTGAGAGGTCTGAGGAACTGGGAGGGGAGGAGGTCCTTTTATCGTTGAGGAGGAGTGGCACTCTTGTGATAATTTTACAATGATATTCCACACATGTTTTTTCACCTTGATAGTAGTGAAGATAATAGACCCAATAATATAAAAGGGATGATATGGTCTAAATATGACAAAAAAATGGATTTTTGGCATGTTTCAAGGTCATTTGGACCCTTAAGATTATTGTTTAGTCTATTCCTAAGGGTAATTTTGTCTTAATATTTTTAATTAATTTTGATTACTTTCACTAATATCATAGGTGTAAATCAAAGTTATTATTATTATAAATTATACAATATTACTATTCTAAATATGTAATCCATATACAAATTATAATAATTTATGTTTTATAAATTAATTTGAAATTTATCCTGCCGTTTGGACGAAAATCTGGGATTTTAATGTCAAAAATGTCTAAAAGTGTACTATGCTTTTATAATCACTTTTAATGTGAAATTTATTCCAATCACATAAATTTTACTACTTAATAAAAATATTATCTAATTAAACTATAAAACCAATTTAACATATAATTTTTCCTTATAAATAAATTATAAGGAAATTAGCTTTCAAATAAAATTATGTATTTTAAACTGTTAATTATAAAATGAAATTTCACAGAAAAGTTATAAAAGTTTACCCTAATTAATTTTTTTTGTTTCAATTACAAATTTGAAGTTTATTTTGACATATTATATTTATTAAATTGAAAATATTATGTTTAATATAGGATATCCATTAAATGGCTGTAAAAATTCTTTATTTTAAATATTGGGTTTTATATATAAAATTCGGTTTTTATTATCTAATTATTATAAAATCTATTGGATTAATGACAAAAATATTTTATTTGATATATAACATATATATTTAACTAAAATAAGTAAATTAATATATTTAATATTTTTTATTAAGACAAAAATAATTTGGAATAATAAAAATAAAAATATTTATTTTTATATCCCATTGGTTCTAGTTTTCATTTCTAATTAATTTGTAACCGATGGATACATTTTCTATTTATTGAAATGATAAATTTTCATAATTTAGTTAATATTATTCATAACCAAAAATATAGGGTCTATGTTATATAATATTATATTAAATAATAAAATTTAAATAACACATAATTATTTGGTTGAACTAGGTCTTGCAAAGACGCAAGCTATCATAGAAGGTCTCTCTTGCGTGTACCATAAGGAATCAAGGAAAGTCTCTCTTTAATGTAACTCAAGCTCACTCTGTTTTTTTTGGAATTAGAAGATATGAAATATAATATATTTATTGAAGTTAATAAATATATATTATTAACTCTCAGGATATTATATTTCCTTACACGCTTTGTGTCGCAAGTCATACTCTCTATTAAATACAAAGTTTTAATTTATAATTTTTATGTATTACATTCTCCATATATTAATTAAATTACTTCCACAAAATTTAATCTTGATATTGTTGGTATATTGTATGATTTTTCCAATTTATAAATCCCACATCATGAGAAGGGTTCATAAAACTTTATCTAGAAAAGAGATAATGGGAAGTTCAAGGGTCACATTTACTACGATGTAGCTAGGTCTCTATGTATGATAAATTAGTGGAAAGTGAAAATACGTACATGAAGAAAAATTATAAATATTTATAGAGAGTGTTTGATATTATAATTCAAAAAAAAAGAATGATCAATAGAATGTTGAGGGACTTAAATCTATAAATCATTGATGATTTAGAAGACCATCGGTTTAAAAGAAATTAAGGAATTAGGATAAAATATTTGTTTGAAGATACTTTTCATAATGTTGAGAAATTATTTTAGTGCATTTTTTTACATACTAGATATATTTCTATAATAATAACTTCATCTTTTGGTTGTTCTTAGATCTATTTTACAATTCATTCAAAAATAACTATTAATGCATGAAGCAAAATATAAAATTTTAAAGGATATAATGGCCAAAAAAGAGTGAATTGACTAACTATTTGTCTCTAAATATCTTTCAAAAAATGTTTAATAGATTAATCTTTAATCATGAAATATGATAATATTGGTTCATCATTAACATTTATTAGTCTAATTGATTAACAAAAAAATAAAAAATTAACGAGGACATTGTGTAGGTTAGTGGTTGGCATTAAACCCTTATCGTCTTTTAGTGGTTGGTTCAAGGCTGGCAACATTGAATGATTTGATTGTTTGTCACCCAAATTACATGTTTTTCTTGTATAAAACATAATTAATATAATTTTCAATATAAATATAATGGAAATCACTAAAATTTAATAAATAAACAACCTATATTTTTCAATACAATTCTAATACATAAATACTTCGTCCATTTATTTCATCACAGGTCTTTCCTCAGTCTAAGGTTGATTCATAATATAATTTATAGAATTTCTAAATCATGAAACCTTATCATCAAACTAAAACACCATAGGTTTAACCTAGGTTATTGATTTTCAAAAATCCTTCATAGTGTTTTATAATGAAAATGTAAATCTTCCTAACTATATCCTCTAAGAGTGTCAAACCAAGTGGATAGCGAGGCCCATTATCATGTACCAGGTTACCTTATGTTAGGTTCAAAACACCTTGAGGGATTTATTATTCCTAGGTACATTTCTTCTAGAACTACATCAACATTTAGTATCCAGACAAGGCTTTCTATCCAGTAAAATCACATAATCATTATCATAAAATTTTCAAGGATTCTTATACACTTTTCATCACATTCTGACATTGGGGTACATATTCAAATCCATGTTTTCCTAATTTTGGTTCTCAGGGTTTATACTATACATCCTCTGATAAGAAATTTGTATACCCTTCCACAGATATCCTGGATTTGATGTCTACTATCAATTATAGTGGCATGATTATAAGGAATAAAATTTCAAAGGACTGATACTTTAGTAGACTTGGTTAACCAGATATATAAATGTATCTTTTATTAAAAATGAATATACTAATTATGGAATATATTTTCCATTTAAATAAATACTTAACTTCATGGATAACATTATTCCTTCTAGTAAATAACTATATATCTTTAATATTACGCATCTTGGTTTCCAAGGACATGAAAACATAATCAGGGTGAGCTCAAATGCTCAGTAAGGGTAATGTATAGAGGAATCAATAGTTATTCAATAATTATGGAATATTAATTAACATAACACACATTTTATGTATCCAATATAATGAAAAGGATGTGAATAAATAATAAGGAATGTAAAATGAAAACACATTCCATTGAAATAACTAGATAAGGAAAAATCAATATCAAATGGTAAGAAAATGAAACACATTCCATTTAATCAATAATGTTAAAGTGAAATGTATCCATGGATATGAAGATGAAAATTATCATGGTTGAATAATAACTAAAACTAAATTAATTAAATAAACAATTATTCGACACCTTGTTTCCTAGGAACATGGAGCCATTATCACCAAGAGATAGTGCACCTATTCAAATTCACGCAACAAATTCATCCCATGAGACAACCAATGAATATAGGGTCTTTCCTTAATTGGTCAAAAATCTATAGGGATTCCCTTAAATGGTCCTCAACCCTAGTATTTCATGTCCAAAACATACTTCATATCAAATAAAAAATATGCCTTTTGAAATATTTGTATTGAATAACATATACATATTAATCAATATTTCCCCAAAAAATAAAATAACATTCAAGGAAAGCACCATATAAATAAGGGTGTATGGTTTATCCAACATTTGTATCCACAAAAAATGATAAGGATATTTAGGGTAAATTAAATGTCCAATGATCATAGGATATTAAATATTTTAAGGGGACTAAAAGTAATCACGGAAGTGAATGTAAATTCTATCCTCAGACAAATAATTAGTTTTTCATCTATAATAATATTATATAAGGTATCATAAAAACATAACCTAAATAGGGTAAAATAATGTTTTTGTCATTGATGAATGAAAACATTATAAAAAAATCTTTTAAAAACATTCTGAAGGAAAATATCATTTTTTAAAACGCCTTTGATAAACCATTTCATTGAAAATCACATTTGAAAATATTTTGTTTAAAAATTAACCCTTTAAACATGAAAAGGAATCGTAAATGAAATAATGATGTTGGTATTTGTAAAACCTGTTTGAGGTAAAAAGTACAACCCTTTTGAATGCGTAAAGGGTCAAAAAATGACTTTTTTGGGAAGTGGAAAGAAGACTAATTTGAAAACATTATTAAACGAAAAAAGGATAAAATATCTTTAACCCAAAATTTTAAAAACAATTGAGAAAAGTTTAATAAAACAAGGGTCTTTGAAGAATAATGTTTATCTGACTAAAGAGAGATGCGAAGATAGGTTTTCTGAAAAAAAATCATTTTCCAAAACATTTTGAGTACCAAAGAGTGGGAAAATTATTATAATACTCGATAAATGGTAATTAATAAATAATGCATAGAAAAATGAATGGTTTTATTAAACAATGGACATATGATTTCCTCTAATGTAAATACCATTGAGTGTTTAATATTATTATTGTCGAGGAAAATAATCTTTAAACACTCTAAAGGGCCCTATACGACTTTGAAACATTTTTAATCACATTCCTCAGGGAGGAAAAAAATTAAACGAAAGTTTAGAATACCATAAAAATAAAATATTTAATGTTATAATATAGAAATATTTATAGTACATAAACTAGAAAAATATGAAATTTATGAACTTTACATTTATCTTGTGGATGTAAAAAAGTGAGATGAGAATCCCTTACCTCGATTTTCCCTTCAGGTGAATGTGCTTTGAATTCCTATATAATAAAATTATTTTAACTTTCTACTTACATAAGAACCTTTTAAAATGTTTAAACATACTATTATTACACTTATTACTATGTTTTTTTTGAAAAACTTCAATAATTATGCTTATGTTGGGAGTTTTGACAAAATTATATTTATGTGTCAAAGAACCACTTTCTTAAGTAAAATATGGTCAAAGGGGTCATTATATAACATCTCCAGAATAATAATCAGGAAATAATTATAATATTTTAATTTTAATTATTCTTTTAAAATAAATCATTAAATATGGTTAAGAAAAATGAACCATTGTTTCCATCATAGAGATGGTAGGCCTTACAAACGCATGAGTAACGTTCATATTTTTCAATGGTCATTATGGAATGAAGGAAAGTAACACTATATATTTCCATAATAATAATTATATAAAAAATAAAATATTATTTTAGTCATATATTCTTTTATATATATAATTATTTTTATTTAAATGGTATCACATCATGTTTAGTAGGTGGTAGTCCACACATCCACGAAGGACGTTATCACTTTTTAGTGTATGAAAGGATAATAATGAGAATGATATATATATCCATTAATTTGATTATTTAATTAATATAATATATATATATATATATTATATCTTAAAATTTTAATTATAACCATTTTTAGATGTTCCATGTATAGTTAGAACGATTCTCATCCCTTTGATATTGTGGTACTCTACATTTCCACAAACGACGTTATTATTTTTAACAAAAATGAATAGTATAATGATAGGTGTTAAAAAAGAATTAAATAAAAATTAAAAAATAATAAAAATAATATAAAAAATATATAAACATATCTCCCATCATAATTTCTACTATTAGTGTTGGTAAATGAAAAATGAACTCTCATCATTTCGTGAGGTAGTTGTTCACGGTATAAAGAAAAAATATGTTTGATACCTGTTAGACGAATGTGTGTCTAAGTAAAGTTATAAAACATAACATGAAAACATCCTAGTATATTTAGTATTCAATTTTTTTTATAAAATCATATAATAAGTAGAGTTTAGGGGTTGTATAATAGTAATAAAAATAAAAAACATAAGGAAAGTTGTTACCTCTTAATCGGGTAACTCCTTTTGGTATTAACCAAAAGCTTCCTGGGATTTATATTTGACGAATGGGAGGCTTCTAAGATGAGTTTATAGATGTTTAATATCTATTTTAAATGATCTTGGTCAGGTAAAAGTGGATTGAGAGGTGTGAGGATGTGTGAGGAGAGGACGTCCATTTATAGTGGAGTATCATTGGCACTCTTATAATACTTTTACAAAAGAATTATATGCACGTTTTTTACATTGTATGTGGATCCAATAATATAAAAAATTTGAGAAAAGGGACGATATAGTAAAAATAGGACCATTAAATAGATTTTGGAAATGTTTCTAGGTCATTTGGGTATATATGATTAAGGTACAGTTTCTTATTATCATTATTTTTTTCTTAATAATTGTAATTCATTGTAATTAATTTCACTAATATTTTTAGTAAAAAACAATGTTTGTATTATTTTAAATAATAAATTATAAAGATTCCAATTCTGGAATATATTTTTACAACAACCTATCTTATAAGATCCAAAAATTAATTTAAAAATCATCCCACAGGTGGGACGGTAATGTAGGTTTCTAAAGAAAAAACATCTAAACATTTTCTATGTTTTTATAATCAATTTCAAATTGAAATTGATTATAATGAAATTTTTTTATTACAAATATATCATATAATTAATCTCTCAAAATAATTAAAAGTATAATATTACCATATAAGTAATTTATATGAAAAATTACTTTTGAAATAAAATTAATCATTTTTAACTATTCATTAGAAAAACGATATTTTTCTAAAGAAATTGTGACCACATTCTAATTTTAATGTTTCACATTAAAATATGAAGCTTATTTAGACACATTAAATTTTTTAATGTTCAATAAAATTTGTTTGAAATATGTTCTCTTTGAGAATGTTGTAAAAATTACTTGATAAAAATATTGTTTTTTTATGTTTACAATTGGGATTGTTCTTATATTATGCATATCAAATCTATGAGATGAATAAAAAATAGTTTATTTAATATATAATATATATTTTCATTAAAACTGTTAACATATTGTAATTAATTATGTTTATTATCTGAAAACTCCTTTAGAAGAATAAAATTAAAAATATTTAATTTTTATATGCAATTGGTTCTTATTTTCGTTTCTAATTAATTGGAAACCAATGAATTCATTATATATATATAACATAATTTTTCACAAGATAGTTAATAAAATTCATAACCGCTAACATAAAATCAAGGTTGTATAATATAATATTAAATAATAATATTATAATTACATATCGTGATTTAGTGAAACTAGGTCTTACATGTAATGCAAGCTATCATAGTAGGTCACTGTTGCGTGTAACACAAGATATTGAGGAAGGTCGGTATTGCATGTAGCACAAGTTAAGTATTTTTTGTTTGCATTAAATCTATGAAATTAATTATATTTATTTATGATAGTAATATATATTATAAATTATCAGGATATTATATTCCTTTATGTGCTTAGTGTCGCCTATCATACATGCTATTGAATGCAAAGTCGTACTTTAGAATCTTGGAGTGCTACCTCACTGATCATAAAAAAGAGGGCGATCCATAAATGGTTCCAAACCAATGAAAACATACTCCAAATAGGTGAGAAAAAGTTCATTGATAACATTAAAAAATGTTGATAAGAGGGTAACATTTTATTTTAAGATCCTTTTACTTATTTTGAATAATTTTTAAAATAAAAAATTCATATAGGGTGTCTATATCAGGTCACCTTATTTGTAATCTATGAGACCTAAGGATTATCCTATTCCATTCATAGTCATCTTCTATTTAAATCTCCCATGATGGATCACAAAGTGATTGTGAATTTCCAAACAAAATACCCACCCGAGGAGTGTCAAACCATGTCTGCAGCAAAGCCCTTAGTCATGCCCCATGTAATGATCGATTCCAACTAAATGCAACTTATTTATACTTATTATCACCATGTACCTTTGTGCTAGATCCACCACTACAGAAAATATAGGTATTCGCAATGGGGAAGGGTCATGTCACAAAAATTTCTCTGAGAGGGACTATTTGCGACAACTACAATATACCAGTCACAAATAAATTATTATTTGGGATGGGTAGACAATGCTCGACGTAAAAGGTTTGGATCGAGTTACGGGAAAAACCATGAGAATTATTTTTGCAACGTGAATAATAGCCCGTCACAAATACTCGACATCATTTTTTTGTATTTGTGACAAGATTTATCTCATGTAGAAAATAGTATGTCGCTAGATTGGTATTTGCAATGGAACCCATCACAAATAATTTTTACCGACCAACCCTAATTAATAGTGTGTTAGTATTTGTGATGGATTTCATCGCAAATAATAGTTTATATGACGGGAATCTCATTGCGACTAATCTAACTTATATATACCCCTATATGTTTTTTCTCTTATTCCGCTCCTTTCACTACTCCTTTTTTCCTTCTTTACTTACATTCTCTCTCTTAAAATTTTTCTATGGAAAAAATTTTAAATTGGAGCTACATTAGCGGCTTAAATCCTCCAAGAGATTCAATTTTAAGATATTTATATATTTCTTTTATTTTTTAGATAATTTATTTTAGTGGATATTAGTTATAATTATAGATAATTAGCTTCAAATAAATTAAATTAGAATTAGATAGTTTTAATTGGCATTATATTTTTTTACAAATACGTTTGGTTAGTATTAAATAGCATTAATTAATAGTTATATTAATGATTATGAATTAGTAGTCATTAGAATTAATTAGAATGTTATTAATAATCGTTAATAATTAGTCATTATTATTATTAATTAGTGAGAATTAGTAATAGTTGGTGACAATAAGTAAAAATTAGAGATAATAAGTAGTAAATTTAAAAAATATTTATAAATGATAATAAATTGTAATAATTATTCATAACAGTTAATAATTACTAATAATTAAAAATAATTAGTATTAATTAGTAATAATTAGTCATAATTTGTAATAATTAGTAATAATTAGTAATAATTAGTAATAAATCAGAATAATTAAGAATAATAGGTAATAATTTGGAATAATTAGGAATAATTATGAATAATAACAAATAATTAGTAATAATTAGTAATAAATAGTAATAAATAGTACAAATTAGTAATAAATAATAATAAATGGTTTTAAATAGTAATAAATAGTTATAATAACGATTAATTAGTAATAAATAGTAATAATTAAGATTAATTAGTAATAATTAGTAATAATTAGGATTAATTAGTAATATTATTGAATAATTCGTAATAATTATGACTAATTACTGATAATCAGGAATAATTAGCAATAATTAGTTAAAATAAGGATTAAATATTTATAATAAGGATTTATTTGTGATAATTTGGATTAATTTGTAACAATTAGTATTAATTAAGAATAATTACGATTAATTTGTAAGAATTAGGATTAATTTGTAGTAATTAGGATGGATTAGTAACAATTAGGATTAATTAGTAATAATTAGGATTAATTAGTTATTATTAGTAATAAAAAATAATAAATGGTAATTAGCAGTAATAATTAGTAATAACTAGTAATAACTAGTAATATTTAGCAATAAATAGTAACAATTAATAATAAATAGTAATAATTATTAATAAATTGTAGTAATTAGTAATAAATAGAAATAATTATTAGTAATTAGTAATAATTAGGTTTAATTAGAAAAAATTATGATTAATTAGTAATAATTAGGATTAATTAGTAATAAATAGGATTAATTAGTAATAATTAAGATTAATTAGTATTACTTAGGATTAATTTGTAATAATTTGGAATAATAAGTAATAAATGGTAATAATTAGTAATAAATAGAAAAAAATAGTAATAATCAGAAATACTTAGTAATAATTTGTAATAATTAGTAATAATTTGGGTCAATTAGATATAATTAGTAATAATTAGTAATAATTAGTATTAATTACTAATAATTAGGATTAATTAGTAATAATTAGGATTAATAAGTTATAATTAGTAATATATAAAAATAATTAGTATTAATTAGTGTTAAATAGTCATAATTTGTAATAATTAGGGATAATTAGTAGTAAGTTGTAATAAATTGTAATAAATTGTAATTACTAGTAATAATTATTAATAATTACTAATAATTTGTGAAAATTAAGAATAATTATTTATAATTTTTAATAATAAGTTATAATTAGTAATGATTATGATTAATTACTAATAATTAGTAATAATTGATAACAATTACTAATAATTAGTAATAATTGATAATAATTACTAAAAATTAGTAATAATTAATAATAAATAGTAATAAATAGTAACAAATGGTAATAAATGGAAACAAATAGTAAAAATATTAAAAATATAGTAATAACTAGTAATAAATTGTAATAATTTGTAATAAATTGAAATAATTAGTAATAATTAGTGGAAATTGGGATTAATTAGTAATAGTTAGGATTAATTAGTAACAATTAGTAATAATTAGGAATAATTAGTTATAATTAGGATTAATTATGATTAAGTAGAAATAATTAGGATTAATTAAGAATAATTATTATTAATTAGTAATAATTAGGAATACTTGTGAATAATTAGAAATAAATAGAAATAAATTATAATAAATAGAAATAAAAATCAATAAATAGAAATAAATAGCAATAATTAACAATACAAAGCAATAATTAGCAATAAATTGAAATAATTAATGATAAATAAAAAAGTAATAGTTTTAAATTATTATAAATACAAATAATTAGCAATAAAAAACATTAACTATAAATAAATTTAAATAAATAGCAATAATTAGCAATAAATTGAAAAAATATAGCAATAAATAGTAACAAAGAGAAATAATTGGCAGTAAATATCAATAATTAAAAATAACTACCAATAACTAGAAATAATTAGCAATAGATAGATATAAGTAGAAATAAATAAATATAAATATAAATAATCAGAAATAATTAGTAATAATTAGCAATAATTAGAAATAATTAATAATAATTGGTAATAATTAACAATAATTAGAAGTAATTAGTAATAATTCACCATAATTTGCAATAATTAGCAATAATTAAACGTAATTCCCAATAATTTTTAATAACATGTAATAATTTGGAACAATTTTTGGACGATTTGTGGCATTTATTTTTCTTGACGAATATTCTTCTTTGCAACTTTTTGTCCCTAAAATCATTACAAAAAATCATCTCTGACATACATATATAGATTTTTGTATTCATGAGAATTGATATACATATGTTAGAGCATATTTTTTATAATGATTTCGGTGAGAGAGAGTTTTCAGGAGATGAGTAGTCAAGAATAAGGGGCTCTTTTACCAGATGACTCATCTTCTT
The DNA here is from genome assembly GCA_963277665.1 of Viscum album. Classification (NCBI taxonomy): domain Eukaryota; kingdom Viridiplantae; phylum Streptophyta; class Magnoliopsida; order Santalales; family Viscaceae; genus Viscum; species Viscum album. The sequence continues at coordinate 1,298,209,634 of OY728136.1, forward strand.
GCACCATTCATCGACTAAAATTACTATAAAAATCTAATCTAATGTCAGGATATCTATTTTAGAAACCATAAGAATGGATAGAAACTCAATGAGTCCTCCTTTATCTCCATTAATTTTCATACAAAAATATATATCCATATGTCAGAAAAGATTTTACATACTTATTTTAGTCGAAGAATGTTGATGAATAAGAGATATTAGTCAAAAGGTCTACCACCAATCCACTAGAAAATGGGGCCACTCATAATTAAAGGTAATTAGCATTAATTAGTGGAAATTAATAATAGTTAGAGTTAATTAGTATAAATTATTATAAATTAGTATAGAGTATTATATATTTTGAAAGAAATACTGCAAATTACTATGAAATAATAGAAATTATATGAATTTCTAGAAACATGAATTTAATTTTATTCTATTTTTTGGAAAGTGTTTTTATTATATCATATTATTCAAGAAAACTAATTATTTTATTTATTTTATAGAAATATGGAACAATAATGTTGAGAAAATTTATTATTAGATGATCAAACATGGATAAATCATCATAGGAATAAATAAATTTAGACTTTAAATCTTTTATATATTGAGGGTGTTGAAGCATTCTTATCATTTTCACCATCAAATCTAGAACATTATTGATAAGGGACAATTAAATATAATTGTAAATAATGTTATCTAAGTACTTTTGAAACATTCGATAATGTTGGATGTCATATATTGTGTTTTGGTTTTCAACCAAATTATGTATTTTGGTATCAACATGGTGAATGTAGTTCCATAGAAGATAGTTTTATTTTACTTATATATCCATCACGATTTCAAAATTTTGTAAAATATATGGTGGATCTATATTTTAAAAAAAAATAAACTTATGATGATATTCATTTAACTCCTTATTTTGAACCATCAAAATTTTATGAGTTATTGAGGTCTACTGAAGAAACCCAGTATCTAGGATGTAAGATAATAAAATTTGAAGAGGTTGCAAAATTTATGAGTTTAAAAATATGATAATTTAATGTCAAATATTTTTTTTTGATGTAATATTCTCTTTGGATAAAACAATATTACCTGAAATAAATGTGTTACATAAGAATTTATATGGGAGAAAGAGGCTGGTTTGTAATATGGGACCTTGTTATAAGAAGATTCATGCTTATTCAAATGATTGCATCTTATATTACGGTGAAATTGAGTCATTGGATTGTTTTACCACATGTGTAAAATTAAGGTATAAAGACGCTCAACTAGGGATTTCTAGATTGTTTCATGTAAAATAGTTGAGATATTTCCTAGCTTACACCCTCAAAATACAACGTCAATGATTTCTTGGCATAAAACATACATTTCAACTGTTAAAAGCTTAAATCATCTCGTTGATGGTCATTCATGGAAATATTTTGAAAATTTGCATCCTTATTTTTCATTAGATTACCAAAATGTGTGATTAGGTCATTCTACTAACAGTTTCTGCCCATTTGGTTCTTATGGAAGTCAGTATTCATGTTGGTCTACATTTATAACTCCATATAAAATTTCTCCTAGGTTTTTGATGAGGGAGACACAAATATTTTTTTCCTTATTAATTCTAGGACATCTGAAAAATAATATTGATATTTATTTTAATATAATTATTTAGGAGTCAGATTTGTTGTGGAATAATGGTGTTAGTACATATGATGCTGATGTGAAATATAATTTCATACTAAAATATGCATTGATGTGGAATATTAGCGACTTCCTAGAATATGGAATGTTATCTAGATGGAGTACATATGGTTCAAAATCATGTCTATACATTATGAGAGATTGGAAAACTTTTATTCTCATTAATGGAAAAAACCTTGTTTTTTCGATTGTCATATCAAATTCCTTCCAACCGATCATCCTTTTCGAGGGAAAAAATATCATTTTAGAAAAGGTACAACTGAAAGAGAGGGACCTCCAAAAATTATATCAGTTATAGTGGTCGAATCAATTGTCTCCTCATTACCACACATCACATTTGGACTTATATTAAACCAATTGAAAATTGATGGCTTTTGAAAAGAACATAGTTGGAAACAAAAGGGAAATTTTTGGGATATTCTATATTAGCGTTATTTTTTGCTCTATCACATGTAGTATTTCATGCATATTGAGAGGACCAATATTGATAATTTATTTCTTATAACATTGGATACACGAGGTAAGACAAAAGATAATTAGAAGGTACAATTAGATCCTGCCCAAATTTTCAGGTGACCAAAAACGTGAACTGTTTTAAAATGTGAGATAAAAGATGTTAATAATTCCCAATGTAACTTATACACTGTCCAATGAAAATAGATTTTTTTAGAGGATTGAGGATTTGAGTCTTCCAGATGTTTATTCATACATTTTTTCAAATGTCTCATAAATGGTCATATTATCGGATTAAAAATTCATGGATGTTATGTGATAATGAAAATACTTATACCAATTGGAATAATGGGATTCATTAATTTTATGATTTTTTATGTGATAACATACTTATGTTATTTTTTCCAAATCATTTTTACGGTGAAAATACCCAATAATCCACTAAACAGACTTTAAGAAGTTTTTGTTTTAATTTTATCTAAACTAAATAAAATATTCTTTCATGACTTATTTGACTCAATGGAAAATTTGATATTAAATTTTAAAAAATAACAAATTTTTTTGTCTAGTATAGTACCAATGGATGTTACAATTAGAGATATGTATACTGAAATTGAAGATAAAAGTCCATAAGAAAGCATGGATTGAAGGCTTAATTGTAGAAGCTTATTTGCAAGAGGATTTTTTTCACCTCTCATTATTTGGAATCTGAATGTACCTTAAAACACAACCACATGGGACGTGACAATGGATATGTTAAAGATGATATGAGAAATCAATTATCAGGTTTTATTTAGCCTGAACATGGCTACGATGGAGTCCATGAATGATGAATTTGAGATGATGAACATCACAGAGCTCATACATAGGTTCTTATCAACTGTGAAGAAATGAAACCATTTGTACTGAGGGTGATACTATTAATTATTCTATAATATTTGTTATAGTAAATTAATATTATTTTATTTATAGTTTATATGATTATAATATCAAGAAATAGCTTCCATGAATTACAACTACTACTTTTGAATCATGTCGGAAAAATAATTTTTCCTACTTGTTTCAAAACCTAGTAACCCACCATTAAAAATGGTTAAATATTATAATTAATTTGTTGTGAATGGTTTTAAATTTCATAAAATTGAATATGGGGAATGAAAAAACAAAATTAATTATGATGTCTTTATGAGAGTATCTCATTATAGTGAAATTTATTTAGACTATTATGACATGTTGGAAGAAATATTGAATTGTGTTGTCTTGGACAAACTTACATAATGAAGTTTAAATGTCTGTGTTGGATACTGAGAGTGGGTATGTTTTCATCTATCACATGTAATCATTGATATTATATATAAAATTATTCTTGTAGTAAATGAAAAAATTTTATTGGATCCTCAAGGATATCAAATTTATTTTGAAAACTATTATGATACTTCAAAAGAGATGGGTGATTAGTGGAGAAAAATAAAAAATAAAACATAGGAAAATAATTTTCCTCAACATGAATGCAGTTTCGACAATGTGCAGGGAACAGATATTTTTTTAGAGACTTCACCTTATCCATATTTTTTATAAACATACATGAATATCGATGATGAAACCCCAGAGTTAATGGGCCATGATGATGATGATGTTAATGATGTTAAAAATGAATTTGAAATGAAAAGAGATGATGAAACTGGAAGTCATATGAAAATTTGATGATGGTTAGGAGGAATATGAAGACTTTGACATAGTCAGATATGAAGATGGGGGTGCAGATGAATATTGAAATAGTTAAATGTTGGATATAATATTATATAATATAAATATATATATAATATTATTTAAATGTTTGCTAACAATAGTAATTTCTTGTTTCCCATGGACCATGATCTATTTGGTTAGTTGCAGGAGGCTAATCTACCTTTGGATGGGCATGATGTTAGATCATTTAACCCTCAAACTTCTGACTGTTTAGGGAGGACATAAAGGGGGAGTGGTCTTTCCCAATTGATGGTTCCTAACCTTATCCCATAGTGACGTAAAAATCTTGGTTTCTATCCATTTATTTAGAGGTAGTTTTACCTATGTATTTTAGTTAGTTTTTATTAATTTATTTAAATATTAATTGTTTTATTATTTGTTCTTTTTTTCATAGATTTTTGTATATAGCTGTTTGATAGGGGATATCTATATTACCCAATTATTTTTTGGAAGCATATATCGCATTAGATGAGAATACCTTTAATCTTTAAGACCACATGTTCGATCATATGGCTGGTACACAAATAAATAATATTTATTTTGAAATTTATATACTTATTAAATTGATATTATAATTTATTTGTTTGGATTATGGTATCCCATGGATGAGGGAAGGTCTGGAATTATCTGGAAGGTATGGGATGGGTTTATTCATGAGAGTTTCCATTATTTTTTACAAAATTTGAGAAGGAATGCAATGGAGAAATAGGGATAGAGTTTAATGAGTCTTGTTGCCCCCACCGATATAATTACAATTATTCTAATGTGTGGGATGGATTATGTTCAAATTGGTTGGGCTAATTTTTTCAGAGGAGATCATTAGCCGGTCAACAAAACCGAGGGAGATAGGAGCTGATAGATCGAGCTCGCAGTCGTACATTCAGTACGCACATGGAACATATGGTAGGTACATTTTTAAATATTTTATATAACATTAAATGTAATGGTTTATTTTATATTCAAATAGGCAGTGAAACCGACATATGTTACAGAGTTTGACATTTATAATAGGATGTATACTGATCTAGTCATTATAGTAATTAGAGGTGATCTAAAGACACAACTGATGGTTAATATAATTTTTTTGAGTTTTAAAATTAATTGAATATAATGTTTTAACTATTTTAAAATTTAATTTTAATGGAAAGAGTTATATGAGGCTTTGGAATCTCAGACACAGACTGAGAGTCATGCCGAGACTGATAGTGAGAGAAATTCCCACCAATTTGATGAGGAAAAATGGATGCATTAGACATCGTATGCCTTCAAAAAAGGTTGAGTTATTGGTATCATCTCTAAATTGATGTTTTGGGGTTATTATCATACCATTGCGAAGTCAGGATCCAACCCGAGAGGAGTTCATAGAGTGTTGTCATCATCTACAATACAGTATCAGGAGGAGCATCGAGATCAGAGTGAGATTATAGAGAGTATAAAAATGGTGCATGAAGAGATGCATCAATGTCATTAATAGGATATGTGGCAATGGTAGAAGCAATAATACTACAAATAGCGTCCACAATAGATGGAGGAGCAGTAGGAGATGCATAGATGATAGTAGCTATAACATGAGAAAATGGAGTACATGGGACGTCTGACTCATGGTTTAGGGATATATTTCTCTCCACTAACTCTCCAGCTCATCTAGAGGACTCCCACAGATATATATTTTTTATGATTAATCATTTGATTAAATGTTTTTTAATATAAACTATATATATTTTTATATTTTTAATTTTATATATTGTTGCGAATAATAAATTTGTTATTTTTTTAATTTTTAATTTTTAATTTAATTCTTTATTATATTATTAATTTATTTGATTTTTTTTATTATTTTCATTTTTATTATAATTTTATTATTTAATATTATTTTTTTTATTTTTTATATTTTAATGAATAAAGAGATTTTTGTTATTTTCTAATTTTACAAATATTAATATTATTATATCATTAATATTGATAATAAAAATATTATTATGTTATTAATATTATTTTTTAATAAATATTATATTATCAATATTTTTAACAATATTATTTTATTATTTTATATTATTTTGTTTTACTAATATTATTATTATTATTTAATAATAATAATATAAATAATATTTTATTTTTTATTGTTATTATTATTATATTAATATTATTTATTTGATTAATATTTGTATTATTTTTTTCCAATATTATTTTATTATTATTTTCAAATATTATATTATTTTTATTAATAATATTATTTTATTCAATTTTCTTAAGCTATTTGCGATGAGACCTTTTACGATTGCCCATCACAAATAATCTAATTTCCAGTAGTTTACATCTATTTGTAATATCCAGATTGGGATATAATTTCATAGAAACCACTCTCTCTATCCTTTGCTAAAATAGCAGGGCATTTTATTATACCTTGACTCATCCTTAAACTTATATTTTGAGACACCCCAAGACATATTCATAGATATATACTAAGGCATATCAGTAATGTTTTATTATTATATTTTATAAATGTTAATTAATCCTCTCTCTAGTACTAATTATAATAAACTAGGAATTTGATTCAAAGAGAATATGTATTTTTAGATTAATATTAAATAGATTACACGAACACCCAACTGTGGAAAGTAATAGCTTATTGTCTTTTGAGACTAGGTACATGGTATTTTAATTTTATGAAATATCTTCAACATCACCCATAAAGATCTTTACATTCACTATTCTTAACAAACACACCCTATATAGAATAATTGGTCACAACCTAGGGAAAGGAACCATATTTAATGGTGATGTTTGTTTTTTAGTGAGGGTATGCATGGGAGATACATAGTCATAACATAAACATAAGATTTTGAAAACATGAGCATAACATTTTAAATGCATACAATGCATATCAAAGATCAAAATCTAGAGTCATGGAATAATCATTGGTAGTCAAAAAAACAAGAATCACAAGGGAATTAAATAACCTGATCTATTAAGGTATAACATTATCTTAAGACATATTTTTTTCATTTATATAAGAATAGAAAGTTAATTACATAGTTGGAAAGGATCGATTTCAAGGATATCTTAGTGGAATGGTAAGACATCCAAAGCTATCCTAGTAATAAAGGTTCACTCCCAAGACCATCATAGCATAAAAGGTCCCTTACTAAACAACATTCCCCCTTCATTCAAGGAAAGAAAATATCAGAAGATATAAATCTTTACCAAATTCATTGTTGAGATATATAGGTCTCTTTCATCACTTAACGGAAATTATATATATTTGTAAGAAAATATAATAAAACAGTTATCTTAACAGAACCTATGAAATTAATTGGGTTTCATAAACAATCCATCATATCCAAACCTATAAAAAGTGATATGGTTCCTAATTATTTCATCATATCATAATATCAAAACCCATATAAAAGAAGTAGGTTTCATTATTTTTTTTCATAAAAAAACTCGTGGAATAAAAATGGGGTTCATAAATACATTTACATCAGAAACCATTCAAATAAAGAATAATCATGATATCCTTTTTTCATGTCATAGGTTAATAACAAGTTATAATGAATGAAGCTCTATTATATAGATAATTATCTTGGATTATTAATCACATGTAATGTTACTTGGGGAAGATATATTTTCATGAAAATCTCTTGTAAAATAAAAAAAATAAAAAAAGATATTTGGGAAATCCTTTCTATGAAAATAACCACAAAAAATTGAAATGAAATAATTTTTTAAACATTAATTGAGGAAAATGACAATTAAAATATCAAAATATATTTTAAAAACAAAAAAAGGTCATAATATTTTCCCTTGATAAAAAAATTTTAAAATTAGAAAAGTCTCTTTAAATTTTTGTGAGGCCATGATGTTGGGAAATTCGGTACATTTTATACTTGTTAAATAAATGATTCCATTCATATTTTCAATACAATTCAAATGTAAATTGTTTTTGAAAATAATATATAAACTTTTTCATAAATGTTTAGAAAAAAGTAAAACATAGTTAAAAATATCATTAATATATCATTTGTTTATAAAAAACATTTTTTTATGAAATATGTTTTTTTAATAAAAATGGAGTTTTGACCAAAGAGATGATTAATGATGATTTTTCATAAAAAAATTATTATGAAATAATGATTATATAAATAGAGGAAAATGAATTGAAACATTTACTATCAAAAAATAACTATAGGATAAGAAAATTCAAGAATATTATTGATTGGAAGATCATAACATTCAAAATTGGAGACATAATCATAAACAATTCCGATAAACGATGAGACTGTAACATAAAACCATTACCACATTTATAACATTTAAAACATAATCCCTATGAAAGAGAGATCCTCAAATGGATATTTATTCCTTATAATTTTCAATATATAAATCATAAAATCAATTTGTGTTCAGTATATGCACCACATAAAATAAATTGATTGTGAATATTGCATGTTTCTCAATGAAGTAATAAGTTATATAAAATTACTTTACAACTTAAGTAAAATTTTGAATTGTAAGACTGAATAAAGTATAAAATAAAAATAACACATATAAATCCTAGATAAATGTATATTTATGAAATGACATGTAAATGGGGTATTATATTCTCCACATAAATGAATCTAGTGGTGAATTTTAGTATTTCTTCTTGAAATAAAAGACATACCAAAAATCCATTACCTTAAGTCTCGACATCAATAATACACATTTAAAACACCTTTAAAATAAATATAACTTTATTATACATATATTTCATAACCATAATTATATATTTCACACCATATGTTATTTACTTATGTATATTTATTACCCAGTTGTTACAAATTCCTTGTTAAAGTCATATTTTTCTTAATAACAACTTTGTTTTTCCTATATGTTTTGATTTTTTATTTTCATTCCTATTAATTATTTCATAAATTAAACATATAAATATTAATAATCATGAAATAATTAAAATATTATTAAATCAAATATAGTTTTTATATCAATAATGAAATATGGTTTTGATAAATTTAGTATGTAATGATCATGATAACGGTATGTCATATGTTTTCAGGAAAAACTTTTTCATTTTGCAATAATCATTGTGGAATAAAGGTAATTAATATATTATATTTACATAATTATATTATTTTTATAAATAAAAAATTATTTCTTTAAATATAATTATACATATTATACACATTGGGTGGTGATCAAAAGTATGTCACATCGCTTAGTAATAACGGTTGTCCACATGAACATGAATGACACCTTCATCATTCAGTGAGTGAAAATGTACTAAATAAAATTATGTATAATATTTTTATAATGACACAAATTTCATTAATATCATAATTATTTCATATATAACTCATATATTAATATTTATTATCTCTCGTGTACTATGTTAGTTAAAACTGAATCACATCACTACGCAATGCGGTAGTCCACCGTGCACACGATCGACATTATCATATCCCCTGTGGAATGTAATGTAAAAATGGTATATATTATATAATTTAAATAGATGTATACTTATGTAATAAATATCATAACTATATATAATATATATAGATCATTATACCCAACCATGAGATAAGGTAATGGAAAAACAAATGGAATCAGTTCACGAAAGGGTAGTTCACTGTACAAAAGAATGATGGTTTCGTAACCGATTTCATAGAATAAGAGATGGTTTTAGGTCGTGGACGTAACATAAAACATCTCATTATATTTATGATACTTAGGATATTATATTATATTTTTTATACTAATTTTAGGTGGTGTATTAATAAATAAAATAAAAATGCTCGTTGAATAACATTAACTCTTATTCAGGTAACCTCCTTAGGTTTTTACCAAAATCATTCCTAGGATAGATTTTATCCAAAAATAAGGATTATAGGATAATATGTGTGAAATTGGGTAGTGATTTGGTATGGTATGTATTGATGTAAATCAGTTTTAAGTCATGTAGAAGAGAGGAGAGGGGGTGGCATCTTATAAGTGAGTTGAGTGGCAGACTAGTAATATTTTGAAAATAAAAAGGTGTTACCACTTTTTTATCATACCAGAAAGCATTCATAATAGAAGATTATAAAGAATTAGAAATTATAGGGTTTAAATATTTAAATAAAATATATTTTATACATGTTTTTAAGTCGTTTTATCTTCTATCTTTTTAGTTTAACTCTCAGTAAACACATTTTCACCTTAACCACATAAATTATTTTTTACAATTTTCACTATTAAATTTTGTAAAGAATTAAATTGAACATATTAAGTAATATATATTTTTCTAATTCTAAATATTGATTTTATTTATTCAAATTCAGTTCAATTTAGCTAAAAAATTTGACCAAAAATTAATCCTACAGACGTGATGAGAAAAGGGTTTTTAAAGAGAAAATTGTCAAATGTTTTCAATGTTTTTATATTTAATTTATATTTTAAATTAATTACATTGACCTAAATTTTAAAATATATCTATATAATTGAACTAATTTTACATTAAATCCAATTTCAAACTTAACATTACTTTATAAATAATTTGAACGGAAAAGATATATTCATTTAAAAATTGGTAATTCTCATTAATCATTAAAATATGACTCCTACCATAAAATTATAAAAAAATATCCTTAAGATAATTATAAAATGTATATTTTAAAAGATTAATTAATTATTTAAAATAAAATTTCTATATGTAATATAAATTAGTTTTAAAATAATTATGCAAAAGTTGACAGACCTACTTTTTTGTTAAACACTATTTTTCGTTGTAAAATTGGATTTATTCTTATATATTTTATATAAGAAATAAATCATGAATGGTAAACAGTTTTTTAATTATATAATATATAAATTTACTAAAAATATTTCCCCAAAATTTGTTTGATTAATTAATTTATTTAAAACATGTTTGTCTTCATAAGTAGATTTTTCTAAAAAAATTAATTGAAAATAGTTTTTATTTTAATTTTTAATTAATTGGTCACTAAATAATTCATTTTTTATATATTAATAAACCATGTATTTTTAAATTTTAGTTAATCTTATTGATATACACTATTACAATGTCTAGGTGATAACTGTCATATTAGATAATAATATTTTGGTAATATGTCAAGTTTTATTTGAACATACTGTTTTCTCTAATGCAATATGAGATCAGTGTTGTGTGTTAAAAAATCCAAAGAATGTAATAAATGTAACCAAAGATAAAGTTATTTTTTCCTGTATTGAAAAATATCAAAACTGTTAAATTATTTTGAAAAAAATATTTTATAAAATCTTGAGGAATTGCATAATCACAACTACAAAGGTGGATCATGATAATGATGTGATACATGTTAAATATAATCTCTTATATGAATAAGAAATTACAGTATTTGATCTTGGTTCATCACAATATTTTATCTCAAATTTGTTTTCTAAGAATTTGTAATCACCACACAAAACAATATATATTGAACAATCGATGAAAATTCCCTGTGTAATAATGTTGAAATTTAAGATTATAAATCCTATTGGATTGATATTTGTGGGAGGATACTTCCAAAATATCAAATTCTTTTTCCATTCATTGAATTTCATATATGTTTTGGTATGTATTGGTTTTCCCTACAAAAAGAACAAGTAAACTATTGGTATAAGGAAGTATCGTCTTATATCCCAAGTCTTGAAATTACAATGTATCAATGCAAGGATGAAAATTCTCTAATATAGTGGGTGATAAAAAGAGAGATTATCTTATCTCAATTGAGATGGTAAAATGTAATCATTGATAACATACTTATTTTATAATAATACAGTAATGTATTTATTGATTAACTTCTTGGTCTTCTCTTAGAGAATGAGGTTGAGTTTTAAATTTAGTTTATAAATGGTTATATTCTTATCTTAAAGACTATATAGAATAAATCCCATTTAATTGGAGGAGTTAAAGTAGAAACATCACGACAATTTAGACAATGGTTTTATATTCACTAGTGCTTCACCAAGAGGTGAACTGGTTCTCTTTTTTCAAAAGAATGACTGATTGATGTATCCTTGTATAAATTTTAATAATGTTAATAAAATTGTGATAAAAAAGTATCATCTAACCCATATTGATGATATATTTGATCTAATAAAATGAGTTCAATATTTCATACTGATTTATATTCGATCTTGAAATCATTAGTTTTTAGTTCAAGGGAAAAATATTTCATGAAATATTTCCATACGAGGTATGCTCACTATGAATTCATATTGATTCCCATTGGACATATCAATTCTCATATTGTCATCATAGATTCAATGAATATAGTATTTAGAGACTAACTTGATAAATATTTGGTTTTAATTATAGGAAATAATATTACATATTCCAAGAGAATGGAATTCCATGAATATTATAAGAATATTGTGTTAAAGACCCTATGAAAGGGGAATTTTTATGATAAATTTATAAAGTGTGAATTATATTTTTAGATATTATAATTATCGGCTAATATTATCATAAGAAAGTGAATACCATATGGTCTCTAAAATATTTATGTTATTGATAAATGGCCATGAATTACCACTATAATTTAGATATATATTTTTCATGGCCTAATATGATATTATCGACACATTTTGAGAAAATTTTCAGGACCATCGAATTCACCAGCCATGTTAACATAGATGGTTGTAAAATTACCTTAGAAAAATAAATTTAATTTAATTTTTACATAACTGAAGGAGAGGTTGGTCCCTAAACATGTACATAAATTACCTTGTATTAGGTAAGGGGTTGTTATATAAAGTGATTCTTTGAAAAATATTTTTATATATTACCTCTTGTATAATGATAATGTAATTGGTTATGCGTCCAGCTAATTAAAAAAACGAGAGAAATTTTTCTAGAATCATGATTTATAAAAAAAAATAGTGGTCATTTTTTTAAATATTTTTCTATATAATATCTATAGAGAGTAGTGTGATATATTTAAATATTACTAGATCAGTAAATAAATATTAACATGTAATTAATTGAATATCTTCCAAAAGATATGGATGGAATTAATAAAATATTATGACTACTCAATATATTACCACCTGAGCAAAGAAAATAATGTTTCTAAATATCTAAGTAGGAATAAAAATTATACATTTTATGTGATGAATATTAAATAATAATAAATAATAATGGATATTTTGAGTAAAATAGAACCCATAAAGATGGTCTAGAGATATAAAAAAGGCAGTGAATATTCTATATGTCAACATTAAAAAGTATATAATTAAAATCATTGATACCATGATAGATTTCCCATCAAAGATGGAATTAAACTAGGAGAATTTAGATGATTCACATAGATCATCGTTATTTATCCATAATGGAAGTACAATGATGTATATAGATCTGTAACAAAACTTCTGGTGAGATAACACAATGAGGGAAAATAGAAGGTATATATCTCGATGCTTAGTATTCCATTAGGTTATGTTTGAATAACTAAATTAAAAGGGTATGTTATAATCATTACCCATATTGGTATAAAAATAGGAAAAAAAAATGAATTTTATTATTGCAGTCAAAAATATTTCTAAAGGCCATAATAAATTAGAGTTGTAGTTGATCACAATACAAAGTAATCAAATTATACTTCCATCAAATAAGATTTCTCCCATGAAAAACTTGCTATGATATGCATAATGGAAGTGGTGAGGCATCATGTAGTATAACTATATATTGTATCTGATTCGGATCTATGGTTTAACATGATGTTTCACAGAATTATTCATAAATAATTAGATACATAGATGAATTTTTGAAATGAATATCATCATCAAACAATTTTGTTGGATAAGAGGACAATCCAAACTCTAGATTATATTTTTATAACATTTTAGATTGATTTATATGGATTCTTGGACGAGAGCCACCAAATGGTATAGTTATTATATAAAAATATTTTCCATTCTAACATTCAGATGAAATAATATGTGGATTTTTATTATAAGAGGTGTAGAAATAAAAAATAATAGTCTAAAATAGGATAGAGGAAGATGATAGGTCTAAACCTTATCGATGAATTGGATGAGGATGTTAAAAAAATTCAATGATATATAAAGGTAGATAAAATTCAAGAGAATAGTTACACTAATAATTATTAGCAAGATATCAGGTTTGAATTTGTTCATAAGGTGTTCTTTTCAACATATAAATGGATGTGAGTAATGATATTTGGGTAGATAGGTAATCTAGTACAAAGATACATCTGTCTATTCAGGATCCCTGATCATGTTATAGGCATTGTATATCACTTCTAGATTCCATGACACCTCTCTCAGATTAATTATGTGCTCCACATACATCATCTTAGGAATTACATACTAGATCCTCCATATTTATTTATCATTTAAGTTGTTCACTTAGAACATGAACCATCATATAAAGAACAACCTATATAAATCTTGGATCAAAGAGTTTATTTTATATGGAAGTATAGCACCCATCATGTCAATGTTTTTGTGGTGTAATCATAAATTCAAGGAGGATACAAGGGAACTTGAGGATCTGATGATATATAATTCACCTTTCTTTTTTTATCTATGTAATAAATATTTGAGGATGTAATTATTTCCAATATTGTGTGAGTATATTGTATACCAACAACATTAAATTAAAAATAAAATAAATATATTACCTTAGTAAAAATTTTAATTGTTACTTCTATATTATCATCAACAAATTTGAAGGTGTCGCTATAATTGACCTCTTTATAAAAAAAATATAAAAGGTTATAATAAAAAAAGTTTTTTTATTCGTAAAAAATACATCTTTCTTAATAAAAATTTATGCACATTTATATAAAAATTAATTTTTCGAAATTTGACAAATCAATTTAGATAAAAAAAAATTTACATATTTTTAATCATCATGATTAAAATAAGTAAATTTTGTAATCTCATTTAGACATAAATATTATGTTACCTAGGGTAAATATTAGTTACCTCGACAAAATATTTATTTTTCAAAGGAATGAAACTTCTATAAATATTATTTATTTTTAAAAAAAATTTAAAATTTAAATTAATAATATAATATACCGATTAAACATATATATATATATATATATTAATTAACACTCATTTGACCGGTAATCAATTATATATAATATTAATAACACTTGATGATTAAAAATACCTATTTGTACAAAAAAACATTCTAAAAAATTTTAGGTATTCACTAAAAAGTTAATTTTCTAATATTTTGAAAATACATAATATTAAATAGAGCCCAAATTTGGATTATTCATCAAGAAATTTTCTAATAAGGGCCATATTTTATTTTTTAGTAATAAAATAATTACAATGATTAAATTTTTATCAATATTAATAAGTGAAAAATGGGTAAATAATGTTTCTCAAATTTATAATAATTTAAGTGTAACATTCATCTTTTAGAAAGGATTTATAGGTGTTAGAGTCATGAAAAAATGTCACACCTACCATTTCTCCACCTAATTCAATTAACTCACCCAAACCACCTAACAGTTGTGTGATTCCTTTCTTACCCCTACCTAATTTTTTTTTCATAAAAAAACCCCTTATTCTCAACTATAAAAAGTGACCACTCACACCAATTTTCTCATTCCTCTATACCCAAATGACTTGATCATGAATTTTACTTCACTCTCTCTATATTAATCCCCAAGATTAATATCCCACAATCCCACACCATACTAGTATAGATTTTAATGGTGTAATAAAGAGATATATATCTAGAGAATAAAAAAATTATTTATTTTTATAATTATTATATTTATCTGTTATTACTTTATATTGATTAAAAATGAGTTTGATTAAAATTTTATTTTGATACGATGAAACAGAAATTGTATTCTTTGAAAATATATAGTTTCGATCAAGAAACACTTTTTAATAAATTTAGGAATTTTTGAAATAAATCATATCTTAGTAAAATATTTTTATTCAAAAATTATTAATAAATATGACTGATAATAACATATTATGAAGTCAAATATAATTTTTATAAGGGTCAGAAAACTATCATCGTCAAGAAAATTGTATTTTTCAATTAATCAGAATTTATGATTTTAATTATTAAATTATCATATTTTGAAAATTATTTGGATTAAATAAATATTATTTTTCAAATATTTACATTGAAATAATAATATGGTTAATTTGTGATAATTTTATGAGATAGTTAAATTTTTGGGAAATAATTAAATACAGTGTATTTATACAGTTTGTTTATGTCATCATAGAGGAATAAAATAGATTTAATAAATACTATAAATAATATAAAAGAATAAAATTTTGTTTAAATTTTTCTAATTTGTTTTTTATGTTATTTGATTAATTTTATAGACCCTTAATGGATGATCCAAAACCAATATTATATTTTCATGTTTTAAAAACAATTATTTAAAATCATGACTCACTTCTAGTTTAACAAGGGTATTATTTAATGTGTTAGATTTGTAGAATTATAGTGTAATGAAATCCAATAATATTTCTATGAAAATATGGTTTGCCTTTTGGTTTGTATTAATTAATGACATTGAGATCAAAACCATTATTTAGAGATTAATAAATAATTCCCCTATCTTTTGCTATATATGCCAACCGAAAACCAAATTTTTCATCACTCAAATCCCATGGATCATGAATTCACTCTTCCATTACCTATATATCCCTACTTAGGTTCCCCCATGATCCTAATAATCTCTTCCAAAGATTTTATATGTTCCCTCTCAAGGTAATAGATCTTATCTTTCTCCTCTTTATTTAATCAACTTCTTTATTTCCTATTTATTTATTTAAAATTGATCACATTAAAATATGTTTTTACGCATCCCAATTACCATTATTATGAATCTGAAGTAATTATGGACACATTTTCTCTCATTAAACCCATCTATAAACCATTATGCACAACATTTGTGCTCCGTGATTTATCATCTGATTTTCCATTCCAATCATTTGTGCAGTTAATAACCCTCTCTATTTCCACTCAAGGGTATTCACCTAATTAAAAATTTCCTTAATTTATTGGTGATATAAATTTATGTAAAACTCACTTCTTAATCATGTGTTTAAACCTAATGAAATTCATCCATATGTTGTATGATTTATGTGGCACACTTATGAATTTATATAATATGAAGGTGATAGTTGGGACTATTAATATATATCCCTCCAATGCATTGGGTAGAATTTTTATCTCCTAATATTCCATGAATGGTACATGGGGTGTTATCCTAATAACACTATATTATTATTTCTTAATTGATATCTATGACTTATGTTTATTTGCTCATGTTTTATAATGTTTATAAATTCCAATATTTCCTATAAGTTATCATGTTATATTATTCAAATTATTCATGATGATGAATTTAACACCTCTTATGATCCCTTGATATGCCTATTTACCCACATGTAAATATTTACCTGATGTTATGCTTCATTTTTTTCCCAAACCGGGATTTATAACTCATGCCTATCTTATTTATATTCCCATGTTATCCCTTGCCATTATAAAAGATCCATCGAATATAAGCACATTTATGAAGTTTAAAAATAATGTTGTGTTATTTGTTTTTCATGTAGTTACGATATGATACTAATTGAAAACAACAAAATGCTTCATAATCTTATGGGGTTTTTTAACTGTATAATTATTTAATAAATCATGAATTATTTTTCATTAAAATTAAGGTTTTTAATAGTTGGAATTAGAGAAAATTGTATTTATTTGTTGGGATTAAGATAAGAAAAAAATAGTTAAATCTTTTGGTATATAAATAAATGTACAAAAACATGCATAAATGTAATAAAATTATAGATTATATTGTTTCCCTGAAAATGCATGCACATCTAGATACCTCAAGTAGTTGATGATATAGAACTGTTGTACGAAGGTGAAATAATGCTGAAAAGGGTGCACTGATTTACACACAATAATCACCAAGTGAACAAAAATATGATATTCAATACTCCTATTTTAGCACTCTAAATTATTTGATTTTTAATATTGACCAGATCATTACAAACATTTTTAAGCGAACAAAAAACTCCCATAATATTTTATTTTGGGAAAAAGATAATTGATAACACTGATTAAAGACATTATATTAATAAGTTAATGTTTAAATGTCATTTCGGAGTTATCTATTTCATGTTCATTGTTTCTTGTTATTTAATTATTAATTTGAAATATATCACCCATAATTTTTTTTTTATTATCATTAATGGATGAAAATAGAAGGAACTGTATCAACAACCAATGTGAGGGGATAAGTGTTGACTTCCCAATTGAGATTCCCTACCCGATTATAGAAATAATCATGAACATCATGAAAATTATTTCTCAAATAACATCTGCTTTATATATAATTTCCAATGTGGTGGAACACTTGAATCCGCCAACTAAAGGGAAATATGCCTTTGAGACCATTATTAAAGACAATCCTAAAAATTTCAGTGGATATTCATATACTTTAATCAAGGAATAGTGGATCAAATCAATTATAAACATATTTTCTATTCTTAAATGTTTTCAGAAATAGAAGTTCATTTTAGTTATTTTTCATATAAAAGGAGAATCTCATCAAGAATGTATTTTTTTGACAAATATAAAGCCCAAATAGATTTATGTGATGGAGTGGAATGAATTTGGGATTTCTCATGATAAATATTTTCCTTTTACTCTATGACTTAGAATTGAGATATACTTCCTTTACCTCAAGTAAAAGGATGTAAAATACATTAGGTAACTCAATGAAAATTTAAAATACTTTCACAATTAACCTATATATTTTTCATACCACTCCCAAATTATTTTTACCACTTATTTTTTGGAAAAAATATGAGCACATGAAAATCTTTGAAAGTTCATGACATTGAGAACAATGAGGTAATTGACTAATTTTCTCTAAAATTAAAAATTATGATCATTGAATCTCAACAGTCCCATGGGTGAAGAGATAAGAAGTGGATAATGGATTTGAATCTAGTGGTGTGGAGAAATAAATATAATTGGGTAATAAATTCCATCATTCTACTTGTTAAAAGTGTGGGGAAACCCCTCTTGGAAATTTCTTAAAGGGGAAAAATAAAATGTCTTAGGTGTATGAAGGAATGGAACATAAATAGTGATTTATGATAGGGGAAACTCACCAATGTGATGGATGAAAGGATTGATCTAGTCAACCCACATCGAAACATCTAATGTTTCAACTATAAATATCCTGTAAACTATGAAAATAAATTCCATAATGAAATATTTTTTAAGGAAAAATGACAACAACAACATCTACGGCCAATGAAGAAAGTGAAATCATATTCCATCACAAATGGTATGGTGGATCCTACAAATAATGTAGTGAATAATATCCTATTTATCCATTCAATAATAAATATCATACTTTTTTATTTAGGTTTAATACATTTTTTTCATATCAAACGTGTTTGGTAATACTATTCAAACACATACTCAATAAATGCGAGTCATGTTATCAGTGAAGATATTGAATAGTAAAATTGTTTCATCCCATGAATATAACTCATCCCCTATCAAAAATGTTGGCCTATACTTTTGAAAAAAAATTATAATTCTCCCATAAGTGGGTGTTGATTCTATTCTGGGTATTAATTGGATTCCTTGTATATAGCCAACATAAATTTTGGAGATATATAAATTACCCTCAAATTAAAAATTAACCTCCAATTAAATACAAGTTCATGGATGATGATAATTCTTCTTTGGAACAAAACTCTAAATAATGGATATAATTTCCTTTAGAGAATTATTATTTAGATAAAATTATAGTAAATAATGGAAATATCATTTTTAATGACATAACCAATCCAAGGAAATTTAGTAATGTGTTTCACAATGAATAAACTAGTATTCCTCCTAACAGTAAGGTTGATTTCTAAATGGAGCGCATAACAAAAGATTTGACGATATCTAAGACTCCACATAGAATGGAAACTATTGAATTTAAATAGTTTAATATGTAGATATATTATAGTATAGATAAATTATTCATATACATAAGTTCTTCACCACGGGGTGTGTCATTCATCTTCATTAAGAATAAGGATGGTTCAATGAGACTTTACATTAATTATCATCAGCTAAAAGGGATCATGATAAATAAAATTATCCCGTTCAAGGGATTTATGTCTTTTTTGATCACCTATGTGTGGCCCATAATTCTCTAAGGTAGATCTTCATTTAGGATTTTATCATGTAAAGGGGAAGAAGGAGGATATCCCCAATACTACTTTAAATACAATGTACATGTAGTATAAGTTCATAGTGATTAAATTTGGAATCACCAATACTACATCAATCTTCATGGATATGATTAATATAATTTTTTGGTGTTAACTCAATATATTTGTGGTAGCCTCTATGTAAGATATTATTAACTACCCAAAATGAAAGGAAGAGTCTAATGTGTATTTGAATTCGATATTGAATACATTACAATAGTAATAATTATATTCAATTTATAGTAAATTTGAGTTTTTAGGGGAAGAATTAAATTTTTAGGGCATGTTATTACCATAAGAAGGATATATGTGTATCTATCCAAAATCAAGAAAATTGAGGAAGGACCAATATCAATATCAATGTTGAAAATATGATGTATCCTTTGATGGGGTGGGTACTATTACTAATTTGTATGAAACATATCTTCATTTTCAAGACCACTATCAAATCTAAATCATATGGGTGTTAATTTTTTGGGACAATTAATTGTGAATAGAGTTTTAAATAGTTTAATAGGTGGTTAATCACTGCATTTGTGCTCACATTAACCACTAGTGGGGAAGTAATTTTTATTTGCATTGATGTATCCAAAAAGGTTTGGGGTTTTTACTCATGAAATATGAAGAACATATAACCTATGAATCTTATCAATTATCAATCCATGAGGATAAATATATGAAAAATGATATCTAATTGGGTTTTGTGATCATATTGTTGAATATTTAAAGACATTATCTATATTGGTCAACGTGTGTCATATATATGAATTATGAAATCATTAAGTATATATTCACACAAAAAGTGATCAATATGTTCCAATGGAGGTAGTTATATCTGAAAAAGAATGTTGATTGTTTAGTCCATTACCATACTGGGAAAGCAATCAAAGGGGAAGATCCACTATGTTGAAATGATCCTACAACTCTATCAATGATGGGGATCATAAGGGATCCAGTCTCTGTGGATATTAAAATGATGGATGAGGGAATTATAAAGGGATCCACACCCTAACATTCTAAAATAACTACTCAACCATCCATTCTTGATAGGATTAAGGATCCTTAAAATAATGAATAAGTTCTACACAAAAAGGTAGTGAATATTACATTTTTTATTTTGAAAAAAATTGAGTTATATGGTTTGGAAACTGAATATGATTTCTTTAAAAATTATAAGTAAATATGGAAATTCTAGATGATCTAAATATCTCATAATTATCTATTCATCTATGGATTATTGAAATGTGTAAATATCTGAATAAAAACTAATGGTGGTTTAATATGTAGTGTGTGAATATAGAGTTTGTGTCTCGATACATGGTATGCCTACAAGTGAAGGTGGAATGGAATAAGTCTAAGGGTATGAAACAACCATTTCCCATACCGATGTTGAAACTTTAAAACAAAACCATATATTTCATTGTTCGGTTCCCATGGACACCTAAAGAAAATAACACCATATGTGTGGTGGTTGATCACCATACCATGTCATTTCATTTTATTTCCATCAAAGTTGATTTATCAATTGACCAACATTACATGATATATAGAAAGGAAGTAATATGATTTCATAGAGTTCCAATCTATATTGTATCTGGTCAAGATTCTATGTTTACATCATGGATTTTTAGAATCCATCATTGAGTGATAGATATTGGACTAATATATACCATTTATTTAAACTATGATATGGATGGTCAGTCTAGATGGACAATTTATATTTTTGAAGATATGTTGATATCGTCTTCAATGGATTTAAAATGATGTTTGGACCATCACCTTACACCAGTGGAGTTGTTATATAATAAAACATTATATTATATCATTTATATAACACCTTATGATGGTCTATATGGGAGGATGTGTTGGACTCAGACTTTCTAGGATAATTTTGGGCAGTGGAAGTTGATGGAACTGATATTTTCTAAAAGGTGAAAGACAAGGTTCAAACAATTAAACAACATATCAAATGTACACAATGTCTACATTAAATATATTTATAAATTCATTAATGATAAATAATGATTGAGCTTATAGATAATGATTTCATTCATATATCTCCAAGGAATAAATTCACATGGTTTGGGAATAATGGAAATAAGTTTCCTTTATATATTGTCATTATTGAGATCCATGATCACATTAGAGTTGTTTCCTATCGGCTAGCACCCCCACCTAACATATGCCATGTACATGATGTGTTACTTGTCTCCTTCTTGAGAATTACATTCCAAACCCCTCACATGTACAAAATCCAGATCTGGTTACATTGGAGAATGAAATTTCATATGTATAGTAGCTAGTGAAGATATTATATTGTAGATACAAGGTTATACAAAATGATTCCACTCACCTAGTCAATGTATTTTAGAGGAACCAAAATTATGATGTAATAATATGGGAATTGGAAGGAGAAATGAATCAAAATTACTATCATCTATTTTAGTTTATGAAATAAAAATACTTAGGGTGAAATTTTTGAATGGTGTAGAATGTAATAACCCAAATTTTTATAAATAAAATTATAATTTTAAATAAGAAAATTCTGTATTGAGAAATTAAATTATCGAACACATATACACTAATTTGGTTATTTTGGATCATTATATTTTATACCGTATTGAATATAATATACTATTAAGAATCATTATTGTTTATAGTAAATTACTTATAGAGAGAATGTATAATTATTATATATTAAGGGTTATGATAAAACCAATTGACAATACTGAATGAATAAATGACCTCAACCAGTTACATCATTCCAAATGAAGCCTATTTATCGTAGCTTTTTAAGGGGGATATCATCATTTGGATTTTCAATCAACCGTATACAAGTAGATATTAAAAAACTATATCTTGAATGAAACTGTTTATAGTATAATTTCATGTTCATCTTGATCCCCACCCAATACAAGCTCACGAACATATACTGAACTAGGCTTAATAGAGATAGATATTAATCTATTTTAGGTGAATATTCAGAAGATTATAAATGTACATTCCTCAGGACCGTAATAATTTAGTGTATTTGGAATATTAGAAGTATAATATTCTTTTATGGTGGAAGATATTCAAAATTTCTATTTAATATATTCCCCATTACTTATCTTAATTGAATCTTTTTTTCATAACCTAGTGAAAGGAAACATAAGAATTGGGTGATCACGAATGATTTGTAAGGGTAAAAAAGGGAGATATGTATAAATAAAATGAGAATAAGAGTGTGATAACATGATCATAACATTAAAAGATGATAAAATTAATATCAACAATCATAAACATGAATCATGGAATAAACATGAGCATTTCATAAGACATGAATAATAATGAAATTAAGAGAAAATGCAACAATGTATAACATAGGAATAATTCCTAGAATTGTGGAAGATAAATAAGCATATAAAATTATTTTGATATTTTTCAAGTATTGATGTAAAGTCTTAAGTAGTGTAACATGTTTACTCTCAAAAACATCTTCGTTGTCATGGTTCACTCCCATGACCATAATTGTAGTCAAGGTTCACTCCTAAAACCTTTCTATAAGACAATTTAGTTTACTTAACTGAGTTTATTCCCCTTTCAATCCATGTTTATCTCATGATATAAAATAAATATGCAATTAATTGTATAGATATATAGGTCCCACCAACATAAAAATATAATCCTACATACTTATTCCACAATATCATAAAAAATCATATCATAACTGATGAAATTAAATGGTATCAAAAACATGACACCTTATCATTACCTTTGGAAATGAGATAGGTTTTATAATAATTTCATCAAAGTATAACCTATGCAAATATGTTGGTTTCATAATCATATAATCCATAGGAGAGAAATGGGTTTCCCAAACATATAACCCGTGAAATTGAAATGAATTTTATAAAAATATAACCCATGAAAGGGATATGTGTTTCATAAATATATAACCTATGAAAGAGAAATGGGTTTTATAAACATAATTCCATCAACACAAAAACGATTCAAATAAATAATATGAATTTATACCTTTGATAATATCCCAAAAAATACACTATTAACACCAAAAGATGTTATCTTATATGGAATATAATTTTGAAATGTGTATTAAAAACATTTGTTTATGAAAATAACCATTCATATTTCAAAATAAGTATTTTAAACATTAAACCATTTACAACCATTTCCATTGATAATAACCATGAATATATATAATGGAAGCTAATTGTTTTTTGAGAAACTATTTTCTTGAAAAAATAAAATGGATTCTTGAAAAAAAAAATTAAACCCATTTTCATTGAAAATATATAATGGAATATTGAAAGCATTTTGATTTTTTCTTTTAAAACATATAATATGACATCCCACCTTTTTATTACATAACTTTTCATTACATTTTACAAAACCGAGGATCTTTAAGGTTTAGTGTCTTGGAAACCAAGAACGTAAAACATGAAAACATAAAAAATCCTTCTTAAATAATTGAAATGATTTTCCTTATGTTCATCATGGGTTCATTAATGCATCTCATAACCTGGGGAAATACATCAAAATAAAGGGTGGGCAGAAGGCCCTGTAAGGGAAACAAGGGGAAACATTTAACATGTGAACTTGAGATACATCAACAATGTCATGAAAATTAACTTTAAGGCATGAGAAAGAAATCATGAGGCATATCATAAAAAAAATAACGTATTTCAATACTTTAAGATGAGTCTAAAACATTTAATATTGAAAATTATTTCCATTTCACCAAGGTCCATCCGCAAGGTTTCATTAAAAATTACCAAGGTTATTCACCAAGGCATCGTTAAAAATGGTCATTTCTAGAGATTAAACCTTTACCCAATGCATTAGAGCGCTATCAGGGCGCAACATTAGTTTGTGTTTATTATCATGTGAGCCACATATATCATCATCAATCATTTCATAAACATCCCATATAGCATAAAATAAATGGGTTTCATTTCATAATCATAACGTTTTAAAAACTACTTTAAAGACATGATCTTTATGTTACCTTAAACCCACGGAAAAGGAAAGCGGGTCTCATGTATGTAAATACCAGAATTTAAAATAGAGAATTTTGGTATATATGTGAATACCCATTTAGAAGTAAGATCTTTGGGTATTCAATTAATAAAATAAAATAATTTGAGAAAAAGAGAGAGACATTTGAGATGGAAATTCTGCAGCATAACAGCTATGCTTCGGGGTTTTAGAAAACATTGAAAAGAGAGGGGACATAGGTCACCCACTCATAAATGATCTAAAGAACATTACAGGGACAGAATATAATGGATATAAGAACATGGTAATGATATTTGAAAGACATACCATATGAAATGAAAAAAATGGAGGGAAGACAAAAATAAGATTTCTCTTATGAAAATTCGGCAGCCTAACGGTGTCACTTAGACTTCAAGAAAATGAATTGAAGAGATAAAATAGGGTCTACCACAATATGAACATATAATATCAGTATGATATATATATAGATCATAGCCCAAAATAATAAAAAGGAACTTTAAATACTTGACATGAAAGTAGAACTTTGAAAAATGAGAAAGGTGAAAAAATCCCTTAAAAATTCGGCAGCCTAGCGGCGCCACTTAAACATCAACAAAAAAAATGAATTGACGAAATCAAATATGTTATATCATCATATGAACATAAAAGATCAGTATGATAGATATAGAGATCATATTCTATCATAATAAAAAGGATCTTGAAAGACTTGACATGAAAGTAGAACTTTGAAAAATGAGAAAGGTGAAAGAATCCCTTAAATATTTGGCAGCCTAACGGTGCCACTTAAACTTCAACAAAAATGAATTGATGAGATAAAATATGGTCTCTAATCATATGAAAATAAAAGATAAGTATGATTGATATTGAGATCATACCCCAACATAATAAAAAAAACTTTAAATACTTGACATGAAAGTAGAACATTGAAAATTAGAAAGGTGAAACAATCCCTTAAAAATTCGGCAGCCTAACAGCGCCACATAAACATTCTTAAAACTAATTGATGAGAGAAAGAGGGGGTCTCTCAGAATATGAAAATGAAAAGGATAGTAAGAGTAATATAAAATAACATCCTCCAACATAAGAGCATGGAGAAAAAAATAAATGACATAAAATAGATTACTTGAAAAGAAAGAGAGAGGTAGGATCCCTTACATTAAATGTAACTCTTAAAACTCGATGGTTGGGGCCTTGAGGGATTGGGGGAACCTTGGGAGGACTCCTTGGGAGGTAATGAGAACAAATGTTCATTGGAGGAGAGTTGGGACTGAAAACTAAAGGAGGAAATGGAGGGTATTTATTGGGAATGTGAGGGGACAAGGCATTAATGGCCAAGGGACACCTCACAAGTGGTTTTCTCAAAACCATGGGCTCTCCCATGGTATTTCTAATGGAGTTATGCCACATTCCCCCCCACACAATAATTCATCACCTTTGGTAGGACAACCCTTAAAATATCTCATAACATCATCATGACACAATTATGATGCCATTAAACATACTGAAACCCTAAAACTGTATTTTTACTATTCATTGAAAATTTAACTTTCTCAGAAAAATCCCAAAATTTCACCATATCCAAATATCAATACTTTGATTTAAAAAATGAACTCCATTTTATAAAAATAATTTTCTAAATTCTTTTAATTTCATTTTTAAATAAATACACTATTCACCGAAAATTCATTTTTTTCAGAAAAATCCCCAAAAATTACCTTAACATAATATCGATGCTCTGAGTTCAAAAATAAAGTCCATTTTATAAAAATATTTTTCAAAATATTTTTTATTTAATATTTATTTAAAAAACACTATTCACCTAAAAAAAACTAATACTGGACTAATAATTTATGGAACCATTATTTAACCATTTTATTGAATCACATTACTTAATCAAGGTACCTAGGTTATATTAATACTTTCTTTAAGTGAGATTACTAATCCATTTGGTCACATTACTAATCCTAAGCATAAAATCACTATTCATAATTTACTATTCATCAATATTTAAGTTGATCTTATTAGATTCTAAATTCCATACTGAACATAATTGTAGAAGACCATTTTTTGAAAATCATTACACATTTTTAATTATTTATGTTTTACATAAACATTTTTAAAATATCCTTTTTCTAAAATTCATAAAAAATATGCATACTATATTTATTCGGACATTTGAAAATTCACAAACATCACCATAAGAAGAGAACATAATTTTATTTATAACAAAGGATTACACAAGGCAGTTATGGTCTCGTTATATATCCCATTACAACACCATCATAGGAATTAAGAGTACGGTGTGCTAGGGTGATAGAATCTTGGGGTGGCTCGGCCAACATTGCACGAGTAGTAATTTCTCTATTTTTGAACTTCTTGCGAAGGCGATTCCATTCTAGCTTCACATGATGAAGTTCAGCTTGAGTTTGGTCCAGAGAAAAGCACAATGGTGCTACCTCCTTCCCAAGTTCCATTAGATGGGCTTTGATTGGACCGAGACTACTGGATGAGGCCATAAATCTTCTTTCTATATTAATTAACCGAGATCACTTATATTTAGAGACATTAATCAAAACGTTTAGTTTCCAGTTGTCATATTGACCAACGATTATATAACAGTCAAAACCCAATGGTCTAATTTTAATTATACTCATGTTATCAAGTGAAACAGTTTTGTTGAGTATAAAAAATAAAATAACACACAAAATTAGGAAACAAGATTTATTCAAAATTTCAGGTCGTTACAATCTTCCCCCCTTAAGAAATTTCGTCCTAGCAATTTTTAAAATTGGGTTTCGAAATTTCATTGAAAGTCCCACATCGGAAAAGGATTAAGTAAAACTATTACTTTAAAAGAAAGAAAGGGAAGTACAATGGTCACTTGAGTTAACCCATACTAGGATTCCATGTATGAAAACATGAACACAGAGGAGAAAACAAAGGGTCACTTTCTGAGGGAGAGTGATAGAAAACAAGATTTGGAGAAAGTTAAAAACAAGAAAATCACAAACTTATGATGGGTTAAACGGTATTTGATTTCCCAGTAGGAAAAATTAACAGACAACGTTTTTGTTTTACGTTCCTTTTCATAGTTTTGAAGAATTCATTTACTACATAGAACAAAACACAGGGAAATATAACTTCCTTCAAGTAGAGTTTCATCCTTTAATAAGTTTCTACCGAAACTAATCTTTTCTCCAAACGATGAGCATTCCTAACTACTTGGTCCCATCAAAGCACAAGAATCATCATCTTGAGAGTCACGTAATCCATAAAAGAATAACTACCAATTTCGTAAATCTTTAAACATTATCCCAAAAACAGAAAGGGTAAGATAAAACAACTCTTCAAAAAGAAATAATCCCATAGGAAGGGAAACTACTTTTAAATCTTCAAAGTTCCATGGTACTACCCAAAGTTTATCATAGACCATTCCATAAATAGCTGTCCTTAAAATTCCTCAAAATAAACCAAACTAAGATTGAAACCCAAATACAAGAAGGATTTGATAACATAGTCTTCCAAAATAAACTTCATCATTCATCTCCAAACAACATCAACCACTCCTAACATCTTATAAAAAAAGTAGCTAACCTAAACATATTTTCACCAAGATAGGTTTATCAT
This sequence comes from Viscum album, assembly GCA_963277665.1. Classification (NCBI taxonomy): domain Eukaryota; kingdom Viridiplantae; phylum Streptophyta; class Magnoliopsida; order Santalales; family Viscaceae; genus Viscum; species Viscum album. Next base: position 1,298,238,419 of record OY728136.1, read on the forward strand.
CTCAATAAGTAACCTAAATTACTCTAAGTCCACCTTAAATTCATCGATTCTTCAAAATATAAGTCTACATTTACTCCTCAAAGAATATACTGTAGTAATATATTTACCTCGATCAAATAGGGGTCCTAGAATAGTGAACGTATTCCAAAATAATAATTGTATTTTAATCCCCTAATAACCTCTATCATATTAATAAGGCAATCATCACATTTCCTATTACATTGGTTGTTGGGACATGTTCTTCCATTTCCCGCCATTGACTAAGAAAAGAATGTACAATTAGGGGCTTAAATACTTAGCCAATAATCATGAAAAGGAACTTAAAGAATATAAGGATAACTTGTAGAAGAAAAGTATACCCTAACTTGTGATCCCTTAGGTTCCAAACTAGGTTTTATATGATCATATATTCTTATGTAAATCTTTATTTTATTTTATCTTTGGTCCTTTAATAATGGTTCATACTAAGCTTATGAATTTAACAAAGCATATCACCCAGGAGTGTCGTAACCAAGAGTGCATCAAGGCCCGTTTTTGTGTACCAGTTCCCGTTCGAGTCTAGATCAAAGCGGTGTTTTCGGGTTTTAACCCTATGTACATCTGTGCCGGAGCCACCTCTACCTACTCGAATCCAGACAGAGATGTATTTTCTTGGAAACCCCTTACTCAATACTCACCAAAATACCAGGAATATTTCCTATATTTAAACTTTTCTATAGGATTATTCCTAATGTTTTCATATCCTAATTTCCACAAATAACTAAAACATCCTTTGATACCAACTATGACGTCCCTCCTTTTTATAACATAACTTTTCATTACATTTTACAAAACTGGGGATCTTTAAGGTTTAGTGTCTTAGAAACCAGGAACTTAAAACATGAAAACATAAAACATCCTTCTTAAACACTTGAAAGGATTCTCCTTATGTTCATACTAGGTTCATTATTGCATCTCATAACCTGGGGAAATACATCAAAAGAAAGGGTGAGCAGAAGGCCCAGTAAGGGAAACAAGGGGAAACATTTAACATGTGAACTTGAGATACAACAACAATGTCATGAAAAATAACTTTAAGGCATGAGAAAGAAATAATGAGCCATATAATAATAAAAATTACATATTTCATAACTTGGAGATGTGGCTACAACATTTAATATTTACAATCATTTCCGTTTCACCAAGGTCTATCCCCAAGGTGTCATTAAAAATTACCAAGTTTACTCACCAAGGCTTCGTTAAAAATGGTCATCTCTAGAGATTAAGTCTTTCCCAAATGCATTGGAGTGCTATCAGGGCACACCCTTAATTTGTATTTATTATAATACGAGACACATATATCATCATCAATCATTTCTTAAACAACCCTTATATCATAAAATAAATGGGTTTCATTTCATAATCATAACGTTTTAAAAACTGCTTTTAAAGACATGATCTTTATGTCACATTAAACCCATAGAAAAGGAAAGAAGGTATCGTGTGTGTAAATCCCAGAATTTAAAATAGAACATTTTGGTATATATGTGAATACCCCTTTATAAGTAATATCTTTGAGTATTCACTTAATAAAATAAAAAAAATTTAGAAAAATAGAGAGACACTTTAGACGAAAATTATGCAGTATAACGGCTATGCTTCAGGGTTTTAGAAAACATTGAAAAGAGAGGGGACATAGGTCACCCACTCATAAATGATCCAAAGAACAGTAGAGGGACAAAATATAATGGATATAAGAACATGGTAATGAGATTTGAAGGACATACCATATGAAATGAAAAACATGGAGGGAAGACAAAAATAAGATTTCTCTTATAAAAATTCGGCAGCCTAACGACGTCACTTAAAAATCAAAAAACTGAATTGAAGAGATCAAATAGGGTCTCCCATAATATGAACATAAAAGATCAGTATGATAGATATATATATCATACCCCATCATAATAAAAATAAACTTGAATGACTTGACATGAAAGTAGATCTTTGAAAAATGAGAAAGGTGAAAGAATCCCTTAAAAATTCGACAGTCTAACGGCGCCACTTAAACTTCAATAAAAAATGAATTAACGAGATCAAATAGGGTCTCTCATCATATGAACATAAAAGATAAGTATGATAGATATAGAGATCATACCCCAACATAATAAAAAGGAACATGAAAGACTTGACATGAATGTAGAACTTTGAAAAATGAGAAAGGTGGAAGAATCCGTTAAAAATTCGGCAGCCTAACAGCGCCACTTAAATTTCAAAAAAAATGAATTGATGGGATAAAATAGGATCTCTAATCATATGAAAATAAAATATAAGTATTATAGATATATATATCATACCCCAAAATAATAAAAAGGAACTTTAAATACTTGATATGAAAGTAGAACATTGAAAATGAGAAAGGTGAAAGAATCCCTTAAAAATTCGGCAGCCTAACAGCGCCACTTAAACATTATTAAAATGAATTGATGAGAGAAAGAGGGGGTCTCTCATTATATGAACATGAAAAAGGATGTAATATTATTATAAAATAACATCCTCCAACATAATAGAATGGAGCATAAAAGAAATAACATAAAAGAGATTACTTGGAAAAAAAGAGAGAGGTATGATCCCTTACCTTAAACGTAACTCTTAAAACTCGAATATTGGGACCTTGAGGGCTTGGGGGAACCTTGGTAGGACTCTTTGGGAGGTAATGAGACCAGATCTTAGTTGGGGGAGAGTTGGGAGTGAAAAATAAAGGAGGAAAGGGTGGGTATTTATAGGGCATGTGAGGGGACAAGGCATTAATGGCCAAGGGACACCTCACAAGTGGTTTTCTCAAAACCATGGGCTCTCCCATGGTATTTCCCATAGAGTTAGGGCCCATGGGTCCCCCCACACAATAATTCATCACCTTTGGTCTGAAAACCCTTAAAATATCTCATGACATCATCATGACACAGTTATGATGTCATTAAGCAGAACGAAACCCTAAAACTGTATTTTTACTATTCACTGAAAATTTAACTTTCTCAGAAAAATCCCAAAATTTCACCATAACCAAATATCAATGCTCTGATTTCAAAAATAAACTCCATTTTATAAAAATAATTTTCTAAATATTTTTAATTTATTTTTTAAATAAATACACTATTCACTAAAAATTCATTTTTTCAGAAAAAACCCCAAAAATTACCTTAACATAATATCAATGCTCTGAGTTCAAAAATAAAGTCCATTTTATAAAAATAATTTTCTAAATATTTTTAATTTAATTTTTAATTAAAAACACTATTCACCCAAAAAAACTAATACTTGACTAATAATTTATGAAACCGTTATTTAACCATTTTATTGAATCACATTACTTAATCAAGGTGTCTAGGTTATATTAATACTTTATTTAAGTGAGATCACTAACCATTTGGTCACATTACTAATTCTAAGCATAAAATCACTATTCATAATTTACTATTTATCAAAATTTATGTTGATCTTATTAGATTCTAAATTTCGTACTGAACATAATTGTAGAAGACCATTTTTTTTCAAATCATTACACATTTTAAATTATTTAAGGTTTACATAAACATTTTTAAAATATCCCTTTTCACAAATTCATAAAAAATATGCATACTATATTTATCAGGACATTTGAAAATTCAAAAATTTCAACATAATAAGAGACCACAATTTTATTTAAAACCAAGGATTACACAAGGCATTTATGGTCTCATTACATAGCCCTTTATAACACCACCATAGGTCCTAAGTGTAATGTGTACCATGGTGAGAGAATCTTGGGGTGGCTCAGCCAACATTGCACGAGAAGTAATTTCTATCAGTTTGAACTTGTCGCGAAGGCGATTCCGTTCTAGCTTCACACGATGAAGTTCAACTTGGGTTTGGTCCAGAGTAAAGCCTAGTGGTGCTACCTTCTTCCCAAGTTATATTAGATGGTCTTTGATTGGCCTGAGACTACTGGATGAGGCCATTAAATGTTCTTTCTTTATTAATTAACCAAGATCACTTGTATTTAGAGACAGTAATCGAAACGTTTAGTTTCCAGCGGTCATATTGACCAACGATCATATAACAGTCAAAACCCAATGGTCTCATTTTAATTATACTCATGTTATCAAATGAAACAGTTTTGTTGAGTATAAAAAATATGATAACACACAAAATTAGGAAACAAGATTTATTCAAAATTTCAGGTCGTTACATATAATGGAAGACTGAAAACATTTCTAACACATTTTTAATTGTATAATTATAATTAAATCATAAAAAAATTGACAACCATTTTCATTGAAAATTTATAAAGTAAGCTAGAAATCAATTGGAAAACATTTTTCTTTGAAATATAATAATGGATTCATAAGCACAATAGCCTCAGCTCAGTTGGTGGGGAATCCTTAAGTGCATCCACAAGACCCAGGTTCAAAACCAGGTATAGGCATATTTTCGGTACTATAACAGTTCTATCATAGGAAATGTAGTAGAAACTATAGCAGAACTATACACTGTGCAGGTACTATAGCAGAACTATACACTATGCATGTACTATAGTAGAATAGTACACTGTGCGTGTATAGGAGCTTTCACTATAGTAGTTACCGTAGTAGGTACTATTCGGTAATTTAGTAGCTGGAACATTTCACCTTGATCCACCGGTTTGGTTTTAGAGTCTTTAAGGATTTTGATCCATCTAGTCCTTCAGGTAAGTAGGGCTTTCGGGCCACCTATATGGCCTTCGGACCACCTCCAAGTCTTTGGGCCACATGCAGTGCCCCAAACAAACTCTACAACAAAGGAGCAACCCCAGAAGAGGATTTAGAGTAGGTGAACTCACCAGAGTAGAGACAAATGTTTTTGTCAGAATGAGAGGGTATGGATATTCCATTAGGACAAGCATTTGCTTTCACAAGAAGCCTAGCCAGATGGTCATGTGAAGGTGGAGTGCTACTATCACGATGCAGATGCTGGGGAGGGGTAGTTCCTTGTAGACAGACTGGTTGTACTATCTAAGACTATCAGGTCATGTAATCTTCTAATCATACGGTCCATGTAATCTCTAAGCCTACGGGCCTCGTATAGGTTCCCCCTCATCCCTTGAATGGGTGTTATCCAAAATCAATAAACTTTAAGGCCTTCAGGCAATTCAGGTTACTAATGGATTCCAAAAATAATTTTGAAAATGATTTTCTTTTAAAACATAAAAAATAAGATTGAAAACATTTTGAAAAACATTTCTATTGAACAATTATAAAAAAAATCTTGAAAACTTTTTGAAAAAAATTTTCTTTTAAAACTTTTTAATTATTTTTGAAAACCATTAAATACCTATTTATTTGAAATCTTATAAAAGGTGTTTCAAAACAGTTTCAAAACAGTTTGAAAACATTTTTCCTTGAAAATTTATATAGTTATTTTTAAAATAATTTATACTTATTTCTAAAATTTATTTATTTTTTATAATAATTTCCTAAAAAATTATCCAAAAAGGTCATTTAAAAAACAATTTTAAAAAATAGTTTTTCAAATCAATTTTTTAATGTATTAAATTTTTGTTTAAAGAGATAAATAAATTTGTGTATTCTTAAAACCATTTTCATAAATATACTAAGTAACAAAGAGTGCAAAAATGGAACCAACACATGAGTATTTTATTAATAACTAAAATATAATTTTTTTAGAGATTTATTGAGAGATTTATCATAATATTTCATCAATGAAATAAAAAATTTAAACAATCCAGATAATGATGAAATTGTATAAATAAACTCATACCACTTTCGTAACTTTGAATCATAACCCCTATGATATAATTACATTAATAAAATCTTATATATCATTAATATAATTATATTTGTGATAAATAATTTAAATTATAATTATATAGACCTTGTAAATCAATAAATGATCATAACGAAACATGTGTCTCAAAGAAAAAAAATTGAGAATAACATTACCTTATCGATGTGTGAACTTTTGAACCATAAATCCCTATGAAATGGGGATGTAAAATGGATACATAAGTAACCATAAATTTAATTATTAAAATAATATAATAAATTATTTTTAATTATATACACCACACAAAAGAAACTAGTGGTGAATAAGTCATAAGTATCATATAAATAAATGTGAGACTACAAATCCCCTTACTACATGAGTAGATTTTAAATCATTACATATGTGTAGACATAAAATCAATTTAAACATTTAATATCATTAAATATATGATATTAATTATATAACATGTAATAGGGTACTATATACACCACACAATAAGAAGAAGTTGTTAATATATAAGATATCCTATAGAATTAATCTTGAGAAAAGAAAACCCTTACATAATGTATTGAATTTATTATTACAATTTCAAACCTCCTACTTAAATATAATTTTATTTTAAATCTACCATGTAAACATATTATTATATATTATAACATATATTATTTTATTATGACTTTACATTACTAGTTTATTAATAATTCTATTTAATTGTCTTATTTCAAGTAATATCTTCTTTGTTTTTCATATATTTTTTGACTTGTGGTCGTACGTATGCATGGACGTTGTTTTTGTTTTCATATTTTATTGAAAACAATTAAATAAAATATATTAATATTATTACAATTATATTTGAGTTATTATTTCATACATATCATATATTTTTAATAAACCTATATTTAATACCTTCCACATAAAATATGAATAAATCACATCCTTTGAGGTGACGGTATTGCACAGATCCACAACCAAAGTTATTGTAGTCCCATAAAATGGAAAGCATGAAAGTATGTGTTATAAAATAGTATAAATATATTATATATATCAAATATAAAATATAAAAATATAAAAATATTAGGTCTATAAGTATTCTCGACCATTAAAGGTGTTAGTGGAAGAATAAATTACATCGGTTCACAAGGTGGTAGTTTTCCTTACACACAAATGATGATTGAGTATCCCATTTGGTGGAAGTGTATGTAGGTGTGGTCAAACCCTAAAAATAAAAAAATCCCAATATATTTATGATACTGGGGATGTTATAAAATAATTTTATTAGAATATATCATGGGGTGGAGAAAGAAATAATAAAAAATTGCTTGTTGGAGGATGTTACCTCTTCTTTGGGTAATTCCTTTTGTTTTACACTAAAAGGCTATCCTGGTTAACTTGAATCCCAAATTTATTCATACATGGTGAGAGTAGGGATTTTGAGAGTTTACTAATTTAGTTTTTAAATTATACCATTTTATTTAGTGTCATGATGAAGTGAGGGCATCCGTTCCCTTTTATATGGGGGGAAAGGACCCACCTTTCATTCATCAAAAGAATGTGTTGACTCCCCATGTTTATAATATAAATTGTTACAATCTTCCAATAAAAAGGCAATTACTACATCATCATTGTGTCATAAATAAATTTAAACATTAAATTACAAAAAATTATAAATAAAATACCAATATGTATGAATTATTTTTATATCTCTAATGAATATTTATAGTATAATTTATCTTATATATATCCCCATATTAAAAATGTTATATTTATTAAAATTTGAATTTAACAATTTTAACTATTCTTTAAATAAAATAATAACAATTGTCCTAATCTAGTCTATGTTGACCAAAAGAATCATATTTTATTCTTATGGTTGATTTTTGTTTAAATACTTTTATCCAATAGAATTAGAACATGTGTTAGGGTAATAATAATATCATTTTTACTTTTAATTACCATTTTTACTTTTAATTCTGGTAAATAAAATTCAATTGTTACAATTCACCAAAAATTACTTCCATCATATTGAACCACATTTTACTTACTTATTTAAACCATGTCTCTCAGATTTTCTAAATTAAATTCCCATAAGTTTTAAAATTGTGTTTTATGCAAATTTGCAAAAATCCCTATAAGGTGGGTAAAAGATATTAAAAAATTCAAGTAAATTTTATACTTCTAATCTTATTATAAAATAACTCCAATGAATTAAATTGAACATATATAGGTATTATGTATCTATTTTGACAAAAAATAAATTTAAATAATATAACTAATTATTTAAATAAAAAGTAGGTTTTAAACAATAACGATGTGCTTTTCACTATTCATCAAAAAATAAATGTTTTCAGAAAAAATACCAAAAATTCACCCAAAGCTATTTTTTTTATTTTCAATCTGAAAATGACGTCCATTTTTAAAAATAAAATTTAGAAAATTTCAAAAAGATGGTATTACTATTCATAACCGTTAGATTTATTGGTCGTGGTGTGTTAGAACTCGAGGTTGCATACAACACAATCTATTTCATTATTCAAATTGAAATGTACCATGGAAGATTGGTGTGTAACATAACATAATTACAAAATAAAATAATAAATAATATTTTTTAGAAGTAATTGTTAAAAAAACATTATATAGTTAGTATTTTAGATTTATTTATGTTATAGTGTCCAAAACCTATGTTTAGACATTAATAAAGACGTATGCTCACTTTTTCTATATAAACCCACCCAAAAACCATTTATCTTCACTAAATAACCAGGAATCATGATGTTAATAAAAAATTCACTCTCTAGATCCCTCCCAAGGTTCCCCAAATCTCTTAATAAGCTCATCCCATGATTTTATAAGTTCCCTATAAAGGTATGGGATTACCTCATTATCCCCTTTCTTCAAGAATCTTCCTTATTTCAAGCCCTTTGGTTTCCAATTTTTCAAATTGGGATATTTTTTAGACATCCTTATCAGTATAATTATGATTGTTAAGTAATTATAGACCCATTTAAATATAATTCTCCCCTTAAATAAACAATGTACACTCATTATGATGTTGAATTTATATTGATAATTTCCAGGAGAAACATTTGTGTAGTGAATACGAATATCATTTTCCCCTCAATTGTATTTACATAGTTGAAAATATACATAATTTATTAGGTATTTACATGAATGTGATTCACACTTATTATATTTGGGGTTAAATTTGATTAAATACATTCCTATGTTGTATGATCTATATGGAACACTTATGCATTTACATGATATGAAAGTTATTGGTGGGCCTAGAATTATATAGCCCTCCAATGCATTGAGTACACTTTTCTCTCATGAGATGCCATGTACAATTCACCAGAGGTTATCTAAAGAATACTATATTATTATTTCCTGATGGTTTTCTAATACTTATGTTTATGATGTCATGTTTTATGTTGCTATTTGTCACATCCCACCTTCACCAAGATGAGGGAAGGGACAACAGATTGCTAGACCCTTGCTTCATCATGTTGAAGAAGAGATAATGACCCCCGAGACCTACCTTCAATAGGTCTCGGAGTTGGGACTAGAACCAAGGGTATATAATCACACACAAGATTAAAGGCATTACCCTTTTTATTTATTAGGATCATGAGATAAGATAATAAATTCCAACCACACCAATATTTGAGGTAAATGTAATGCCAAAAGCAAACCATTCCCATATGCATGTCGAAAATTAAATGCTACAAAAGTAAAAGAAAACACCAAATTAAAGTACCAATGAAAAGAGAAACTGTAACAGCAAATGTCCCGAAGTTTTAACTGGTATGGTCATGCATGATCCTTGAATTCCTCCTAGAATTCTGAATATAGTTTTACAAACGTAGGGTGAGTATACAGGTGTGCTCATTAGGAAACACCAAAAGCTCTCATGCACAAGTGGGGAGGAATTATAATACCCTTTGAGAAAAGGAGATAACCCGAGCACCTATCAAGGAAACTATCCACCCCAACCTCAACAAGGCACACACCCAAAATAACTCATGTCAAGTAATGTAATTGTAATAACACATCGATCTTTGGGTACCCCACACCAATTTCACATTGGCTATTAAAGACATCCTATGCGTCAGACCTTCGTCTCCATTCTCGCCATAGTCCCACTTCCATCCCCCGCCCCCAGACACCTGGGATACCCCAACCACACATCTCACCCGAAAACACCTAGGCCACAACCCCCCATAGCCACGCCCACAGACACCTGGGCCAGAACAACCACCACCATGCCCGAAGACACTTGGGAACAAGTTGCCCACACACACCTGGGTCAACCACCAAAATGTAATCTACCTGAAGAATATTGGTCTATTAGGGACCTTAGTCCATCACATCATGCTCGAAGAGTCTTGTGATACTCAGGGTAGGGAGCATAAAATGAGCTAATAATCAACCACTCATAAGAGTCTTGGGGAAAATACACTCCCCCGTAAAATGGGGGTGTTTGGAATGAAGTGCTCAACTAGGGTGGGACATGAATAAGAAACATAAGGGAATAATTATACATATAGGTAAACAATAATTCATCCCAAGCTAGGGGTTCCAGAACTATCCCATACACAAACACCATCGTTACTATTAATTCATAAGAAGCACAACACCCGTAACCATGTCACATCTCATTCCTGGAAAAAATTTCCCATTTTTCCCATTTCTGTTTTCATATTCAAGTGATTCTGTAATGATAAAACTTCACTACTAATAAAATAACAGGCATAGCCACAAGCCAATGAATGAGAAAAGGAAGGCAACAATTTAAACAAAAACACCTGGTTCTCTTTCAAAGTCACAACAACAAAAGGGATCCGTGAGATCCCTCAAAGTACTGGAACCAAACCAATCCCCAACATATAGGCACAAGATCATAAGACAACAACTAAACCACAATAAGGGATCCCATCCCAATCCATGTCACCCCACAAGGAACTAGTAGAACAGCCACACATCCACCAGAATAGAGAAAAGTACTGGTTTAAAGACTTTTACACACCTCCTTTTTAATTCCTTCATTTCTATTCAGTTAACTAGGATGATCACACGAGGATTCTTGTTCAATGGAAATTCATTTTCTCAACAAACATTACATGATTAACCAATTTTCATGTACAACCATTCAATCATAGAACTCTCTAGAAGAAAAAGGTTCATTTATGCTCAATGGACCACCAACGACCGTGATTTTTAGTGGACATAAATCCATATAATTCACAACATATAAGAAATTTAAATTGACTACAACAACATCATCAAACACACCCCTTCATTCTTTAAAATTCAATTTGTTATTTTAATTATGTTTGGAATAATCCATTCTCATAGAAACATTACAATACTCGCCTGAATGATACATAGTAAAGATAGATGAAGGAAGAACCCAACATGGATGCTCAACGATCGATGTATCTCTCCACATGCCATGAACCAGGGAAGTGTGACATGCACGGTGGAACTTTGGGGACTCCAAGGGTGGGAAGAAAAGTTCCAGCACAGGCGCACCACTTCCCTTGTGATGGGGGTACTTTAAACACACAAACGAAGGAAAAAGAGACCATCCAAGAAGAAGAAGAAGAAATAATTTCCATGTGATAAAAAGCTGAGATCCTAGAGTTACGAGATATTGAATTTTTAACTTCTTTAAATGTGTATTGTGGTTTTACAATGTGGTTGGGTGGTTACACATGATGGAATAAATTTTCATTTAATAATACCCATCGAAGAGGTGTCCATAACGACCGTGCATTAAACAGTTATGTCCAATCAGAAAAAAATGCGTAACTGGGGATGAACCAGAATGTATGGGGAAATTGGTGTGACACTAAGAAAAAGACACATTTATTGTTGAGTTATGGTTCAGTCAGCTCTTTTGGGATTTTAGATATCATTTATGGGTATTAAATTGTTTTGAAAGGGGGTATTAAAACATTTTTATTACAAAGGATATGTTGCGGGAGAAGAAAATGTCAGAAACTGGAAATAGAATCAAGGGTTGGACACCGTTTGGTGAGACACTGTAACCGGTGCCTCACTCACGGTTCCACCATCATGTTTCCATTGTAAGAACTACCACCGTTTTGGTGTGCAACCGTGATGGTGCCACCGTCACCGTTCCATCCTCATGGTTCCACCGTATGCAATACCACTATATTATTGTGAGACCTTGATAGTGAGACCATTACTATGCCACCCTCAGGGTGCCACCTTAAGCGGTGCCACTATTTTGGTGTCAGATAGTTTGACGAAACCAAGTTTTTGGAAAACTCTTCAATGAGACACTGCCTGGGCCGTAACATCAGATACCTCTCAAAGCATTCTCTCCATCAAGAATTAATACCATACCCTAAAAAAAGGGTCTGATCAACCACCTAGAATGATACCTCTAAGGAGTAAACCTCATCGACATCTAGGAACACTAATCCCTTATGTAACCAAACAATAATTCAAGGCTAAAACCATCCAGTCATATGGGTTAGGGAGTTCCTTCCTCCATGTCAAGATACTATCCATTTTGGGTGGCACTGACTCGCCCGCACGGGTTTAATCACATCCACTTTAATGCATCTTGATTAGGGATCATGCCTTCCCCACCCCATAGTTAGGACTATTCAAGAATATTTATATAATAAGAAGAATATCCCATCTCATAGCTAACAGGGTTATGTACAACATCACAATCAAGCATGAAACAGAACAGAACAAAACTCAAAAAAACATTGTGTACTATACGTGCATATGTGTTTCATGTTCCCAGGTACACTCCTCGAGGCCACCATGCCTCCATAACACATTAACCAATGGATTGGTTCATCCATGATGCACCTTATACTGTCGATCTTCGACCATCACTGGCCTCTCTACGAATGTGTTATCGTCCTTGATATCTAGCTTTCCACAGTCGAGGATGTGTGAATCGTCATGTAGATACTGATGGAGCTGAGACACATGGAAGATGTCTTGGAATCTCAGAAGAGGCGGTGTTTGAGATAGCTAATAATCAACATAACCAACCCACCACAACACTTTGAACAATCCGACAAACCTGGGAGAAAGCTTACTCCCCCTACTGAACCTCTATTGTCCACGCCAAGGGTAGATCATCAAGAACATGTGGTTGTCGACCTCAATCTCCAAGTGTCTCCTCCTACTATCACCATATGACTTCTGTAAGTCCTGGGATTCCTTCATCCTTTCTCGTATAAGATGAATCTTCTCTTTCATGCTCTTTACCACTTCTGGGCCATGAAAACCAGCTTCCCCGACCTTTATCCAGCATACAGTTGAGCGACACAGCCTCCCGTACAAAGAATCGAACGGAGCCATACCAATGGTAGAGTGATAGCTATTATTGTTGGAAAACTCTACTAGAGGCTATTGCCGTACCCACGATCCCCCAAATCCCAAAACACAATCCTGTAGCATATCCTCCATCATCTGGATGGGGTGATCTGTCTGCTCATCTATCTGGGGGTGAAAAGCAGTACTGAGCAATAACCTAGTTCCAAAATCATGTTACAATCCATTCCAGACCCGTGAGGTATGTCGAGTAACCCTATTGGAGACTATGAACCTCGTAACTCCATTAAAGTGCACCACCTCGTCCACTTATCATTGTTCTAGGGCATCCACCACACTCAACTCCTTGATTTCCAGGAAGTGAGCTGGTTTCATCAGTCGATCCACCACTACCCAGATCGCATCACAACCCCCGTCCACTCGGGGTATTCTGGTGAATAAATCCATTGATATGTAGTCCCACTTCCACTCAGGGACATCTAAAGGTGTAACAGTCCTCCTGGAGTGTGGTGTTCAACCTTCACCTGCTGACACACTAGGCACCTTTCCACAAACCCAGCCACTGCCTGTTTCACCCCGGGCCGGCAAAACTATCCCCTCAAGCCCCGATACATATTGTAAACTCTTGGGTGCATTGATAGAGGAGAGTTGTGGAACTCATAAAAACTATCTTATGATTTTCCATCAGGATGAACAACTTCCCATGAAACATCATCTGATTTCACCCGTCTTCTGACCATCCTTTTGGGGCATTGCCTTGGCTAACACGATCACACATCACTTCAGCCTCTGAGTATCCCCACTGAGACTCCTCCACCTGCTACCACAGAGAAGAATGAACTGTCATATAAAACATACAACCTCTACCATTATCCACCATTACATCCAAGAGTAGGGTAGTTAACTAACCCATCCCCTTCCATGCATCTGTCGACTCTCGAACCGCATCCTTCTTTGACATACTACTTAAGGAATTGGACATGAACATAGATGGTGTGTTCGTAATTCCAAACGACATGAACACAATCTCAAGGTGCACATATCTGCACCTTTAGGAAGTCTTCAGTATGTCCTCCTCTTTCTCCCACAACTGGTGATATCCTAACCGTAGTTCAATCTTGGAGAACCATCATGCCCCCCTAAAACTAGTAAAAACGTCATCTTTATTCAGGAGGGGGTAACAGTTCTTGATCGTTACCTGATTCAGCCTCCTGTAGTCTATGCACAACCTGATACCACCATCTACCTTCTTTATGAATAAGACTGGGGCACCCCACAGTGACACACTTGGTCAAACAAAACCCTTCTTCATCAGATCATCAATCTTAATTCATAAATCCTGCAACTCAGAAGGTGGCATCTGTTAGGGAGCCATCCAAATCGGATGGGCACCGGGTTGTATGTCTATCTCAAACTCAACATCACGTCAAGGGTGTAGAATCACAACATATTCATGGAATACACCCATTAACTCACTGAAGATCCTCAGGACCTCGACCATATCTATATCTACTGACTCCAATGATAGATCAACTAGCACGGAAAAGAGGGGATTTACTCACGGGCTGCCTTCCTGGAAACCCCACTCGCTGGAAAAAGTTACAAACTGTCCATCCTCAACGTAGAACATGACTCTTCTTCAAAAACAGTTGATAATAGCAAGTATAGAAAACAGAGAATCGATGCCTAAAATGACATCATATTGTTGTATCTTCAATAGTAGAAGATCATTTCTATATTGATGTGGCCCTAAAATTAGTCTACACCATCGAAAAATATAAAAAAATTCAGTCTGTACTCTTATTGGCATACTCAACACGAGGGGCACTAGAAGTCTCTCAGCATCTAAACCCAGGGAACAGGCCAGACTGGGTGCAAAAAAGGAGTGCAAAGCTCCTATATCAAACAAGGCATAGGAAATAGTACTAAACAAGAGGATCGTAACTTGAACAAATTCTAGCCCTGATGGAACTGCTGCCTCTACGATGTGTAACATCCCAGGCCCAGCTCCTCTTCCCCTCAGATGAAGGTTGCCTCCCTGAACACACCCTGCTCGAGGACCCTATAGAGTGCCCTGAGGACAGCCTCCTCCTGCAATGTCTTCTCTCAGAGGAGCCGGAGCTCGTGGTCCCTGTTGCTACTACTGAAAGGGCCTACCTGGAAATTTCTACTGCTGAGGATGGTGCTGAACCGACCAACCCCCACTATACTGTACTCAGTCTGGGAACTGATTCTAAAGGTGCCAATGGCTATCAAGGATAAAGTTTCTTGGTCCTGGGCACGAAAGGAAAGGGCGAGGACCAGGAAATCAAAACTGGAACTATTGGGGCGATCTCCTCGCTGGCCAAAACCTAGATGGCCCTGACGCTGGAGGCATGCTGCTGAAGACCTTTCCCTTTGAAGAGCACAACTGGCTCCCCTCTCGCGGAACACCTCCCACTGTATGCATCCTCTCCCCCACTTTATCCATCTTCTAGACCTCCAAGTACGTTGTTTGGGTGAAGGGGGTAATAGCGTATTGAAGAGAAAGTCAGAGTGCCTCTTCTAAACGTCTCGCCCAAGACTCCTCATACAGAAAAAGGTCTGGAGCAAAATGAATGAGATCCTTGAACTTGATACCCAACTCTTTCACTGACAGTCTCCCCTTCTGAAGGGAGAGTAGCTCCTTCTTCTTCTTTGCCTTCATTGTGGATGAGAGGAATTCCGCCTGGAATTCCCTTTCAAAGTCAGTCCATGTAACCTCAGCCTCACTCTTCTCCCCAAGGTAGAGTGTCCACCACTGACGTGCTGCTCCTCGCATCTCGCTTACAGCCAAAGAAACCCAGTACTCTGTCGGAGCACTAATGAAGCCAAAATATATCACCAGCTCCTCGAGCCCGCTCTCCATATTCATGTCTGAGGTTATTCCCTCATACTTCCCGAGGGTCTGCAATTGAAAGGTACTAAGCGTACTCTCCCACTAATCCTCCTCCTCCTCTCGGTCAGTCCTCTTCCAATCAACCACGCCAACCTTCTACACCTCGATCACCCGCACTACTCATGGTCATCATCCAAGATCCATAGTAACAAGGTAAACAAGGAAAGCCTAAGACCGAGTAGTGTAGAACATTTATTTTTAATTTTATTAGACTTATTATTCATTTTAAATCCACAAAATACCCAAGAAACACAATTAGTCAAGTCATTATGATTCATGTAACTTTCTTATGGTCTCTACCCCATAATCAGTCTAGCCTCACTAGGTCATTCGGTAAGCCCAAAGTCATTGCATGAGATAACTGTGGGCCCTAAAATCCTGTTTCATTACCGATCTTCCCTGGACTATTTCCTACATCATGATTTCCTAACACTATTGCCCTACCATCCCATGCAATCCTCACTATTCCAAACTCTAGACTCCATCCTATCTCTCAACCTACCTCTGATACCATTCGGTCACAACCCTCTTTAACCATGATGATGGAAGGGACAATAGATTTCTTGACCCTTCCTTCTTCATGTTTATGAATATATAATGACCCTAGAGACCCACCTTCAATAGTTTCTGGAGTGGCGACTAGCATCAAGGTTAGAGAATCACACACAAGATGGAAGGCATTGCCCATTTTATTTAGTAGGATCAGGAGATAAGATAGTAAATTCAAATAACACCAAAACTAGAGGGAAAAGTAAATTCAAAAGAAAACCATTCCCATATGCATGTCCAAAACTAAATGCTACAAAAGTACAAGAAACCCCCAATGGAATATACCAAAGAAAAGAAAAATAGTAAAAACAGTTGTCCCAAGGTCCAAACTAGTACTGTTTTTCACGATCCTCTAAGTCCTCCTAGAAACTAGAAAACAATTTTACATACGTTGGGTGACTATACAGGTATAATCAGTAGGGGAAACCAAAAGCTGTCATGCACAAGTGGGGAGGCATTCTAATACACCGTGAGAAAATGAGATAACCAGAGCACCGAGCAAGAAAACTATCCACCACAACCTCACCTAGGCACACTCCTTAAATAATGCAAGTCAAGTAATGTGATTGTAATGACACATCTATATTTGGGTAACCCACAACACTTTCCCACTGGATATTGAAGACATCCTATGTGTCAGACCTTCCCCGCCATTGTCATTGCAGTCCCACTACCATCCCCCATCTACACACACACATGATACCAAAACCTCACATATCTCCCTCAAACACCTGGGCCACTACCACCCATAGCCACGCCCACAAACACCTGTTCCAGAACAACTACCGCCACACCCGAAGACACCTGGGCCTCATCCCAAAGACACATGGGAACAACCTTCCCGCACACACCTAGGCCAAAAACTGCAATGTACCCTACCCAAAGAATCATGGTCTATAATGGACCTCATGCCATCACAACTTGCCCTAATAGTCTTAGGCTACTCGGGGAAGGGAGTAGAAAAATAGCTAATAACTAGCCACTCATAAGTATGTTGGAAAAAACACCATCCCCAATAAAATGGGGGTGTTTGACACGAAGTGCTCAACTTTGGTGGGGTATTAATAAGAAACATAAGATCTATATTATACATATAGGTAAAAAAGCACTCATCCCAACCTAGGGGTTCCATAACCAGCTCATACACCAAAACCATTATTACTATTCATTCATAAGAAACACAACACCCATAAACAAGTTATATTTCATTCTTGGAAACAATTTCCCATTCTCCCATTCATGTTTTCATATTCAAGTGATTCCATTTAGATAAGCCATTACTAAAGGGAAGCTAACAGGACAAGCCACAGACCATGGATGGAAAATAGCAAAGTAACAATTTAAGCATTCAAAACTAGTTATCTTTTAAAGTCACAACAACAAATTGGATCTGTGAGATTCCACAATGTACTGGAACAAAACCAATCCCCAATATATGGATAGAGGATCATAATCCAACAACTCAAACACAACAGGGGATCCCATCCCCATCCATGTCACCCCACGATGAACCTGCAGAACAACCACACATCCACTAAAACAAAGAAAATGAGCAGTTTCCAGATTTTAACAAACTGGTCATTTAATTCTTTCCTTTACACTTTGTATTCTGGGGTGATCACACATGGATTCTTGTTCACTGGATATTCATTTTATCAACGAAATTTACATGATTAACCAATTTCCATGTACAACCATTCAATTGCAGAACTATCTAGAAGACAAAGGATCATTAGTGCATAAAGGACCTCTAATGACCACAATTTTCAGTGGACATAAATCTATATAATTCACAACATAAAAGTAATTGCAAAAGAGTATAGCAGCATCATCAAACACACCCATTAATTATTTAAAAGGCTGTTTTTTATCTTTATTAAGGTTTTTTTTCATTCATCCCCAAATAATAATTAGAATACCCGCCCCTCATGACACATTGTAAAGAGAGATGAAGGAAGAACTCTACTTGGATGATCAACGATCAAAGTTTATCTCTACGCGCCAAGAACAGGGGACGCATGATTTGCAAGGGATGAACTTCGAGGACTCCAAGAGAGGGAAGAAAATCTACATCATAGGAACACCAATTTCCTCTGGAAGGGGGGGACTTCAAACGCACAAGGAAGTAAAAGGAGATCGGCCCTGAAGAAGAATAAGAAGATGTAATTCCCGTGTGATAAATAGGTGAGATCCTTGGGTTATGGGATATTGAATTAGGAATGTAATTCAAGGTAGACCATGGTTTAACCACATTTTTGGGTGGTTACACACGATAGAATGAATTGTCATTTAATAATACCCATCAAATAGGTGGCCATAACAGTTTTGTGTTAAACAGTTTCCTCAAAAATGAAGAATACTCGCAACAAGGGTGGAACAAGAAAGTATAGGGAAATGGGTGTGACAGCGTGGAAAAGCCATGTGTTTTAGTAATTCAATGGTCACTCGACTCTTTGGGGATTTTATATATCATTTATAGCCTTTAAATGTATTTTAAAGGGGGTATGAAAACATTTTTACGTCAAAGGATATGTTGTGGGAGTGGAAAAAGTAGGAAACTATAAAAAAAATCAAGGTCCAGACACTATTTGGTGAGACACTATAAGTGGTGCCACACTCAAGGTGCCACTGTTACGGATCCACCAACATAGTGCCACCGTCAGTAGTTCCACCATTTTAGTGTGCAACCGTGATGGTGCCACCATTATGGTGCCACCGTCATGGTTCCTTGTTTATGGTTCCACCCTCATGGTGCCACCGTCAGTGGTGCCACCGTTTCGTTGTGCGACCCTGACAATGTGATTGATACGGTGCCACCATCACGATTCCACTGTCACGGTGCCTCTATCAGCGGTTCCACCATTTTGGTGTGAGACCATTCCATGGAACCATGTTTTTGTCGAACTCCTCAACAAGCCACAGGCCGGTCCATTACACTATCGCATTGCAATGTTTCCCTTATGTTATCTATTTATATCTTGACTCATTGTTCATGATTATGATTCTAACCTATCTTATGTTTCCTTGATATATATCTTGGATTAAATGTACATATTTACCTTATGATATTATTTTTTTATTCCCTTACTGGGATTTATAACTCACCCCTTTCATGTGTACATCCCAAGGTTATCCCATATATTTTTAGAAGTTGAATAGAATATAAGTTCATGTAGTGGATTTTTTATATAAATAAATATTTATATTTCTGTTTGTTATGATATATACAATATGTAATAGATATAATAGCAATAAAAATCATTTTAGGTTGTTTTCTGATTACATTAACTTAATAAATCATAAATGAAGGTTTATATAAATATTAATTTATCATGTGTTATTTCTACCAAAATCACTCCATGAATATTTCCGTAATATTTTCAAATTTGGAACATAATTTTTTATAATAATTTTTATTTAAATGAGACTCGAATTACAATTTTTCATAATAAATTATTTACTATCATAATGATTCCCTATTAATGAGTGACTATATTTCACTCTGATTAATTCATTCCATAATCACATTTCTATTTTCTTTATCTAACCAAAAACCATTCATTGATTTTCTATCTTCATTTGGAAACCATAATAT
The DNA here is from genome assembly GCA_963277665.1 of Viscum album. Lineage (NCBI taxonomy): Eukaryota > Viridiplantae > Streptophyta > Magnoliopsida > Santalales > Viscaceae > Viscum > Viscum album. The sequence continues at coordinate 1,298,258,581 of OY728136.1, forward strand.
CATTCAAGGGTATCCATGTAAATGAAGTTTATAAAGGATATGGTTATGAAATATGGTTTTAAAAATGTGATTCAGATAGTTATATTTGTTACATAGGATGTTATATTTCGATTAACTAAGAATAAATTCTTGGTAATAGATACAGTGAATTAATTTATGATTCATTGGGTCATAGCAATTCATACATGGATATATTTTTTTCAGATTTATTTTTTCCCAATATTAATTTATTTTATTTTTTATTTTTCTATAGGTAATGTAATTTTCATTATCAATAACCTATTCATTAATAAATTTTTGTCTAAAATAAATTTATATCATTGGTATGAATAACACCAATTCTGACAAATGAATATTTGCATCCATGAAAATATTTTCCTTACCAATAAAATTCTATTATATTATTAGGAAATATAGTATGTATTATTTTCTATTAATAACATAATTATCTTAAACTATTTGAAAATTAATGTTCAATACTCTTTTTTATGACTTGGGTTACAATTTTTTTAGATATTAAGGAATGTGGTTTGCTATCATTCTAAAATAAAATGTTTTATCATCCACTATACATTTTTCTATAACCATTATTCAGAATAAATAATATTTTATTTAGAAATATTTATAATAAGGTTTCCAAAATTATTCTATTTACCTTATAAAAATATTTGTCATGTAAATTTTACATCAACATTTATACAAATGTTTGAATGGTTTTGTGAAAATTTTTGTATTTTCATTTCACTTTTTACTACAAGATTTATTTCACATGAAGTTATGTTTTAATCATAATCTATATTTTATTATTAGAATCTTCCATTTTAGAAATTATATTTTTGATATCCTATGATCTTTTATGCTTTTTTATGTTGTGTTTTTGAAAATTTTAACAAATTGATTCTTTTTCCATGGGTTTCTTAATATATAGTTATGACTTATTTTAAGTAGCCCAGATATGTAAGGATAATTATGGTTGGGGTCCTATATTTTAATTAAATTAATCATTTTATGATTTAATTTCATGATATATTTAGGTGTGGAAATAATGTATTTTTAACACAGAAATTTTCACAATCAATCTTATTGAAAATTCATTTGTGGACATAATGAGTTGTTTCACATTCATATTAGAATAAAAGGTTCACTTGCACATTTTTTCCTATAATTATGGTTTTCCAAAATTTTAATTTTTTATAATTAAATAAGGACATTTAATATTCATTACATTTCCATGAAATTTGATGTTTTCTATATTATTCCATTTTTTATATATGTATAATTTTATTTCATGTTCATATGTATTATATTTTATATTTTATGATTCTTTAACGATCATTTTGTGGTTTTATATAGCAAGAATTTATTTTATGTTTATTATATATATAATTATGGAATTTTTATAAGATATTTGTACTCTTCATCATGTTCTCCTTCATGTTTATTATATACTATATTATGATATATTTTCCCATACTGATCATTTGAGATCACCCCTTTCATGTATTTTCAATATCTTGGTTTTGATGATGATTGGTTCATGTGAGGTATCTACAAAATTTTATATTTGGGCATGCGTATGGAGAAATGTTGGAAAGTGTTGTTAAATAAGATGTGTTTATAGCTAATTTACAATACACTGGACATTTTGGTACATGGGTTTGGTGACCGTTTGTGGGATATATTTTTTGAACCATTTGATTAATTTATTATTTATGTTATATTTAGCTTGGGTTACATTATGAAATTTCACTTATTTTAACAATACACATGAGAGTGATGAACATGATCCATATATTTTGTATTCCCAGGAAACAAATTATATTATATTTATAATAAAATCAATATAGGTAGAGTTTTTTTCCACCTAAAACTGAGAGACATGTATGATATGGGTAATAAAGGAGAACTAATTTGTGATAGTGATATCCATTAATAATAACTAGTTTAATTTTTTGTTCGATACAATAATGAATATTTTTTTCTTCGAAGGGAGCATGAATAAAAACAATAATAGTAAAAATGAGAAGAAGTAATGAAAATAGTTGAACCTACCAAAAAACAGTCCCACCAAAAAAATTACCTTTTCATAATTAATAAATGGAATTAATATTTCTTTAATATTAATAAATTCAAGGATTTGTTTGTAGGTATGTCACAATAGAATAAGTTTATTGAAAATACCCACTCTATATCATATGATTATTATTCTCCCTCAATAATATGTGGCATACGTTATCACTTACCATTTATAATGTTTTTAATAATACTCCACCCTAATAGAATATGATTTCATAAATATGTATTAATTAAAACAATGATTTCTAGAAAATATACAAGATAGGTATTATGGATCCATCTCGTAATCCGGTTGACAGTTAGGTTCCATTATGAGGTTATTTATGAGACACTATCATCATTATGTAATTCAATTTGACATCATTAATTTCATCAATAATGATAATATTTATTTAATTTCTATATTTAATAAACTAAAAGAGTAACTTAACGGATAAAAATATCAACATTCAATATGTTTTTAAATTCACTAACATAGTCTTAGTTGTTAATTTTGATGAACACTGGATACCCACTCAGGATGAAGAAAGAATTTTTGAGTAGTTCCTTGTGGAACACATATATATGATTTGAATTATGTGATGGGCGGGACTGATATATCCCTAAAATTTGTTGTGTAAATATTTGTATATCATGAGATAAATAGGGTTGGAAGTTGGTGGGAAATGAATTTGGTATGGGACAATGTCTACTATAATAGTCTTAGGAGTGAACCTGGACAACTATTTTGGTATGGGGAGTGAACCCATTACACTATAATATCCTTGTAAATGATCCTATGATTACTATGTAAATGATTTGGTTATTCTTATATTTAACCACAAAACCATTTATTATTCATATATTTGAATTTAATTTTTTATGTTCTTTGATTTATTTATCATTAATGTCTTATAAAATCCCTATACTTTTTCTATGACATAATATTATAATCAATGATATGTAAGGAATGGTTTTTAAATATTAACATCATGTTCTCATAACCTTTTTCTGATGATATTATTATATAATCACTAATATATACCTTGTATATCCTTATTGAGAATACATCCTCACCCTTATATTTTGAATCCTTTCCCCATGTTATGAAGAAATATATTATGTATGACATGTCTAAGAAGGGTGCCATTTATGAATACGTTAGTGGGAGATGATGTAGATCTTTTATAAAATAGTTTTTTTGTTCCCATGTTTTCAAAGATAATACACCTATATCCATTTTTGATTTTATATTATATAAATAATTCTCATCTATTACGATGTAAAACCTATGAGTAAAAAGTAAGGGTTTATACAGTTGCTAGGAAATGAATGTTTTCATAATATTTGGAAGCTAGGATGAGAAAACCTTAATAAAAACCCTATGTAAAAGTATTGGTATATGATAGAATAAATATGTTTTTAAATGAAAATGAATGACCTTTGTTAAACATAAGGTGTTGTAAAATAAGACTTCATGATTCATACAACCATTTAATGAATTTTCAATTTTAGATTTTTTTCAATATGATTATTGTATCCCACATTATACTTTTCCATTATAATAAATCAATGGAAGCAAAATAAACCACATTAATATTGTATTTCATATTCTGTGGAATGGTTTTACTCATGAGTAAACATTTAAATTAATATAAGGATTGAAAAACCACGTTATTATGCCTATGTAACTATCCTGTATATGATTAACAATCTCAGATTTGGTTGTTTTCCTAACATACCTAATAAGAGAAATATGGATTTGTATAGACCATGGGGGAATTAGTATTCAACTTCACAAATGTCTATAATTTGGGAAATTGAACACAAATGAATGACTTATAAGACCATGAATATGTTTTGAGTGTGTAAAAGAAGGACTCAATGTTTCTAATTGTCTTGAAAAAATATCAAAAGCGTTTAACACAGTGGATGAGAATAATGGTATCCCTAAGATATCCTTGAAGGATGCATATTTTAAATATTTAAATTATCATAATAATGAAAATTCTTGTCAAATGGGGAAATATCTAAAAACTAATTAGTGTGTTTGTGCAATTAATGGATTTATAGGTTATGATGAAGATATAATAAAGGAATAATGATAGTTATGTGATTTTTAACAGTAATACTTATCATAAAAGTAAGAATAATTATTTTATTGATATTGATGAATCTTAAGAAATAATTCACATTTTATATCATAGGAAATAATTATTGTGTAATAATATAATTTAGTGTAATTAATGTTTTAAGAATTAAGTGGTTTGATTTAAGATTTTTTGCATTTGGATTAAAATTTTAACTTATATAAGTGGTATACTAATTATATTGTGATTATAAAAAATCATGAAACATCAAAGCATTTTTTCACAAGGAGCTAAAAACATATTTTTAATGGTATTAAAAACCTTGAAATGTGATTTAGTAGTAAGGTGATATTTTTGGAGAATACATGATTTATGGAATGATAAACCTTAAAATGTTTCTACTGTTTTGTTAATAATATTTTTTATAGATAAAGAGATGATTGACATTGATAATATTGTTAACCTTGATTTTTTTTGATTTTAGAAAACATTATTTAGGTAATCCTTGATGAGGTTTATTGACTTTTTTATTTATAGAAAATAACCACTATTTGTGAATATATTTAAAGAATATGGGCTGTGTTAATTTTGGAACAATTTTTTTTCATTTTATGTTTACATAAAAGGTATTAATAACATCGTAAGACTGTAATTTTAATGTTCATAATATGTTCATAGAAATCAAAAACCCCATTTAATATTTTAATTTATAGACTACATAGGTTATCTTAATCTTTTTCTAGGTATTATAAGGAATAATATATTGATATTTAAATATAACTTTGGTATGGTATTGAATTTCATGCTATGTTAATTAAGGTCTATTGTATTTTGGTATATAAATAGTATTGATTGTTGAAAATTGATTCATTTACAAGGTAATATTTTTGGAAATATTTATTATCAATTTAATAATTCCTTTTAGATTAGTATTTTACATTTATACATGTTATTTTGGTGAATTATATTACATTAAAAAATTATATATTGATTTACCATGGTGATTAATGATATATGGGAGATTTTACATTGGATTTTTTTTATATTTATGCCATATGTTTAACAATTGATTAAACATGAAAAATTCTTTTATATAAACACAATTACATTTTTAAACATGTTAGTTGAAGGTTTTTACATAGTTATTGAGGTTAAAAAATTATTTAATTTTTTGGTTGTTGAGGTAATTTTGGATTTGGAGTTATTAATTGAAATGATCTATGTTGGACCATTATTGTTATTCTAGATAATTTTCTAGATTAATGTATTATTTAACGGTTTATACAATTTGGGAATTATATTGTTCTAACCATTTTTGGATTTTATTTATTGCTATTGATAATTTTAATAGATTGATATTTTTTAACATTTATAAGGTAATTTCAGTGATTCGTACCTAAAAATATTTTTCTCAAATACTCAACTTTTGGAGAAACAGATGAGATTATGATGTAAATTTATTAAAGGGTCAAATGATACATTTAATGTAAATATATTTCTTTATTTAATTATTCATGATGGTAAAGGAATACCTAAACTCTATAAAAAGGATTTTATGATTAAAATTTAGTCTTATAACTTTATATTCAGCTGAATTGATGTTATTTTAACCCCTTACTAATAAATGGTATTTTATTGTTAACATTCACATAAAAATGTTCTATATCACATTCTATTATTCATTTGGGATTAGTTTTATCTTCTATTCCCATTTTATAACCAACCACTTATGTTATCCTATTTTGAAACCTATATTTTTTTACCTTTTTACTTTCCTTTCCCTCCTTTTAATCATTCTATGATGCATGTTTTCAATAAAATATATGTTTTCATTTTAAATATAAAATCATTAATTGTCAAGAATAAGATGAAATTTGTAGTATTCAATTTATAGGTAGTTTGTAGAACATAACACGATGATATTTTATAATTTGTTTAATTTTAAATAATTTTTTAATAGATTGTGTTACATGAAAAGATGAGTTAAAATGAACTATGTTACACAATTAAAATATTATATTTTAATATAAAAAATTATAAAATAGAACTTTTGGTAGTGGATGGAAATATGATTGAAAACATTAACGAATATATAAAATTTCATAGTAAATATTAATTTAATGAGAAATATTTAGTAAATAATCTCTTAATTTTTAATAAAGTCACATTATGTTTCAAACATATGGCTTTTTTAAAATTGATTTCATTTCCATTTGTGAGAACAAATTATAATTTATTTCCGAAAATATTATACAATTTTTTTAATAAAAATAATAAGAAATTTGAAAATATAATTGCAAACCCAGATTAAGCTGAATTTTTTTTAGTTTTATGAATTTTGTTTCACTGAATATTAAAGAATATAGAATGAAAATAAACATTTTATTTTTATTTCAAACTATTAAAAAGCACCACTTTGTTTCTAAAATGGTTTCAAAGTAAAATTAGACATATTATATTAGGAATAATCCAATTATGTTTATTAAGTTCAATTTATGGTTTAATTATGTATAAAAATATTTTTATACATAAGATGCATTATTTAAAAATATGAGTTTCATTTATTTTTACATATTTGAGTTAAACAAAATTTCATTCACTTATTCAAATTTCATACAATGAAATGCAATTTTTTTTGGATTATAAATTCAATATCATCGAATATTTTCATTTAAATTTTTTTACAAAGGTAACTTTTTAGTGAATAGTAAAAAATACAGTTTTATGAAATACAATATCTTTTATAATATTGCATGAACATAAAACTAATAAAAAATTTACGAAACCTAATTAATTAATTTTCATGAACCATGATGGGTCACCATCTGACTTGGTGATCGACCCAATCTGTGGCAAGTCTAGAAGGGGATTCTTGATCCCCATGGGCTGGCACCAGTGCTGAGGTGTTAATAGAAAAGCATTAGTACAGTTTACCCAAAATAGTAAACATAAAAAAACTAACTACATTAACAAAAATAAATTGAATTTACACAACCAAATCGTCTCTTAACATATTTCAGATAAAATGATTTATAACTTGAACTAACAAAACAAAATAATAGACAACAAAGAAAAAACTAAAACTCCATCTCAAACTTCCAAGCAACAGGAGGTTCAACATCGTCAATCTACCAACACCAACCTACATGAGAAGACCATAAAAAACTAGAACCAACATCACTAAGAATGATGCCTAAACCTGAGATACAAAAGGAACAAGTTCTATATACACCTAAAGGTGTATGCTGGGTGTGATCCAAGATCCAAGTATGATACCACCAAATAAAAAAAAATCCATGCCACAACATTAAAGTTATAATTCAAAATGCTTTTTCACATTCTTGATTTTAAAATACTTTTAAGGAAAATTTTAACAAATATATGTTAAAAAGGAACACTTGAAGAAAAATCATTTCACAAACATGATATTAAAGTGGAAGAGAAAAAATCATTAAGAACACACATGTACCCAAGTGGTCCCTTAAATGATGATGAAGGGTACCACGTCATGTATAATAGAGAACTGTGGGAAAATCCATTAAGGTTCATCAAGATCGAGTGAGACCCTTGAACTTCGTACCTCGGTGAAATGTAACCATAACAAATATATATTATCATAAACATGATCCACTAGTAGGATAAACATCCATAACCTAGTAGTCCTAAACATCATCATCATCATAATTTACTATGAATTGTATACATCAAACTTGTAAGTGAAATAGGGATGATACCACTCTGGTTCAATAGCGCAATAGTTCTAGTCTTCCCACATAGATATTAGGGGTTGTCCTTATTATCAAGTTAAATTCCACATGCACACAATCCACATATTTCATATCAAAGACCAACTACTTCATATAAATCATTATTCCTTAAAAAAACTCATTTACAATCATGATCCCCATTGAACAAAAACATTCAAATTCTTTTTTCATCACATAAAGAAATTCCCAATTCCCTTTTTTATAATCACATGAATATTACACATAAAATGTCACCAAAAATAAATGGACCAAGCCACTTTTTAATTCTACACATAAAATAATTTCTAGGTTTTCAAGGCGTGTTCCCCAATATTTATTCCTTTTTCAATACATACCAAAAATGCACTACCAGAAATGCATATAGAAAAAAATTTAATACATGTTCTATTCCCCTTTCATGATTTAGTAACTCATTCTTTCAATTAATAAAACATTATTTAATAAGACAATCGGGGATTGCACCATAAATATACCATATTCCAAGAATGAACCCCATTTTCAAACCATTTTCTTAACAAATTATTCATAAAAATTGTTTCACACCAACTGGAACAATTAAATAAACCATTTTTACCAATTACAAAAAACCACCATGTGACACTATGTGGGCTAACACCAAAACATGTTTCATTCCATATAAACATACTCCTTTTAAAACAAAATTATATTCAACATTTCCAAAATACTAGTTTCGTGCAATCAAAATAATTCAATAAATTATTTATAAATTTTATTAAATCATATCCTGAAAAACCATGAAGGACTTACAAATAAATACACCTAATATACACCCTTTTTGAAAATAATTGTGCACAAAAAAACCACTTGAAAATATAATTCACATCACATGGATGAATTGATAAAATATTTAAATAATTTAAATAACATTTTTAAATAAAACACCCAGTGATTTCTCATAAAAAATTCACTTTAAGATTGTTCACATGTTTTACCCTATTGAACAACCCTTTAACATATCACATTAATGAGGATAAATAAAATTAAATATTTTATAAAACACATCAAATTAGGGCACAAGAGATTACCCTGAAAACAAAATATTGAAACGTCACATTAAAACCAAATGCGCAAGACAACCATATCAATACATGTTTACCATTATTCAAACAATTTTTAGCTTAATTTCAAAGCTGCAATACAAAGCCGGCACCCCAAAACAATCCATTTTTCTAGTTGAATGCAAACCAAAATCATCAAAAATATATCTCGCATCACAAAATATGATCATTAAATATTTTTATAGAATCAAATAAATATATTAAATTTATAAAATGATGCAACTATATGGAACCACCTACCATGGGTTAATAATTTACCAAATCTATTGTGAATTCTACAATCACACCCTAGTCGCGCCCAGGGGGGACCCAAATTGGACCATAAATCAAACAACAACAAAAAAATATCATAAGTTAACACTAAAATTGGACGCATGTACCATTGGAAAACCTAAAAATCAACAAAATGAGAAAAAAACAATCCTACGGGATGGGATTTCGTGGAGGGGAATCCTCTAGAGGAAATATAGTTAACATGGAGGTTTTGGAATAAAGGTGGTCTGGTGGGTAGCTGTTCGTGCAACTGGGTGAGGGAAGGTTGGTCGGTTCAGGCTGACCCTAGTGCTATCCACCAGAAGGGAAGAAAGAGGGGGGGGTCACTGGTGAGTCTGTTGGATGAGTGGCAGGGCGGTGCGACCCAGAAAGGGATGAGGGAGAATGTGATGCACTATGTCCAGGGGAGGAGCTGATGGCGACGTGCTGGATGAGGTCAGGTGGGGTGTGACAAAAGAAGGGTATGTGAAGAGAGAAAATCATGCGAGTGGGAGAAAAAAATAAATAAACCCTAATGGAATTAAAAAAAAATAAAAAAATACAACTACAAAAAAATTAAAAAAAATATATATCCTCAAATAATGATAATAATAATATCATCACCATTAAAACAATTCATTTAATTTTTATCACAAATTTATTATTTTATTATTTTATTATTTTATTTTATTAATCATTCTATTTTATTTCATTTTTATTAGCTCCTTTTATTTAATTAATTGAACATCGAGAAATTATTGCAGTGAACCGGTACAAGTACCTCGATGATATGGGTGAGGACGTTCGACCTCGATTGTGGTGCACTGAATGTTATCAGAGACAAAAAATTTGTTTTTAAATAGGAACCTAAAAATTTATGTCTGTATTAATCCCACTCTACTCGATGCCCAAAAGACTAATAAAATAAATAATTTAAATGTGGTGGGTGTGACAATTCTTCCCATGATAGTACTTTCCATCCCTAGAGATCCACATATAAGATTAAAACCCAAGAATTAAATGATACTCCATTATGAATCAATGTGGATCCCCGCAAAAAAACTTGTGAAGAGTGGAAAACACACCAAGCATAGAAAAAGTGACTTGAATGACAACCTCGAGAAACCCATCAAAAGACATTCTGCTAAGTGTCACCACCCCCAAGACAAGAACCAACTGACTGACATAGAACATCACCAAAAAAAGCTATGATATACCATGTGTATCATCCCTTGTTACTTGGAACGATAAACATTGAGAAGAATGACACATAAAACACAACATCCTATAAAACAGAGGATTTTTAAATATCATGAGGGAAAATACACTCCTGTCAGGATAGAGACCCTTGGAAAGTTACACAACTATTTCCCATGCAATCTAACAAGAGCACAACACCACCATGTTTCACCAAACATGACCCTTGCTGTTGAAAGAAGTGTTACACAAAAAGGGAGTTTAAACTGATTTATGAACAACATTTTATTTCTACAAGAATCCAAAATGGCCTCTTATAACCAAATTTTCTCAATAGTTTCATAGTAAGACATCTTCCTTAGATAAAACCCATTAATGACCCAAGGCTCTTTAGAAACATCAACCTACACTGACAACTCCTGGTCGCTTCTAGAAAAACATCTAACTTAATGATTCAAAATTTTACACTTTGAATATCAAATGATTCAAGGAATCATAACATCACCCACTCTATAACATCCAATATTCCACGACAAAAGGATTTACTTAACCAAAAAGGAAAAAGGGGTAAAAACAATGCTAACACTCAAAAAGGAATGTCCTTTGATCAAATGGAGGTCTTACCAATGACGAATCACCATAGCCACATCTCAAAATCATATTATCTCTTAATGGGGGTGTACAATACCCCGTATGAAGAACCCTAGGCCCAATAAAGTGGTCAGCTGGTCAAGTTTATTAGGAGAAAACACCCAATTAACGAGAAAAAACAATTTTAGAGACCATCTAAAACACTTCTCAAAGAAGTCCACTAACAACCACTCCAAAACAACATCCCTAAAAAACAAAACATGGAACATCAATCAAACAAGAACTGTTTTGAAAATTATTTCCAAAAGCCCGAAGGGACACAATGTAGCACAAGTGGAAATTAGTGCTAGTGGGTGAGTTGGAAATAATGGTGGTAGCCATACACCAATCACTCCACCATCACATAGAGTGTACTGGGGAAATATCCCCAACTCCTCATGTCATTCTAAGCCCTACGATCTTGATTAGACCATTTTCCATTCTCCCTTTTTATTTTCACCAAATAAGATTAACAACAAGGATAGAAGACTCAGATAAACCTCAACATCAACTAGTAACTCGTGTCCCGTCATGAGGTGTGCTGGAGAGACACCTTACTCATGGATATGTCATCGATTCCTGACACCCATAACTCTGTTATACCCCAATAATCCCAAAGGAACATGACCCAAAGTGAAAACCTTCCCTCTAATTCCATTTTGTCACAAAACATGCCAGGTCTCCATCTAACCCAACACCCGACCCAATCCGTGGCAAGACCCGAAGTGCGTTCCTGATCCCCAGAGGCTGGCACATGTTCCTGGGTACCAAAAGAAATGATTGGGAACTATTTACCAGAAATAGTAAAATTAAAATAAATAAATACTTTAATGAAAAGAAAATCAATTTACACAACCAAACATGCCCATAAACCATTTCAAATAAAATAATTTATAACATGAACCAACAACCTAATTGAAAAACATGAAATAAAAAACTAAAACTCCAACTCAATCCTCTGAGCAACATGATGCACAACATCCTCAAGCTACAAACACCAACCTAAATGAGAAGACCATCAACTACTCAAACCACCAACACTAATAATGATGCCTCAACCTAGGATACACAAAGAAATAGATCTACATACACCCAAATATGTATATAGGGTGTGATCTAATAGCCCCGTAGTGTACCACCAAATGAAGAGATTACAGGAAACAACATCAAAGAGATGATTTTACATGCTTATTCAAATTAAAAAGTTTAAAACACTTTTAAGTAATATTTTTACAACTAAAATATAAAAAGGAACACTTGATGAAAAAAATTCAGATTCATACTTTTAAAGTAGAAGAGAAAAATTCATTAAGAACACACATGCACCCAAGTGGTCCTCCATATGCAGATGGAGGGTACCACATAATGAATAGTACATTTTTTGGGTAAATCCCCCAAGGTTCATCAAGCTCAAGTGAAACCCTATAACCTCATACCTCAATGAAAAGTATCAATAAAAATATCTATTCTAGTGATCATGATTCACTAGTAAGAGAATAATCCATAACCTAGAGGTCCACAAAATCATTATTATCATAATTTAGTTAGACTTGTAGGTTTCAAACTTGTAGCTGAAATAGGGACAATACCACTATGGATCAGTAGAAAAATAGTTCTAGTCTTACCACATAGACACATGGGGTTTCCCATGTTCTCATGTCAATGTCCAAATGCACACACCCACCATAATTCGTATCAAAGACCAACCATTTCAATAAAAACATCATTCCTTTCAAAACAATACATTTAAATTTACAAACAGTATTAAAAATAAACATTCAAATACTTTTATCATCACTTAAAAATAATTACCAATTACCCTTTTTATAGTTATAATAAAATTACAAAATAAATCTGAAAACATACAATGGTACAATCCCCATTTTAATTGCACAAATAAATCAATTTCATTTTTTTCAAGGCAAGTTCCCAAATATTTAAACCATTTTACATACCTACAAAAAGGTAAAAACCAGTAACACATAAAAATAATAATACATGTTCCATAACCCTTCGTTATTTAATAACTCAATATTGCAATTAATAAAACATTATTTAATAACACAACCAGGGCTTGCACCATAAATATACCCAATTTCAAGTACAAAATACATTTTCAAACCATTTTCATAACAAATTGTTATTAAAACAAGTTTATCACAACTTGAACAATTTAATTAACCATTTGTACCACATATAAAACAACAACAAGTGACATTGAGTGGGTTTACACCAAAAATATTACTTATTTAATATAAAAATACTACTTTAAAGAACATCACATTTTCAAATCTTCCAAAATACTTTGTTCACACAATCTAAATAATTCAATAAAAAATTTAATCATTTTATTAAATCATTTCAAGAAAAAGAAAGATGAATTTGCCACCAAAATATAACTACAATCCAATATTTTTGAAACCAAACCTACACTAAAAACCAGTTCACACGATAATTCGTATAATAAGCATGACTTGATTAATTATTTAAACCATATAAAAAACATTTTTAAACATAAAAACTATTGTTTTCACATAAAAATGTCACTTTAAGAATTTTCACTTGTTTCACCCTATCAGAAAACCCTTTCACATATCAAATATTTAGAGAATAAATAAAATTATAATGTTTTTAAAACACATAAAATTAGCACACAATGGTTTTCACAAAAAAAACTGATTCCATATATAGGCATCACATTGAAACAAAAAGTTCAAGATAACCATATAAAAACATGTTTTACATTATTCAAACAATTTGAAATTAAATTTCAAAGGTGTGTTATAAGGATAACAGACTAAAAAATCAATTTTTACACTTGAACGCATACCAAAAAAGTTCAAAAATATATTACGCACCAAAAAAATGCATCATAAAATATATTTATAAAATAATTAAATTATATTAGATTAATAAAATAATTCAAGGTCATAGAACCACATACCTTGTGTGAAATTTTTCCAAAAATTGGTTCTAATTTTTCAATCCCACCTTAATTGCACCATGAGGGACACAAATTGGACCATAGATATTTCAACTGAACAAAAAATATCACGAGTAAACAAAAAAATCAATCATCCTTCCCTTTGGAAAATAAAAACACAAGTATAATGAGAAAAACCCTAGCATGGAGGAAGGGATTACATGGAGTGGCAACTGCCAAAGGTAAATCTTCCAGTAGGGGGGTCATGGAGGTAAGGTGGTCCGGTGTGTGGATTTTCATGCAATTAGCAGAGGGATGGTAAGAGGGTTCATACCAACCTAGGTATTGTCCACTAGAAGGGAATTCATATGAGGGGTGGTTCGCTGGCATGGCTGCTGGCTAGGAGGCATGGTGGCGTGACTAGGAGAGGGTGGTGGGAGATGGTTGTGCGCTGAGGGTAAGATATGAGCTAAAATTGACAAGCTAGAGGAGGCTGGCTGGGGCGAGGTGCAAGGAGGGTTGGGGAAGAGAGAAACATGAGGGAGAGAGAGAGAAAAAAAAAATAAAGAAACCCTAATGGAATAAAAATAAAAATAACATAACATTTAACAAAAAATATAATAATAATAATATCAATAATATCTTAAATTAATATTATTAAAATATTTTTATCAATTTTAAAACAATTCATTAAATTTTTATCACACTTTTCGTGTATTATTTTATTTTTATTTTATCAATATTTTAATTTTATATCCTTACTCTATGATCAGTCTATTTAATTAATCAATCATTGAGCAGACCATGTGGTGAATCTGGAAAAGTCGTGCACTGACTCGGGCAGGGCCACACAGCTTCGACCATGGTGCACTAAATTTTTCCAAGGCCATAACATGTGTTTTTAAATAAGAACTGAAAATTTTATGCCGGGCTTCAACCTAAACTACCCGATGCCCAGAAAATTAAAAAAATAAATAAATTTAAAGTGGGAAGTGTGAAATGAATAAATTATGATAAAATAATAGAAATATCATACAAAAATAATTCAAAAAAATAAATTTGAATTTAATTCATGAAAAAATGAAAATCATTTTATGTATCGTGATAGACATTGTCCAGTGCTTGAAAATTCCTATAAGAGACCCTAAATATAATATTTGAGATTCAATTAGTCTTTACTAGATTTTTTCAATTAATTTTTAGTATTATAGATTATTTTTTTTATACATGAATTTAATAGGTATATGACAAGTTTATAATCCAAATCCTTCTGTAATGCTTTCTCAATGACGAAAAATTCAAAATAAAAATTTTAAAAATAATTAATGAAATATATATGAGTTAAAAAACATATATAAATTCTATAAAGGGTTATTTTGGTAATAATAATTTTTTTTTCATTTAGGTATTTTATTTATAACTTATATTCATTAAAAAACACCTTCAATACCTTCATAACATCGATACAACATAAATTTAATTGAAAGAAAAAAATAAATGATTTTAAAAATACTAAAACTAATAGAAACTGTAATAATTAATGTATTAAAAAATTTAAATGTATGTATAGAATTTAAATAGATTTAATGGATTAAATTATAAATCAACCTTTCTTTTAACATATTTAATGCCATATTAAATGAATAGTGTCAAAATTGACACTAATGATATTTTATCATAATAATATTATATTATATTATTTAAATTTTATAAAATAATAAAATATGATAAATTGGGTTACTATATGGTAATTTATTTAATAAATATTCCATTTAAATTCTAATTTAACCATTAATATTAAAATTACTACCCTTTAATATTGAAAAATATGTTATGATAATTAAAAACATAATAGGTTAACTAAGGGTTAATCAAAATAAAATGGTTTAAAATAACCCCAAAACAGTACTAAATTATATTAGTTGATGGAATTAAAACAATATCCAACCATAAATTCATGTCCCTATCCATTTGGATTAATTTTCCTTGATTATGAATATATTATAATTTAAACTTTTATGAAATTCCAAAAGTGCGTCTCACCTCAATAATGAAGGGGTACTTCCTCCCACGCTTATTTTTACAAAATGGAACTTATTTCTTGATCAAAATTAAAAAATTACTGTCTAAAAAATCTATTGAAACAATTTATATGTTCTGGTCTTCCTGAAAGACCATCCTTAGTTCCCTTTATAGAAGATCTAAAAGAAATATTTGAGAGAAAATCTAGTTTCCTCACCCAATCACTTTATTTTATACGATTACTTATCCAATCTAATTATTTAGTTTTTATTATTAAATAATAAATTAATTATAATAACTTTAATTTATTATGATTATGATAACCCCATTTTAATCCCTATTTCACATAAAATAATAAGTGAATGTATTTCCCATTCGTACATAAGACTGACCATCTCTACACATCGATACTATTAATTTTTCATCACCATCTTTTATGGATTTCTATTATGATGGTATTAATTTATATTTATAGTATATATATATATAATATATTTTTGGAATCATAATATCAAAACTACCTATGTATAATAAATTCCATTGTCAAATGATAATGTCATTCATGCATACATGTAGACTACCACCTCCACGAAGTGATTTTATTTTGTTCATTTATATTAGACATAGATTGTAATGAGGTTGAATTTAATTAATATACATTAAATAATAATGATACATTAATGTTAGATAAATATTTTCCTTTCTTTTTTTCTATATGCCGAAAAATGAAAACACTATTAATGAATACATATGTCCTACCGCCTCCATAAATGATGTAATACAATTTTTTACCACTAACATTTATATTAATATAAATATGACTATAATTAATATATTTGATAACTATACCATTATTAAATTTATTAAGATGATTTCAATATGATAAAAGAATGGGGATTGAAGCTACCAAACCAAAACATACATTGAACTTTCATTCATGGGGCTAGTGATTCAAAAAGTTATTAAAGCGGTAAGGGTTTTCTGTTAAACTCTTATTTTTATAAGAATTGTTAATGATTATGTTTTAAATGATGTAATCTTGTGATATTTCTCTTAATATACTCGTAAATTTTTTTCTACTTTGCTTCTTTCTTGAGAATACGTGTTTTACAGTCATTTTACTCAAATTTAGTACTCGGGATACCGAAAATGCGTTTTAAGGAAAATAAACTTTATTTCCATGATTGGTTGAAAAACCTTTTTCATAAATAAAAATGTTCTATAAAAAAATTATATATTGGTTTTATATTCTAATATAATTATTTCATTTTATTGTTTTTAATGTTTGAATTTTTATAAAATGATTTGAATAAAATATTTTTGTTATTTTCCATACAAGGTACTAGGTGGGTTCTCTAAAAAAATTATGGAGGTAATTATTTTTTAACTTATATAACATGAAAATCGCTTACCACCACAATGAAATATTTTTTATTTGAAAATTAATTTAATATTTTCCATGGTTATTTTGAAATGAAATATTTTAATATATATTTAGACATTTTTATTTAATAAATAATTTCAAAATGGAAGGAATTATTTTTAATGAATATTTTAATATTATATTAATGGAATATATATTCATTAATGAAAATAAAAAATGAGTTTACTTCTGTCATACAAGGGATATTATCCAATGATACCATCCTTATTCATTTTCTGTATGGTTTATTTTATGATGACAAGATGCATATGAACCTGGTTTATTTTCCACAGTCTATGTTCTAATGAAAAGATGAAATGATTATGAATCGTATTTCCTTTCCATAGGTTATTCTATGATGAAATGATTATTTAGATCATTTATTTTTAATGGTTTATTCTCTATTGAAGTATTTTTGAAACTAATATATTTTCATGTGTTTAGATATAAGGAATTCATTATAATCTTATGGCATAGAGATGTATGATTTTCATTATGTGACATGTGGGACCTATTTCTCCCTATAATGAATTGGGTAAATATTGATATATCATGTGAAAAATTGATCTTGAATAGGGGGTAAACCCAATTTAGTAATGAAATATGACAATGTTGACAGTCTTGGGATTAAACCATGAATACTACAATGGTTTGTGGAGTGAACCCATTCTACTACGATAGCCTTGCAAATGATCCTTGACTGCCAAGTAAATGAATTTATATACTTATGTGTTTGACAAGAATCAATGCCATGTTTCTATATTAATCTTTCACCATTAATTTTATTTCAATTCTTTATGATTCATGTCTTATAAACTACCAATATTTAATACATGACTCAATATTATGATTTATGATTTGCAGAGTATGGTTTTCAAATGAGAACCTCATGTGTTTATACCCTTTCTCTCATGTTATGATTATATTATCATTGATATCTCTGTTATTTAAGCATAATAATAATCTTAGAACACCAATTATTAACTTTTTCCACTTGTTTATGATTATTAGTGTTAAGTATGATATGTTTAAATATATTTCTAGTTATGAAAAAATTATTTAGAGGTGATGTGGATGTTTTAAAAACTATTTGTTTACGATTCCATGTTTTGAAAGATACATGAACTATATTATTATAGTATGGAAGATTACATTACATAAATAATATTTATATATATATATATTTGTATTATCTATATATGAATATTATAATATTATAATTTTATTTTTTAAAAAAAGTTGTAAAATGAATCATTTTAACAATTTTCACACGATTAATTTTTTATTTTCCGAATAATAGTTAAAAAATATTATTTTTAAACTTTTTTTCTACATGAATTCCTTTTCTAGATTTTATTTATATTCTTTATTATTTATATCCTTTCAAATATTTCAGGTTTTTTCAATGAAAATATTATTCCTATTATTCTATGAAATCGTTTTTATAATGATAAAGGATAATGTTTTAGAAAACTAACTAAATGAATTTAATGACATATATTTATATTTTTATCTTCCACTGTAAAATAATATTATTAAATTACATTATCTTCAAGGTTTTAATATTTAAAATTATTTTAAAATTATTGTTTTCAAAGTCCTCTATATCCCCTTGAAATTAATTTTATTAATGAAACATAGATGTTTTTTACAACCACAATATAAAATATATAAGAAAATTATTTTGAACATTTATGTTATGTTTTTTATAATACACGAAAAAATATATCTACTTTGGAGTTATTTCTCCTGTACTACCTTATAGATTCTATTTTGAAATTGGAATTCATACCACATGTTATTCATAAAGGTTATGTTTTCTATTACTCTTCATATCTACCTTAAAATTATTTCATTATTTGATTTATATGTTATATATTATATATCACATCTAATTTATCTATATATTGTTTTATTGTATTGAATTTATATTTTACCCATTACTCTATGTGTTGTTAGTTTTAATGAACATTCACATGAAATATTTTACATTTTTTGATTGGGAATCTTTTTAGAATTTGGAGAATTGTTTATTTAATATGGATTTTTATTGATTAGTAAGTAATTTTGTTTATTTATAATATAGATTATTAATTACTTTATATGATTAATGAATTATAAATATTTAGTGGAGGGCGGGGAAAAATAATATAGACATTCAATGAATTTTTATGTATCATGATAAAACTATTTTGAGTTTTTATCTTATGCCTTACCTATTTATGTATGATGTCTTTGAATGAGGCCATGATGGTATGATTGAGGTCTTCTAATGTATCCATCCATCACTATGAAATTCGTAATTATTATACATATAATTATTTATATATTTTTTATTATCCATGGATATATTTCAGTTTCAATTTATAAATTATATGGAATTATTTGAATATTTTTTATTCCTTGAATATTATTATTCCCCATTTATTGAATGATATTTTTGGTTGTATATTTCCAAATTATGAGCATTTTAGATCACCCATTATATGGTTTACTATTCAAAATGTTATGAATTAGAGTCTTCTATTTCATATTTCTAGATAGGTGTCATGTGTGTAGAATTTATAGGGAGATGTTGAAAACATATTATACAATTTGATATCACTAGAATAACAAAAAAAATCACATTGCATAGGAAATATATGTGTTTTGTTTGTTAATGGTTTTTCATAATTCCCCCAAAGATTGAATCCTATAAAATTATTGGATGTTTGAGAGAATCAATAATTTTTTCATATTGTATTTATTGAATGTTGTGTTTGGGTTGCTCCTATAAATTTGAAATTTAGTATGTAAAGAATATGTTATTCGCACCAGATCTAGGAGTGTGGGACAAGGGTGTCACATCATCGATCAACCTTGTACTACTTTCATCTATATAATGAAAATTAGGTGATGTGAGTATATGGAAAAATGTACTCCACATAAAAATCATCAATGAGTACATGGTTATGAAAAATAATGATAAGAACACATATAGAATCTAATATATGTTACCAAGTGTATTCATTTCTCTATAGAGCACTTCTAAAATTTCTAAGATGAGCCTCATGAAGTATATGAATTTTTACATTTTGTTCTCCTTATAATAGATCATGAAAACATGATAAACTATCACCAAAAGAATAATGTATAACCAATATTTATAAATTTTCCTTTACCTAGAAATTATTTATATTTCAACTACTGTGTATGAATATTATATTTCATATTCACCATTTATTTTTGAAGATTCAATTATTATTAAACAATTTTTCAAGTAGGTAACAGAAAAAAATATCTTTTACCAAATTAAGTAATGAATCATAATATATAATGGAAAAATGAGATACATGTTTTTGTAATACTCAATAAAAAATAATAGTTCAACCAAAATCAATAAGCTTATAAAAACAGCGGTTATGTTCTTCCCACTAGGATCAATGTAATTAATGTTTCTTATATAGTCGGATAATTCAACTTAAATATTATATTTTGTAAACATCCTTAGTTCCAAATGTATATGTTTTTAAAGACCCATAAATTTCTAGGATTTTTTTTAAATTTTAAATTCTTTGTAATTCTACGAGTACATAGTTTTTGAAGGCACCTGATTCCGAGGCCCAGTGTGCCTGAAATAATATTATGAAGTTTAACTCAGGTACGTTCAGTGAACGAATGAGTGAGTTTTTCTATCTTTTGAAGCGGTGCTCTGAATTGAAATTTGAAGGCACTGATGAAATTGCATCGCCTGTATTTGGTTAAGGATACCTTTACCGCAGTGGCTTTTTATGCGGGTCGAAAGTTAATTTTTTGGGGTTTAATCTTAAACTAAAGAAAATTGTGCGGTACATGATTTTATTTGTGAGTTTGAAATTTCCTCCCAAATGTAGATATTTGTGAGGTGGGGCCCACATGATCCCTAACCTTCAACTACCCATTAATTCCCTGATGTTTCATTTGACAACTCCTCATTAATGGTGGAGCCTTCCCACCTCCCTCTTCCCATTAAATGTGCCAAATCTTTTAATTAATGTCAGCGTTTAATTAATTGGAACTGCTTCAGAATTATTAAGAATTGCATGACAATTATATTAATTGGAAGAGCCTCTTATTTAATTTTTGCGTTGGAAAATCACTTTGGGATAAAGGCTCTGGAAAATAAAAAATATAGGTGATCCTTCATCGACGAAGAACGTTGTTCTTCAACGAAAAACACCCCTGGCGAAGAACGCGAAGAAATCCTTCCAACAACGCCTCTTCCTCAGACGCACCTTGACATCAAGGATCCTACATCTCCTACGACAATGAAGCTTCCTCCATCATTGACGGAACGACACCATTCTTTTATGATGCCCATGTACCGTGACGCTCGTCTTCTGCGGATCGACGATGCACGACAACAACTTCGAGGTAGGCCGAATTTTTTATATTTCATAAATGTGTTTTATACTCTCGAGCATGGAGTTTAATTTTTGGGTGATTATTTGAACCACTAACGTGGTGGGAATGGTCTAACGAACAAGTTTGGACCCACCACTATTTTGTTCTTGATGCATGGGATGTTGGGCGATGATGAAACAGGACCATAATTGTGATCTGGGGCCTTCATAGTGGAGTTCAGATCCCGAGATTACCACATGCACAGACGGAAGCAAAAACAGACCACCAAAATGACTCTGGTGGCCTGTGGAATAACCTGGCCGCAAGCGGCGGATTCCACGGCCGCACGGGATCTGGGGGGACAAGCGGTGCCATCCAGGTGCCGCGTTCGAGGAACAGTGGGCCGCGCTCACCCGCTCGGCCAGCTGGCCGAGCCTGTACACCCCCCCCCCCGGCCGGGCGAGGGTGGGTCCCACGGACTGGGCCACGGCCGGACCCGGACCCAGGTCAGGTCGACCGAGTTCGGGCCGACCCCAGGTGGGCTGGGCTGGGTCGGACAGGGCCCAGACCCCCACTTCGGACCGTTTTTCGGTCTTTTGACCATAACTTGAGCTACAAACCTTCGATCAATGCACCGTTAGTTGTGTAGTAATCCTTGGATCGTGGCGGTCATTTTGGTATATTAAACTCGAGGTTTCGGCAGTGTTTATGTATGGATGGGCTGGTTCGAACCTGAAACCAAACAGGCCCTTGGAGCGGAAACACTTATAACTTGAGGACCGGACGTCTGATTGACGTGTCGTCAACTACGCCAAATTACTTTTTATGGTATGGTTCTTTTAGAATACTCTACTTCAGGTTTGGATGCAGATGGAGTATGGTCGGGTTGGTTTTTGCTAAAAAACCAATAGGGCCCTTGGAACAGAAAAGCCAATAACTCTCAGACCAGGCGTCCGATTAACGCACTGTCTATTGCGTTGGTTTTCTTTTGACGAGACGGAACAATGGGATACATCAACTCTAGACTTCGTGACAGTTGATGTATCGACCCCCCTTTCTCAAGGAGCAGACCCTCCCGGAATCAAGGGTGCGGTGTGCGGGAACCCTAGAGCTGGCTGTGACTGCGACATCTACCGTACCAGGATCCTCCGTGGGTTCGACCACAACGTCTACCGTACTAGGATCCTCCATGGGTTCGACGGCGATGACATCCGTACTAGGATCCTTAGTGGGTCTGATGACGATGACCTCTATACTGGGATCCTTTGTGGGTACGACAGCGATGACTACTGTTCTTGTATCCTATATGGGTCCGCCAGTTTGACCTCTATACTTGAATCCTTAGTGGGTCTGGCCGAGTAGATGGTCTTGTATCTTATGTGGGTCTGACATCTTATCTGGTCTTGTATCCTATGTGGGTCTGACAGCTTAGATGAATTAGTGGCTACATCTGATCATCTCTATCGCTATACAAAAGATATATACCTGTGTGAGATGAGTCTTGACTTTCAATCATTATCATCCATCTGATTGAATTCTTTCTTGTGTGGAATGCGTTGTACTTGGGATCAAGAGTTGGAGTCGAACTGTGATTTATAACATAGGTATATGTATGGGCATATTCCTATGTAGAGTTGGTTGATACTTTGTGATCATATCTTTCCTTTTTGTTTTATCCTTTGTGGATTCTGGGAGACCTTTGGGGGTCTCGGGGTCCCTACTGAGTATCGTATACTCACCCCTATAGGGGCTATGCCCGCACTACATTATGTTGGATGCAGACGATGAACAACACTAATCATGGAGGAGTCTTGTGTAGATGGACGGTGCTCAGAGGTGGACCACCTAGTGAGGTGTGCACGGAGCGAACGAACGAACCCGAGGTGCCGAGGAGACCATATGTACCCACCCTTCATGTAGGATTTCTGGAGGAATACTCGACGATTTCTACTTTACTTTACTGTTATTGTGCTATACTTTTAGTTGTACTGTACTTTCAGTTGGTTTAGTATAATGTCCCATTTACATTCCAACACTCACTTTTGTACTCAGTTTTACTTATTGCTTTCTTCACTTGCATACTCTGTTGTGTTTGTTTACTTTTATAAAGTCAATGCCTTCCCTTTATTGGGATTTATGCATTTGGTTCTAGTCGCCAGCCCCTGGCCTATGGAAGACGGGCTTGGGGTTGTCACAACACAGGCCCCGAGGATTGGTCATGAAAAATTGGTATCAGAGGAGTTGGTTCTACCTCAAAACACAGAACTCTGACCTTTACCTTTTGTGAATCAATGGTGTTAAGAGTATTGAATGTGGTTTTCAGTCCAGGGGGTCCTGTGTTTGTGCAGCGGCCTACGTATCCATACACCAGGACCCTAACATCTGAATTCAGACTCAGTGCACGAAAACACTAATTGCATGTGTGTGTTTCAAAATATGTTTTTGTGATTACTTTGTGTCAGCTCCCCGGGTATACTGTTTGACCGTGGTGCACCTATTTTTTTCAAGATGGCCCCACAAAGGCAGCCAGCTAGAGTTTCGAGTTTCATGCGAGATGGAATCCCACCGAGCCATGATGCCTTGGTGCATGGACCCATTACCGTGGAGGCACCAACAGTACCTCTACCCGCTAAGCCACAGATGCTACAAGCCCCATCAGCGGAGAGTGAACGCCGCCTAAGGGTGTTGCACGAGTTTCAGCGATAGAGGATGCCCAGGTTCTACGGAGATACGGACCCACAGGCAGCTAAGGATTGGCAGGAGGCTATCGTCAGAGTCATCAGATTGGTAGGGACACCAGCTGACCTTATGGTTATCATTGCTTCGAGTCTACTGCATGCAGCAGCAGGTAGATGGTGGAGCCTGATGCTCCAGGTGCACGATGAGGCATCTCTACATTGGATGGACTTCGAGAGCCTCTTCCACTCAGAGGTTGTTACAACCACCCTCTATGCGGTGCACATCCAGTAGTTAATACATCTTCAGCAGGGAAGTATGATAGTAGCTCAATAATCGGCGAGGTTTACTGACCTCTCAAGCTACTCCAAGGACATGGTATGTGACTTGTTCTTCAGGGCCCGGACCATCGAGCAGGGACTGAGGCACAACATCAGGGATTCGACGATTCCCCTCAGCATCCCAACGTAGGCAGGGGTGCTAGAGAGAGCCCTTCTAGTGGAGAGCTTTCTCACTGAGCAGTCACCAGTGGTGAGACCCACCGCAGGGAGACACGAAGCAAAGCCTTCTGTAGCCAGTAGTGGATAGATGTTTCAGGGGTTCAAGAGGACCAGGACATCAGGTGGGCGACCATAGGATACAGGATCAGTTGTGTGGGGAAAACGAACCAGAGCCATC
This sequence comes from Viscum album, assembly GCA_963277665.1. Taxonomy (NCBI): domain Eukaryota; kingdom Viridiplantae; phylum Streptophyta; class Magnoliopsida; order Santalales; family Viscaceae; genus Viscum; species Viscum album. Next base: position 1,298,283,735 of record OY728136.1, read on the forward strand.
CTTACAATGAGAAGACAGTGCTATGCATGCGGCGGGCCTAGCCACATGGCTCGTGACTGCCCGACCCACCATACAGATGAGCAGAAGACAATGGAGGGACCTCCCAGGTAGAGGCATAGGTTCGACCATGGTGGTCCACATGGAGCTAGTGGGCAGAGGAAGGCTCGTCTCCAGGCAGCGGAGGCTTACGACCACGGCGCACCTGAGATGATTCGAGGTACTATCTTTGTCTACTCCACCTTTGCTGCAGTTCTTATAGACATAGGTTCAAGTCATTATTTTATTGTCGATGCCCTTGTTCGGAGCTCGGAGATTCCGACGAAGCAGTTGGATTGATCCTTACGGCTAGATACGCATATGGGAGCAGACTCGATGATTACGCACTGGTCCCGGCAGTGTGAGCTTACTCTAGGAGGCGAGAGCTTCAGCAGGGATCTTCTTGTAGCGGCGTCGAGACCTTACAACGTCATCTTGGGTATGGACTGGTTATATACAGTCTATGATCATATTGACTGTATTAGGCATAATGTGCAGTGTGCCCGCATAGATGGGACCAGGTTCACCTTCACCGGAGAGAAGGGAGCCTTTGCAGCGCAAGATGGACCTACATAGAGGAGAGGGCAGCCAATCACACATCAGTTGGCTAGTCTCATCCTCAGAGTAGTTGATGTGCGGAGTCCGAGTGTTCCCGTTGTGGTGGATCTGTATGTAGACGTTTTCCCGGACGACATTCCACGTTTACCTCCTTGTAGAGAGGAAAAATTCTACATTGACATGTACCCCAAGACTGCACTGATATCTACTCCATAATATCAGATGTCTCCCGCTGAGCTTCATGAGCTGCGGGTATAGCTGGTGGACATACAGGGAATGGGATTCATCTAACCCGGTGATTCACCCCAGGCTTCTCCGATTTTGTTCGCCAAGAAGGCGGATGGTAGCTTGCGACTGTGTGTCGACTACCGTCTCCTAAATCAGGTGTCCTTAAGGAACATGTACCCACTTCTGAGGATTGAAGACCTCTTCGATCAGCTCAAGGGAGAACGATGGTTCTCAAAGATAGACCTCATGTCAGGCTATCACCAGCTCAGAGTTCAAGAGGAGGATGTGCAGAAGACGGCCTTCAGGTGTGGTTATGGACACTACGAGTTCTTGGTTATGCCGTTCGGTGTGACCAATTCTCCAGTAGTGTTCATGAGTCTCATAAATAGGATCTTCCTGCCTTACCTCGATCGGTTTGTCGTAGTCTTCATTGACGACATACTGATTTACTCGACCACTGAAAAGAAGCAGGCCTACCACTTGCGGGTTGTACTGGACACACTCCGAGAACACCAGCTTTATGGCAACCTCTTAATGTGCCAGTTCCAGATTCGAGAGGTTAACTTCTTGGGTCACGTCATCTCGGATGCGGGAGTTTTTGTGGATCCTGTGAAGATCGAGGTAGTACTTCCTTGGGAGCCACCCATGAGAATGACGGAGGTGCGGAGTTTCCTAGGTCTGGCTGGGTACAATAGGAGATTTGTGCCAGATTTATCCAGAGTTTCAGCACCGCTTACCACTTTGATGAAGAAGGTGAAACCCTTCGTGTGGTCAGCTAGATTTTAGCAGAGATTTCAGGAGTTGAGACAGAGATTGACCACTGCGCCGAAATTCAGGCTACCTGAGGAGGGCGTTGGGTATGTGGTTTACTACGATGCATCAGGGACTGGACTCGGGTGTGTCCTGATGCAGGAGCGGGTAGTGATAACCTATGGTTCACGACAGTTGGGGCAGCATGAGCAGAACTACGCTACCCACGACCTAGAGTTAGCAGCAGTGGTCTTCACCCTAAAGATGTGGCATCACTATCTGATGGGTGAGATCTTTACAGTCTACTCTGACCACCGGAGTCTCAGGTACATTTTCTCACAGAAGGACCTGAACCTGAGACAACGGTGATGGCTCGAGTTCCTCCAGGACTATGACTATGGGATAGTCTATACCCCTGGGAAAGGGAACGTTGTGGCTGATCCACTCAGTAGGAGATCGGGCATTCAGCTACATGGAGAGGCGACGGAACAGTTAGCCGCTTTGCAGATATACTTTGTGGATAGAGATTGGGCATCCTTTCTACAGTATCTCATATTCAACCCTCCACTACTTCAGAAGATTAGAGAGGCATAGTGTGGGGATGTTGACTGTGAGATGCGACATGCTCAGATTTCCACAGGGAAGGCGCCTAATGGATTTTCCGAAGGAGGAGAGCATGTCATCCTCTTCAGCGGACGTACCATGGTACCAGTTAAACAACAGGAGGAAGTGCTGAGGTAGTTTCACACTTCCACTCCAGCGGTACATACTGGAGTGGCGAAGATGTCCCAGGACATCAAACAACAGCACTAGTGGCTGGGTATGAAGAAGGTTTTAGCAGAGTTCGTTCCACGATGCCTCACTTGTCAGCAAGTGAAGGCAGATCACTAGGTACCAGCAGGCTTTGTACAACCCTTAGAGGTTCCAGAGTGGAAGTGGGATGGGATATCCATGTATTTCGTGATGAGGATCTCACGTACATCCAGATGACATGACTCTATCTGGGTGATCTTAGATCGACTCACCAAGTTGGCCCACTTCCTACCGATTAAAGAGCAGGGCTCAGTAAAGAGCATGGGACGCCCCTACATTCAAGAGATCGTGCGGATTCATGGTGTGCCATCATATATCATCTCTGATCTAGATTCTTGCTTTACTTTAGAACTTTGGAAGGGGTTACAGGAGACTTTTGGAATGCAGCTACGCCTGATCACATCCTTCCTTTCTCATACGGATGGACAGACTGAGAGGACCATTCAGACACTCGAGGACATGCTCCGTGCAAATGTCCTTGACTTTGGCGGCAGCTAGGAGGATCACCTACCTTTGGTGGAGTTTTCCTACAGCAACAGCTACCACTCCACCATCGGGATGGCACCATATGAGGCACTATACAACCGACCATGCAGATCACCTCTGTGTAGGACTGACCTTGGGGAGTCAGCACTTGTAGGACCAGAGATGGTGTAGGCTATGACAGAGAAGGTTCAGATCATCCAGGGGCGGATGAAGACTGCACAGAGAAGACAGAAGTCCTATGCTGATAGGAGATGGAGACCATTGGAGTTAGAGGATGCCAACCACGTTTTCCTACAGGTCTCACCTCGAAGAGGTCTATGGAGATTTGGCCAGGGCGGCAAGTTATCTCCACGATTCATCGGACATTTCCACATCCTCAACATAGTAGGTGAGGTGGATTACCGCCTGGTCCTTCCATCTCAGTTGCACCGAGTGCATGACATCTTCCACGTATCTCAACTGAGGAGATACGTGCATGACCCAACCCACATCATCAATCAAGGGGAGATGGACATCGACGACAGGGCAACATTCTCAGAGGTTCTGGTGGAGATCAAGGATAGACAGGAGTGGGTCCTTCTTGGATGGTCGATTCCTCTAGTGCGCGTTCGATGACAGCACGAGAACTTTCATAAGAGCACATGGGAGAGGGAGGCTCAGATGCGTGCTCAGTACCCCCTTTTGTTTCCCTAGTTTATGCTATAGCTTTACGGGGACGTAAATCCCTGAGGTGGGAGTAATGTAATGACCCGTAAATTTCAAGTAAATTTTATTTAAAAATTTAATATTCATTGTAATTTTATGAGTATGCAGTTTCTGACGTCACGTGATTCTGAGGCCCAGTGTGCCCAGAATAATTTTCTAAATTTTAACTCGGGTATGTTCTGTGAACGAATGAGCGGGTTTTTCTATATTTTGAAGTGGTGCTCAGAATTGAAATCTAAGGGCACTGATGAACTCGCAGCGCCCGTATTTTCTTAAGGGGAATTTTACTGCAGTTGCATTTTATGCGGGTCGATAGTTAATTTTTTGGGGTTTAATCTTAAACTAAATAAAATTGTGTGGTACACAATTTTATTTGTGAGTTGGTAATTTCCTCACAAGTGTAGATATTTGTGAGGTGGGGCCCACATGATCCCCATCCTTCAACTCCCCATTAATTCCCCGATGTTTACTTTGACAACTCCTCATTAATGGTGGATCCTTCCCACCTCCCTCTTCCCATCAAATGTGCCAAATCTTTTAATTAATTTCAGCGTTAAATTAATTGGCACTACTTCAGAATTATTAAGAATTGCATGAAAATTATATTAATTGGAAGAGCCTCTTATTTCATTTTTTCATTGTAAAATCACTTTGGGATAAAGGCTCTAGAGAATAAAAAAGATAGGTGATCCTTCATCGATGAGGAACACTATTCTTCAACGAAAAACACCCTCGGCGAAGAATGCGAAGAACTCCTTCCAACGACGCCTCTTCCTCGGACGCACCTTGACGTTAAGGAGCCTACGTCTCCTATGACAATGACCCTTCCTCCATAATTGATGGAACAACATCGTTCTTCTTCTACACCCATCTACCGCGACGCACGTCTTCCGCGGTTCGACGACATACGACAACAACTTCGTGGTAGGGGAATTTTGTATATTTCATATATGTGTTTTATACTCTCAAACATGGAGTTTAATTGTTGGGTGATGATTTGAACCACTAACACAGTGGGAACAGAACAACGAACAAGTTCATACCCACCGCTATTTTGTTCTTGATGCGTCGGTTGTTTGGCGACAACGAAATGGGGTCACAATGATGATTTGGGGGCTTCGCAGTGGAGTTCGGATCCTAAGACGACCGTAGGTGAAGACAGAAGAAAAACGGACCATCATAATGACTATGGTGGCCCATGGAATACCCCGGTGGCTGGAGGCGGCCGCACGGGATCCTGGGAGACCAGCGGCGCCATCTTGGGGCTGCTTTTGCGGAATAGGGGGTCGCCCCCCCCCCCCCCCCGCTCGACCAGTTGGCCGAGCCAGCACACCCCCCTCCCCCCCCCCCCTGCGGGACCGGGTTGGGTCACGTGGACCAGGCCAGGCCGCACCCATCCGGGCTGGGCCACGCCTTGCCAGGCCAGGTCATGCCCTATCGGGCCGACCCAGGGTGGGTTGGGCCGGGTCGGACCCGGCCCATACCCCCCGCTTCGGACCGTTTTTCGGTCTTTTCCCATAACATGAGATATTGACCACCGATAGATGCACCGTCAGTTGCATAGGAATTCATGGGTCAAGAACTTTGTTTCTGTTTATTACAATCTAGGTTTATGTGAAGTTTGTGTATGGCTAGGTTGGTTCAAACTCGAAACCAACCGGGCCCTTGGAGCGGAAACGTTTATAACATAAGGACCGAAAGTCCGATTGACGTTCCGTCAACTACGTTGAATTCCTTTTTATGGGAAGGATCTTTTGGAATATGAAACTTGTGGTTTGGATGCTGTTGGAGTATGGTAGGGTTGGTTTTAGCTAAAAAACCAACCGGGCCCCTGGGATGGAAAAGCCAATAACTCTCAGACCGGGTGTCCGATTGACGCACCATCTGTCGCATTGGGTTTCTTTTGATAAGAGTGAACTTTGGGATACATCAACTCTGGACTTTGTGAAAGTTTATGTATCAAACCCCCTTTCTCGAGAAGCGGATCCTCCCGGAATCGAGCATGCTGTGTGCGGGAACCCTAGAGCTGGCTGCGACTGCAGCGTCTACCGTACTGGGATCCTCCGTGGGTTTGATGACGATGAAATCTGTACTATGATCCTCTGTGGGTTCGATGACGACGGCATCTGTACTGGGATCCTATGTGGGTTCGATACTGATGACTACTGTTCTTGTATCCTATGTGGTTCCGACAGTTTTACCACTGTACTTGTATCCTGAGTGGGTCCGGTAGAGTAGCTGGTCTTGTATCATATGGGGGTCTGACAGCTTAGCTGGTCTTGTATCCTATGTGGGTCAAACATCTTAGATGAATCACTGGGTACATCTGATCAACTCTATTTCTATACAAAAGATATATACCTATGTCAGCTGAGTTTTGAATTTCAATCATTATCATTGATGTGATTGACTTCTTTCCCATGTGGACTGGGTTGTACTTGGGCTTGGGAGATGGAGTCGAACTGTGATTGATAACATAGGTTTATGTATGGGAATATACCTAAGTAGAGTTGGGTGTTAATTTGTGATTGTATCTTTCTTTTGTGGTTTATCTTTTGTGGATTCGGGGAGACCTTCGGGGGTCTCGGGTTCCCTACAGAGTATCGTATACTCACCCCTACACGGGATATGCCCGAACTACGGTGTGTTGGATGCAGATAATGGAAAGCCCTGATCGTGGAGGAGTCTTATGGAGTTGGATGGTACTCATAGGTGGAACACCTAGTGAGGCGTGCACGAAGAGGACGGACGGACCCGAGGTGCCGAGGAGACCATCTCTACCCACCCTTCAGGTGGGATTTCTGGAGGTTGACTCAGCAGTTGTTGCTTTACTTTACTACTGTTGTTCTAGACATTCAGTTGGGTTTGTATACTGGCACATTTACATTCCAGCACTCACTTTTGTACTCAGTTTTACTAATTTCTTACTTCACATGTGTACTCTGTTGTGTTTGTTTACTTTTATAAAGGAAATGCCTTCCCATTACCAGGATTTATGCCTTTGGTGCTAGTCGCCAGCCCCTGGCCTATGGAAGGCAGTCTTGGGGTATTCACGGCATGGGCCCCGAGGATGGGTCGTGACAATGTCATGATAATAATCTACATTAATTCATTACTGATTTTCATCCAATGACCCTTTCGACCACCTGAAAAGTAAATAACCTCTAATTAATTACGATAATTTTGAATCATTCTTCTTTTTTAAGGTCATTATAAAAGCTCCATTGGAATATAAGTAGTCATGGATTTTCCAATATCATCATTCAATTTTTACAATATAAAAATAATTAATGTGTATTCAAATTGATCCTTATATACCTGGTGAATAGTTATGAAAATATCATTTTTTGGATCATCAGAGATATTTATCCTATATTTATGGATGAATATAGATATCCTTGTAGTTAAAATTAATAGTATGAGATTAATGGATAGTTTATTCTTCATATAGTAGACTAAATTATCTAACATACCAATATAATCTTGCATTTTTATCGCATGATCACTAGCTATGATTGTTTCTTATATCATAAACTACTATAGTGTAATGAAACTATCAATTATCTTAAGAATAAATTTACATTTATCATGTTCATGGATATGATTTTTCACGGTGTAAACATCCATGTCTATATGCTATGTCATCATCCCCATAAAAAAGTTGATAACATGAAGAAATAAATATAAGAAGTATCTTCCATGACTCTATTTTAGGTTTCTTTTTTTACCTTCACTTTCATGATGAGGTATCTAAAAATGTACACGGTAGTCTATCACATAATACAAATTTTTATTTTAAAACTGAATTGAATAAATGAGTGTACCACTATTATATATTATTTACAGGGAGGATATGGTATATATTTAGAAATGAACATATTTTTTCTATGGTATTACTTTCCATTTTTTAAAGTATAAAACTTATTATATTAGTATATTTATATTGATTATAAGTTATTAAATTTTATAGATTTATTAATCTTAAAAACCTCACTCTATATTATCATTTCCCACTATCCATCAACTACTATATTATAAATATCCCTTTAAAACATCTCTTCATAATATAAGATATAGATACACCACTACTCAAAGAGTTCAAGGTAGGATTCTAGATGACCGACTGTATTGACTCAAGGGTCATTGAACTATTGAGTAGAGTCCCATATCCCATGAATCATGAACTTATATTATCTCAAAACGCTCCTCTAATGTTATAAAATCTATATATGATTATTTCTCTGATGCCAATATTAATCAATTCAACCCAACACTCATGTTAGATCTCCCAAATAGAAGGATAATCCCTCCACTATAGAAGATGTGAACATTGTATTATGGATTCTTTATAACTAAATTTAAGGAAGGAATGTGTGACTTAATAATTATATAGAGGGGGTTTGAAATTTTTTATTTCCCTTCATGACTGAAATAAAATTTTATTTATCATATTTGTTACTATCTGATCACACACTCAACATTAATCATGCATAAAATGAAATCATTACTCATAGATGTCAATTTATTTTATCTATGCATGATCATTAACTAAAAAATGTGATTTCATATCACCTAAAAATTATGAAATAAATAAATAATAATAATCTATTTCTAGTTGTTGATCCATCCAGTGGATGAGGGATCATTCGAGACCCTAGGGGAAAGTCATTGAGTTAGAACTAAATAAATGTATATTTATCACTCTATTAAATACATCTAACTATCATATAGTGATATATTAATTGTATATACAAACCCCTCCTTCTTTCATTTCCCACATTATACAGAAATAGTCACACATAGTTTTGTGGTCCCTGAGAATTCATGATACTGATAAATATATCTCTGAAGGACATTCTCACTCTTATATATATAATATTTTGAAGGGATGGCGTGTATATAATCATTTATTAATTAATTATTCCTAACATTACACATATAAATACTTAAAGAAATAAAAAATAGTACATATAAATTACAGGGTCTATCTCAAGATAATTCATAATAGATTAAAATTACAAAAAAAAATTTTAAATAAAAATTGATAATGGTAATTATTTATTTATTAAAATATATAAAAATAAAATTAATGCATAATTTAAATTTTCCATTGTACCATAAATAATTTTACAAAAATAAAATGGTTAAGTATTCATGGATATTTTTTATAGTTATTTGGGAACCACATGGCTTAGAATACCTCTCAAGATGGGTTCCGAGCCATATCTAGTCCTAAAATGGTCGGTCGGGTCAATCAGGGTCTGACTAGGCTCAGACTAGTTCAGGATAGCAAAAGTAGGGCACCCTTGCATTTGTATGTTCGTAAGGAGGGTGGGTCGGGACTTTTCTGGAATCACCATTCTTTTAAAAACACATTTTTTTAATTTATTATTCATATGCCCTGCATTTTCTATCAAAATCAAGTCACCCCAGGTTAATGAGGGGTGATACATTCTTGGCATATAGTGTATGCCACCAAAAATAAATTTTATAATATATATATAAATATTTTTTAGTTTTTCACTCACACATTTTCATGAGTGTATTCCCTACCCCATATGGTACTCGAGCAAGATACACCATTGGAATTCTTTTCTGGCCATAGTGTACACCCATGTACTTGAATATATATATATATACATACATATCTTTTTAATTGTTATCCTAAATATTGATTTTTGATCATTGAATAGAAATATATCTTCCAAGAAGCATCAGATTGAAGTTTCAACTATTTAATTGGGACTGTATTGATACCGTCTATCTAAATTCATGAAATTTTAATTTTAATTTGACTTATGAAATCACATTATTGCTTTGATACAACTTGTTTTTACTATGATCGAAATAGAAGCATTAAAAAATATAAAATTAAATTTTAAAATCATGAATGATGTTATAAATCCTCATATATTAGATAATCACATGGTTATCAACCTCAAGATCACATATAATTTATATAAGTATAGACAAATAAATCCAAACGATGCCTAATTAAATTTTTAGTTACTTTTGTGTTCTTTTTTTCGTAGATGATATTTTTTAGTGGGATAGAATCCAGAACACTCTAGATCTACCATTCATGCATAAAAATATGTAGTAATGTCATTATTAAATATTTGAGTGATATTGTTGATAAATAAAGGCATTTTCAACATAAATCATTGTTTCTTTGATCAAATAGGGAGTTATTGGACCGAATTTCTCCAAAGTACCAATTTTCACACTAAATGTTTTTTGAGGGATGTAAGAAGCTATCAAATTCATAGGAGATATAATTCCCTCTAATTTCACCATATTTAGGTTACATAGGTAGATAATGTTTTTATATTTTTACATTTAATATGAATATCCTACTAAATATTCGAAAAATATTACTTATGACCTAGAGGTGGTGTAACTAACATAAAAAATATTTTATCACTTATATGTAACATCAATATTATGTTACAAGATAAAATGTAAGTCATTAACTAGGCTTGTTTCTCCAATAAAATATTTAAGGAACATTGAATACAAATTATTTCATTAGAAAATATATTATTGTATTCACTCAATAAATTTTCAGTTCCTATAGTTAATAAATTGAATTAATATTATTCTTAACATTAATAATATTGAATTTATTTAATTTCATTTAATAATTGAAACAAAGGCATGACCCAAATTGTACTACAAGGACCACTATTTACTAAACTTCAATTGAGTAAAATTTTTCAAGATTATGAATATTCTTTTATTATGACCCTATAGACCATTATATCTATAGTAGTTGGTGTTACTCAGAGGAAGAGAGTGGTATCTATCAATATATGAAGGTACATAAAGAGAGATAGTTGATTCATAGAAATTAAAAACTTCTACGAGAACACTTTCTGTTATATTATATATTATTACCATAATTTCTCATAAAGTAGAAAGAATTCATTTTTTTATCATCCTCTAATGCTTTATTTATCTTTATTTAAACATACTGAATAGACATACCTTCTTCTACCATATACATGATTAATGTGTTATACCATATTTTTCAAATGTGAAAAAGATAACTCTACCTCTACAAAGAATATAATATTAATGTCTTTATCCGTCTACCAATTCCATAGAACCAAATACTCACCCAATGAAAAATTCATCTCTAAAAATAAAAGTATTTTAGTTTTCATCTTACATCCATGAATTAAATCAAATGATACACATTGATTATGACCCCAAGTCAAGAGAGCAATACATATGTTCATAGATAATAACATCAAATGACCCCACACAAATGTAGTGTTCTTATAGGTGGGTAATTTATCATGATATTCTCAACTTGAGATCACTATGATTGAACTTCCTGAGTAGATGTATCAATTATTATGAGCCCTCAACTCCATGTAGTAAAATATTATATTTTCACCATTAGTATGATGTATCTATACCATATGACATATCTTTATGATTATTTTAATAGTATCTCTGAGTTCCCATTATAGATGGGAACTACTATAACTATTATATATGAAAAATAATCTAATGAAATTACCATGTCAATAATTAATTCATATGTAATAACACAATTACGTTAATATTACATCATGTATAAATCATTATATTAAAAATATGATAATTGAAAAATACTTCTAAATTTGGATCTATGGTACCTAATTTTACAATATTTTATTTATTTTATATTATAATAAACCTAATTTACACATTAAATTTTTTTAATTTGTTTTTTTCGTAAACCCTTTTATCTTATCCATTTTGAATGTAATTTTTACAAATTATTAAAATTTATTTAATGTATTATGATATTAAAATGTACTCCTTATCTTTTCTTGTTATTTTTCCTTCACTCTGAGATCTATTTTCATAACCAATAATGCTTTGTTTAATTATGAATTTACAAGAAGAATAAATCTATTATTTTTCATGGTATCATATATAAATCCTATAAGGTTAAACATTTAAGGATTTATTTTTTATATATTTCTTTTTATGGGTTTATTTCAAATTTATTCACTGTAAATGTTTATTTTTTTATTCCACTCACATGAATGAAAAATTATGGCAAAAGGTGGGCACAATATTATACTTCCCTGATAAAATTTGGTAATAAATTATATTTAATGATAATATTATGCTTGTTCGATTTATGTTTAGAATCATCAAAAAAATTATGTGGGTCAATGATGAGGATACCATTATCCACAATCTTATAAATAGAAATGATTAAATTATATTTTCCAATAATGTTATGATGTCAAGGATGTAGTATATGAAAAAAAATTTGATTGAATTTATTTTTTGTACCACATATTATAATTCTCATGATTTTTATTACACTATGATATTTATACTTTTTTCTCGTGTTTCTATATAATGTTTCTTTATCCTTCCCTTAATGAGTCAGTGGAATGATTTTTTATTCTCCCGATATAACACCCCTTATTTATCATGTTTTAAACCCTTACTAGGATTTATGTATCACCCATTATTTTATGTATGTCTCCAATCTATCCCATGAAATGAATATAGTATGGATAAATATAAGTGAAAGTTATTAATATGAAAAAAGTTTGGATAGTTATTTTAAAAGTGTTGTAATATATTCATAATTTTCCAAAGGCATAACACCTTTAGAATAATAAGAGCGTTTTATTGATATGTATCTTCAAAGAGTTATATTTTTATATTTATCGAAAATAGGTAATTATAGTTGGTTTTAGCTAAATGTAATGTTAGTTTTTTGATGAATCTGTTAAAGAACATAATAAAAATTCACCCCAAATAATATAGATGAACCTTCACACAGATATAAGATATTATTTACATATGATTTATGAGTAATAAATTATATGTACATAATATGTCTCTTATATGTTTTTTAATTTATGTATTCTCATCCAAAATATTATTTTTATTTATTGGATTCCCTATAATTAGAGGAATCATGTCAACAATCATTTTGAATGGAAATTAAATTATTTCCTAAATGATACACCTAATATAATCGTATAATGAGTTTAAATCCTCTGGGTGGTATGTACATAATTTGTTTAAGGTATAAACAATAAAATCAACAATCATAAAACCTGATAACATCAAATAACGATTACGATGTAGTTGAGTCAATTAAAAATAAATTACCACAATCCATTTGTTGATCCTTTGGTATTTTAATCATGGAGAAGTGGGTAACATTTTATGAGAATATATTTTCCATTCTTTAATTCTCAAGTCAATGAAAAGTGATCTTAGATATTTATATCATTGATGGTGTAACTGATTAGTGATCTATAAAGATTGAAAATACCAAACCCAGTGTACGTATTGACTTAATTGAATATGATACATTCATGAATATATATTTCTATAAATATTTTCACCATTCTATGTATATTAAAATGGAAAGGGAATTTCATGGTGTCAAAAAATGTAAAAATGTATCAATTGCGTCATAAAAAACAACACAAGCATTTTTTGGTATGAATATGGATTTTTCATTTACCATGAAAGTATGATTAATGGATTATTTTTAGGATTAAATCATGTATTAAAAAATCTATAGAAATTTGATAATTTTATTACTATGAGGTAATTTCCTAATATTCCATTAAGATGGAGATAAAGATTAGTGAATCTCAATGGTTATGTGGGACTATAAGTAATAATATACTAATGGAGTTTAACAGTAGGGGTTCATCTTGTATGACTCAAAATGTGAATAAGATCAAACTATTGATATGTCAATAGAGTGGGAAGAAGTAACCAGGAAACAACCTATATTAAAAGGAAGATTAGGTAACGACCGAATTTTTTTTTTAAAAAATAATCTTTATCTACTTAAATGTAATATTATGAATAATGGTTATATAAAATATTCACTTCCTTGGTTTTATATTTTTGGATTTCAAAATACCATTAAAAATAGTTACCTTTTCTAATATAGTCATTGATCTATGATCAAATGATTAGTATAAATAGAGGGATTTAAAAAAATCCGATTTACTCCGAAAATTGATGCGATGGACTCATCCGGTAGACTTTCCCTGTATGAAGCCCATTTTTCAAAGCTCATAGTGGAGGTGGAATCATAAGTCTTTGATCCTAACAAGGCCCATGTTGAGCTTCAACATGTTAAGCTCGAACAGATCAGCCTACAGGATAAGTGAATGTTGATAGAGATTACCACCCGAGTGATGATATCCGAGCGACCCCAAGAATCTGTAACCATCACACACCTTACCCTTAAATCTTATGCGACTGTAATAAGGGGTTATGTAACAATACCTTAGCACTATTATTATGTGCATTATTTTTTATACAATAAAGAATATAAATTCATTTTATTATTGTTACGTTGTAACTAATTTTTAAAACACAAATAGTATTTTTAGTTAATATTCAATTATGAAATCTATTTTTATGAATTAATGGATTTTTTTAATTAAATAACAATTTAATAAAATATTACTGTTAAATTACTTTTTATTAATTATAAATGATTGTACAATTTTTATGAATACAATTGTAATTTTTATTATGGTTTGAATGATGTTTTTTGTCAAACTCATAAATTTTAAATAAATGACTATTTTTATTTTAAAATTTTAAAAACACAAATATATAGAAAATTATTTGGATCAAATTAATATTAATATTGGAATCCAGATGTCAAAATTATCCAATGGTGAATTTTTCATTATTTTTGGATATAGTCATATTTTTATGTAAAATTAAATACTGTTTTAATATAATGTGTTTTATGACATCATAATGACCAAATAGTGGTGTAATAAAATATTATAAAAATTATTTTTGTCTAATATATGTTTTATAAATAAAATAATCTGATTTTAGGTTTTTGTTTTTTTTTTCAAAGCCTTAGTGGACCCTTCAAGACTTATAAAATATTTTATCTTTTTAAATTGTTTTCCTTGAGAGTGTGACTCACCTCCACATAAGCGACCCTATTATTTTATGAAGTTAGGATATTGTCCTGATAAAATATTGTTTCCCACTCCCCTTTGAAAAAAACCATGGGAAAACCCCTAGGCTGGTTTGTGGTTTTGATTAGCTTAATGTGTGGTGTCCCAAACCTAAATAATACAAAATTCACTATCTTATCCAATATAAACCCACCCTAGCTCCCACATCGTATTCACTCAAAGCCTTTGGAGTTCATCAAACTAATTTCCTACTCTCTCTATAATCCTCCCAAGGACACCAAGCTCCCAATAATCCTCTCTGAAGCCTCTCCCAAGCCTTCAAAATCATACTTCCATGTAGGGGATTTCTTACTTCCACATATTATCCACGTTTCTTAATATGGTTATTCCCTTTTATTTTCAATTATAAATGTTGGGTATGATTTCACACCTCTCATATACAGTCGTATTTTTTTAATGATGATAGAACCCTTTCTCACTCATCGATTCCATCCATGTAAACTCGTTACCATGCCAAAATTCATTAAGGGATTCATTTATTTCTTATATTTATCCATGTTTCTTTATATCGTAATACGCTTTTACATTCTATTACAATTGTTGGGGTATGATTCCCCACCTCCATTATTTTTCCTCCTTATGTTTTAAATGTTTATAGTCCTCTTTCTCACTCAATAATGCCTCCCATGTACCCCTATGACTATGCCAAAAAACAGTTAGGAATTTCTCTCTTCTAATTCACATTCAAGCAACTGATTCGTATTATGAATCTAAATTCCATTACAATTGTTGGAACATGTATCTATATGATCCCCTCACTATCCATTTTATTTTAATATTATGAGACAACCCTTTCTATCTCATCAAACATTTTTATGAATTTTTATCTCATGATGGTATGCTGCCGAAATTGCACTGTGAATTTCGAAGAAATGTCATTGTGTATTGAATACCATGGAAATTTCATTATACTGAGTATTTTCATTTAGGCACATTGAATTTTATTAATGAGTGTTATGTATGTATTTCACATTCCTTTATCATAGAATAAATAATGATGCTGAATGATTCAATGTTGTATGATTCATGTGGAAAACATATGAATGAGATGAAATGTTTAAGAAAGTTGTGCCCTGATAGTTATCCAATGCATAGGGTAATGATTTGTATCATAGTACCTCATGTAAAATGAGGATTGGCACATAATAAATGATGTACAATGAGTATTAACTCTTTTAAATCATTTTCAATGAGGGTTTACTCATTCTCCATGTGCAATGAGCCTTGGATCATGCTAATTCCATGTTAAGTGTTGTCGCCACATTTACCTGTTATTATACTCATACTATATCATTCCTTTATGTTCATGTTATTTTATGCTCCATTTATTTGACTATTTCCAACCTTTTTTTCTTAATTTTATAATGTTTTTACCCCCTTACTGGGCTTTATAGCTCACCCTTTTCAAATGTATGTCCTCGGGTTATACCATGAAATGCTAAGTACGAGGTAATGTCATGGTTATCTGATGTTTTCAATAAAAATGTTCTATGTTTTATGATTTAAGTAGTTATGTAATGGTTTTAAGCCCAAAATTCACTATAACTCATGATCTTCTATGTTGGATCACGTGAATAGTTTATGTAATAAATCATGTTGAAGTGTTTAATAAACAACATGGTTGTTATAGTTGGTATCAGAGGACATGTTTAGTTATTTTTGCGATTAGGATTAGAAAATAGTATTGAATACTTAGGGATAACACTATGTATAATAAGTAAATCCCAAAATTTTGGTGTTTATTGAGTAAGCGGTTCATCAAGAAAATACATCCCTAACTGGATACAAAGTGATAGAGGTGTCTATGGAACATATGTACTGAGGAGTGAAAATTCCGATAAGGAGTTTTGAGCATGACCCAGGGTATCATAGTACATGACAACAGGCCTTGCTTCACTCTTGGTTACAACACTCCTGGGGGATATGCTTTGGAATATTTACAATCTTAGTATGAACCATTGTTAAGGGATTAAAAAAATGGTCCCTATGAATATATGTTAGAAAGTAGATCCGGGAGAACATATATTGAATCCTATAGATTTATAAGTTGTGTAAATAAAAGTAATTAATATGTCATCATTTTTTGAATTTGGATTACCTTTTGTGTGTTACCCCTAAATTTCCTTTTATTCTAGCCAATGTATGGTAATATGAGGAATCGGGCTAACATCCAATGTGAAGACCAATGTGATGGCTGTTCTAATGAGATGCCCAATACGATGGGAGTGGGAATCGCGAAAATTGTCATGATAATATCTCAGTTAACTTGTGATTTTATTAGAAACATGGGTTAAGAGGAATGTTCAACCCCCCCCCCCCAAGAAAGAACATGTTGCAATCGAGAGCTTAATGAGACAATAAAATCATGCTTTTAATGGATCATCTAATCCCTGAATTGATAAAAATGGATCAACTCCATTGAAAAGATCGTATCCATCCCTCAATGTTACGAACAAGAGAATGTTCATATGAATGCTTATCATATGAAGGGTGAATCCAATCAATGGTGGACACTAATTAAAAATATTAAGCATGGGGAGGAGATCATGGTGTTAGAATGGAAGGACTTCCAGAAAATGTTTTTTGATAAATATTTTTCATGCACCCTCCAACTGAAGATGTAATGGGACTCATTTGACATCATGAAAAAAGAGGATGAATCCATCGGAGCATCTGAGTAAAACTTAATAGGGCATGCAAGATATGCCTCCGGATTTGTTGTTACCCATGAATGAAGGGTTTACCGCTTCTTTGGTGGGATGAAAACTAGCATGAGGAAAGCGCTGACGATTCGTGACTTTGACAGCTATGAGGAAGTTGTCTGATGTGCCCTGAAGGTCTAATTGTAGATTGGAGAATCTCAAGGGTGTCATGGGGATAAGAAGCAAAAGGTGGAATTCAATTATAATAGTCTGATTGATAAATCCAACAGTGATATGAAAATCCAACATCCCACATTCCAAATGTGTGGAAAAGAAGAAACCTGGAAATTACCTGAATGGGATGAGGAAATTCTTCAGGTGCAGAATACTAGGGGAGCTAGCTATTAACTAATTACAATAAAAACCTATGGCTATGACTGACGAGAGGAGCACTCCTTTTTACCCTCAACACATTGTTCATTGCTTCAACTACAAAGAAACAAGTCATCTTGTAAATCGGTTCCTTATGCCAAGGGTTTTCAGAGGTAACCAACAACCTCCATGGTAGAAAGGGTGAGAATTTTCATCACTACTATTGAACTGCACCCTGAATAAGAATTTGTGATAGTTACTCTATTTATTCATTCAAGAATAGAGGACTTACTTTTCTATTCTAGTTCTACGCATTATTTATTTCCCAACTCTTTTGTAGAATAATCCCAATACCCCAAAAAATCAAGGATGTAAAGATGTTAGTGAATACAGAAAATGGTCCAATCATTGCCTCCCATGAATATAACTCCTCCCTTGTAATAATTTTTTGGATTGAACATCCCGGAGAACCACTTCATACTCCATCTCATGTAATTTTATTGAATTCTTGGCATGGATTGGATTTACCTCTATAGTGCCCCCATAAATTGCCATGAGAGAGAAATCACTCTCTATATGGAGAATCGACCCCCGATTCTATACCAGTGCAAGGAGGATGATAATTCTTCTTTAGCACCATCATCTCATGTGTGAATATTACTGACCTATGAGAACATGTATCTAGATAAGATGATTGAGTCTAATGAGGAAACCATCATTGAATACATGCCTATTGTGAGGGAATTTGCGGAAGTGTTTGCCGGGGAATTTCCTACTATTCCTCCTAGAAGAGATGTTTAATTCTCAATTAAACATATTCCTAGGGTGTTGACAATATCCAACACTTCATATAGAATGGATGTTCTAGATCTTGAGGATATGAAGAAACAACTATAGGAGACTTTGGATAAAGGGTTTATATTCCCAAGTGCTTCACTGTGGGGTGTTCCAGTCTTCTTCGTCAAGAAGAAGGATCGGTAAATGCGCCTTTGCATCGATTATGGTGAGATTAACTAAATCATGATAAAGAACAAGTATCCTCTACCATGAATTGATGACTTGTTTGATTAACTACATTGAGCACAATACTTCTCCAAGGTGGATTTTTGGTCGGGATTTTACCAAGTAAGGGGGAAGAAAGAGGATATCCCCAAGACTGCTTTTCGTACAAGGTATGAGCACTATTCATTCATAGAAATGCCTTTCGGACTCACCAATCCTCCATCAATCTTCATGTACTTGATGGATAGAGTCTTTAAAGATTACCTTGGAAAATTTGGGGTTTCCTTTAAAGACGATATTATTAAATACTCCAAAACCAAGAAGGAACATGAGGATCATCTAAGAACTGTACTATAGACATTGAGAAAGGATAATCTCTATGCGAAGCACAGTAAGTTTGAGTTCTGGTTGAAGGAGGTCTCATTCTTGAGACATATCATCCCAAGCAATGGGATATCTATGGATCCCTCTAAGATAACTGCGATTTAGGGACGACTGAGGCTAACATTAGTAACATATATCCATAGATTTTTAGAGTTAGCGGGATATTATAACTGATTTTAGAGAAATTTCTCACGATTTTACAACCCTCTTACTATGATAATTTGGAAGGGAGTTAATTATTCATGGAGTGATGAATGCGATGACAGCTTCAAGGATTCAATAAACTAGGCTTATCAATGCACATGTGCTCACAATTCCCATGATTGGAGAACGTTTTGTGATATTTAGTGCTAATTAGAAGAGGGGTGTGGGTTCTGTGTTGATTCATAATGATAAATTAATATCCTATGCCTCATGGAAGCTGAAAATACATTCGTAAAACTATACCATGCATGATCTGGAGTTGGTGGCTAAGATCTTTTCAATGAAAATATAGCAACATTATATCTACGGGGAGATGTGTGAGATATATACTGACCACAAAAGCATAAAGTATATATTAACACAAAAAAGTGATTAATATGCACCAATGATGATTGATAGAACTTATCAAGTATGATGACAACCCGATATACTACCATCCTGGCCAGGAAAACAAGGTGGAAGACGCACTAAGTAGAAATGATCATGCATCTTTATCAATGATGATAATTGAAAATAATCCAATCTTATTAGACTTTTAAGGGATGGAAATGGGAATCATTAAGGGAGGATCATCATTAATCCTTTATCAAATTATTTATCCAAAAACCCTCTTGGAGAAAATAAGGGACGCTCAAAGTAAGGTTGTGGAGATTTTAAAAAAGGTGGAAGCTATCAAAAATGGATAATCCTCAAAGTTTTAGGTAGATAATGATGGAATTGTGATATTTGGGTCATGGTTATGTGTAACATCTGATGCAGAGATAATGAAGGGGCTTCTCAATGATGTACATAGCTCAACCTTCTCTATTCACTCAAGGATCACAATGATGAATCAAGATCTCCAAGAAAACATTTGGTGGGTCAGTATGAAAAGGTATATTTCTCAATATACATCATAGTGCCTGGTATGTCAACAAGTGAAGTTTGAGAGGAAATAGTCTAATGGGATGATAAAACCACTACCCATACCAACATGGAAGTGGGACAACATTACCATGGACATTGTCTCTAGACTTCCAAGGACATCCAGATGAAACAATTCTATATGGGTCATTGTGGATCTTCTTACAAAGACAGATCACTATATCGCTATTCGAGGGGACGTCTCGTTGTATCAACTTGCACAGGTTTAGATCAATGATGTGGTAAGGCTTCATTGAGAACCACTATCTATTATATTCGATCATGATATGAGATTCACCTCGATGTTTGGTAAAAGTCTCCAGCATGCTCTATACACTGAACTTAACTTCATTACGTCCTGTCATACTAAAACTAATGTCCAATCATAGTGAGTTATTCAGACACTTGAAGTTATTTAAAATCATGTTCTATAGACATACAAAAAAGATGATACCAACATCTAACATTGGTTGAACTCTCTTACAATAAAAGTTTCCACTCGAGCATCCGAATAGCACCATATGAATACCATTATTTGAAAAGGTTCATAACACTGACATGTTGGGATGTAGTTGGTGAGCCTAAGAAACTAGGACATGAAATGGTCAATGAAATGGGTTAGAAGGTGAAAACCATTCAACAACATATCAAGTAATCCCAAAGTCGACACAAGAGTTATGCAAATAACTGTCGACGATACCTTGAGATCAAAGTTAGAGGCATAATATTTCTACACATATCTACATGGAAAAGTGCATTAGTATTAAAAAAACTGGATGTTAATTCCTAGGTAAATCATCCCCTTCGAGATTCCTGATCGTGTCAGGGATGTGGCCTATCGACTAACACTTTCACACAATAAGACCAAACTACATGATGTCATTATTATATCCCTCTTAAGGAAGTACATACCATACCCTTCCCACGTACTATCTTCACAGGTAGTACAATTAATGGATTCTCTTTTTTAAGAGGAAAATCCAGAGAAGATCATGGATCGTAGAGATAATGTTCTACGTAACATGACAATCCAACTGGTCAAGGTGAAATTATGAAACCATATGTATAAAGAGGTATCATGGGAACTAGAGGAGGCAATAAATGAAAAGTTCCCACCCCTGTTTCCGGTGTAGTATTTAAAAAAAATTTTCAAGGGTGGAATTTCATAATGGGGGAATATTGTAACAACACAAACATTTATTAATAAAAATTCATCTTGATAAAATTAAATTTATTATTATGAAAAATGGATATATAAAATATTAACTTTCTTGGTTTTATGTTTCCAGATTTCAAAATACTGTTATGAATTGTTACCGTTTCTAATATAGCCATTGAATAGTGATCACATGATTAGTATAAATATAGGTCTTTAACCAATCCAATTTACTCAAACAAAGGATGTGATGGACACATCTAGTAGACTTTCCTCATACGAATCCCATTGATCTAATCTTATAAAGGAGGTGGCGTCATTGGGATTCAGTCTTGACCAAGCCCAATCTGAACTTCAAAATGTTAAGCTAGAAACGAACCGCCTACGAGAGTGGTGGATGTTGATTGAGATTACAACCTGAGCGATGTAATCCAAGACACCCCATGAGTCTGTCACCATCACACACCTCACACTTTAGTCATATGCGTGTGTTATAAGGGGTCATGTAAAAAACCTTATCACTCTCATTATGTGCATTATTTTTAATATAGTAAGTAATATAAATTCATTTTATTATCGTTAGGTTGTAAATTGTTTTTAAAGCACAAATAGTATTTTAAGTTAATATACAATTATGAAATCTATTTTGATGAATTAATGGATTTTTGAACTAAATAATATTTTAATAAAATATTATAATCAAACTTATTTGTATTAATTATAAATGATCTTATAATTTTTATGAATACAATTGTAATTTTTATTATGGTTTGAAAGCTGTTTTTTGTCAAAACCCATGAATTTCTAATAAATGAAGATTATTATATTAAAAATAAAAATTCTAATTTTTAGAAAATTATTTGGATTAAATTAATAAATTTTTTGGAATCAGGACGTCAAAATTATCCAATATTGAGTTTTTCATAATTTTTTGAGATAGTCAAATTTTTGGGGAAAACGTAAATATTGTTTTAATATAAAATGTGTTTTATTACATCATAATGACCCAATAGTGATGTAATAAAAAATATAAACACATATTCTATCCAATGTATTTTTAACATTAAAATTATATGATTTTCTGTTGGTTTTATTTATTTTACAAAGCCTTAGTGGACCCTTCAAGACTTATAAAACAATTTAGCATTTTAAAATGTTTTCCTTGAGAGTGTGACTCACCTCTACATAAGAAACCCCATTATATTAATAATTTAGTCCATTGGACTTAAAAAATATTATTTCCCACTCCCCTTTGGCCTAAACCATGGGAAAAAACATGGTATGGTTTGTGATTTTGATTATTTTAATGTGTGGTGTCCCATACCTAAATAATAAAGAGTTCCCTCTCCTTTTATATATAAAATCACCGAAGCTCCACTTCCTCTTCACTCAGAGCTGTTATAGTTTGTCCAACCTATTCACTCCCATTTCTATAATCCTCCCAAGGTACCCCAATCTCCCAATAATCCACTCTTTAGCCTTTCCCAAGCCTTTGGGATCACACTTCCATGAAAGGGATTCCTTCCTTCCCCATTTTATCCATGTTTCATAAAATTGTTATGCCCTTTTATGTTCAATTATAAATTTTGGAGTATGATTTTTAACCTCTCATATATTTTCCTATTTAGATTTTAATGATTATAGGCCCCTTTCTCTCTCACTTATTCCATCCATGTATACCCTTACCATGTCGAAATTTTGTAAGGGATTCCTTCCTTTCTTATTTTTATCCAAGATTCGTTATGTTTTAATACATATTTACATTCAATTACAATTATTAGGGTATGATTTAGAACTTTTATTATTTCCCCTCCTTATGTTTGAAATGGTTAGAGGCTATTTTCTCTCTCAATAATTCCACCCATGTACACACATTACTATGCCGAAATTCCGTAATGAATTTCTCTTTTCTCATTCACATTCTAGAAATTGTTCCATATTAATAATATAAATTCAATTAAAATTTATTGGAAAGGTATATATATTATCCCCATAATATTCATTTCAATTAAATAGGATGATACACCCCTTTCTCTCTCATCAACCATTTTTATGAATTTTTATGTCCCGCCATTATTCTACCGATATTGCACCACAATTTTCCAACCCAAAGTCATTGTGGAATGAATACCATGCCCATTTCTTTGTCCAGGGAATTCATATTTATGAAAATTTACTTACTATTCAAAGAGTTTCATGTATTTATTCATCATTCGTTTATCATTGAATAAATGATGATGTTTAATGATTTCATGTTGTATTATCAATGTGGAATACTTATGCATGAAATCAAATTTTTAAGAATGGTGTGCCCTGATAGTTATCCAATTCATTTGGTAAAGATTATTACCCTGATACATCTAGTGAAATGAGGATTTACTCCTGATAATTCAATTGAAATGTGTATTTACTCATGATAATTCAGGTGAAATGAGGTTTTACTCATTCTACATGTGCAATGATCCTTGGATCATGCTAATTCCATGTTAAGTGTTGTTGCCACATTTCCGTGTTATGATAATCATGCTATATCATGACATTATATTCATGTTCTTTTATGATAAATTGATATTTATGTTTACTAAAATGTATTGTATTCTTCATGTTATTCCTTGTATACCCCTTACTGGGCATTATAGCTCACCCTTTTCACATGTATGTCCTCAGGTTATTCCATGAAATGCTAATTACGAGGAAATGTCATGGTTATACGAAGTTTTCAATTGGCATGTTATGTGTTATGTGTTTTATGTTGTTATGTAATGTTCCTAATACATAAATACACTAGACCTATCGATCATCCATGTTTGGTCATGTGAATTGTTTATGTAAAAAATCTTGTTTAAGTGTTTAATAAATTGCATGGCTGTTATAGATTACTCAAGTGTGAAAATTAATAGAATCAATCTCAATATTACAGACTGGGTATGATGAATCCAATTAATATAATTGAATAAAAAAAGTTTCTACTCAATCTTCCCTATATGGTTTAATGTTTATAATAAATTGAACATTGAAACTATGAAATTTGTTACCCCAATATAGGGGTCATCGAGACAACCAACAACAACAACCTCCAACTCGAAGGGAATAAGGGAAATCCTACATTATGATTAAATCTATGGGGGATTGTGAAAACAAAGTAATGATAGGTACACTTTTTATTCATTCATGAATAGTGGGGATCATATATTATTCTTAATCAATTTACATTTTCATATCCTAAATGTTATATCGAAACATCCAAAAACCACATTTAGTCATAGAAATTGAGATAATAATGAGAAAAAACATGATGAAATCCTTACATATTTAATATATCACTATTCCAAAAAAAATTGTTGGATGAATCGTATTATAAATCTAGTCACACAACCTTTCATAGAATTGAATTATATTTTATTAATGGACTACTTATACTTATATAGATACAATATTAACTTCAATCATAGAGAAGTAACTTTCGGTATCACAAACCATCCTTAGACACATTATAAATGAATGTATAATTTTTATTCTCCTTTAGGAACTCTCTATAATGTATTTATATTGTTAATTTATTAGAAATAATATCTAGCCCCAATAATTTAGACAAGGGAAAAGATTATTCTCATTGTTATGTAATATGTTGTTGTATTGGTTGAATATTTTTCTTTTCATCCTCTTGGTATATAAGTTAAATTTTTTATAGAACTTATTCCAGTATGTTTTCCTATATCAAATTGTCCCTATAGTATATCCCCCATTAAACAATAATATTTTTAAGATACAAAAAATTGAAAATTTGGATAAGGGTTTGATATAACATAGTGTTTTCTCATGGGTTTACTCATTCCACTTTGTCAGAAATATAGATGGGTAAATGTGTCTATGTTTTTATAACAATGATCATTACATGATTTTTATAAAGAACAATTATACACAATATTGATAAGTTTTTTTGACAAACATCATTTGAATCAACTGGTCATAATGGTGTATATTTGACTATGATATCATCAATTTATTGAGAGAGGAATTAAATTCCAAATATTACCTTCCATATAGGCTATAGGAACAATAATTTCATATAGGATTCATTAAGTCTAACTGATGATCCTACAATATTCATGGAGTTGATGTATTGAGTCTGTGGGGATTATATTGAAAAATTTATGATGGAAATTATTTATTATATTAACATATATTTATAAATAAAATAATAGTACGAAGAGTATTTGAGCATTATGATAAATACTTTTTTGATGGAGTTTTTTCATGAAATGTGTTGAAAATGTGACATCTAGTAGGAGAAAGTCACATTATTGGGGAATTTTATCATAATTAGAGTGATATATATATATATATAAATCAGTGAATAAGTTTATTAATGAATTATATTGACTATGATATGTGACATAAATACTTAGCTTCCTTGGATTAACTAGATACTAGTGATTGTTTGTGAAAAAAATTTCATGATTATCAATTCCTAAGACCAAGCTATCTCCGAATAGAGTAATGGGTTTTAGGATAAGATAGTGTCAACGGAGATTCATGCAGTTTAATAAAAATCTATCCACCACAAATTACTCATAATACCCTAAAATGTGGATGGATTTGTGATATAAATTGAGACTTTAACGAAAGGCATGGGGTTTTCACTAAAGAATAATAAAAAGTTGATAACATATGCATGAAGATAATTTGATGTACATGAAAATAATTACTTGAATATGAATATAGAATTGGAATCTCTAATATTTTCCATGAATATTTGGAATAATTATATATATATATATGTAACATATTTAATGGATATAAAAGTTTATTTTATATATTCACATGGATGTAACTCAACATGAACAAATGAAGATGGTTATTTTTGGTCAAATAATATGATTTCACAATCCATTTCCATCCTATAAAATGAAACAATGTTGTATATTTTATAATTTGAACGGTTGGTTTATCCCAATAAATGATGTGGATTCAAATATAT
Organism: Viscum album; assembly: GCA_963277665.1. NCBI lineage: Eukaryota > Viridiplantae > Streptophyta > Magnoliopsida > Santalales > Viscaceae > Viscum > Viscum album. The sequence continues at coordinate 1,298,309,952 of OY728136.1, forward strand.
CCAATCTTCTTAGACATTCAAAGTATAAAAACGGGAATCTTAATGGAAGGTATGACATCATAACATGATCCAATTATTTAACAACTATTTATCACTAAAAAGATTAATTTTTGTCAAAAAGAAGATGTGTACCTCCAAAATATGGTATAATTACCATGAAATTGAAAAATATCAGAGTTTATCATTTATTAATATGGGGTAGTAATATATTTGACCTGATTGTTTTACCATATGAACCTAACATAAAGAATGAGCAATTTGATAGTGTTTATAGTTCAAAATTATCTATCCATGAAGGAATAAAAAATATGCATAGTGATATATGAGAAAACATATGGTGGGATAACATCTTGATTGATATACATGAATAAACATTTAGGTTCTTAGTTATCCCAATATATAAGTCAAAATGACCAAATTCCACAAGGATGATGAAATAATTAGACATACTCCCACAGAGATGGGAGAACATCATAATAGAATTTTTAATAGTTATTTGAAATTCATCCAAGGGATAAATTTCAATATAGGTTGCGTTGGATCTCCATAAAAGGGGGTCCATGTTAATCATAATTTTGGAAGAAATCCTTCTTAATAAAATTACAATGATATATATTAAATTTGATTTATTATTTCATGGAACCCAATTATCGATTGTATTTTTTTAACAACTAAGGGTTGCCTTAATAATCTAGCAAAAACATTAGAATGAATTGATCACAGAGTTGTACATTAGTACTATATGTAATCATTACCTTTTCAGTCTGAAAGTAGAATTGAAACTATATGGGGCATACATAGAGATTTCTCTATGAACTCAAATGGATATTGGGTTAAACACCTTACTTTTTCCATGTTCTCATAGAAAAATATCATCCACTAAAGAATTCACATGACACAATATTAATACTTATAATTAAGGAAATGTATATGTAAAACATGTGGGGGTAATTTTTGAAAAAATAGAAGACATTGGGACCTAACCTAGTATAACATATGATTAGAAAGGTCTAATCCATTCAACAAAACATTAGATAATATCAAATATTACATAATTTATAAGATTAAAATCATTTTAAAGTCATGTAATTTTAAGTTAGGAAGTAATTATTTCTAAACAAATTTCCAAGAAAGAGTGTTATAATGTTTGGTATGAAGGGAAATATAATCTCAAGGTACGTAGGCCCCATTGAGATTATTAACTATGATGGATTTGGTTCTAATCAACTTACCTGACTACCAAACTTGTCTTATGTTCATGATTAGTTCCATTTTTCCTTCTTAAGAATGTACATATCATATCCTTCACATATAATGAATCTATAGGTTGTACAATTGGAATATGAGCACTCTTTTGTGGAGAATTATCTAGAAGTCAATGATCCTAGAGATAATATTCTATGAAACAAGACCACTCTTTTTGTCAAATAACTACAGATAAATAAAAAAATGAAGAATAAAAATGGGAACTTGTGGATGTAATTAACCAAATGTATCCTCATTTATTTTTATCTTCATGTTTTAGTTGAAAGTTCAATTATGAAGTTTCTAATGGTGGAATAATGATATCCCTAATGATTTTTGAATATTATAAACATCATTCTCTAACTGTATGTTGGTAATTATTTATGTATAATGTGTCATATAAATAGCATACACTGCAAAATAAATCCAAACATCAATTTAATGTATTAATATAAAAAATCTCACTAAATGTATTGATATACTCTATAAAACATAATATAATATAATGTGTGAATAAACCTATAAAAATAATATAACATCAATTATAAATTTCTATGGGATGAGATCTCATTATATTTTCTTAGATGTAAAATATAAAAATTAAACATACTATTATAAAAATGATTAGGATGGTGTAAAAAATGATAAATAGAATTTTGAAAAAATTGATTTGATGAAAAAATGAAGGAAATAAGGTTTGTTTATAGGATTAAAATTAATTATATGACATTTGGTATAGTAAAAAACCATTGGGGATAATATCTATGTGATGAAATAGTAAAAAAATAAATAATAATAATAATAAAATTCCTCTAAAATTAGAATTATCAATGATTAATCTAATTGAATATAAATATTTTAATTATATGGAATAATTTCTAAAATCATGTAACATAAAAAAATATTCTAATGATATATATCTTCACATTTTTAGAAAAAAATTTATTTTTATGAACACATTTAATTATATAATATTGAAACTTATTTTATTTAAAATATATAAAATAATATACTATCAATCATATAACAATTTTTAATGATAACAAATATAAAAAATATTCCCTCTTTATAAAATAAATAGTATTTAATTGAGATAAAATTACATTCCCATGAAGTATAAGTTTTTATTTAAAATTTAAATGTCTAATTTTTTGAAATTTAATTTGATAAAATGGGAATTATTTATAGAATTAGTACATATAAATTAGTTTAATGATATTATTTTATTTTTCTAAAAAAATTAATTGTGAAAGTCCCAAAATCTGAAGATATTATGATAAATCTATTAGAGGTGACTCGTAGTGTGAGGTTGTGGTTTCAAACCGAATGATGTTTTTAAATTCATATATTACTCCTTCTAAAATATTATAAATCAAAAACAATCTTTACAATTTTGGATTTAATCATCTTTATGATTTTGTAAAAAAATTAATAATTATGATTTTGACTCTTCTTTTTAAAACTCACTTAAAAATATTATTTCACTAGTCATAGAATTATTCTAACAAAGTGACTATTGGTGTTTTATTCTTCACTAATGCATTTTATGGCTATTCATAAAAAATGATATAATGATTGAATTTAACATTATAATAAAACCAAATAATACCATTTCTATTTTTATGGAATAATACAATATGAATGATAATATTGAAATTAAATGTAAGATCACACCTTTTCTTGGTATGTTTGTCTTTGAGTTTTATTGTAAAACTTATTTCATTGGTTTTTTTCTTTCTATTTCAACCTTGGTGGATGAGTCATGTTCATTGATAAAGAGACATTATTAATAAAACTAAATATTAAAGATTTTTGTTTTTTTAAATTAATGGAGTTCATTAATAAATATGTTAAATGGGATTTTATGGGGTTTCCTATGAGTTTTGAAGGGTTATGAGGTGGCTCGAGCACATCCACAGAAGCTGGGATGGAAAACTATTTGCTGAAAATTTTCTTGTTGATTATATGTTACGTGATGTGTAACTGTCTCAAAACAATGGTCATGAACTAGTTCATGACATTAAGTGGTTATAAAACATGTAACTAATTCACATTGTGAAAATGACTATCAGAATAAATATTAATCAGCGGAAAAATGTTTTTCCTCGTAAACTATTAAGATGAAATACAAGTCATGTATATATATATTATGCCATGTAATTCATGATACCGATGGTTTTAACTAGAATCATAAACCAATATCTCATTCTTTCAATTTTTACAGCCCCACCAATCAATCCATATGTGAATTTTTGAAATTATGGGGTGATTTCCTCACCTCCAAATTTTTTAGTTTGGGGTTTTATCACTAGTGGTTCTCTTTTCTTTGGTCTTCTTCCCATTTCTCCATTCTTACATTTATGTAGTGTTTTCTTTTGATCTTGAATATGGAATCATATTATGCTTTGTTCCATGTAATATAGGTTCTTTCTTGAGAACTTCCTCACCTAAAATATTGCCGTTTTCTCTTATTGGAAGTGTTTTTAAATCGTTAGGTAAAGGCAGGGTTTATAAACATAACCTTATGATCTCTAAATTGTGAATTATATTTTATATTGTGGATTGAATCGATTTAATATTCTATCGAACTAATTAAATTCACTGATTAATTGGAAAGCATCGATTGAAATTTTTTCTAGGTTATTTCGAATAAATTGTTGATGCGGTTTGGATTATGGCTACATGTTGGGTGAGTGAGCGCTAGATAAAATATAAATTGGATATCAATTTATAAGTTGTTTATCATGACAAGATATTGTTGGTGATATATTATTATAGAATCACTTGGGGAAAATCTTACAGTCAATTGATATTCATTCTGATAAATTGAAATATAATTGAATGTGTAATTGAAATACAATTAGTAATTTTAAGAATTAACCATTGAGACTTATGATTTTATAGTGTGATATCTTCATTATTATGACATTTTTATTTGATGTCCGAATGATTATATATAGATATTTTCTATTAGGATTATATTTTAATATAGTGGGATATGCCTTGTGATACAGGATAAAATTCATATATGTTGGGCTATTTCTAGTGATACGAGATAAAATTCTTATACAGTGGGATATTCCAAGTGATACTTGCTGAAATTATTATATAGAGGGAATGTACTAGTGATACATGCTGAAATACTTATATGGAATGCTCTACTCAGTGATACATGATGAAATTCTTATGTGGTGGGAAATTCCTAGGGACACATGCTGAAATGCTTATATATAGGGCTATGAATAGTGGTTTAAATGTGTATAATGTGGGATCTAACATGTAGTTTTAATATTATTTGGATTATGGTTATGTTTGGAATTGTTTTCCTAGATGATTATAAACATTTTGTAATTGTTCCAAAGTAGGTTATTTTGATATATTATATAAAATATAATATTTAATACACATTTTTATCACTTTATTCTATATAGTTATTAGCAAACTAATTTTTTATAGACACGTTGGTGTCATCAAACTATGTTTTACTCAAACCCTATTCGGGAACCATTTGGTACTCGATAGTATTACATGGAAGTATTTTTATATAGTGGAAAGGGATATTGTTGTTGATTTTTTTATTCTTGATGGGATAGAGATTAGAGATTGGAACAACCAAGGATTTAAGAATGGGGACTTTTGAGTTTCTTTTGAGTCAACTAATTATACTATTTGTTTTTATTTTAGTTTGACATTAGATACATATCATCTTCTCATTAACTAATTCATCATAAATGTTTTTTTATTCACCTCTATTTTCCAGTTTATTACATACTGGTAACATTATTTTTCTATTACTATGATTTTTATTATTATAGATTATAATTTTGTATCATAATATTTATGAAAGTGTATAGTGTCCCCTCTATACATATCAAACCCTTACTTCCAATCGTAAGACTATGGCATATAGGGAGGTATACTTGGGGTCTTATAACCAACCTATTTTTTCCACATTTGGGAGTTCCAGATTGGGGGTCATTACGAAGTGACATTAAGGGAGAAATGTTTTATTATATATTGAATTACTATTTGGTAATCATAGAAATGATACTAGGGTGTTTTCGGTCTTGGTAATGATATTGTTCATAAAAGTATATAAACCTTCTGTGGGGGAAAATCTTATTACCTAGGGCTAGGATTATTGTTCAGGATGTTCACTTACTACATATGATGTAATTTTACACTAATTAATTCACATGTTGTGTGATGTTATTATTTCATTATATTCATACTTTTCTTTGTGTGTGGCGTGTGATAAGTATAATTTCATCATGATAGGAACCTAAAGATATATATTTTTATGCATTTTTCATGATATGGAAATATTTATTGCATAATATATATACTTTGATATATAAACTATGGAATGTAGTACTCATTTTATCTGTTAAATGAATTGATATGAACTATTATATGATGCTATAAATTTTGTAATATATGTTTTTCATACTAGAAGTAGTGGTTAACTGATGTTGTCACATGTTCTAGTAGATCTTATTTCTTAGCTAGGGCTCAAAGGAGTGTTTTTATCATGTAGAGAGAATGAATCATTGTCTTATTTGAGTTAAGAATCTGGAGAGTGGAAATAAGAACACTCTAAAAGCTATTGAGATAGTGATTTTTGTAGCTCAAGAGGATTATATGGATTATCATCTCCAAGAATGATTCTTTAGAGTCATCTGATCCATGGAAAGGGAGACAATTTGCATCATTATTTTTATTTCTATTATTACAAGACGTTTTATCTGCAGTATCCCCTATGTTCACTATGGAGGGATGACCCAAGGAAGACAATTTCTATATTTGGCTTGAATAAAAATATAACAAGCAACATGATAAACCCATTGATCATATAGAGAATGTTTTTTCATATATTATTTGTAGTTCTTATATGAATTGGTCGGATATTCTACACTATGATTGGTAGTAAGAGGAGTTATCCTAGAAGGATTTCAAAATGAAGTTAATGAGCCACTTCTTTCTCGATATTTTTATAAATGAGAATTATCATGAGTTCAAGAATTTTTCACTGGAGGTCATGCTATTAAAGGATATCACAGAATGTATCATCGACCTGCAACACTTTTCAACATATGTAGCTTCTGATGAGATCACTAACAGTGAGGAATTTTCAATGTGGGGTTTTCTATGAGATCAGGTAAAAATGAAATTTTTTATTTATGTATCTTTTTAGATGTGATGAACCAGTAAGTCATCATGGAAGGTAATTTGAGAGGGGAATTGATCAGTAGATAGAATATTTTAGTCATAAATACTAGGATGGATTATTCTAGTATTACGAAGCATCACTATGACATTTTTCAGAAAGAAAATTGTGGGAATATCATTTAGTAATGTGGGAATCCATATTCATACAGTGTTCTGTTGTAGTGATATCAGTGTGGAATGTTGGGACACATACAACCTTAATGTCCATACATCTTGTTGGAGTGTCATGATGTTGGTCAGGTTAGACATATTTGAATGTTTTGTAAGAATAACTCATAGAAGAGAATTGGAAGTCGATTAAGTAAGGTATTAGAGTTTGTAAGGGTTCAAATACTCCTCATCAGATAGGTATTTGGAGTACCATATGATTATGAGGTCTAGGTAGGGGTCATTGTACTGAATTATAAGAATGATATTACGAAATAGAGGTGATAACTTAGTGGAATCATACTAAATCCTAGATAAGAGGGGAATTTCAGCCGCATGCTATACATAATACTCTATCCATTCATATATAAGATCATCTATTATTAGAGTTATGATTCTGGTATCATATACCTTTTACTGTGTCTTTTTTAATACAATGGAATCACATTTTCATTATATTCTCATTTTGAAAATGGTTTGGGCATATATATGGAAATATTGTGTGGGTTTATTACAATCAATACACCATTGGGAGTGTTGTTAGGGAATATCAAAGGTTGTAAGGCATGTCCTATATAGATTGGGGGTTACACTTTTTTTGAATTGGTTATGCTCTAAATGAAAGGTTTTGATATGAATCATATTATGGATTAGTTTTTCCTATACCATAATAATATTTACTGTTACTGGAGAATAGTTACATTAATATCTTAAAAAACTATTCTCACTAGGGTTAACATGATTTTTAGGCTTGTCATGTTGGGCCAATTCAGTGATGATTTGATTTTCTCATGGCTCTAATAGAATGTACTGTTATGGATGAATATGAATGTATTGATATCCTTTTCCTCCAATGGTATAATATTTTAGGATTTCATTCATTCAAAGTTCGATAGATTAATTTTGGATAGGGATAGAGAGTTCACGATCGAGTTGGTGCAGAAAGTTGAGCCAGTTTATATCTCACCATAAAGGATGAAACTAGTATAGCTTTGAGATTTGAAATTCCAGTTGGAATATTTGGAAGATAATAGTTTCATATAGACTAGTCCACCTCCTTGGGGTTCTCCGTATCTATTCTCTAAGAAGGTTTATAGTACCATTCTATTATGTGTGTATTAAAAGTGATTAAAGCACATGATGGTCATGAACATGTATCCCCTTCATTTCATTAACAATCTATTGGATGAGGTGAGTGGTGATATGATATTCTACAAGTCCTAATTGAGATCATGATACCACTAATTGAGTGTGAGGCCATCATATGAACCTGAAATTTCATTTAGGAGGAATTATGTCCTGTATTAGATCATTGTGATGTCTTTTGGTTTGAAAAATTCCCTGTGGTATTCATAGAATGGTTGAATCATATCTTTCATCCTTTCCTCGACATGTTTTTACTAGTTTTTGTTGGTGATATCTTATTGTACACCCATTCGGTATATGATCATTCCCAACATATTGATATTATCATTTTTACATTGAGTGATATTCTACATTATTCCTAGGATACCGAATATAATTTATGGATTGATAAAGTGCACTTATTGGATAATTTAATCTATGAAGAATAAGTTTTGATGGAACTAAAGAATTTTTCATCCTAGGTATCATGTGATTAGCCAAAAAATGTTTTCAAGATTCATAATTTTTTGGGTTTAACATGTTATTATCAGTGTTTTATCTTTTACTATTACCATTTGGAAGCACTAATGTCTGGGATGACAAGGGAGGGAGTGAAGTTTCTTGTGAAAGATGCTTTCATGAAATATTTATTTGAGATAAATTTTAAGATGACCATAAAACATACCCTCACATTACCAATTTCTTTATGTATATACCCTGTATTATGATGCATCATGATATTGACTCATAGAAATTTTGATGATAGAGGATTTTGTGGATGATTATGGCTCCATATTGCTGAGATAGTAAGAGAGTAATTATCCTACTCATAATATGGAGTTAGTTATAGTGCTTCATACAATATTATTTTTATAAATTTTCATATGTGTGAGAGTTTTGTAGTGTACATATACCACAAAACCATTATGTACATTTATTCTACATGGTACCAGAACGTTCCACAATAGAGGTGGGTTGATAATCAACAGTATATCCACTTTGAGGTGGAGTATACACTAGAAATGGTTAATGTCATTGTTGATTCCCTGAGATGGAAGATTAATATTAAAATAATGAGGGAGTATTGTTATGATTGATTTATAATGACACTCTTTGAATACATGAATCTAGATGTTCAAGTGACTCAAGGAAAAGTATCTATAACTTTAACATTGTTATGCCCATTATTTTGTACCAGATTCTGATAGAGAAGTTATCTTAACCCAAGGGATTAATTATAAGAGAATGAATACGTGGTGGGGAGACACCATCATGATGATCTATTTGAAACAATAATTCTATTATTTTCAATAGTTGTGTATGAGTTTTTACTAGCATTCACAGGGAGATAATGATAGAGTTTCATGCTTCTAGATGGGTGGTACATCCTGTATTAAAAAATATGTATCATGGTATATATAGATATTAATGTTAGTTACAAATGAAGAAATAGGTATTAGGATTTAGGGAAATATGTTTCACTTATCTGTAGGTGAAAACCTAGCTTTCAAGGTCTGTTGGGATTTTACAAACATTATATATTCTGGAGAGGAAATATGATGATGTAACTATAGATTTTTTATAGGATTAAGAATTACATAATGTTAGATAGATTTATTATATGCGATCATGGATCAAATGAAAAGGGTATCCCACCTCTTTCCTACCTAGAAGACCTTTATAGTCGATGATCTGGGTAGTATATATGTGTGAAAGATTGTAAGATCTTGGACTTCATAAAGGAATTTAATTATTTAAATTTTGGTTTGAATCACTTGCTTCTGGATAAATAAATGTTTACTAGGAGTATGAGGAGGCTTGGAGGTTCTATTTGGGTCCAAAACATTAAATAAATGGAAATTAGAAGAGTGGTTAGTTAAATGTTGAACATGGGAAACCGGGTTATGGCGACCCATGGGGAGTGTCAATATTACCGAACGTGGGAAATTGTGATGTTGAGAGTACGATAAATTGTGTTAAAAAAGATCAATGGTAAATGTGATGATATATTCTTAGAGATAAAAACAAAAAGATGGTTGTGTGTCTGGTTATTGATAATGGCACAAAATATTGATTGGAATGATGTGAAAATGTGTTGAATTTATTAATGTGAATGTGTCAATGACACATGAACATGTAATAGAAATGTGTAAACTGATTATGGAATATGAATTATTGAATGTGTTAAATATACTAATGCCTGTAAATTGAGAAATGGTGAAAATATGTTAATGTGTGGTAATTTATGATTATGATAAATTATTTAATTTATGAAAATGGGAAATGGGTTAAATGGGAGATGCCAAGTACACTGTAAATGTTATAATGTGTTAAGCCATGATGCTGAGTTACTCGTTGTTTGAAATTTGAATTGTAAATTTTATATGAAATGTTTGTAAAGGGGTTGTGATATGGTGTATGTGGAAATGGATAAATAATAATGTTCACATGTCTTGGTGGTGTGGGATAAAGGATTGAGGCTCCTCCAATGGTTCTGGTTGGACGGAGGCACTAAACCCCACACTACAATGCATGAGTTAGGCATTCAAACTGATCCTCTTTATCCCAAATGGTTTCACTGGATGAGACTATAAGGAATGAGGCTCCAATGTAAGTTATTATGGATTATTTAAGAAATATTTATCCCTAGTGAGATAGGTAACTAAACATATACCCATCTGCATGGTAATTTTCCATTTTAGTATGTTATGTAAATGATTTGAATGAAAAACCCATGGAATGAACGATGAAATGGGTAATGTGAATATTGATAACTAACTGAAACTGAGTTTCTTATATTTTATCTTATCATTTACTTCATACATTCATGAACTATCTATTTAGACTAGTTATTTTTTAGACAACGTTGGTGGGGGCCTACAGAGTTTGACTCATACCCATCTCGAGCATCCACTGGGTACCCAAGATGATTTCATGGTTGTAGGTTAGTAAAATGGAAAATTCCATATTCTTGGGTGTTGAGTTGGGATTGGGATACACATAGATGATGATTCTTACATGGACCTCAGACCTGTTATGGGGATTTAGGTTCTGTGTTTTTTAGTTGGTTTTCTTTACATTTGGCACTATAGGTATAACATGGGATATTTATTGTTTGGTTTTGTTTATAACCTATTTTGGAATGATTGTTTATGTATGTTTTAGGTTATGTTCATTGATTCATTTATTTATTATGGTATATATTGTGGTTTACTCCGTTCAAGAGGGCATAATATCCCCATGTGACTTATTTGACCTATGCTGCTAGTCGACAAACTTTGGCATACAGGGAGGCACACTTGAGGTCATATGAAAAAATAGACCGAGGCATTGAATTAGTGGTTCCCATGTTGGGGGTGTTATAAAGTGGTATCAAATCTATTTTTTTATGACTTACTATTTCGGATGGTAGATGGGAGATTAGGATGTGTCTGTTCATTGAAATGATCTCGTGCATGGGAGTAGCTAAACAATGTATAGGGAAAACCCATGGTCCTATGGTGGGTAATAGTTGTTATTGATGTGTGTTGTTAGAGTTGAATTATATTTCACCATTAGTTGTTGATAGTTTTTTTTGGTGCAAGTATTTTCTAATATTTGTTCATTATCCTGAATGACATGATGTTGTGGATTCGTGCATCATCATAGGTAGTTAGGGATATAGGCAGAATGAATTGTGATAGGAACAAACATAATGGTTGTGTAAATAATAATGTGTAGAATTAATTTCACCTCTTAAAATGGTGGCAGAAAATTGTCTCTAATAAGGATGATGGAAATTTTATAATAAAAAAGAAAAATTAAAGAATTTATATATATTTGTGTTTAGTGAATGGTTTAAATGAGTTAAAATGTGGTTTATGAGATGTTTTGAAATGGGAATTTTGCCGAATGGGAGAAGTTGCGTTGTAAATGACGGGTGGGTTTAAAAATGGTTCTAATAAAATTCATGTGGCTGTTTAATATAGATTCTCACTTGTTGAAAATGAACTATAGTAGGGATGGATTATGGTAATGTTATATGTGTGATGATGCCCATTTTGATAGTGAATATAAAATTTGTTTCTTATGGAATAGTGGAAAGACTTATTTTTCATAAACTGTGATGGATTTGTGATATGTGTACTGAGATATGCAATTGGAATGGTAAGAAGATTCCACAATGAAATCGTGTGATTGTTGGGTGACCGAAAGTTTTCACTAAAAATTATCCTCCATATATGAAGCAATGAAACATAGTGATTCATGATAATAGGAAGGAAGAGTTGTTACAAGAGAACATCTATTGTTTTCTGCAGATGATGGAATGGTACCCAAGGAGGGTTGTATAGAGTATTTTTTAGAAGACCTGGGTGTTATATATGTAACAACATCCTAATTTTATTGGAGTGGTCTGACTGGATGTAGTAGAGTTCTTGATAGAGTCCATCCAAATGATTCTTGATCACTTAGAGACTCTTCCTGACAAGAGAGTCATGTTAGCGACTTACGTGATGTGAGGCCATGTAAATCCATAGTGGTATTTTTTTTCCAGACATAGTATGATGATGGTATGACAAGGAAGTATTTCAATGAAATACTTCTGAAACATTTCAATCTGGATACATTGTGGTAGAAAAATGAAATAGAGTTTGTTATGTTGACCCATGGGTCTATTTTATTGATGAAGTATGTTATAATTTTAGTAACCTGAAACACTTTATTTCAGCATTGTTATGTGATGAGGTATATATGGAAATATATTTCCATGATATAAATAGGAATGAAATCATGTCCTATATGAGTAACATTTTTTTAAATAGGTTGGCTGAGGTAGTGGATCATGCTATTATTTTAGATGGTAACCTCAAAGAGGCATCTAGTGGTGGACATAAATATCCCTCAGGGTGATCCAGTGGTGAAGAATCCTGTGGTAGAAAGATTAATTTCAAGATATTACACTATTTAGGTGGGGGATAGATTATTCGGATGAGAGAACCACCTCCTCAAAGCAGTGATCGTGATTTCTGCTATTAGTTGTGCAGGATGGGATATGTGAATAATCAGTGCTCGGTCCACTAGTTTAGTTATGATCATGTAGTAAAATGGGGCATGTCTATATAATATATAGAAACCCTTATCATATGGATAATGAGGAAGGACAATGTCATGTTTAGAGTGTATGCATGGGGTAGGTTACCACGTATCTGGCTGGAAGTTGGTGACCTACTTGCCATACTGGTAGAGGTAGTAAATGTGGTAATCCTCATAGATATCATTATTATCAATAGGGAAATGAATATACAAAAACTCAAAATGTGTCCCAAGATTGATTTTAAGGGCATAATAAAAATATTTATCCTACACCTAGAGGTTGTGAGGTAGGTCCATCGATAGTTTGAGGTATGATTCTTGTAGATTCGATACTTTCCTGTATTTTATTTGATACATGTTACTTTCATTCTTTCATTTCTGCACAATTTTTGGTTGTGTTGGGCCCATCAGTTGATTATATGTGAGGTTTTATGTCAATCCATTCAAATTTAGTGGTGTGTGCAGAAAATTCTAGATAGTATAAGGGGTATGATCTTAAAGGTTTTGGGTACCATTTCTTATGGCAGTTGTTTGTGCTCGAGATGTCGTGTTTTGATCTGATTTTTTTGTATTGATTGGATCATTTTGTACCATGACCATATTTACATTTACCATCATAAGTTAACATTCACATCTCTTTAGAAAGAAATTTATGTAAATTGTGGTGACTGGGATGTCTGGGTAGGATGTATAGGGCCAGTTTGTTAGTAGTTGGGTGAACTCGCAACCCATGGGGATCGTCTCTTGATTCATGATAGCGGGGAAACAATTTGTCTTTCATCATACAATGGATATATTCACAGATGAGTTTATTGAGGACTTCTCGGGGTGATTCCCAAGAGATATGTGGATTTCACAATAGTGTTTCTACAGGGAGAAAAAATAGTTTCTATTCCACCATATATAATGGAACTGAAATCAATATAAGAACATAAAACTCAGTTGGAAGAATTGGAGAATAAGGGGATTATTCATCCCATTATATTACCTTGGTGACATCCAGTGTTGTTTTTTACTAAATTAGACAGATCTTTGTGGTTTTGTGTCAATTATAGGTAGCTGAATCAAATTATGGTCAAGAACCGATACCATCTTCCAAGAATTGATAATCTATTTGATTAGGAAAGAGGTTCATCAGTCTTTTAATAAATTGATATGAGATTGGGGTATCGTAACATCAGGTTGAGGCCTTCTAATACACCACATAGTGCCTTAAAAAGAAGGTATTGGTTGTATGAGTTTGTGATTATATAATTTGGGTTGACTTATACACCCATAGTTTTCAAGGAGATAATAAACAAAATCCTTTACCCATATTTAGACCAATGTGTAGTTGTATTTTTTTTGATCAAATATAATTGTAATCTAAAAATCTTGATGATCATTCCACAAATCTTGACATCATCTTTAGTATAAAAATAGAATATAGTCTATATAACAAGCTATATAAATTTCATTTTTTGGATTGATAGGGTGAATTTCATTTTCACATCATCTCAAAGGTTGTAATGTCAGTGGACCTGGATAAAGTGCAGACAATTGTGTCTTGGGAGAATCCAAAGATTGTTACTGATGTCTGATGTTTTCTAGGATTTTTTGGACATTAACACATGCTCATTACAGATTTCCAAATTTATCATTATCACTTTTAGGATTAACAAAAAATGGTATCATGTTTTTAATTTATGTTCCATGTGAAAGATCATTTTTTTGAGACAATGAAGTAGTTTACTACTAGAAAAATTCTAATCTTACCTAATCTAGCAAGGGGTATGGATTGTTTTGCGGTGAATCTAGTGTTGTTTTTCAGGAATTGTAGATGAAGGATGGTCGTTTCATCACATATGGTTCATGAAAGATTATTCCTCATGAATTAAATTACATTACTAATTATCTTGATTTTTTCATAGTGTTTTATGTCATGATGTGTTGGAGAAACTATTTTTTAGGGTGATTAACAGAATATCATGATCCTAAAATTCTTTACCATATCTTCTCCCAGAATGACATGATTCTTGAGTACTTGTGATGGGTTCAATAAATTAAGTCTTTTGATTTTGAGTGTAACACCCCAAGCTTCCACGATACGTTTCTCTTTGAATAATACAGTAGCGTGTGTTGTAAGCATCTTCGAGTTCTAACACACACCACAACCAATCAAAATAGTCGTTATGAATAGTAATACCCACTTTTTGAAATTTTATATATTTTATCTTTCAAAATAGACTTCATTTTTGGATTAAGAATATCACAATTAGCCAAGGGTAAATTTTTTTATTTGTCTGAAAACTATCAATTTTTGATGAATAGTGAAAAACACTGAGTTATAGTTTAAAAACGAATAATTTTTTAAATAATTATTTATTTTATTTAACTTTAATTAAGGTAAAAATAGATACATAATACCTATACAAGTAAAATTTAATTCATTGGAGTTAGTTTAGAATAATTTTAGATATATAAAAATTTTATTGAACTTTTCACCGTGTTTTACCCACCTCCTAGGAGAATTTGGAAATTCATGTAAAACATACTTTTACCACTTCTGTGAGTGGAATTTCAAAAATCCGAGATACACGGTTAATATCAAGGAGTAAAATTTTGTTCTATAAAATAAAAATAATATTGTATGAATAGTAACGTTTTAGTTTTATTTACCACGGTTAAAAGTAAAAGGGTAATTAAGGGTGAAAATGATATTAATAATACCCTAAAACATGTCCTAATTCTATTGGACAAGTGTATCTAGACCAAAACCAACCATAGGAATAAAATATTATCATCTAGGACCACTTGGATTATATTAGGACATTTATTATTATTTAATTCAAAGAAGAGTTCAAAGAGTTAAAATCAAAGTTTAGTTACAAAAACATTTTTAATATATGGTTTACATAAGATAAATTCGATTTTAAATATTAATTAGAAAGATAAAAATATTTCCTACATAATAGTATTTTATTTATATTTTTTAGATATTAAATAATATAATTTATTTATGACACAATGGTGATGCAGTAATTACCTAATTTCTGAAATAATAAAATAATTGATATTAGAAATATACAAATAAATTTAATTTGAGACTTTTTATGAATTACACTAATTTTATAAGTTATTACGACATGATAGTATTTAATTAATTAATTTTTTTAGAGGTAATCATGCTGTTATGATTTTCACAAAAATCAAATACCAAATAGTGTCAAAATTTACATAAAAGTGTTTTTAAAAAAAATATTATATCATTAATTGATATTCAATTCCTAAAAATATAAGGTTCATCAAAGAGACTTATATAATGATAGGTGTATCATTAATTAACCCCTTTGGGTTTTTTTGGATGTATATATTATGTTTATTAACTCTATAATATAAAAATACAAAGATACATGGTAAATGTCAAACTATTTAACTAAGAGTTAAACTTAAACGATAAGGTTACTATAGTGACCCAAAACTATCTAAAATCTATTTGTTGGGTGGTTTTGCAACCCATACCAACCTTAGACATTGAATAATACACTTTTGATCCATTATAATCCGAATATGAATTTATTATAAATTAATACATTAAGTTTTTCCTAAAGAGCCCCTCCTCCCCCTTATAAAAGGACACCACTTATAACCAATTCTTCACATCTTAAAAGCCTTTTGGTTCGGAAAAACCCTGAAAAAATATTATATCAACTTACCTAACTTAAACATAGAGGCCTTAGTTTGATCATAAAACCACCCTAATGAGCCCTTTTGATCAATCAAAAGGAAGAACCCGAAAAGAGGTAATGTTTTCACCACCCTCTTTCAAGTTCCTTTCTTATTCAACTTCTTCTTTCTTTGTTATTTACATTCTAAAATAATAACTCCAGTATATTCTATATACTGTGATGTTATTATAAATATGGTAAACCCATATTCGATATTCTATCCATCCTTTGAATGACATGTCACCATACGTGCCTACGTACGACTTACCGTCTACACGTCGTGGTGTAATTGTTAATCAAAACATTATTAGTTGGATGGGTATAATAATGATTTTTAATTCATGTAAATAATAAATATAGAATGATAATTATTCTGTATATATGATACACCCTCCAATTATTAATTGTTTTAATATCAAAAAAATGATATTGTCGCTCGTGCGTACGTACGGACTACCGTCTCCATGAACACGATTAGATTCATTCCCCATCATATCCATTCAATCTAATTCTCATTTGATGATTAAAAATAATGTTTATGGACTTGATATCATTCTGTATATGAATAAGATACAACCTATCCATAACAAACATGGCTTATGTAACAAAACATATAAAAGATAACGAGTAAGTTAACACCTGAAACGACGATAATACTAAAATATTATTAACAAAGCAATGCTAAAAGATCATATATGATATCTTATTAATGTTTATGATTCTTTTATAATTTAATAACAATTATTTCACCATTATACTAGAGTTCAACCTACCCTCAACCAAGGAAAAGCACAAATTAAGGGTTTATTTTACAGTCTCTTCATTGTTTGAGGTTGTTTATACCCAATTATCTATTGGGACCACTTTATCAACCACATCCATGTTTCTTAAAAATGTATTAAAAAACATTCATACTTATTTACAGAATATGGGTTAAAGTCATTTATACCCTTTTTTTTACTTTTTATAAGAAGTTTATAAAGGAATTCTTCTGTCGTTTTCCAAACAAGGTCCTTTTTAACCTTTTCTACAGAGTTATGGTACGAAAGTATTTTTTTAACTTATACAGCAGGTGCGGCTATTTTCCGCCATTATAAAATCTTCAAAGCATCACTTACAAGCTTATAAAGATATTTTCAATGTAAATTATTTATTTTATAATTATGTGACCTTTAAATGATTTCAAAAAAGATATATTTCTCTCAAATAGTTTTGATTTCATCTATGTTAACATCCTTTGATGGATTTTAAGCTTATTTGAAGTTGAGTTATTATGATACAATACATCCATATTGTATTGAAGGTTTTGTGATATGTTTGAATGTGGATGTGTTAGTTTTATACCATTCATGTTTTATGGATAAATTATTGACATTTCGTATGCTAGTTTTAATAAAAATGATTATTTTATGTTTAAACCTGTTCATATGAGGAATGCATTGGACTTAATAAGTGACGGGTGGAGCCCGCTATAGATCCTTGATGACTAGGTAGGTATCATGAGACAAACTAGTGTCTTGAAATGAGGCCTTGACAAAATCTTATTTTTAGTCATGGCATGAGGCCTTGGCTACGTGGTTATGATAGTCTGGCATTATGCATTCCAACATTATGAAAGTGGTTATTGATATTGCATGTGATTATTCATTTAGTAGAATATCCATGTGAATAGGTAAATGGAATTATTTCGTTTTATTTCTACCATATTATGCTGAAGTTCAAGTTTAAAAGGATTTTGTTTTAGTTATATATTTCCTTAAATTTTTATGCTTATTTATGAAAGTTTTCTCTATATTGTTATCCTTACTGGGCATCTAAGCTCACCCATTTCTATGTTTTATTTTTCCCAGGATGTGAAGAAGTTTTTTATGAATGATATGCAGGGATAGTATTAGGGGATATGAGTGTGGACTATGGAGACTATTTTGTTGTTGTCTTCATTTTATGATTTAATGTAAACTTTATGAATGTATCTTGTGTTTCCAAGGCTACTAAACTAATCGGTCTTTCGAGACTTGATCTTTATTATGATCATTAAAATCTTATGTAATAATGCATCGTCTCTGGGTAACTGGAGTTGGGGCGTTATAGTTGGTATCAGATAGAAGTTTAGTACAAAACATGGAAGCTAGATTTAGATAAACTCTGATTAGAGCACATAACCCTAAGATAGACTTTGAGGATTAGTATAGAATAACTTCCTAGAATTTTGGTATAGTAGAGATTTTGTGAGTTTCCAAGCAATACATTCTTGTCTGAATACGAGCAGGTAGAGGCAGCTCTGGCACGGATATACCAAGGGGTAAAACCTGAAAACACCGCTTTTAGCTAGGATTGAATGGAAACTGGTGCACGACAACGAGCCTTGCTACAATATTGGTTACGAAACTCCCAGGGGATATACTTAGGATAATTCTCATTTTATTTAAAATGAATTATGACGGGTTTATGAGTATATAGTTCCTCAAAGATAACATTTTATCTATGATTATGGATTATATCCATAAATAGTTCGATTTATGTAAGGTGTTTTACAATTATGGAATTATGTATTTTCATTCATAAACTGATTTAGTTTATGCCATTGTCTAAAAATGGTGCCTAGTGGAAGGAATGAAAACTGTATCAATGCATGAACTCCATGTAGGGATTTCCCTCCTGCTCAAGATAATTATAGTGGAGCTGGTGATGCAACTGGTGCGGATCATCTAATCACCATACTGGGTAAACTCACTCAGGATATGAATAATAACCTTACCCGTATGGAGCACCTTGATCCGCAGCATGGAGGATAAATGTTAGATCGCTTCATGAGGAAGAAACCACAAACATTCAATGGGAGTACTAATCCATTAGAAGTTGAGCAATGGATAAGTTCCCTAGAGAAAATACCTCAGGCTTTGGGGAGTAGTGAAAGGGAAAAACTTGTCATGGCAGTTTATTGCCTCACTGAGATGCTGATCAATGGTGCTCATTGATACAAAAAACGAAATAAGATTATGAAGTATCAAATATGGAATGTAGGGAGTTCAAAGAGATTTACTTGGAAAAATACTTTCCATGGGACCATCGAGCTGATATGGAAAGGCAATTTATGAGTCTGAGGCAAAAGGAGGATGAGAATGTCGCAAAGTATGAAGCTAACATTACATAGTTAGCAAGGCATGCAGCATATTATATACATATCCCAAGAAGTGGGATTGATCGTTTATTTGATGGGTTAAAACCGTTTCTCCGTCGAGCATTAGTCTCACAATCTTTCTCGTCATATGAAAATATCGTCTCATGTGCTATCAAGACAATAAGTAATTTGCTAAGTCTTATGACTTTAAGGAAAAACAAGAGAAGAAGAGTTCTGCTGACCACTCTAGAAATGGAAATAAAGGGAATAAGGGAAAAGTTGATCATATATCCTGTAGTAAATGTGGGAAGAAACACCCCGGAATTTTCTTTAAGGGAATGGGAGTCTGTTACAAGTGTGGTGAAAAAGGCCACCAAGAACATGATTGCAAGGGAAAGAGAGTTGTTGCCAATGTGGAATGATATAGTTGTAAAGAGTAGGAACATTATGCAAATAAATGTCCTAAGAATCAATGGAACTTACCTCAGAAAAGACCAAGGGATCAAGGCCAAGCTTATGCTATAACTGCTGCTGAGGAAGAAGCTCTGAAAGAAGTGGTGGTGGGTAATTTCATGGTTTCATCAAGTTTATAAAATGATTTATTTGATTCTGGATCATCGCATTGTTTCATATCTTCCCATTTTATAAGAAAATTAGATATTTCCAATTTTATTTAACAGGGGATTTGTCAGTTAAAACTCTTAAGGGAAGTATCATTGCAACAAAGTTTTATGAATCAGTATCCATTAGAGCACATAAATGTTCTTTATCCACTGATCTCATTGTCATACCTATGATTGAGTTTGATATAATCCTCATTATGGATTTGCTTTCAGACCATGATGCAAAGATTTATTGTAAGAAGAACGAGGTTATGATTTTTTATGATGATGATAAGGAAAACCTTATCTTTATAATAGAATCGTCACCAGCTAATTATTATCTAGATCCACCCCCAATAGCTCAACTAAATTCAATTATTGGGGAGGAAGAGAATGAAATGACTGTGGGTGAGGAAATGAATGTTCAAATAGAGGAAGTAACTATTGTGAAAGAATATGTAGATGTGTTTTCATAAGATTTACCTATACATCCTCCAGAACGAGAAGTTGAGTTTTCCATTGATTTAATTCTGGGTTCAAGGCCCATATCGAAGACCACTTATAGAATGGCCACTGTGAAATTAGTGGAACTAAAGAAACAAATAGAGGAATTGAGTAATAAGGTATTTATTCTCCCTAGTGTTTCTCCATGGGGATCCCCTATCCTTTTTGTTAAGAATAAAGATGGATCTATGAGGTTGTGTATTGACTACAGGGAGATCAATGCTATAACAATAAAGAACAAGTAACTCCTACCTCACATTGATGATTTATTTGACCAACTTCATAGATCTCAATACTTTTCAAAGATTGACATTTGATTTGGATACCATCATTTGTGTGTGAAGAAGGAATACATTCTGAAGACATCATTTCGAACCAGGTATAGGCATTACGAGTGTACAGTAATGCCTTTTGGGCTGACTAATGCACCCTATGTTTTCATGGATCTAATAAACAAAGTTTTCAACGAATATCTCAATGATTTTGTAGTGGTATTTATTGATAATATCTTGGTATACTCAAAAAGCTACAATGATCATGAAAATCACCTACTTATTATCCTAAAGACACTGAGAAGACATGAATTATATGGGATGTTTAGAAAGTGTGAATTCTGGCTTCAAGAGATTTTTTTCTTGCCCATATTGTCTATAAGGATGGAATCTCTGTTGATCCTGCTAAGAAAAGAGCAATCCAAGAATGGCCAACACCAACGAGTATAAACGAGGTACATAGTTTTATTGGCTTATCTGGTTATTATCGACGTTTCATCCCGAATTTTTCCCGATTGGCTAACCCATTAACAAAGCTCATGTGTAAAGGGGTTAAATTTTTTTGGACAAAAGTGTGTGAATAATGTTTTGAAGAACTGAAGAGAATATTATTAAATTATCATATATTGACTCTACCATCGGGGAATGATGGATTCGTTATTTATAGTGATGAATCGAAGAAAGGACTTGGTTGTTTCCTTATGTAGAATGATAGGGTTATTTCCTATGCATCACGACAACTGAAAATTAATGAGAAAAACTATCAAACTCATGATCTTGAGTTATCAGCTGTGATATTTTATTTGAAGATATAGAGACAGTATCTCTATGGTGAGAAATGTGAGATTTATACTGATCACAAGAGTTTGAAGTATATTTTCTCACAGAAAGAACTCAACATGAGACAAAGGCGATGGATTGAACTACTCAAGGATTATGATTTCATGATAAAATACCACCTGGGGAAGGAAAATAAGGTGGAAGATGCTTTGAGTAGAAAGGATCATGGAGTTTTGAACATGATGAGAATTGAAAGGGATCTGATTTTCATGGATCTAGTGAAGATGGATATGGGAATTACCTTAGAATGTGAAACATCGATACTTTTTCAAATGGTTTCCAAACCATATTTACTAAAAAGGATAAAGAGTTCTCAGACCGATGATGAAGAATTTCTAAATAAGATTAAAGCTATGAATGATGGGAGATTGAGTGACTTTGTGAATGAAGATGGAATTTTGAAATTTGGGAGGAGACTTTGTGTGCCCAATATACCTAATCTAAAAAGATAAATATTGGATGATTCTCATAGTTCCAATTTCTCTATTCACCCTGGGAGCACAAAAATGTATAGAGATTTGAAGGAACATTTTTGGTGGGACAACATGAAGAGGGAGATTTCTGATTCTATGTCAAGATGTATAGTTTGTCAACAGGTGAAAGCTGGAAGCCAACAGCCTGGAGAAGTATTGCAACCTCTTCCCATACCTGAGTTGAAATGGGATAATATCACGATTGACTTTTTCATGGGACTAACAAAGTCTCCTAGAAGGTACGATGCAATATGGGTCATTGTTGATTGTCTTACCAAGTCAGCACATTTTCCTGCTATAAGGGTGGATTTACCACTTGAACATCTAGCAAGACTATATATTAATGAAGTTGTGAGACTTCATGGAGTACCCCTATCGATTGTTTCGAGTTGTGATCCCCGTTTTACATCACGATTCTGGAAGAGTCTTCAGAAGGCTGTGGATACAGAACTTCATTTGAGCAATGCCTACCACCCTCAAACTGATGGAAAATCAGAACTGACTATTCAAACCTTAGTAGAGATGTTCAGATCTTTCTCACATGACTTTCAGGGTATGTGGGATCAATATTTACCTCTGGTAGAATATTCCTATAGTAATATCTTTCATTCAAGTATTCAGATGGCACCGTATGAAGCTTTATACGGAAAGAGATGTCGCACACCAACTTGTTGGGATGATGTTGGTGAAAAAAAACTCGTAGACCCAGAACTAGTGGAGGAAATGATGTAAAAGGTGAAGGAAATCCAAAACCACATCAATGAAGCTCAAAGTAGGAAAAATAGCTAAGCCAATACCTGAAGGAAGGGTTTGGAATTTCATGTAGGAGAACATGTTTTGTTGAAGGTATCTCCATGGAAGGGAGTTATATGTTTCAGAGAGAAATGTAAATTGAGTCCCCGGTACATAGGACCATTAAAAATTCTAGAACGAATAGGGGCCGTAGCTTACCAGTTGGCAATGCCGCCAAGTCTCTCCAAAGTTCACGATGTGTTCCACATATCACTGTTGAGAAAATATATGCCTGACCCAACGCATGTGCTCACCTATGAGGAAGTAGAACTGGAACCCGATCTATCTTATTGCGAAGATCCCATCAAGATTCTTGATATGAGATAACAAGTGCTGAGAAACCAGATGACTTGTCCAGAAAAAGTTCTATAGAGAAACCATAAGATGGAAGAGGCAACATGGGAACCCGAGGAACTTATGATGAAGATCCACCTGAATCTTTTTAAGTGGTAGAATTCTATAAATTTCAAGGACAAAATTATTTGAAGGAGAGGAGAATGTAACCCCCTAAGCTTCCACGGTACGTTTCTCTTTGAATAATACAGTAGCATGTGTTGTACGCAACTTTGAGTTCTAACACACACCACAACCAATCAAACTACCTTTTATGAATAGTAATAACCTATTTTTGAAATTTTATAAATTTTATCTTTCAAAATAGACTTCATTCTTGGATTTGGACTATCAAAATTATCCTAGGGTGAATTTTTGGTATTTTTCTGAAAACATTCAATTTTTGATGAATGTTGAAAAAACACCGAGTTATATTTTAAAAATGAATTTTTATTTAAATATATATTTATTTTATATAAATTTAATTAAGATAAAAATAGATACATAATACCTATATATATTTAATGTAATTCATTGGAGTTATTTTAGAGTAATTTTAAATATATAAAAATTTAATTGAACTTTTCACCTTCTTTTACCCACCTCCTAAGAGAATTTGGAAATTCACATAAAAATTAATTTTACCGCTTCTGTGAGTGAAATTTCAAATATATGAGAGACATGGTTAATATCAAAGAGTAAAATGTGTTCAATAAGATAAAAATAATTTTTTGTGAATAGTAACTTTTTTCTTTTATTTACCTCGGTTAAAAGTAAATAGGGTAATTAAGGGGAAAAATTAAATTAATATTACAATAACACATGTAATAATTCTATTTGACAAGTGTACCACGACCAAAAAAAAAACTTATGAATAAAATATGATCATTTAGGTCCACTTAAATTAGATTAGGACATTTATTATTATTTAATTCAAAGAAGTGTTAAAAGAGTTAAAATCAAAGTTCAGTTACTAAAAGATTATTAATATTGGGTTATACATAAGATAAATTATATTGTAAAAATTAATTAGATAGATAAAAATATTTCATATAGAATATGATTTTATTTATAATTTTTAGACATTAAATAAATTTATTTATTTATGACACAATGTTGATGCAGTAATTACCTAATTAATGAAATAATAAAATAATTGATATTATAAATATCAAAATAAATGTAATTTGAGAATTTTTATGAGTTAAACTAAATTTATATGTTAATATGACATGTTATTATTGATTTAATTAAGTTTTTTAGAAGTAATCATGCTGTTATGATTTCCACAAAAATCAAATACCAAATAGTGTCAAAATTGACATAAAAGAGTTTTTAAAACAAATATTATATTATTAATTGAAATTAAATTCCAAAAAACCTCAGGATCTTCCAAGAGACTTATATGATGAATGGTGTATCAATAATGAACCACTTGGGGGTTTATTGGATGTATATAGTAACTTTACTAACTATATAATATAAAAACACAAAGAGACATGGTAAATGTCAAACTATTTAACTAAGAGTTAAACCTAAGAGATAAGGTTACTATAGTGACCCAAACCTGTCTAAAATCTTTTGGTTTGGTGGTTTTAGACCCATCCCCACCATATAAATTGAATAATCCACTTTGTATCCATTAGAAACTGAATATGAATTTATTATAAATTAATACTTAATGTTTTTCCTAATGAGCCCCTCCTCCCCCTTAGAAAAAGACACCACTTCTAACCAATTCTTCACACCATCAAAGCCTTTTGGATCAAAAAAAACCTAACCCAATATTCTCTCAACTTCCCTCACTTCAACCTAGTGGCCTTATTTTTATCATAGAGCCAACCTATGGAGCCCTTTTGATCAAATCAAAAGGAAGAACCCGAAGAAGAGGTAATGTTTTCACCACCCTCTTTCAAGTTCCTGTCTTCTTCAACTTATTCTTTCATTGTTATTTACATTCTAAAATAATAACTCCAGTATAATTAGTACACTGTGATGTTATTAAAAATATGGTACAACCATATTCAGTATTCTATCCATCCTTTGAATAACATGTCACCATACGTGCGTGCGTACGACTTACCGTCTCCACGTTGTGGTGTAATTGTTATTCAAAACATTATTATTTGGATGGGTATAATAATGATGTTTAATTAATGTAAATAATAAATATAACATTATAATTATTCTGTATATATTATACACTATACAATTATATATTATTTTAATATCAAAAGAATGATATTGTCGCTCGTGCATACGTACGGACTACCGTCTCCAAGAACGTGATGAGATTCATTCCCCATCGTATCCATTCAAGTATAATACTCATTTGATGATTAAAAATAACTTTTAAGGACGTGATATCATTCTGTATATGAATAAGATATAACCTATCTATAATAAACATGGCTTATGTAACCAAACATATAAAAGAAAACGAGTAAGTTAACACCCGAAACAACGATAATACTAAAATATTATTAACAAAGCAATGCTAAAAGATCATATATGATATCTTATTAATGTTTATGATTCATGTATAATTTAATAACAATTATTTCACCATTATACAGTAGGTTAACCTACCCTCAACCAAGGAAAAGTACAAAGTAAGGGTTTATTTTACATTTTCTTCATTATTTGAGGTTGTTTATACCTAATTATCTATTGGGACCTATTTATCATCCACATTTATGTTTCTTAAAAATATATTTAAAACCATTCGTACTTTTTTACATAATATGGGTTAAAGTCATTTATACCCTTTTTTTACTTTTTATAAAAAGTTTATAAAGGAATCCTTCTGTCGTTTTCCAAACAAGGTCCTTTTTAATATTTTCTACCGAATTAAGGTAAGAAAGACTTTTTTTAACTTATACGGTAGGTGCGGTTATTTTCTGCCGTTATAAAATCTTCAAAGCATCCCTTACATGATTATAAGGATATTTTCAATGTAAATTATTTATTTTATAATTATGTGACCTTTAAATGATTTCAAAAAAGATATATTTCTCTCAAATAGTATTGATTTCATCTATGTCATCATCCATTGATGGATTTTAAGCTTATTTGAAGTTGAGTTATTATGATACAAAACTTCCATATTGTGTTGAAGGTTTGGTGATATGTCTGACTGGGGATGTTTTATTTTTATACCATTCATTGTTTATGAAGAAAGTATTAACATTTCGTATGCTAGTTTTAATAAGAATGTTTATGTTATGTTTAAACCTGTTCATATGAGGAATGCATTGGACTTAATAAGTGATGGGTGGAGCCTGCTATAGATCCTTGATGCATCGGTAGGTCTCATGAGACAAACTCGTGTCTTGGAACGAGGCCTTGAAAAAATCTTATTTGTAGTCTTGGCACGAGGCCTTGTCTATGTGCTTATGATAGTCTAGAATTATGCATTCCATAATTATGAAAGTGGTTATTGATATGACATGTGATTTTTTGATTAGTAGAATATCCTTGTAAATAATTAAATGGAATTATTTCATTTTATTTCATCCATATAATGTTGAAGTTCAAGTTTAAAAGGGTTTTTATTTAGTTATACATTGCCTTAAATGTTTATGCTTATTTATGAAAGTTTCCGCTATGTTGTTATCCTTACTGGGCATTTGACCTCACCCCTTTCTATGTTTTATTTTTCCCAGGATGTGAAGAAGTATTTTATGGACATGCTAGGATAATATTAGGGGAATGAGTGTGGACTATGGATACTATTTTTTGTATTTTTCATTTTATGATGTAATGTAGACTTTATGAATGTATCTAGTGTTTCCAAGGCTACTAAACTAACCGGTCTTTCAAGAATTGATCTTTCTTGTGATCATGCCAATTTTATGTAATAATGCTCCAAAACTAGGTAACTGGGGTCGGGGCGTTACATTGAATTGGTTTACACAGAAGGTAAGGGAGAAAATGATTCATAGGAATTGCCATAGAAGGCTCAGAATCAAGCGATTCCAGATTCTAGTTCCGAGTAGAGGATGATGGTGTTGTTTGTTGAGATGCATATGTAGGTACAGGAAGGCCTAAGGTAAGTTGACTCAAGAATCATTGGTTGTTGATTCTATAATTCTGAGACGCATCAATGTGAAACAAAATCATGATTATGAATTTTTGGATTCATTGTGATGTCTTAAGGTTGGAGTGTCACCTTCTAGAGGTACAATCAGTGCTGATGGGACCATTTTTGTTCATGACTGTTGTTGGTGTGTCTTCCTATTTGTGAGAAGATGTGATGGATGAGTTTCATGCATCAGAGTGGATAGGGAATCATGATTTAAAAAAATGTATCATGATCTTCGTAGGTAGTATTGGTGGCCAGTGATTAAGAAGGGGGTTGATGGTTTCGGGGAATGATCCCTTAACTGTCAGTAGGAGAAGGTTGAGCATCAGTGGCCAGGTGGTTCATTGAAGCCATTTTCCATTCCAGAATATAAATGGTATGACATGATGAA
The DNA here is from genome assembly GCA_963277665.1 of Viscum album. Classification (NCBI taxonomy): domain Eukaryota; kingdom Viridiplantae; phylum Streptophyta; class Magnoliopsida; order Santalales; family Viscaceae; genus Viscum; species Viscum album. Next base: position 1,298,337,890 of record OY728136.1, read on the forward strand.
ATATTTCATTCATGGTATCATAAGGATGCCTCATAATAATGATGATTTTTGGGTGGTTTTAGATTGCTTGGCTTACGTGGATCATTTCTTTCTGATTCAAGAAACATTCACAATAGAGAAGTTGGGTGAATTTATGTGCATGAGATATTATGGTTTCACCAGGATACATGTACTATAGTTTCAAATCATGACCTACATTTTACATCATGCTTCTAAAAGGTATGGAGGAAGGCATTTTGTACCCAAGTGATTTTGAGTACGGAATTCCACCCATAGATGGAAGGGTGGTCTGAGAGTATTATTCATGTACTAGAGGACATGTTTATGGGTTGTGTCCTAAATTTCGGTTGTTCATGGAAAACTAATTTATCACCTATTAAGATTTACTAAAAACATAGTTATCATGATACGATTTATATGACACTGTTCGAGGGGCTCTATGGCCAACTATGTAGATATCTGTTATGTTGGATGGAAGCAAGGGAATAATAGTTGTTGGGACCAAGTCTTATGTAGGAGACAGTGGACCAAATTCAATCAATTCATAAAAATTTGAAAATTTATCTTAGTAGGATGGATTCTAATTCAAATTGACATCATAGACCTATTGAGATTTTGGTGGATTATCATTCATTTCTTTGAGTGTATCCAATTTTTGGTCACCATAAAAATTGAAAACAGGTCATGATGGCACCCAAGTATGTGAGTCTATTTGATATTGTAGAGAGGATCAGACTGGTGGCATACTAGGTGTCTATTCCACAACATTATGTTGATTTGAAAGATATATTTCATTTTTCACAGCTTTGGAAGTATCACCCTGAACGATCTCATGTGATTGATGTTGATGATTTTGTGATTCAAGTTGATTCATCCATTGAGGAGAATCTAGAATTCATTGTGGATCTTAATGAGAATGTATTGTAGGGAAATAATATTCCTATATTTTTAATCTTATAGAAGCTTGGAATTTTTCTAGAAGAAACATGTAAAAGGGAGTCAGAAATTAAGGCCTAGTGGCCCGACCACTTTTCTTCAGAATCGTAGTGATGCTTGGGAAGAGTGTTTCAAGGATGTGCCATTGTAAGGTGCAGAGGTTGTATAATACTATAATTCATGGATGTATGTTCTTGATTAATTTTTTTTTGAATCCCTCAATTTAAGAAAAATATATTTTTTCAAAGATTATGAGGAGGCTTAGGGGTGTTCTAGGGGATTAGGACATGAAACAATAGTAAATTGGTCCATTTTGTGCATGTTAAATGATTGGAACATTGTTAGTGAAAACTGTACAAGGAGGGAGAGAAAAATTGTGTATATTTAGATATAGGAATATTTCACTATTGAAACATGGTTTTTCCAAACCTTACAGAATCCATTGGTAACCATGCATCATGGACCCATCTTGGATTGAGGTAGGTACACCGTTGGCACATTGATTGGAAAACCATGTGTTAAAACCATTCTAACCATAAAAACTGATAAATTACCAAATTTTCCCCTTGGTATTTTTAGTTCATCACCCGATTTTATCTCCATTTATTCCTCATATGGCCTTAGAGACAAACCAACCTCATAAAATCTTCCAAATGATCAATATCCTGCTATTAAAAGTTGTTATTATTGCATTTGTTTATGAATCGAAGCTCTGGGTTACCGTAATCCATATATTTCTTCTTCATTTTTTCGGATTAGGGATGGTGGATTCATCCTTCATCACCCAAATCCCTAAAACCCCCTTTCTCTGAGGGATATTAGGTTAAGGCTTCATAATTTTATTTAATCTATATTCAAGGATAATGACAACAATTAGGTCATCTTCGTGTTAGAGGTAGGTGGACTACAAGTTATATCCCATATTTTTATTATAGATTTTTACATGCGTGGTTACGATATTACCTTCTTTTTTTCATGAATTTGTTTCCTTGGGTATGAATTACTGCAGTGTTTTTCTAGATGATGCATTTATCACCTCATGATACCAATGGGGTTCAATATGTCTGATTTTAATTGTTTAGTGCGACCCATGGGGGCGTTAATATACACAAACATGTGAAATTGTGATGTCAAGCCTAATGTTCATTGCGTTAAAATAGAGACACAATAAATGTGTTGATGTGTTAGTTTAGTTATAAAGGAAAAGTATGTAGTGTGACTAGTTATTGAAAATGGAACAAGGGATTATTTGTAATGATGTGAAAAAGGGATTAATGGATTAATGTGAATTTTTCATTGGCATATGGACTTGAAATGAAAATGCATAAATGGATTAAGTCATATAAATTGTTGAATGTATTAAATGGGCTAATGCCTGAAAATTGAGAAATGAGTTAAATTGGTTACTATATGAGTTTCTTTAATATTCTAAATGAGTTAGGGTATAAAAAGGGGAAATGTGTTAAATTTATTAATCCATGAAAATAGTAATTGTGATTATGGGTCAAGGCTTGATGATTATTAATTAGTTGATTGATGTGTGAACTGTAAATGTTTTATGAATTTTATGTGAAATGTTTATGATATATTACAAACGGTAAATGAAAAAAAGGAATGTTCAAATGGAATGGTGGTGTGGGAAAAAGTATTGTGGATCCTCTCATGGGTCGGGTTGGAATGAGGGTCTAAACCCAACCCTATAAATTAGAGGATAGAGAGTCATATTGAAGAACTAGGCCCTATAAGGTTGCATTGGATTAGACTACCTAGACCAAGGCTACAAGTAATGTGATTTATTATTATTTCTGAAATGTTTTTCCTCAGTGAGATAGGGAAATCGACATATAACCCATGTCATGGTAATTTGTTATCTTAGTCCGTTGTGTAAATTGTGTGAATACATAAACAGTGGAATAAAAGGTGAAATGCATAAAGTGAATATTTTTAACTAATGGAAACAAATTTATGTATTGTTTATTTTTTAATTTACATTGTACTTTCATGTACAATTTACTTAGACTAGATATTTTTTAAACACTATTGTTGGTGGGATACTGAGTTGTACTAACACCCTTCTTGGGCCACCATTGGGTACCCATGTAGATTTCATGGTTATAGTTCATGACAAGGGAAATAGCCATATGATTGGGAGATGAGTTTGGATTGCAATGTTCAATGGATGAGGATCCATAAACGAAGCTACACTATGTTTAATGAATTCTTATATTGTATTTAGTTTGGATTTTATTCACTTTTGGAACTATTATCCTGACCTGGAATATTTATTGTTGGTTTTGGTAAGTACCCTATTTCTTAACAATTGGTAATAAATGTTTTGGTTTATATTCATTGTTTCCTTTATTTTATATGGTATCTGTTGTGTCTTACTCAAGAAATGAGGGAATAGAATCCCAATGTGACTAAATTGAACCTTATTGCTAGTCAACATCCTCTGGCGTACAAGGATCCATTCTTGATTTCATGTAGAGACCTCACTCGAGGAACCGGTTTAGTGGCTTATGTTTCAAGTATATTACTGAGATATTTCAATTTCATTGTGTTGTGAGGATTAATGTTTCACACATAGAGCCTCATTTCACATTAGTGTGATGTAAGAGTCTCTAGAAGGCTTTAGGATCAAAAGTTCTTTTGATCACAACATATCATCTATAGACTGATGGTCAATTTGAGGTAACTATTTAGGTTTGGGAGGATTTATTCTAAGCTAGTGTTTTGGATTTCAATTGTTCATGGGAGGAGCATATGGAACTCCTAGATTTTTCATATAATTAATTTTTCCATGAATCGATCCAGATGGATCTCTTAGTGGATTAGTATGGAAGTTTATGTTATTCAACTATTTATTTGATGGAGGTAGGTGAGTTAGTTCTTATTAGACCTTGCCTTTTGTCAGAGACATATTAGAATGTAAAGATGATCTGTAGGTGGTTGGTAATCTTGTAGAGCTAGCATAAATTATACATTGACCCTAAAATACAACAACTAGAGGTCTCAGTTGGACATTTTTTTTCCTTCATGAGTTTCATAGGTTGGGGAAATGATATATCTAGAAAAAGGGAAATCTAGAACCCATGTTTGTTGGGACATTTGATATTGTGTATAGGGTCCTTCCAATGGTGTACCTATTATCCCTTCCCAAAAATTAGAGTTCCATGCATGGAATTTTTTGCATGTTATAACATTGAAGATATTATCTCATCCCTTCATAACTAGTAGAAGTCGAGGACATTGATATTTTTCTTGATGCATCATTTTAGGAGAATCCGATATAGATTTTGGAATGTAGTGATATGTATATTTGGGGTATAACTATAATTTTAGTTAGAGCATTGTAGCAACATAAACATTCTGAAGAGGAGACATTGGAAAGTCAGTCTCATATGTGATGATAATGGAAAAACTTGTTCATCGATACCGAAAAGTGATTCTTATATAATATCAATAATGAAATGTTATATGGTTGGTAGGTTTTAAGGACACTTATTTTTCTAGGTATATAACTTTTTGATTTTTTTGTTAAACATCTATCATTGGGGTTTTCTTTGTCTTTAAATATTGGTGGTTATGTCTTATTTGGGGAAGAGGAGCCTTTTTTGGAAAAAAATACCTAATATTTCAGGATTTATATTTTTTTAATTTATGGTGTATAGGTATAGATTATTTAAATATTATTAAATGAGATTTTAGTGTGTTTGAATGGATTTAGAGGTGGTTTGTACATAATCACTGAAGCTAGTTAGAAAACATTCCTATAGAGGGGTTTCTCGGATGGCATGGGGAACCCTATGTGAAGTGGGGAAGAGACGAGGATGCGTGGGGAAAATGAAAATGCAAACCACGGATGCTCGATTGTGTCGCGAGATGGTGAATGGGAAAGCAGAGGGAAATAGATTGGAAGGGGACACTGGTTAAGGGGAAGGCGACATGTAGGCATGGAAGAAGCCTAATTTAGTATAGATAGTAGATTTATCATAATTTTACAAATGGGTAACATTAGACTTGTTAAAAAAAATTCAAAAAAGAATGTTGATTTCTAACAATTAATACATGAACAGATTTTCCCACCATCTAGACAATTACATTCATGGAAGATTCTATTATAATTTTCTAATTTTATTTTCAAATAAAAGATTTTTCGCATTATTTTATGAATTTTTAGTGTATAAAATTGGTTTTCAATTTGAAAAAGTTATTTTCCTAAAAAATTATTTCAATGAACTATTAATTGTATTTTCATTCATCAATGTCATCATTCATTTTTGTTACTTATGCTTCACATGGGATATTTTTTATTGATACGATACTAGTTATTTATATGAATGGAGTTTGATAGTTTGAAAGTGATTTTCAAGGAACCTATTTTTTCTCCATGCGTAAATCATGTTACAAAATGAATAATTAATGTTTCTATGAGTTTTATGAATAAACCGAATCTCTATAAACATTATTTATGTTATAATTCATAGTAATTTTTTATGATTAATAGATTTTACAATATAAACAAGGTTGGGTTATCCCTTCATATATCATCAGTACATTGGTAAAATTGATAGAGTTAACTAGTTAAGATTCTTCTTATAGATTATGGGAATATATCATTATGTTTATTACATGTAAAAAATTATAGAAATTTAATGTGAAATTATGATGGTCACATTAAATATAATTGTCACCACTAATCATTTTTTTCATTTTCTAATGGCCGGTTTAAGGGTTGCAAGTACCCTATACAGAACTTCATCACTTCCACATCACTACTTCAAACCTTCAATCCAAAAGTAAAATTCAAAACACCCAAACCAAAAATCAACGAGATAGGCCCTCAAACCGTGCACCTGCCATCGTACCAAACCTATGTCAGCGCATCGGTCTGCACACCAGCCATCATTCCATGGACCTTCACCATGTGCCACTATTCACAGCAGAACGACGACAGTAATCCGTCGTCTTCATCGCTAAAGCACATTCAATACCATGAAACCGTCCACCAGAGAAAAAAACAAGATGAACAAGCCACACTGCCTCGAACAATCATGAAAACTTCATCTGCATCGTAGGCAACACCAAAACACCCCCAAAGAATAACCAGAGCTCCATCCAAACCAACCATGGCATCTCCCCTAGTAGATTCATCTCCACACTAAAGATATCAAAAATCACATAGAAACCAAAACAATGACACATTAATACATCACCTCACCAATACACAAGATGGAAGGGAGAATCAAAACCATATCTGAACTGGTCTTCAGAAAATCCACAAAAGTTGAATGGGTATTATCAAAATCAAACCATAACGTAGAGAAGCACCAACACTTACAAATCCCCGCCTTCAAAATCCTATGTGATGCCTCTGCAGAGGACCTTGGAACAAGGGCTTATCATCTCAAACCAAAGTAAGATCCTGATGCCACAAAATGTAACCTCCCGAGAGACACTGATCAACCTCCAAGCTCCCAGATCAAAGGATGAAGTGACGATCTCGAGCCGCTGGGCTAGGAACTCAGGCGCAGATTCAACATTGCGTCAAGAAGATAGACACCAGTGCACGCTAGATGATCCAGCAGTGCCACAACGGCAGAGAACCACCACCTCATACCACCAAATCTGGGAGAAGAAGAAGAGCAAATCCAGGAAGGGGAAGGCGGCGTGAGAGGAACCCTTGTAGAGCGACACTGTGCCCGTTACGGGATCATCCAACAGAACCCTTAGTCACAATAAATATAACCATGATGGTTATTTAAATAGTAACTGTGATGGTTACTCCATGTATAACAATAATGATTATTCCATATATAAGAGTGATATAAAAATGATTCCAAATATATCTACATGTTGTAACTATTATTGATATATATTTTTATAGAAATATTATGATTTCACATGGTATTATAATGAGTATATGTTTTAATAAAATTATTTCCAGCATCTTATAGGTGAAAATCCATGGAGTTTTATTAATTCCATTGAACATGATTGACATCAAGTGATTCAAGATTATAGATTCCAATGACTCTTTAATTTTTTAAATCATTATGCCATAATTTATCATATATGTTTTGACCGGTATGACCACTATGATTTTATACTCATGCACATTGATTATGTCATAATATAATTATTATCTTCTTAATCCCACTAATGATATTCAATTTTTAATACACATGTTTACCCTTACTAAGAATATGAGCTCACCCATCTTATTTTTCCATTTCCCTTCTTATAAGTAATGACTATCAGTGAATCATGTTTAGATAATTTTTATATGTGAGGAACTTTATGGGATATGTTGAAGACATAACATTGAATATGAAAGTCCATGTATAGTGGTAGATGATGTTGATATTTATAATCCTATTTTTTATAAACCCATGTAATTAAGGGTTTTTAGTATTTCTACAATACTCTAAAACTAAATGTTCCTTTTTTATCTAATGGATCCTATATTTCTATTAGATATTCGGTGTTTTTAAAGAATAAAATTAGGGTCACATTTATCAGTATCAATGGAAGGAATGTAATGTTTATAATTGTAGTACCCAAACCATGATTATAGGTTTGGGTTTGTTCTAGTTGATATTAAATAAGGATTAAGATAAATTTAGATATTATGATGTTGTAATTTGAGGTTATCTTAAGAGTTAATGGTACGATCATGGGATTATAATTTTATGGTTGATCATAAGTTTATATTCCTAAACACCCATATTCAGGTTTTGGGCAATGGAAATTTAAGTTGAATAATGATATTTTGGTCGATGTTATATTGGGTTGAGGTATATTTAATCCTTAATATTAACATGAAGTATTATTTGAGGATTAATGGTTGAATTATATTTTAGAATACTATTTGATCTTGATGAACATTTTTGGAGATTTAGGTTATTTTGTAGAAATGAATATCATATTTTGGGAATTATATGATTTTGGAATATGCCTTTGTTGTATATGACTTTAGGAGTGACTAATGTTATTTTGCGATAAATTTTAAATTTAAATTGGAAGAAAATTTTATCGATTCATTTTGATTTTTATTTTTTCAAATGATATTGTTTTTACTTTGGGTATCACAATTAAAATTTGGATATTATTGGATTATTTCTTCAAATAATGGTTTATGCATTTAGGAAATTCTCATACCTTATGATTATTTTGTGGGTTAATATATAAATACTATAGAAATATAATATTATACTCTTATATAATATGTGGTATATTAAAAATTAGATTTTAGAGATTAAGGCATAAAAAATTCAACATGAATACTCATCATTACTGGAAAATGATATTGTGGTGGAAAATGATTAAAGGATGAAATTTTAATGTAAGTATATTTTATTATTTTATTATTTCATCCAATTAAACAGTTTCTAATATCAAGGAATGTTATCTAAAAATAATAATTTTATCATATTACCAACATTTCTAATGCATCAATTGTTTTTTCCCACATATATTGTTTATGATATTATGGTCATTGAATTTATCTTCATCATTATATATCTTCTGATAAATGATCTATATCACTCTATATGATTAATTAGTCATTATTAATTTCTTCCACCTCTATATTTTCACATCCCATTATGTTTTTACTATTCGGAGACCCAATATTTGTTTTCCCATGTGACCTTCATACTTCACTTTCTCTCTTTTCAAAGGGATGTTTTATTAACCCTTTTACAATGTCGTATTGGAAAGAAACAGTTTTAAAATTTAAATATTTTATTACAGAGATTGAGTTGAAATTTATAGTATGGGACTTATTAATGGGGCTGAACGTAATGCTCCAAAATATTAAAAGGAACAACTATGTTCAATATTGAACAAAATACACAAAAATGAGCATAATTGAACAATGATATATTAATATTTAAATAAGAACATTATAACATATCCATTAAATTAGATATTATTAAATAATTATATATATATATATAATCTCTCTATTCAATAAAAATGAATCCATTCATTCTCAGGAAATAAGGACTCAGTTTTTATTAAATGCATTTTTTCTTTATCGATATGTTTTCTTAAAAAATGGGTTTTATTGCTAATTTTTAACCTAAATTTTATTAAATAAATAAATTTTTTTAAAATAAACATATGAAATATTATCTTAGGTCAAAATTTTTTAATTTTTCTTAAAAGATTTATTTTTCAATGAATAGATAAACATAAATTTTTTTACTGAAATATATATATTCATTTAAATTATTTATAAAGTAAAATACTATTTTGGATACTTTTAAAATTTAAATTGGATAATATTGATTTAAAATAACGCAATTATTTTTTTGGAACGTAATTTTATATTTTATTTTTGTTTAAAAACATTTTATATTAAAAATTTAATTTAATGAAAAACTTTTTTATCTCTTTTTTCAATTTTATTTTATATTAATGTATACCACTTTTTTATGTTGAATTTTTTAAAATGGATTTCGTAATTGGAATAAGTTGGAAAAAATATGGTAAATATGTCCCTTTTATTTTTTAATCAATGTAAATAGTAACCTTAGTAATTTTTTTTCCATGGTAAAGTGTAAATATTGTAATTATGGGTTAAAAATAATATGATAAGGGCTATAAAATTACCCCCATCCAATAAATAATTTAATTTTATAAATAAATATCATCCATAATCATAACATATTATGATATATGTACTTTTATTTCTTTTGGTTGTGATTATTATTTTATAATATTTTATAAAAAGAAACGTAAAAAATGTCACAGAATTGTTTTTAATAACTATTCAATTTTCAAAGAAATAGATAAAAAATCATATATTCAAAAAAAATTATTAGGCTGAAATTTAAATGATATATATTGATCTTAATAATTTATAATTATATTTTTTAAATGAAATAATTACTATAAATTCTAACAAAATGTTGACATAGTAATTATTTTATTATTGTAAAAATAAAATAAATGATATAACAAATATTTATAGAAACATAATTTGAGATAATTAATATGATAAATTAATTTTTGAGATAAATATCATAGGTTATATATTTGATATTATTTTTAAATTTCATTTGTTTTCATGAAATTGTTAACGCCCAAGTAAAGATTAATTATAAAAATGGACATTTATAATATTTTATAGTAAATAATATTTTATAAAATTATATAAATTCTATAAAAAAATTCAATTTGGAAACATTATTTATATATGGTTTATAATATCACACATGGTCTTTTTATGGGATTTTTTTCCTTTTATAGAAATAATTTTGATCCTTAATTACTAAAAACCTTATGGTTGTGGTAAGTGTGAAAGGGTTAATGGGGGATTTAAACCAAAATATTAGGGTAAAAACATAGTAAAATATAGTAAAACATTAATTTTATTTGATGTTTCAGACTCATAATCAACTTATATATGAATATTATTAGTTGGATCAATTTTTATGCCAAAATTAATTTATTTAAATTTATTATTTTATGAAATTCCATGAGTATTCCTACCCTCTATTATAAAATGGCATGTCTTATTATATTTAATTAAAACATAAAAAACAAATTTTATAGGAAAATATACAATTAATAGATTAATAAAATCCCTCCACAAATTCTATAGTCCATTTTTATGGATTAATACCAACCATAGTGGTCTTAAGGTGTTTTGAAGGGAGGTTGTCTGGAGAAGAGGTATCCTTCTAAACCGAGTGTTTCTATTTGATTTATTCTTAATATATTTCAAAATATTCATTAAACATTATTATAAAATAAATTATGAATATTTAATATAATAATATGTTATTATGTTTACTTAATAGCCAATATATATCTTTAACCTCCTAAATTGGGAATGGAATTCATCATTCGTTTGTACGACGGACTACTGTCTCACATACCAATATAATTCATTTTTTCTTGGCCACCTCTCAAGGATGGTTATAATAATATAATTAATTTTTATATATAATATTAATGATATATTTAAATTTATAATAATAGAATACATCATTTAATTTCCTAAATTTTTACTCACTGAATAATGATAATGTCATTTGTGTGTTTGTATAGACTACCACCTCCACAAAGCAATGTGATTTTTATAATCCCCACATCACACAGAGTGTATATAAAAGTATATTTAAGGATGAAAATATTATATTTATGAGATAATTATCATTGTAATGACATAATAATATTTATATTCTTTCCATAATAATAATTTAAAATACAAATGTTACTCATGTGTACAAATGACCAACTATCTCTATGATTTTAACATAGTTAATTTTTCATACCCATCATTCATGATTGGATTGAAAAGAATAATTTATTTATAAAAATTATAATTATTACCTTTTTATTATTTTATATATGAATGGATAATAACAAATTTTACCTTATTCAAGCTAAAAAATAATTTTTGAACTTACGAACTGAAAATCCTTAGAATACCTAACATGGAAATGACTGAATAAATAATTAAATATGTCATTAAGAAAAATAAAATAATTTTTTTATGGATATGCAATTAAAAAAATAATTTTTTAATAATTAAATTAATTTATATGAGTTTATTATATAGGATTTAAAGGAAATAAATTGAAAGTTTTCCAGTGAGATAAGAGATTTAATCTAAAATTTCCATCATTAAGGAATATTTTATTGTTACACTAATTACTAATTTTTCATGGTTTATATGATTCCATTTTATATGTTATATCATCAATTATTCATAAAAATTATATTTTATTTTCCAAATTTAATTACTTCATCTATGGGTGATTTGACTTTAATGTTACCAAGTCGTTAAATTATTATTCACTGAATTTACATTCTTTTTGTTATAACAGTTTTTAATTGAATATAATATTTAATTATTATGTGTTAATTTATATATAAATTGATTTATTATATATTTTACATTTTCATGTGCAGATTTAAATTTATTACACTTAATCAATTCCTTTAAAATATTCAATTAAATTATATGACCATTTATAGGTTATTCATCTCAAATTCCATTTTTATGGGATGTAAGTTATTGCTATAAAAATATATTATTTTATGAGATGTATTTACTTCTGTTTTGAGATTTTATATCATTAATATCTTTATTTTCATGATATTTAATTTCCCATTGAATTTATTCTTTCACGGGGATTACAATTGAATATTTTCCAAAGCGGGAAGTCTTTATGTTCCAATATCATTTTTTCTGTACTGTTTTTGTTCAAGGATCATTGAGGGGAAGTCATATCGTATTATTTTATTGAAAATATATCTTTTATTATAATATATTTATGAATCTAGATTATAGGATTAATTTTCATTTCCACTCGTATTGATTAAAGAAATATCCAGATAGACTTTTTAGGTGATATAGATCATTTATTTTATTTTAAATCTGGAATATTTCTATTCCACATCTAGGTTTTATAAAATGTTTAATTTTTGTACTTAAAATAAATGATTTCATAATGATATTTCACATGTCCTTTGAAATTGCTTAATTTTTTTTAAAAAATAGATATTTTTAATGCATTCCAAATGTGTCACATTTGACTATTTTAACAAAATATTTGAAAAGAATGTTCATTTCTAACGATTACGACATGAAAATATTTTCCATCCCTCATGGTCATTATTTAATTTGAATATTATATTACAAATGTCCAATGTTTGTTTTCAAAAAACATTGGTTTCATAATAGTTCATGAATATTTAGTCTTTAAATGTAATTTTAAATGTGAAAATGTTATTTTTCATTAAGAACAATTTTAATAAGATTTTAAGGGTATTTCCAATCATTAACATCAACAAACAGAAATGTTACTTATGATTTACTATTGATAATTTTTATTTATATTGTACTCATTATTTATATGGATGGATTACGACTTCTTCAAAGGTATTTTCATGAAACATATTTCTTTTCCATGATTTCATAAAGTTATAAAATGAATAATGGATGTTTCTAAGAGTTTTATGATGGAATGAAATAACTATACACTTTATTTAAGTAATAGTTATTCGAAATTATTTATTATGATTAGTGGACTCATCATAATTGAAAGATGGGTGATCCATATACAAATTTCTAATATATTAGGTAAAGGGATTAAGATAACTAATATGGTTTCTCATAAGAGATTATTGGAATAAATCATGATGGTTATTCAAAATACGAGATATATTTAATTGATTTGTTTTCTTCTAAGAGATTATGTGACTATACAATGAATTTTTTCACGTATAATTATGACTATTATTTTAAGTATAACCATGATGGTTAATACAAGTATAGAATTTATGGTTATTTCTAGTGTAACGATGATTGTTAATATACATATAACAATGATGGTTATTCCATATATAAGAGTGATATGAAAATTATTACCCAAGTTACCTACATGTTTAATCTATTCTTGCTATAGCTTTTTTATGAAAATTTTATAATTTATGAAGGAAATATAATGTGTTTATATTTAAAGATAAGTATTTTATACATCTTATAGGATAAATTCCATAAGTTTTTAGTAAATCATTCAGTAAATTTTAACATCATGTTGATCATGATTATTGATTTAAATTAACCTCTCCTTTGATAAATTATTATTAAATTATTTTTCATAAATTTATTATTGGGTGAAAAGTCCATTATGTTATTCTCACGCACTATAATTATGAAATCATAACCTTATTCTCCAATTTCCCTCACTGATTAACGTAAAATTTTGATACTTATGGTTTCCATTACTTAATAATTTAGGTAACCATTATTTTTTTCACCTTTCCCCTTATTATAAATAACTATGAAAAATTAATTATGTTTAGAAATGATTCATTTGTGAGGAATTTTATGGGATATTTTAAAGACTTAAAATGGAATATAAAAATTCTGGTATAGTGTGAGATGATATTGATATTTGTGAACCATTTTGTTTGAACCCTAGATTTTATGTTTTTGTTCTAATTATATGAAACAATAAACCACAATGGTCATGGGATATGTATTTTATATGGTATTTTCTTTTGTTGTTTTATGTTTTGGGTCGAATGAATTGGGTCAGATTTATCGGTATCCAATATAGAAATGTAAATTTTATGTTTTTTGTATCAGTTCATGGAGTGATGGTTCATGGACATTTTTTCATTTCATGGATAGAGATATATCATTAATGTTAATATCGTACCTTGATGACAAAAAAAATAAATGTTTACATTCTTTACCATTAGTGAATAAATCAACTATAATATCTTCTCTCACTCTTTCAATAACTCATATTATGTAGAATTCTTATCATTATACTTAAAGATACAAGGATATTCCTCAAAAATCTCTATCAACTCATCAAGAACGACCACAAACTCTTGATGTGGTCACCATTCTATGTTATAAATTAATATAAGAATAATCTTAGTGATATCATTCTAGAATGTAATTTTGGCCCACATATGTGAGGAACAATATCTTACCCTTCCATATTCTATCTTTTAGAATTATCTTACACTCTAACCATCCCATGATGCTAATAAACATAAATTTTAGGTCCCATGATTCTATAAAAGAAACCCAATAATCAGTAACCTGAAACAACAAAATAATTCTAATAATTATAATATACAATATAGAACAATAATAAAATTCTCCAAATGGTCATGAAAATGAAACAAAAGTTATTACATGATTTATAAAATAGGACATGATCATAATATAATACTCTATTACAAAAGTTTAAAAAATACAAATGAAAATGGTAATAAAATAAAGTATGAAAAAACCATCAATATGATACTAAATTCTCATATATAATGATCTATGATTTCTTTTAACATCATCTCATAAATATTGAGTACTTATACATTTACATGGAGAATCATTCATATATTCTATATAGATGTGAGGTTTTTACGTAGAGAGAGTGAGGGTAAGTCATCAATTAAAACCATGAAAACAAAAGACACCCCCTTATGTTTAACATGATCATATACAAAGTTTTTAAATTTTTAAATGATTTTGAAATATAATTTTCCACATGGGATTAATGTTTTAGGATCCAAAAAATTAACCTAAATATTATAATTCTTATTTAATAAAGGGTTGTTAGAATATTATTATAAAATACATAAAAAAAGTATCCAAAAATCATAGCTCATATATATAATTTTCCACACACATGGGATCTCAAATATTCCTATGACTAGTAAAATACATATATATACCATTGTTATCTAATCAATATCTTAAGTCACAACCTAACCCAAGGATCCTTAAAAGTGACTAACTACATGGAACAATAAATCATGATGTTATTAAAGAAACATTTTTATATACACAAAATTCCATAAATTTGAAATCATTTATTCAATAACATTAACAATTTCAATTTACAAAAAAATAAGTAATAACCTTCAATTAATAAACAATTATGTAATTAAATAAAATATTTCAATAATGTGTAATTCAGAAAAAAAAATAATTTTTGACCAAATTAACCCACAACACAATGCAATCAATATCAATAAATCATTTCCCATTTTATCATCACTTCACATTATCATAATTGACAATTTCATAAAATAATCACTTTATATTCCATGTTTTTTATCATAAATTTCTTACAAACCATAAATCTATACTCAAGTTATTTAGTTCAATTTACCCCACATCACATGAACTTTTTCATGATAAAATATTTATTACAGAAGTTATACACCAATCCCATAACTATAATTATCAATAATTAGTTCTCAACAATCCACGAAACTACACAAATTCATAAAATGAATTTCTATAGTTTTGAAAATAAATCAATATTATAAATTACAATTAAAATATCAATTTTGGCCTCTAAATTTTCATTATTAATTCCACCATTAATGAATACAGAAAATTCTTGTTTTATTTAATGATTTCCCTCATTAATTTATTATTTAACACATAAAAATTGTACATTTTAATCCCTTGAACATTTTTATATAATATATAAAACACTCTATAATTCACAATAATATATCCTAAATCACATAAACTTTTTTTTCATGATACTTAAAACATTGGAATCATGAAATCATAGGATTTGTTTACATTTCAAACAAAATCCCATAATAAAACACAAAAAAGATTAAAAGATCACCCACCTCACAATATATGGGCAATAAATACAAGGAAATAAATAAATTTTAAATATATAATACAAAGGATCACCAAAATAATATAAATACAATAATATTTGAGAAATTAGAGTAAATTAATAATGAAACTGTAATTCTGTTGCATAATAATATTTCTTTGTCGAAACACTTACTGATATAAGGAGTAAAATAATGATCAATAATGATTCTAAAAATTTATGAATGAGAATAATTCCATTTAATTTGGATATAAAATTGTGATATTTGGGTGATAGATCAAATGATCCCAGTAGAAAAAGAAAATCCATCATTTATTTCAAATTCTATGATAATAAATGTAAATAAATACCCATATTAAAAAATGATTTTGGTTCATATTGGAAGCTCGATATCTAGTCTTTAGACACTCAGTGGATGATGTAAACTAAGTGTATATTCATTGACCACCCATGTGTTTTATAGAAGAACATATAATTATATAACACTTTTAAGTACTCAATACTCTACCAATGAGAAACCAATGAAATCAATAAACTTTCATAGAAAAGGTCACCTCTATCCTCCCATGCCTTCACATTAAATTAAAAAAACCCAAATGAAACAAATCATTGGCCTAACTAAATTTACAAAAATCAAAAAAAAAATAATAAACCTCAAAACACAATGTTGTTAATAGAGTCATATATACCTGGTTGATCAGGATTTCAAAACCGATACACCATGTTGTTAGTGTATTTCTATTTATATCAACTATGGTTTTTTAATATTAATTGTTTAGTGTTGATAAATTTGGTTTCCTTAGTTATTTATGTTTTCTGAGGTTCAAAGATTAATATTATGAGGTAATATTATTAAATTGATAGAGAATTGAGGTGGTGAACTTTAATAATTAAGAATAACGATCTATTTCCTTGTGTGGACTATCATGTTAGTTATTTTGTACTCATGTACTACTATTATTAAATTGATCATGATTTTATTACATGATATACAACCACTACATAAATGGTATAGTATCATATATTCTATATATCCCTAAAGGACTATTTATATTCCAAAACTATTCTGTTGGTGGTACATTGACTAAATGATAGATGGTGTCCTATCTTATGGTTGTACAATAGTCTGAGTTAGTATTTTTAACGGGTTTTATAAAATAATTTTTTTAACTTTAGAATAGTATTTTAATGTAATTTTTTTTAAAAATTGTCTCACAAAACAAAATAAGATACATAAAAAGAATTAATTTGAAATGGGGTTTCCAAAAATTAATTTCCTAGGGTTCATATACAAGGGACTTGAATACATGAACGAATTATATATTTCTTTTTTAATGGGCAATATAAAAGGTTTTTATTCTTATTATAAAATAAATTCAAGAATTTTTTTTATAAATTTTTTGGTATGATTGAGTTTTTTGGGTAGTGGACAAGTATTCATATTGTGAGTTAGAATTCTATCTCTTAATTCGTGTTTTCCCCCACAAGTAATCTTATAATACATTATTATTCATTCTTACATATGAACCTTATGTAAATATTTAAATTTCATTATTAGTTTTATATACTCAATTGATATGTCTAGTGATATTCTTAGGTTGAATGTTTATGATACCCTCTATGGTAATCTTCATTAATAATGATCAAGTACAGTAATATTTTGTAGCACCAACATCTTGAAGTTTCGTTGTAGTGTTTTTTTAATTTTCACTGTATAATCAAACTTGGGTTTTTTTGCATCATATAGGATATACCCTAGGTTGGTGTGAGACACATTTTTTATCATGTGAATTGTGAGACTATTAAATATCTTCCTTATAGTATTGGTTGATATCCTTGAATATATGTTGGACTCCTTAATTACTAAGGGGTGTGCATTTATGATTTTTCCCTATATTTAATGAATGGGATAATAATAATATTTTCCTGTATATGGTAAATGTTTTTTTTCATGGTTGGTAGTATCAAATTTTTAACAATCCATGATAGGGACATGGATCTAAAAATATAAATAACGTAGGTTTGGCCTCCCAATTTATCTTTTAATGTGAGGAAATTGTGTTGAATATAAATCCTATTAACTCGGATAGAACCCTATGGGATACGAAATAATGGATGAATTTATGATTGACATTGAACGTGATAAGAATGATTACTTTTTTATGATTACATATTAATTGATTAATTTTCCAATAGGATATTTTTAATTGAACTACTATTTCACTATCCATGGGAATTTCTAACATGGTATAGTGACATAGAAGGATATAATTTAGATAGAGGCTGAAACTAGGTTATTCCAATAGATTTGTTTTATAATGAGATATATTTACATTTTCTAGTGATCTATATTTTTTATGAAAATGTCTATAACACATATGAAATGATGTTGATAATGACATTGGAATATTTAGGGTTATTCATTCCATGGTATGACTTGTGAATAGATTCAACGACACCCTATGAGTTATCTAGATGATTGATATGGATAGGTCTAGTGAGATAATATTGGAAATGGTGTGATATATAAGATATATTATTTTTGCGTGGTTTGGGACCATTTTTTATTTATCCAACTTTTTATCATAGGATTGTTTTTATATCATTATTTTTTAATTTAGGCCCTCTTTGTCAACACTTATTTTTCCTAATTATTGATTGATGATGGATATTATAGGTTGTGACCTATTTAAATTATTATTATCTTATTTATTAATAGTATCATTATTTGAAATGATATTTTAGGGTTAGGTTATTGATGGCTATTGATATCACTGATTGGTTAGTTAAGGATATATTGAGGTATGAATTATTGATTTAGGGTGAAACAGCATGGTGATAATGTATGTAGATAATTGAGTGATTGTCCTTTATACCTCATGGGAATGAGGGTGTATGGCACTTCAATTACAAGTTGGTCGGGATTGGAATGGGTTAGGTGGTATCATTTATGTTTACGGTGTGCATGTCATATTTTCCATGATGATATACTAGTATGTCATTTTATAACCATGAATGAGTTCTTTTTGAAGGTTGGTTTAGCTACACACCCGACACACTTGTACATGATGGAACGTGATCACTGATACTTAGTTATTCAAGGTGTGTAGGGAAATCCTATTAGATTATTGGGATCACCCTATAATTTGTACACGAAATGGGTTTTTTTGTACATGGATAAACCTTATATTTCATTTTATGAACTTATATTTATATTTTAACGATACATTTTCCTATATTAATTAGTTTATGTAGGTTTATCTTTTGTAATTTGATTGTAGTTGTTTAGGTTGAAGACCATTATATTTTTTATTCCCTTTTACTAAATTTTTATCATCCAAGGGGATAAGATATATATTATTCATGATGTGTTTTATTATATGTATTTGATTTTTTATTATATATGTGATGTTTTATATAATATTTCCCTTTACAATATGATATATTTGACATCTATTCCATTATATCTCCTTGTTTTATGACTTGTTTTTTAGTTTTTATGGGTTATATGAATGAGTCATGTTGATTTTTCAAAATATCTAGATATAAATCATTCAATATATATTTGAGTTTATAGTTTACCGAAAATTAATTTAATCCCTTTTCACTAGCTAAAAAACATTTCAATAAGGGTGGTCCACCTGAGTTCATACTATACTTCAGATTAGGATCCAGTTTGTTAAACCATTACATTATTTTATAACATGATATTATAGAAACTATTTGAATATAAAAATGTTTTTTAGGTATGGATATATGTTGTTAGGATGTGGGAGGTAGACCATGAGCATGCATGGAAAATTTTTATTTGATTGAAATTCATGTTTACAAAATATATTTAATATTAGAAATAGGTTCTCAATGAAGAGTGTGGCCTTGGATCGGGAATTCCATGATAAAAAAGACTATATATATATTATTAGGATCATAAGGGAGATAGTTTTTCAATGCTCACGTATCTTGATAGTGACCTGATTAACATATTATTCATGTTACTCCTAGTACTATTTTTTTGGCGTACCACCTTGATAGGGTTTATTATTAAATAAAATATACAAATAATAAATTTTATATTTAATCAAATATAAAATTAAGGTAGATTATATTTATATGTATCAGAGGGTTTTTTTATTAATGTGGATGTCTATCAATGATTTTGTCATTCACCATGTCCCTTGTTTTTTAGTGTTTTGAGTTTTAGAAAAACTATTTTTTGAAATGAAAAAATGTGTCCTAGAAAAATATATTCAAAAATATTTTTTACATGTTTATTTAGCATAAAATTGATAATGGGACTTATATTTTTGAAGTGAAATAAATTATTAGAAAAATAAGTGTTTGAAAAGGGGTCTTATGCAGCTACATAGTATCTGTAAAATTATTTTACATGTAGTTTTTTGGATTAAAATACTATCTTGGATAATGATTTTAAAATTAATATTTTTGATAGATGTACAAATATATTTAATTATTATTTAAAACATTAGTGAATTGTTTTTCACATAGTGATTTGGATTGAATTTTTAAAATTAGTAACTTTTGTGTATTTCACTGGGGTGTCTGATTTTAATAATATTATAGAGACAATCATAGGTTTTTTTTACACGGTATTATAATATGGGTTATTGTAACATCAAACACCCAATTAAATTATAACTAACTAATACATGTCATTGCATGGCTCCATGCATTCCTCCTCATATGCCAGAGGATTCCAACATGTCGTGAGGGCTTAAATGATTTGATAGGGATATTATGGACTCTTGTAAATGTGATAATAATAATAGTTAAAATAAAACATTTATAATTAGTCACATATAATCAAACCTATAATATGAGGAATGTCCCAAATAATACAAAATAAATAGACATATTGAATATAATGTCAAATAATTAAAGTGACATGTTAAAATAAAAATCAAAAAATAAAAGATATATCTTAAACTTGTACTGAAGCGATGTCAATTCCATCCATACATACTATAGTCCTGACACATTAGATCACCCATATATCATCAGTCCCATTCCATTATCTTAATTAACAACAATAAAATTCTCTTAGGTAATAAATGCAGTCTGAGTAGGGTGTGAGAAAACATAGTAGACCACCACATTATGGTGTTTACGAATATAAAGTCTTAGTGTAATTTATATACTAATTTGAAAAGGCACAAATAAAGTGTCTCATAAAAATTTAGAAATAAATATTGTTAATTATTGGGTCTTAGATGAAACATGGGCCCAACTATTCCAGCTTTAGCAAATTCAAGATGTCAATAGCCATAGTACAATGACCACAAATTTATAAGTGAATATGAAGTCTATGAAATATTTTCAGGGTTACCCAAAAGTATTAACATATATAACTATCGCACCAAATCATTATATCATCTCTAAAGTCCACTAACAATATCAAAATGGGAATACTAGATATTTGATGTTCATCTATGTTGTCCCAACAATATAAATATATAATTGGCATATTAGATCCTTTAAATAAAATAAATGTACCCAAATAGAAAAATATATTATATGAATAGTAGATCCTTGGAATACATCAATGGATTACCAACTTGTACATTACCAACATGCATTCTAAATATCTGGGAAAACAACATGGTACCCCATCAATTCTCAATCATGGGAACAATGGATTGTTGAATCATGTTCAATGTCCCTGATTTTGATAATAATAATAACCATATAATCGATTCAATGGTCGCTAATCATTATTGCTCTAGAAATGAATAATCACACAAGAATTGTGTCACAATATTAGTTATAAATACCCACAATAAAGTTCATAATTATGTTATCATTGTCTCATTGTCTAATTTATTATCAATTTATATCAAATAATAGTTTTATTATGTATACTTAATACAAAATCATGAATAATTAATTTAAATAAAATTCTTTAGTTATGTGGGTTTATTCCAAACATTCATCACGTAAAATATTACGTCGTACTTACTATTTCACTCTTATAATCATCGATCCAATTCAATATTAAAATACAATAAGTTGGAACACCACACATAGATGCCAAATTTTCGGATCTTATATGCTAATTGGTTAAATTAGATTGGTGGGAATTCCCATTCCAAGAATACAGTGGCCAAAATTCAGTTATTATATAGAAAATTCCAAGTTCATTCCATAATTTCATGTCCACACACCATTTATAAAAGAAAAGTAACCAATACAACAAGGTATATCTTGAGACCACCAACCTCAAGCATAATAAGCCTCAATTTCATTGTTTTCATTGTTATTTAAACCTAGAAATCAATAGAACCATGATTATCCTTATGTTCTACATTTATGATAAATGGGATATGAAATGTGGAAGAATAGATGATTTAAGTCGTTAATGAGAATAATACTACCAATAATATTTCTACACTATCAACGATGCATCAAATGATCAAGAATCAATTGATAAAGGTCCAATATTTTCAAGAGAATATGTTCTTGTATTCATAATTTGAGTTTGATTCAAATAAAATGAATGATTACCCAAAAGCGGTTTCTTGTAAAAATTATGAACAATCACTTAATAAAAAAATATAAACCATTCCAACTGAAATGCTAGTGCATCCTCATAGAACCTTGGTAGTTCTTATTTGTCTATTGGTAGGTTTGTGCTAGCTCAATAACTAGATAGAGGTCCTAGAAGAATTTATTTATATTTGTTTTCTCTAATAGCAAGTTGGGGTTTCCCTCTTCTATCTAGTGATCATAGATTGAACTTGGGTTATTTTGTTTTATCCCGTGGTTATTCAACGGTATCCCTCTAATGATCTGGTGGTCCTTTTCGCTTTTCAAAAAGATACAAGTCCCCTCTTTCTTGCTTATTTTTTCTCCCTTGACTCTCTAATATCAATCCCATACTAAAAATTAAATTGAAAATTATTATAATGGGGGTTGTAAAAAATTAAATGATAAATCATGCCTCAAATGACACATGGTATTACAATTTCCCCACCATTTAATACACCATCTCCTATCTTTCTTTATCGGTATCATTAAGCACTATTGGGGAATTGTTCACACCACCGGGACAATATATCTATCTCTCACTCCCATGTATCCACCTTCATTTCAACTTGTTACTATATTTCCCATACTAGAGTGATCATTTTCCATTGCATAATCATTTCTCTCCAATTGAGTATACATGTCAGATGTTCCTCAAAAGATACATCAATTTAAAGCTCAGTACCATATGATTTGTTTCACATATATCGTATTAGGGTTAAACCATCTAATTTATGAAACATTAAATATTCAATTAATGACACCATAACAATACATAAAGGACAACTTGTATTATACAACACCAATCCAATCCCAAATCCTAAACATCCCTACATTTATGGGTAACAATTTTCCCTACTCCCTAATAATTTGATTTCATAATCTTGGTGAATTTAATTAGAGTACTTTATCTCTTCCCTCGAACTCTAGTAATCTCTATTGATGATCAAAATATGACTACTTTCTACTCTTGGTGGTTACCAACAACTTTATGAACAACTTAAAATGTTCTAATGTATTCTACATATTAATCATTCAAAAATTATACAAAATATATATATTCCTATAAAAATAAATGGTTAATGAATCAAAATATGATATAAGGCCTCAAATGGAGCCATATGAATAGATTGTTGGGTGCTATTGTTATTATTAACTTTTCTAGGGCTAACTGGTTTTCACAAGAATAACCATAATCTAATATACATGATCTCAACAAGTATTCTAAAATCTGAATGACATAATCAGACTATCCATCTATCTGAGGATGACAAAAAGTAAATAAGTATACTTAAGTATTGAGTTCCTTATATAATCACTGCTAGAAGAGTGATGTAAAATGAGCATCCCAAACTAAAATGATACTTTTGGGCACTCTTCGAATAGGAAAAATCTCTTGAATGTAGATCATTCCAAGATCATACACCATAAAATACTTACAAATCACTATGATGTGTTCCATTTTAGTCAATTAGTCAATGATAAGCCATAAAAAATAATTTCCTTAGGGAGTCCTCATAAACCCATTAATGAAATTGACAGTGTCATCATCCTGATAAATGAGAAAGGATGGAAACAGACCATCAGTCCACTGGTTATCAACCTATATATGATGATAATTAGGAAAATCATTCATGAAACCTATTATATCCTTCTTCATTCTTGTACAGAAGTTCAAAATGTATGTTTTTTATACATATTTTTACATAAAAGGGTGAAATGACCACTTATATTAATGCAAATCCCTTATAATCACTTAGTGAATAACTATGGGAACATTAACCCTTCAATGAGCATTAAGGATCTTTTCATCATATATGGTCTACTATGGTATTGGATCCCCATAACATATGTTGTCCCTTTGTTCCAAGAACTCTAGATTCAATAAATTCATCCCATATATCCTATTTGGAAGCAAATATGCGATCAATAATAATATATGATATGATCATCCATGACACTCTTATACATCCAAGTGCATCTCAATAAAAAGATCAATCATCTACTTCTCACCAGCTAACTTCTACACAACATGTAAAGAATTTTTCATTATTAAAGAATCAATAACAATGTTACCCATTCCATGTGTATATGTTCTCTCAATTTAAAATGTCTATATTTACTCAAACCAAACCTTCTATCAAATAATACAATCAGGGTGACAAGAAACTCATTTTATGATATTATGGTCCATGTATATTAGAATCCAATATCTCAATATTTATAAGATATAATTTTTCAATGAATGTACCTGTTGATAACATTTTATGTTATGTGTCATAATGGTCCACTCTTGAAACCTAATATTCCATGATTTATAAGTGACCACACGATCATTCTATATCAATACATCTCCAAGAGTGATTCTTGATGAATCGTAGTATATAATATATGTCTTACTCGATTCATGTAATATTAGAATCAAAACTAAGGTCAAACTTCCATTAAATTATTAGAATTCACTCTTGAGCGCATCAGAACATTCAAAATTAACTCCTTTCTTAGTCAGTTTTTTCAACATTATACCAATAGATATAGGTCTTTAATAAACCTTCAGTAATATTCATCCTATACAAAAAATATATCTATCTTGAAAACATTCCAAGAAAGATATCAGGAATCTATTTAACATATATTATCAAGAATCAATAACACTAATTCCATGGATATAAAAAGACCCATGATGTTCATTTGGTCACTAAATAAGTGTAAATCTGATATCTAGGCATATAAATGCGGCTCCCTTAGGGTTACCAAAACAATATCTAGATGTCGTGTCTACTCCAACTTCAATTTGGAGTACAAAATGATTTCATCAATGAAAACAATGAAATAATTATCCAAGAATAGTTGTTAGACGTGGTTCATCTAGAATATTTACCCAATTGGTTTATTTATCTTGGAGAAAAAAGAATAGGTACATGGGTAGACCATATATTCCCTTAAAATAAGTCCAAGGAATGTCTAAAGATTACACATGCAACGTATGATAACCAGATCTAAATTTTTTACAAGAAAAATATTTGATCCCTATAGTTTTAAAAAATCAATGATTCAAGGAAGTGGATATATATTTATAATTTTCTATTGTGTTACCCATTGATAGTTCATGTATAATCTCAAGGATCGATCACTTTTTTCTAGATAATATAATCGGAGAACACCATGGGGAGGATCTCAAGCAGATAATTCTCCTCTATTCTAAGTATTCCAACCTAATGTATATTTCATGAAGGTCCACAGGGTCCATTTGATATGCGGGATTAAACATTATCTCTACCCAGAACATGAGTTATACCATGAACTACACCTTCCCCTCATGTGTAAATCATAATAAGTCTTTAGTAAAAACACCTTACAATTTATTGATAAAAGGAGGATTCAATTTCCATTATTCTATACAATCTTATAACATTTTCCTAGACAACCAGGGCTAAATTTCATATTAATATTTATGGTTAGGTTGAAAAAATGTACTTAAAAATCACAATATCATACATTAACAAGATCACTACCATTATAATATGTGTTGTTTATCTAATATATGTAATAGTCCATACGATAATGATATAATAATAACCAATAAATTCTAAAAATCATAATAGAACAACTCATTAAGATTAAAAATTATTCCCATGTAAACTGATAATTTAAAACTATGCGAGGGTACTCACTATAGTAATCAATGTTCTCTTACTTCTTCCCCAATGTTGTATCCAGGGTCATCATCTCAGATAGGTACTCCATGAAAAGTCCAACTCTCTGAATAAAATTAATAAAAATGGATGGTAAGATATTGAAACAAATAAAAACGACGATTAAAAAGAATCCACAAGAACCATACCTTGGAATGTTGACAATCTGATATCCTTCTTAGTTTAAGTATCATATTATACATGAAGCTTTATTGACCCATGACCCTGGGTCCTATGATATTCTCACTAGATATCACAACTCTACTAGAACTATTTCCCTAGTTCAGATTTATCGCCTTCCACAACTCATCATGTATGACTCATATATATCCAAATACCCATATTTTAGGGTGAGAAAGATCTTATACCATAGATTTGTGCTATCTTATATTCTTCATTGCCCAACATTTTTGAACTATTCCTATATAACCTCTTTAGATTCCACATTTTCCAATAAGCTAAACACTTCCCTAATGTTTGATCACGTTGGTCTTTCTTATGACCAATCATTCAATAATGAATATATCTCATTAGCCCACTACCTTGGATGAATTTCCCACTACTAATCTTATGGAAGTTATTAATGTGTCACTTCCTACATCCAAAATTCTCACAACTAGTATTAATGGATAAAAATGTATACCCAAATTATGGGTCACATTCGTATTCTTTTTAGTGATGATATTATTATTTGCAAAAATATACTAGTTGATCAAGATAAATACATTCACCTTTGAATTAATCTCATATAGAAGTCCATATTCAAATCATTTCACACAATTCATCATTACCCTTCCATATATCGATGAATAAATCATAGAGCTATGAAATTTTTGGTGTAATCTGTCACAAACATACAACATTACTTAAGGTACATGAACACCCTAACATTATTATCCATGAAGTTCTTTGGAAAGAAATAATCAGAGAACATGGTCTCAAATTTTATTTACTTCATGCCTTAATGATGATCTTTCTCTTATAATATTTCCTCCATCACTTAATTGTTCCCCAAATCATATAAGTTTCACAATTTACTCTCCTATCTGAGAAAATCTCTATATGATAAAAAATGATTTACATCGATTCAAACCAAACATGAACTACCCAATTACAACCTTAACCTATATATATTAGTGGGTGTTGTTGAAGAAACTCACTGTTTATATTTGATATATATTACATAGATCATAAGTTATCTTAATCCATTGTATACATAACATAGAAAACTATTGCACAGAGTTGATCAACCAATTTGTTCACCAAGGACATCCGGGTTTTTCTCTGAGAGCATGATGGGTGCAGTCATCATCTCCATCCTTTTGCACCATAGGTGGTATTCATGGAGTTATAACACTGAATAATAGAAAAAAAATTAATCAAATTTTAGAAAAAATAGAACATGTCATTAAGGATAGGATAACAACAATTAGATCATATAATATACACATCAAAACTTAGAGGTTATGAGAGAAAATTTTCTATACATGATCAATTATCGAATTTCATCCCAAGGTAAAGAGAAATAATTTGCTCCAACAAATATTCTTGCAGGCCATCCTTATTCCATTTTGACCCATGAGTAAAATCTCATAATGATAATAACTCTCAAAAAATCAAGTGCATCACTCAAGGTGAAATCAATCTACTCTAATAATGAAAACAAAAATATAAATCATTCACCAGGTAACTCTGGATTATACTTAAATGCAAGATAGATACTCATAAGAATGAGAATGATACCAAGTCTCCAAAATATCCGAAATCAAGTATTCCAATCTCAAATATTATGTAAAAGAAAATAGATTTTAATTCACATAGTAATTTCCCTAACCCAATTCACTAATATGTAATTGATCCAGGTCACTAAATTTCCTCAAGAATACCTCCCCATGCCCCAAAGTCTATCGAAATATAATTACAAGTATAATTCAAAAAATCCCAAAATAATAAAATATATATAGAATTGATGAAGAAAATTCATTAAAATAAAAGTGGAATTACATATGAAAATTCCCCCCAAAAAAGATAAACTTGTAGTATGTTATGAGACCAGACCCCACCCAATCATCTATTCATGAGTCTCCGCACATTATACAATACATCTATCACATAGGACAATCACTTATTTTAACCTAAAATCATGAATTCTAACCCTATTTCTTAGGTGGCCCAATCAGGATGTTAGTAAAACATATTAGGCTGCCACACATGGTGTCTAAATCATATCCAGACTATGTATTATGTATATAATTATTTTTATGGAAATAATTTTTTTTCAAAATAATTAAGAAGTAAACACAATAAAGCTATAAGTATTGGGTGGAACTCAATAGAAACAATTCTTGATTTTTCCAATTTTGGATGTCTGTGTATACAGTATCATAACAATCTTCAAAATTATAAAAAAATACCATTTCCATGAACTAGGATCAAGGTTCTACAATAGTTTTAAACAAATATAAAAACCACACCAGATCATTGGACCATCTCCTAAGTCCACCAATAATTTTAAAATGGGTATACAAGATATATTGAATTCACTCAAGGCCCCCCAACAGAATAAATATATAATGAGTATACCATTTCCTTCGAATCACCTATATGTACAATATTTGAATAATTAATTTTAGGGAAACTGTATCCTTAGAATGTGTCCATGTTCCTCAAACCAATATAGAATAAATTAGTATATCAAATCCATTAAAGAAAATCAATGTCCCCCAGAAGGGGTCAGTCATAGGAATTCCATATCACTAAAATATGTTCAAGGTCCCCCTACTGGAAAATAATAATGAACATATAATTAATTTCCTAATCAGAAATAATTGTCTCTCTATCCAAAAATAACAAAAAAATTATCAAAGTAATAATACTTTCTATAAATTACCCCACAACACCTTTTCATAATTATCATCTCAAAGTTCTGTTATCTATTTCATTATATATTTCAATTAGCCATGAATTTTAATATAAGTACTTAATGAAACATAATTAGTAATTCATTTCCATTAAATTCTTTAAAGGTGGGGATTTTTCCTAAACACTCATATGATGTATGATACCCCCATGTAAAGGCTAAGGATCTTCTAGAATCACCAATACAATTCCATTTTCAATTTTAATAATTTAACATACCATGGGTGGTGGGGTAATTTCAGCTAGTTAATTAAAATGGATCACATTAGACTTATAGAAAAGAACTATTCAATAAACTAAGCGTTATAATTTGGTTATTAATTGGAAGAGTCCAAGTGATTTTTTTAGTGCTGATAAACACCGTATATAGAATAAAAATCATGATGAAAACAAGGGATAGATTGATACCAAATACCACAAGATTACAAAGACTAAATTGTCATGGATTTATTAATAATTCAAACATGATGACTCATTGACCATAGATCATTCCAAAATATGAAGGTTTAGATAACGAAATCACCAAACATAGAATTAATAAATAATTAAGTCTTAAATATGGATAATAATACCCTTAGGAGTAAAATGAAAACCATTTCATTTTAAACATCCCCATATTAGGTGTGAAATGTCAAAAATAACTAATAGAGGCTCCCCCATTCCATAAAATTCTAGTTCCGATAGGGGAGAATGAAGTTTTTACCATAATGATGTGTTATTGAAATAACTACCACGAATCCCGATATAAAAAACTCTCCAAAAAACCTAGTGCTAGTTATAGAATCCACTAACAAGCTAGTGGGGCTAGGAAGAACCTGGGTAGTTCCGTTTTATCCCCCGTATGGCTGGTGGTAGTTCATTTGGAATCTAGTCAACATAGAATAATCTGTCTAGTTTTTTTTGGGCCACAAACTTGTTAGTGATGGATCATCAACTAACTGGTTTCCCCAGATAAAACATGGGTGTGTATATTTTGTTCACTGGTGAGATAGTGGTATCTCATCAGTGACCCAGTGGTCCCTATAACTTTTCATAATGCTACAGTTCCCCTCATACTTTCTTTTTTGTTCTCCATAGACTCTATTGGGATAATCTTACTCTAAACACATAATTAACAAGGATGATTAAAGGTGTTTTATATAAAAAAATTACATATTTAAAATACGTAAAAGTTGGATATGTGTTGAAGATGTGGTTTGTTTTATATATCCATTCGATTAGTTTTAAAGTACTAGTGATTGGTGTACGGTATGTGAATTTGGTAAAATAAATTGATAGTTTCTAATATAAGATCACTTGTGTTGCTTCTGGGTTGAAACATTCTATAGAAATTAGTAACATTAGATAAAATAGGAATTTGGTAGATTTTTCTTATAGTGGGGGGAACCATAAGCTTAGGAATTATTCAACTGTTAGTTTTTTTGGATAAATGAATTTGAGAATGAATGATATTATTATTTTTATAGTATCAAAACTACTATTACCAAGTGATCAATATATATATATATTTGATATATATTATGGAATATGTAGAGTCAAATGACACTAGTGATGTAATGGTTACTATTGACGAATTCATAGGAACAGTAATGATCATGTAGTGTTACCTTTTTAAGAATAGTTTATTCATGTTTTGTGAGTTCTAAAATTGAACTAGGATAAGAATTATTGGGTATAATATAATGATCTGGTGATTATCTGAAAACTAGGATTAGCAAATATTTATATATTAATTGATTGATATGAATTTTAAGTATGAAAATCATTATATTAGAGAGTTTTCAATGTATTATATCATTATGTGTTGATAAATTCAGATAAGGGAAATAATATAATATAAATTGTTCCACTATGAATTTTAAAT
Organism: Viscum album; assembly: GCA_963277665.1. Taxonomy (NCBI): domain Eukaryota; kingdom Viridiplantae; phylum Streptophyta; class Magnoliopsida; order Santalales; family Viscaceae; genus Viscum; species Viscum album. The sequence goes on from OY728136.1 coordinate 1,298,368,972, forward strand.
CCAAAATCCATATCAATGGAATGGGATTCTGAACATATTTTTCATGGATAAATATAGATCTTAATGGTATGAATATGGGTGAAAATCCTATATGTGACTTATTGTTTGTATATTAATTAAAATATGTTGTGTGGTAGAATTTAATATCCATAATGTTCTAGTTTTACTATCACTAGTTAATTAGAAGAGATACCTTTAGGGATGACCCATCCGTTTTTTCAATAGAATCCTGACAGAACTTCACTAGACACTTGGTGGGACACCAGTTGGCTAGTGAAGCCCCACTGAGTACCCAGTAGTCCCCATTTACCTTTATAAAAATTATGAGAAATGGGTTTTTTCCTATAAATTTTAATAACCTCACTTTTGGGATTCTATTCTAACAACTGAATGATAGGTGCAAGCCAACACTCTTCTCCTTCTCATCCTCCTTTTATTGTTCTATCAAACTAAGTAGTTATGGTGTGTTCATTCCAGAAATTATAAGGTAATTTTATCCTTTCTCTTCATTTTTATGTCCCCTGTTATTCTATTTTTTGAATAATGGTTGTTGTTTTTAAATATTTTTAGAAAAATTATAAATTTTTTTGGTTATTTTTGTTTTTTTTCAATTAAGGATAATAAAATGTTATGTATAATGATATTTTTATTGGTAATTTTTTTTTGAAAATTTTGGATTATAATTAATGGTTATTAAAAAATAATTTTGGAAATGAATATATCACCAAATGATATAAAGGATATATATTAATTTTTAGAAAAATAAAAATAGGAGGAAAATGAGTTTCTGTGGATATTTGGGTCTCTTAGTGTTGTTATTGATGTTTCTAATAAAATGAAATGTTGAAATTGTTAGGTGGAAATTTTCTTATAGAATTAAAATAGCATTAGGATTTTTGTGTGATAGGTAGTAATATATTTCTGGATTATGGATGGTGAAATAAAGATATATATAATATATATGGAATTTTACTGGATGTGTTTCATGTATATGTTTTTGAAATGGGTATTTTGTAATATTTATTTCCTAGTGAACGATCTATTAAAAAATTGAGGACTGAAATGGGCACTAAGAATTGTTTTATGGAAATCATATATGGATTAAAATAATAAGATGATAGATTTTTATATACAATGAGATAATGTGTTTTGGTTATCTTGTTTGAAATGATTTAAAATAGGTAGTTGATATGGTGAACGATGTCAAGGATGTTTATTTCAAATGCTAAAAAATGTCATGGTCATGGAATATTTATTCCTATTATGGTCAAGATTTAGTCAAATCTAAACTTCAAAACAGTTGAGTTTATTGTATAATGGTGGTAATTATTTTAGGGTTATTAATGATCTAGGGCCGATGTGGACTTCACTATGGACATTTTTTGGAATGATTTTGTCATAATGGAGATATTTTTATGAAAAATTATGATTTAAAAAATATCAATACAATTGAAAAAATATAAATTTAAAAAGGTATCTAACTTATTTAATTGCATATAAATTTAATGGCCTATAATCAGATGAAGGATGGAAATCTGAAAGTGGAAATTCATAGCAGAATGAATTGTTGTTATTTGAAGAGGAAATATAAATAATATAGGGGAAGATAAAATATTTTATTTTCTCAGAGCATATAGGACAAGATATTTTGAATATATTAATGATAAAAAATTCTATAAGATTTTTCTGACTATAGGAATTAATTTGATGATCATGAAGTTGAGAGATGAATCTAAATCATAATGTTAATTCCCATATTTTGTTGTTGTTTATTTCATAGGGATTCTTTTTTAGAACCTATTGATTCAGATATTGTCTTATTACTCTTCCTTAAAATATTAAGAGAGTAAGGAGATAGATGGAGTCACCCTTATATATGTAGCAATACTTTTATAATATTTTAATCAAAAAAAACTTATATAGATATATTCCGAACATTAACACATCATTTACATGTGATCTATAAAGTATACCATAGTGGTAAAACAGGTAAAAAATTATGTTTCCACATTTACTTTTATGTATTTAGATTGTGTGTGTGTTTTTTATTGACTATGAAAGTTTCATATTTTTCTTTCCAAATTGGGATTAATATTTTTTTGAAAATGAGAAATTTTTTTGGCACCATAATTTACCCCCGCTTAGGGTATAATTAGACATTTTTTATGCAATTAGTGGCATCATTTCTATAATTTTAGAGTATGATTAATATATTAATGGATTTTTTTCAACAATAAAACTAATATTTTAAATGTGAGTACCTTTTTTATATGACCGAAAATAAAATATTTTGAATAAAAAATAAGATGATATTTATAGTCTCACATGATTGACATTTTCTCTATTGTAATAAAAGAAATACTTGTATGTGATGTTATAATGTTTTCCCTGACTAAAGTGGATATAAAATATCTCAATGATGATGAGAATGTAAAAAATATATATATCACTATAAAATTTGATATACATGAAAATTAAGTGATTTATTAATTCTAAAATAATATTTGAAAAATTTGAAAAAATACATAAAGGTGACAAAAAAGTTAAGGATGAAAAGTTTTATGTTCTTAGTTACATTTTATTGATTTAAAGATTACACCAAATGGAAAAATTCATAGTTTAATCAATTATATCATTGAGGTTATTACATAAATTAATTTCTTATAGGATAAAATAAATTTTGTTATTATTTATAACATTATATGATTATATCCATCATTATACAATAAAAAATTGTCATATATAAAATATTTAAATCATTCATATTTAATCTTGACGTATTCCACAGAAATATGATCCTATATTAAATTCATTTGAATCCTAAAGATCATTGAGACACTCCCCAAAGGACATGATATTCAAATAATTTTATAATATTGATATTGATGAGGTTATACAAGTTGATAATTTTCACCGATATTTTATTCTCACTTGGGGTGAGAAAAATTAGTCTAGGAAGAGGAATATTTGGGGGAAATATTTCATTTTTTAGATATAGGGAGTTCATAAATATCATTTCAAAATATACAAGGAGGTAAGAAAGTGAAGAAACATAAATTTAATACATATAAAAACTATGAATAGTGTTTCCTCATAAATGATAATTAATGTTTGTAAACACATTCAACTTGAAGCTTCAAAAGATCATTTTAGTTAGGAAGGAATAAGGTGATGATAATACGTTCTTTGAATTATATAATACTATATTCATTATAGATATAGAAAATATTGAAGAAAGATAAATAGGAATATGAGGAATAAAATCAACCAAAACATGTTAATGATATAATGGTTTAACTAGAATGTCAACTTAAATATATTTATATATTAAAAAATTAGAAAACTTAATGATATGTTAATTATTGAAAAATTCATTGGGGTATATTGACATACTCAATATTGAGATGACCTAGTTAGAGAATATTCTTGATGAATTAGTATAAAATCAAGAATAATTTGAATAATTAATGGAAAAAGTGAAACATGAATAATAATATAAGGTGACTTATGAACGCAATAGTTTAAATAATAAATGGATAAATAATTATTATTCTCTTTAATATGTAGTGGTTTCTTATAGAAAAAACTTGTATAAAAAATAAAATCATTTAGTTCAAATAAGTATCTATAGTTTAGTTTTTTCTATGATAAGAAACTAATGTAATGGGATGAATGTCGAACATGAGGTGCAGAAAATATTTCGAATGATAAAAGTCCTAATTATGTGAGTAAATATAGGCATGGTTATGATGAATAAAATTTAGAAGTAAGGAAAATAGTGAAAATAATAAAGGGAAGTTGAAGGTTGGAGATATTATTCAATTATCAATGTTTTATAAAGAACCATGAAGTTATTTAGAATATTGAATCATGTAGAGTGGTGGAAATGACAAGATCATTCCTTTGATGATTTGATAATTATGTGGATAAATAATCCTCATGATGTCATAATATTATGAGTCCTAGAGATAATTTAGTGTAGAGGAACACATCTATCTACAAAGGAAGATTAGATAATATCCTGAAATTAAAATAATAAATGTTTTTTGGGTATGTATATTATTTATATAATTCTATACATAATTCTACTTATTTAAATAAATAAAGATGTGGGAATTAATTCTACATAACTGAAATAAGGATGGATACAAGGTAACACATCAATATTATCTTGAGAAAAATATTTTCTCTATTATAGAAAGAATAGAAGTCAAATGTTTCTAATTTCTAATAGAGCGGGGAGACACTATCAAATTTACTAACTATATTTGGTATTATTTCGATGGAAAAGTCGAATATATATAGGTCAATTAAAAAATATATTTCATTATAGGAGTCGAATAATAGTATCACCAAGATTTTAGATAGTGGATTCTATGGCTATATGATTAAAAATGTGAGTTTATCATAGAAAATGATCATATATGTTGATGAGATATTTTAGTTTATAAATTATTGTTTTTTTAGACCAAATAATTTTGATGAATGATTTTTTTGATGATTAAATGATTATTAAGGTACTCTATGTATTTGATCCATGAAATAACATTCAGGTTGCGAGAAAAGTGCATGACTCGTGGCATGAGGCCACATTCAACTAAGATGGATTCTTAATCAAGGGAAATGCATGAAATTATATGCTAAAGGGATGTATGAGAAATGTAAATCATTATCAGGTGGATAAAAATGTGAATGCAAGTCTCATAATTATGAAAGTAGAGAACAAATGGGGGAATCAATGGATTGGGAACTTTCATAATCAAATATTAAAGAATTTATCCATGAAAAGTCAATAGTAGATTTTATTAACATGATGTGGGATGGATATTTAGCTTTTTATTCTTGTATAAGAGGTATGATATTGATAAATACCTATTGATAATTATATAAAAGTGCTTCAAACTTGTCACATCCTGTTAAAATCGATTTGTGTTTTCTAATGAATCAAATTTGGGAAATTAGGCAAATGATATTTCATTTAGTTCACCATTTATTATAGTATAATATGATAAAACATGCTAATTTACATTAATAAGGATGTCATGAAGTGTATATAAAGGTTCTAGGGGTGAGGTAAAAATTAAAATACAATATTAACCATGTTTCTAAGATGAGAAAATGGCATGGAGTATTCCTCCATTGAGGTGAAAATTACCTAGAGAAACATATCAAGAATGAATTATGATCTTTGAGGACACTACAAAAAATGGCTTCATTGAGATGAAAATATAAATGGTGAACTATATAGAAAATAAAATAAACATAAAAATTAGCATCTCAAGAAATTATTATAAAGAAGGTGTGTCAGGGGTTTTTTATACACAAAATCAATCTTTTTTGAGTTATAAAGAGATGAAATGAATAAACGAGATGTTTCATGGAATAAGGACACACTTAAAAAATTTAGAGTATTCAGAATCAATCGTTATATCTAAAAAAAATAAAGAAATCAGATCATGTGTGGTTGTATATTGGATGAAGAAATTTTCTAAGGTTAGTAATCTAAAATTATGACCTATATATTCATCAATATGTGGTTAAAATATATTTTGGTAAGACATGATGTAATATTTATTAAATACATAGAAGTAAATATATATGGGAACACAATTTTAGAACATGTTTGTCATTATGAATATTGTTTTTACTCAAATTCAAGATGTGTTCATAGTACGATATCGAATTGAGGATTTTTGTATGAGTTGGATGAATTAAAATATTCTAAATATATTTGACCAGTGAAACAAAGGATTAATACATTAAAGGAAGTCAATTTATCAAACATAATTAATGAGGATAACATTCTAAAAAAAATTGAATGTTGAGAAGAAAAAAACAGACAAATATTTAATCACACCAGAAAAAAACCATTCTATGAATTAAAAAAGGATCAATCATGGTTCGTGTCTATGAATAAAGAGACAAAAATAGAAATTAATCAAACGTTAGATCCTATAAAGAGGTTGTAGGATCCTAATTATATCTATACTAAATTATAAGGATGAATAATGTATTATTATCTTTGAAAATTGATTTTTATAAAGATATATTGTGTGAAAAGGCTTTAAATAAGCTGAAGGATTGAATATTAAGGAATAATTCACACTGATGGAGATACATTAGTGAAATAGAATATTCGTGGAAACAGAAATCCAATGAGTGTTTAATGTGTTTAAATGGATGTGAAGAAAGGATTCATGAATAAAGTTCTCAATAAATATGTATACATTAATGAGTGAATATTTTTCTAATAGGATGTGATGGATTAAATGTGTAAAAGTTGGAAAATTATTTCTATATTTTATAAAAATCACTTAGAGTTTCATATACTTAATTAGATACATAGTTAATGAACTTAGATATTTAAAGTAATGGTGTTGATTAAAAAATCCATTTAAAACCTGTAGTTGATCTATCACCCTTACCATGAGTAAGATTTTAGTATTCCCCTATCCCATATGATTTTCTTACTAAAATGGTTCCATAGTTTTTGATAGGTGTTACTATTATTAAGATGTTATTAATTGAGGAAAAATGATAATGTATATGAAATTCTTATAAAAATCAGTGTCAAAATGGGTAAAATGTTGGAAATGGTGGAATAATTAAGTGGAGATTAAAAATTACACTATCCCAAAATGTTTTTAATGAATGAGAATAATTATCATTATGTTTTCATTATTATTACTTTTATATTATTTTAAAATTGAAAGATATGAAAAAATTAGTGAAACTCAAATAAAAATCAGTGAAAAAGGGGAAGAATGTTAGAAAAAATATTTTCTCATTATGTATAGCTTTCATAAAATAATGTTCTATCTATAGGGGAAATCTAAATTTTTGGGGGAATTTATAGATTTAAAAACATTACTAGGGATATATGATCCATGTGTATGAACAGTAATTAAATATTAATATGTATGATTAAAGGAGGATTTTTCATCTTGTTTTAGACTTCAACAAGTAATATTTAGAGTTTAAATCAAAATATTAATCTTGTAATTATATAATTATCTATCAGTCTCATGTTTCTATATTGGAATTTTTCTATTTAAACCTAGAGTTATATTATATTATTTATGTTACCTTTTATATTTAAATGAGTCTAGAAAATTTTAATTTCACTAGATATTTCTTGTCTGGAAAACAAAACTAAGGGTTGATAATGATAAAATCAAGGCTTCTTTATGTAGATTATTTGAATAAATAGGTAATTTTTGTGGTTTTTAGATTTTTTATATATGAATCAAAGCTATGAATATGTAGTTTTGTGACAATTTTAAAGTAACCATGACTTAGAAAATTTAGAGCATTAATGAATAGCAAAAATAAATCTATTTAAAAATAATATCACCAAACCATAGTAAGATCATCTATATTGTCTTGGACCAGTAAAATTGGGGAGGAATTTATTGTGTTGGTTTTTTGGTAGTCATTAAGTGGATATTGAGGTCCTTGGATGAAAAAGAAAAATGATTATTCTTGTAAAACCTCGTGTCTTTCTAGGTTTTGAATTTTAGGGGTAATTTTAATTTTTTTCTCTAGAGTTGTTTCATTTTCAAAATTGAGATTCAGGTTGTAATTTTATGATTTTAAGTGTATTGGTGAGATTTTTTTGTGTGTGGATTAATTCTCAATACGTTTCTCTGGTTTTTGGGAGAATCTCGGAATCTTGTGGCCAGACGTTCAGTTTTTTAAAATGGTATTTCCAAAGTGAATTGTCTTGAAATTGTTTGGGGAAACTGTATGGATAAACCATGTTGTATGGTTTTTCCTAGGGATATGATTCATGGATTATTCATGTTTTATAAAAACTTTGTGATAAAACATTGTGAAAGTGATTCTTTGATATTGTTCCAACAACTTGATTGGATCTTCTTTGCAAAAAGTGTAGCTAGACCATGATGCCAATATGATTTGATTAAAAAGTGGTTAATTACCATATTTCCCCCAAAACATTTTAACTATCTCCCTCCCATTCCTCTCCATCATGTATGATAAACCCATGATGAACCCTCCCCTTTGTTTCATTTAAATCCCATTGATTCAAGGTTATTTTTATGGTGATTCACTCACTACCACAAAACTAAGTTTCCATAGTGCCACCCTTTAACAATGCTAAAATGTGCTAATAAAGGCACCAACATTATCATCACTTTTTTTAGCACTATTAAAGGGGATCCCTTTATCAGTACTTTTATTGTAGTGCTGATAGGGGGGTTTATCAGTGCTGATAAAGTGTATATTTGAAAAAAAGCATGTGAAATAAGATATTGATATATAAGAATATATATACTGATATAAATATAATATATATGTTTTAAATTTTTCTTAGATAATTATAAAAAAACATTTTCACATAATATATAAGATATGTTGTGAAAATAGATTATAAAATATATTAAAATGTTATTAATTAATAATATGATAATTATCGCGGACTAATAATCATTTAATAACAAATTTATGGAACAAAAAATAAAAAAAAATAAAATAACTAGAATAAGTTGAAAATGTAACTCGAACTTCAAACAACCATAACATTTGATCTGGGGGTATGTTTGTGCTCTACATCATATCAAATGAAATCTTGCAATTAGATCTATGCGTTGTTACCAAACGATACCTCTTGTCACAAATTTTAGGCTAAAAAGGCATAGAAGGCCTCTGAAACTGAGTTTTTAGTCCAAATACCCAAATTTTGTAACATTTGATGGAAATTCAGCCTCGTTTAAGGGGATATTTTTTCCTTTTTTTAGTGGGGAATGAATTTATATCAATGGATTACATTAATATTCAAAATTTGGATTTAAAATTTTTTCATTATTCATAATGTAATGTTATTTATAATCAAATATACAAAAATATATACATATTTTTTATATATTCACACATAAAAATGTAATTTTATAAATAAATAATAAAACATATTTAAATTTAAAATATATTTCAGAATATATACGCCTTATCTAAATAATAAACTATTATCCAATTTATTTAAAATAAAAATATAAGAATTTTTGTATACATATATAATATATACGTGTATATATATATATATATATATATTTGTGCGTGGATGTATTGACAAACTGATACATATTATCTATATATTGTAACCATATGTATATACATATTAATATATAATATTTTCAAATATATATAAATATATATAATTATACATACTGATATATATAATGTGTCTGTGTGTGTGTTTATGTTGTATTTATGTATTTATTGATATGTAAACACGCATAAAATGCATATTTTATAAATGCATTCAAAACTAATCTTTTAAATATATATTAATATATGAATACATATATATATATATATAATATATATATATATATATTAATATACGGATATATATATATATATATATATTAACACATGAATATATATATATATATATATGCATATATTAATATAACTCATTATATATATATATGTTAATATAAATAAATGAATATATATATTAATATATGATTAAATATAACTATATATATATAAATAGATATATTAATAAAAAAAGAGCAAAGTAATATGGTGGAGTGGTAAAGGTTTAGGCGCGTAAGCAACAGGTCCTGAGTACAAATCCTGGGGGTGGAAGGATGCACGCATAGTTGGGGGATAATGCCTTGCATTGTTAAAGGGGATAGGGAACTGTTAATGTCTAGTGGGATGGTTGGGTAGTGGGGGCCGCGGTGTAGGTTGGAGTGCTATAGAAGGGGGGCTTTAAGCACGGTTGAATCCCCTCCCCCGATATGCAGAAAATATTTTTTTATTTTTTTCTGTTTTTTAACTTTTATCAGGGATTTTTAAAAGTGGTGATAAAAGTGGCCCCCCTTATCATCACCTTGATTAACTATGCCTTTCTTGCGCTATTATTACCCTTTTTAGCACTGATAAAGGTCATATTTGCAGTAGTGATTAGTGATTCCAGGTAAGTAATCCATTTTTTCTCTCTGTTCATGATCCCCTATTTTCATTCTAATTCATGGAATTCAGATTTGGGTTTGATGATGGTTTCCCACAAATAATGGTGGAAATTATTTAACATGAAGGGTATTTTTCATGGCATGGATAGAGTGAATATTGAGATGACAAACACATGTCATTTCACACCATTTTGATAAAGGTATATCACCTAGTTATATTTTTTGGGGGTTTTATTTCAATTACATATATTTTTCTATTTAATAATTTTATAATGATTGGTATATGTTGGTGATATGGTTTTGGTGTGTGTCAAGAGTATATTTGTCCCCACTTGTCAAGGTTTCTGTAAGAATGCATACCCTTGTGAGATTTTAGGAATTTATTTATGTTGGAATTGAATTGAATTAATCTGTAAAGTTAATTATAAAATGTTATAAACAATTAAATTGGATTATGTGACTTGAGGTAAGTTCTCAAAAGGTGGTATGATGTTGGATGGTCATTGGAGAGAGTGGTCGAGCATAGTTTTAATGAAAAATTACACCATTTGATGTAGGTGGTCCCATCCCCATTTCCCTTTTACATTATGCATGTTTTATGTGGAATGTGATATATGGTATCACTACTAATGATGATCAAACTACAGATTAAATAAATATGTAAAAAAATGAAAATGATTATGTATTGGCTTTAGGGACAAGGGCCATTATGGACCCTCGAGATTTGTCATGATGAATCAATTACTGATGGTCTAGGCCATGATTATAAATTTGTTACCAAATCGATTCAAAACATAGACTGGGTAAATTAAATGATTTAAGTGATTATAGTACACCAAGATAGTTGACCCAAATTCCCAAAAAATAGGTTGGGTGAACAATTGGTATGATTGTCCCAGGAATTCCATGATGGAACTGTGAGATTCCATATATCCCCTAGTTAGAAATTTAGAGAGTGGAGTGACTATATTCCCCCACTAGTACCTGATCACATGGGTGGGTATTCTTTAGCTAGGATATGTCTACATATATGTGTTGGTATTGTGAGGACCAACCAAGGAGGACCCCTAAGCATGAATTGTGTATTTTTCCATCAACCTAGAATGACAATTCATATGATTTCTTATGGCCAATATTTGATTACGATGAGGCTAAGGGATGATATGTACTATTAGTGAAATTCTTTTAATGTGATTTGATTTAGAGATCATGGATCCCATGTTTGGTATCTAGATTTTAATGATATATAGGGGACCTCAATGTGTGCCCTCTTAATTTGTTGACTATGGTAATGATTACATTATAAGAGTATGTTTTTGTAAACATATAGTGTCACATTAGAACATAGAGGTAGATTGTGTGAGCCTAATTTGGTTGTAGTAATGATGTTATATGGTATATTATTCGAGGGACACAATTACCTTGAGTCATTGTGAATTAAATCTTTGGATCTCAACTGGGATTCAACCATCAAGTCTATATGGATTTCCTAGGATTACCTACAAGGATTAGACTTTATACTCAATACTACTATAATTCAATAGATCATAGGATAAGAAACATATTATTATTAAGTTGGAATTATTAGGATTCCTAGAATCCATCTCTCTATACATGATACAATATAATTCCCATGAGATCACCTTTGATTAGGCTCATTATGTCTACTTCGATGGATTTCATAGGACCACATCCTAGGAAGCATCTAATTACCTATACTTCTAGATTTCAATGGATTTACTTCTAGAAAATCAATTATTCCTGATAAAATTATATTTTCATGGATTACCTAATAGAAATAAACTTATGGATAAAACTATTGGAAAATATAGAATTTCTTCCTAGGTATCAACTCTATGTCTACAACTACTAGATTTATTAGTATTATTTACTAGGAATTGGTACGTCAACCTATTAATATTAGAATTTTTATTCTGATATGATCTAGAGTTATTATTCCATTTGATCATAGACAATCTAACACTATTTCAATTTTTTATATTTGATTCCTTGGGTCATCTTAGAACTTGAGTATAATAATTGTTTATTTTTTTATGCTTCCATGATTTATTTTTTTGTTAGTTTGAGCATACAAAATGTGTATACATTGACTTAATAGTTATGTCTGTGACCCCATTGGGGGTTCAATACTGATTCATACTCACAACTTTATTAGTTGGCCATAACACTTGGGTACTCGATCATACATCACTGATCATAGGTTTTTGTCGAGAAAAATCCCAATGTTTTATTATTGAGTGGGCCAACTCAAACGAATTTTTGGAGATCGAATGAGGTGTGTCTCATGGATGGAAATGGATCCTCCTATGTTTTTTTCCTATATTTATTTTTACATGTGGTCATCCAAGTGGGATATTAGAAGATTCTCATTAGAATGGTCATGTGTCTCAATGATTATATCCTTCTAAATTGAAATGATATAGCTCTTTATGTTTTTTTCTTCTACATACTATAATTATTTGTGTTGAATAATGTTTGATTATTTTTTTATACAATATTTGAAACTAACATGTGGGTGTAGTATCACAATTATAACACTATAGACCCTCACTATTAGTCGGTGAACTCTAGTGTATAATGTGGAATGCCTGAGGTCACATTGACACAACTGATCCGAGCATTGATGAGTGTTTTGGGGAGGGGGTGTTACAATGTCGTATCAGAGAATCATTTTAATTTTATTAATATTTTGATATATTATAGAAAGGGATCTAGTATATGTCATATCATTTTATGAACTTTGAAGTGGTTTATCAGGAATAATTTTTGTTGGAAATTATAGGTTAGTTGGTATATAGAATTTTTTTTTTATTTCCCACTTTTAGGGTTGTATTATTTCACATAGATTAATTAACTTGGATTTTAGAATTATTATTTTTGGTTTCAGTATATTGAAATGTTGGAATGAGGCCTCAGTTCATGAATTATCTTTGAAACATAGTACTAACATGAAAAATGTGTGATTCCATGTCATCAATATTCATAAAAATAGAGGATCTGGCAGGTTGAAATATAAATTAAAGTTTATTTTTCTTTTTCCATATAACACATTTGTATCATTATATCCAACTAGAAAAAAATATAATTTCTCTGAATATATATCATTTGTTTCTTATATAAATATATTCCTTGATGAACCTTTATAATCCCTATTATACAAGATGTATAGCGACCCTTTGTAGGTCGGTTTAGTAATTGTATTCTTTCATGATGATTAACCCCTTATCGATTGTTATGAAACTAGTTCAGGAAAAGAAACATGTACCGTTACTTAAAGTATGAATATCATCAAAATTTTTGTATCCCCATATATATTCTTGGTTATATTTCATGTAAATTAACAATATGACTATGGTATAATCAATACATATCGTCATGGTATAATGTCGTTATATACCAGTGGATGATTTTGGGGTCCTTAAGGGGTTAGTCTTGTATGTAAATCCCTAGTAAGGATCAATGTACATGTTTCATGGCATCGTAAAATTTTATTATATAAGTTTATATATGTGAGAACCCTAGAGGGATAATTTTAGACAATGAGATTATTTATTATGGTTGAGACCAGAGTAAATGTGATTACCAAGGATTTATGGACCAGGAGAGTTATGATTTATTGGATAGGGGGAGATACAATGGCCAGGATATATGGATCAGGATGATTGTGATCCAAGTATTATGATGGATATAGTAATGATATATGAGGTAACCATTATATTGGGTTTATCCAAATATTGTTAATATTTTAAAGAATTTAATCATTGGTAGGTGATTTAGGTTATGAGATTGTTACAATGAACGTGACACTTCATGTGTGGTATTAGCATGGTGAGGCCCGAATCTATTGTTATGTAGGTCACTTTAGGTTCATTTGGAACCAGGTTTTAGGATTTGTATATAATCATTCATAATATTCCCATCAATAGTGATTTTGGGAATGGTTATTCATGATATATTGGAACATGATCCTAGATGGTGGGATCTAAGATGGGTCATAACATGGGTAGGTGCTTATGGTTTATTGATGTTTCATATCTTAACAGGTGGATGAGTTTTTTTCCTTGACATAACTTTGATGCCTTGGGATTTTTGGAAATTGTCACATGAGTTGTTATGATTAGTTGATGATAAAGTTTAGTGGTGGAATATTTATTATTTTATATATGTTACATTATATTCAATTGCATGTGACATATGAGAGTGTCATCCAGGTTGTGTGATTTGGTGGTATGGGAACATACACCCCTTGGATTGGAAGATATTAAGGATGTAAAAATTTGTTACATATGGGTCTATTGTTTTTATAGATAAATTATTGGATCTATGTTGTATTAGAACTAATGTAAAAATAGAAATATTTAGATCTTGTTTGTCCAATATTATTTATGAAATGTAAATTTCCCACTATTGTAGGAGGTGACATCAGAGATAGATTATGGTGTTGTGTTAAAATAATCTCAAGTGTGTTCCATAACATGGATTTTTATGAATGAGTATTCATTGGATGTTATTGAGTTTCAATCGATGAGTAATATGAGGCAATATATATGGTGGGGACTTCACCATTTAATGATAGATGGTGTAATATTCATTATGAAAGGAGTTTTAGGGGATGTCAAAGATGAAATTTTTCGTGATCCAGTACTGTGTAATGGGGGGTGTTTTATGTTGGAAGTCATTTGAATGTAGAAAACCCACATAGAGTTATTATATATGGTAAAATATGGAGAATGGGAGGTGAAGGTATGATATTTATGTCAGTTGGTTCACAGGTGTGATTATATCAGACACTGGTTGGTTGAGGTGTATTTGGATTTCAATGTGTAGATAGATCAAATTTTATATACTTCCCTAGTAAATACAATATTTGAGGCTTTAATGTGATATTGGATGGAGTATGTACATTAGAATAAGGATCATAATGGAGTGGATAAAATCCATGAGTGAGTAGATCCTAAGATGCATAAATGATCGTGGATGGACTACAGTGGTGAATAAGGTTGGATGAGGATCCAACCATTGAAATAAAAATTTATTTCCATACATATATTGATATAGGAGTTTGGATGATCCCTAGATAACTTTGGTAGTTAAGGAATCATGATTGATATATTAGATAATGAGTCAGTGGGTGAAGCCAATAATTTTCAAGAATATCTATCTATAGGAGGCCCAATTGATGTTTTTATTGAAAATGGATGTGCTGACATAGTAAAAAAAACCAAACGGGTTTCTGGATGATTAGAATAGTATTTCAATAGGCAATTCAGATGTTTTGATCTCCTTGGATCAGAATTAGCTACTTTGAGTTTGGAAAAATGGCTTGTGGAACCATGAGTCTACGATTTAGTGTATTGAAAATAATATTGTTTCCTAGAATAAATGGGTGTTTTTATCACAATCATAGTATTAGTGATGGTGGAGATCATATAAATTAGGGTTTTAAAATAAATTTGCTTAATGTTTGGAGTTTTTTAGAAGAATATAGTTCAACATGCGGTGATATAATACGATTTATTAATCAGGAATTGGTAACCGTGATAGGATGATATTTATAGTTATGTACCACATGGTATTTTTAGGGATGTGAAGCAATACGATGGAGATGTTTTAAAACCTCAATTATTTTATAGTTTTGTAATTTACAATGAATTTTATTTTTTGACTCTAAAGGAGAGGTCATTTTTATAATTCTTTTTTGGATTAGGCTTCTAAGAGTTGAAGCATCCCAATGGGATTGTTTAGATACGGATTGAGGATTGGGTGGTGTCTTGGGAAATTTGGTGAATTTACGGGGATTCATGATGAAATTTATGTTTCTTAAAATGTGTTTACCATTTACTTGGTATCCGTATAGTTAGGAGAAACTATATGGGTAATCCATGTAAGGTGATCCACCCATGGGATATGAGGCTTGGTTGGTGAATTGTATTATATTAAACCATTAAACGCCAAAATTTACTTAATATTGGGGATTAAATGGTTTGACAATTCATTAAAATATTATTCAACCCAACCATGAGAAGGTGATGAATTTAGACAGTAAAAACTATACAATTTGGAAAATAATGTGGCTAAATCGTATGAACACCAATATTTTATTAAAAAGTGGGAAATGATAAAAAATAATTTTAGTATTTTAACCCCCTCCCCTTTTTCCTCTACCTTGTGGATGATGAATTGATCATTGTCCCTCCCCTTTATTTACTTCAATCTCTCTAGGATATTGGATATTTTATTATATATTCGTTTCTAATTCGAGGAGTTTTATCCTCATTTCCTTTTTGTTCTTCTCCCCCTCTTATTTCTCTAAAATTTTAGGTAATTTTCCTATGGGGAAATGATTATTTTCACCCATCCATGGTAGAAATCATTTAATATGATAGAGATTTTGACCAATTTAGCTACAATGAAGCTTGGGATGATAAATGCACACCCTTTCACTCGGTATTGATGAAGGCATGTCACCTAATGATGTTTTAGTTTCTTTGTTTAAATTAGATGGATTTGGATACTATATTGTTAGAGAATGATGATAATTTTTTGTGTTCTGGGTGTTAGTGATTATTTAGAGTATAACATAGATCATTGCTCATGTTTGGTAATACAAATGTTAATTGGTGAGATTTAGGAAATTATTGATATAGAAATTGAAAGTAAATAAATTGTAAAATTAATAATTAAATAATCAAAATTATTAAATTTGATATTGTGTCTTTGGATTGTTTCTCAGAAGACGATATAAGGCTAAATGATTTTTGGTGAGAGTGGCATGGATTGGTTTCAAAATAAATTGATCTTAAAAGTGAAAAATGGTCCCTTGTACACTTTCTAATGTAATTATCAATGTTTTTTACATCATGTGATATGTCATCTCACTATTAAGGTGATATGACTTCAAATTAATTTACCTAAATAAAAACTCATATGGATTGGTGTAAGCATCGAGGGATAGTATAGATCATTGAGATTTGAAATGATGCATTCACTTTCAACGATGGATGATTTGATTTTAAATTTTTTCCTTAAAATAATCAAATCCAAGAGTGGATAAATTAAAAAAAAAATAAGTGATCATAGTGGATATTGATAGGTTCCCATAATTCCTTTAATTAGGGGTGTGTGATGGATTGAGATTATTATCCTAGGTGGGCCTTGATGGAATATTAAGATGAATCAGATCTATGGTTTGGATGATTAATGAGTGGGTTGAGTATCTACCGCCACACTTTTATGTGAAAAACCGGGTGGGTATTCTCTGGGAAGAACATTCATACTTATATAGGTTGGGAATATATGGATCACGATCAGATTACATCATAACATGAGAGATGCATTATTCCATCTTTTTTAGTATAACAGTTCATAAGAGGACATGAGGTCATGATATCATTATGATAAAGATGAGGGATATTATTCCTTCTTAGTGACAAAAATGGCTCATGATTTTATATCTATACCAAGGATATCATTTAGGGTATACAAAGTATAATGAGATGAAGGGTACATAGATTGCTTCACCATTGATATGTGGACACTAGTTATGGTTATTGTAAGAGAGTAAGTGTTTTCAAATTTAGTTGTCACCTTCTAACTTGATGACCGATTGTATAAGCCTTATGTGGATATATCCATCATGTGAGCTATTATAAGGCGGACACAATACCATAGAGTCATTATGAAAGAAGGTTGTGGGTATCACCAAGGATTCCACCTTTGTGTCTATTTTTAATTACTATTATTTAGATTAACACTCATAACTATTGGAATTACTAGCACACATAGGATTTAAAATTTAATCCTGAAATGATGTAATTACTAGGAAGATAATAAATCAACTCTTTACACATGATAATATGTAATTCCTATGAAATCACAAAAAAATTATTAATTAATGTTTGATATGATGAACCAAATATTACTACTTCCTATGAATCAGCTTATTATTAATTCTACTTTTTTTCCTAGGATTACCACCTAGGATTTTTTTATATATAATATTACATAATTTACTTGGATTATCTAATGGGGATCAACTGTATACATAACACTTCTAGATAAACTCGATTTACCTACTAGGAATTGGTTCTTGCACCTACTACTGTATGGAAATATAACATGCTACGATCTGGCATGATGATGCCATTTTCATAGACACAATCTGGCCTAGTAAAAATCTTCTATTGTTATCTATTATGTCACCTTATAACCCAAGCATAAATGATATTTATTTATTTATTTTTCCATAGTTTATCATTTATTATTTTAATTATAACACATGTGTATAAATTACTTACATGTTATGTTTTTCATCCCATTTTTGGTTCCCAAATGATTTATACTTACATGTTTCTTAGGTGTCTTTGGCACATGGGTAACCATACATATTTTATTTATCTTAGTTTTAGGTAGGGAATATGCCTACTATTTCATGATTGAGTGGAATAACTCAGTTGAGTGTTTAGAGGTTGTATGAGGTGATTCTTATAAATGAAAGTAGAGCCTAATATATTTATATTATTTTATTTATCTATATATATATGTATTAAACCAAGTGTGTAGTAAGAAATTGTATACTTCAATGAGCAAGTTTCTATAAGATTTTATGCTTCCACAATCATATTAGATTTTATGTTATATTTTAATTATTCCATGTAATGTAATTATTTTTATAGGTCATGTTCATTATTGAATCCAATATGATTCATCCTATTATGAAGGTATATTCTCCCCATAGTTACACTATAGACCCTGAATACTAGTTAATAGCCTTTTAAATATGGGGAGGTGCACCTAAGGTCACATGGTGACCACCAATTTTGGAAATGGTGAGTGGTCTAGGGATGTACGGAATTATAATTTCATAATGTAAAATGTTTTTAAGATGTTAAATAAAGTAAACAAATTGTGAAGAGAGTGTTGATAATTGTTATTAATTATAGAAGTTCAAACAGGGATATGGACATGAGAATTATAAAAGGTGTTTTACTTATTATGTTTTATGTTTATGACCTCAAAATAGGGACCATGTTATGCTAATGTTTTGATATATGATGGTTGGTTTAAAAAAACTATTATGAAACACAAGGAGTCCTAAAATAGATACAAAGTGTACCACAATGGAAATAATGTTTGAATAATAAAATGGTGATAAAAATTTTCTTATTTCAAGGAGAAAGGTGTTCATATATTATTTTCTTAGAAATGACTAAATCCTGTAGTTTCTAGTAGTGAAAGACGAAATTAAAAAATCACCTCAAGTTTAACTATTCCATGGTCATAGAATGTTAATGTAATGGATGGTAAATGTCTATTCAAATTTTAATTTCAAAACACTGAATTTTATCAACTGTTGGAGTTAATCATTCTGTCTACTTCATCAGGCTGAGGATAAGGTATACTTTACCATGTAAATTTTGAGGCATTAATCTGTAGAAGGGGATTTTTTTTAATAAAATTGTTGATTAGTTTCGTTTAGAGAGAGTAGTTAAAAATAAAAAAAATATTTATTTAATTCACTTAATTTTTGATATATTTTAGGAAATTTCATCACAATACCAATAAAATTAGAAGAAGACTATTTTGGAAGTCCAAAAGAGTTATTATTTGAAGATACAATGTATAGAATAAAAAATAGGAGAATAAAGGGGAAGAACCATAACATTTGGTTTTCTATGATAGGGAGGTGCTAATTTTCGTGCATAGATTAAATATCTAAAATTTAAAGGAATATTTAATTCTATAATAATTACATCTAAGATGATTATGTTGATCGGGGGAAGTGAATCAAAAAAATAACACCATTTATTTGTTTAATTGATTTTTTGAGAGAGATTCTTTTTCATGCACAGATCGAATTTATAAAATTTTATGTAATATTTAATTCAATAATAAATAATTTTAAGATCTTGATGTTGGTCGAGGTAACTGAACCAAAAAAATAATATCCATTTTATTTCTTATTGATTATTTCATAGAGATTATATATTAGTAACCACTGACGTATATATTTTCATTTAACTATATTTGAAGAAGGATGTTAATAAATTGGTAATAGAGTGACCCTTGAATCAATAGTAAATACTTCTAAAACTAATAAAGACATACAATGTGTAGTTATATCCTGGATGTTTAAACACATTGTCCGTGTATGCTCATTATAGTTCCACTTATTTGTTAGGAAAGTAAATCACTTTTAATTTAATTTAATTTTTAGTGTTTGGATTCATTGTATGATTTATTAATCGAGTTATTCTATATAACACTTTCTAATGAATAAAAACATCTATATGAAGATGGATTTTTTTAACACACTAATTCACCCACACCCTTAGGGTGTACATCGAACACAATGGTTGAAAAATATATCTATTTTTTTTATTCACCTAGAGGTTTATTTTATGATTGCAATATAGAATTGTGTAATAACATCGTAATACTATGGTTTTTATCCGCATTTAGAAAATGAGTCCCAGGAAGGCTGGATAAAAAATCATATCATTTATTAAAGTGTGTGTTGTCTACAGAGATTTTCTTCTAATTTTCTAACAATTGAGGGGAATTATATATTGATTCTGGTTTACTAATTTTTTTTAATTTTCTGTGTAGTGGTATTGGGTTCATGGAATGATATTTTTATACTTGGTTATTGATGATTTCCACATTGGTGTGCTGCATTGTGATCCCTGGGATGGATATGTCAGTTATAATATTTCTATATAATGGTTTTGACATTAATATATTTGGGTTTCCTTATTGAAATATGTACCTTTCATGCCCCAAAAATTACTTTATTTATTATTTTTTATATTTTTTTTAAATTCAAGGAGTTTCTAGATGTATCATCTTGATTTTTTTTAAATTTTAGGTTATAGTTTTAGGAAAATTGTTGGAACATGGTTATTACTAATCGTGTTATCATCTCATTAAAAAACTTAAAATATTTTATAAATTTTCTCACATGGTTGGTGCACGATTTTTTTATATCCATTTAGATAAAATTTGTAGTGTCACCCAAGAGTTTCTAGTGTGGGTTTCTTGGATGGTGCATAGTTAGGTAAATAATTCATCCGAACCATATGACCTACAATGAATTTGATTTTTTTTGAAAAAACTATCCTACCCTCCCTAATATAAATCTCCCACACCCTATTATCCAATATATTTTCACAGGGATTGGTCATGGGTCCCTAGATATAACCTCCATGGCCTCCCTTTTTTATTTTTGGGACCACCTTTTATTTTGACCATGTTAATCAATGTTTTTACTCTTATTTCTCTTCATTATTAATAATTACTTGTTTATTCATTCTTTTATTATTATTGGTTGGTGTTAGATAAAAGTAATGTGGGTTTTGGTTATAATACCTTGTTGAATTGATTCATAGGGTGCAGGGAATACTACTTTGACCATCTTCTCTTTATACTTGAAGGTTTTTCCTTATTCATGCTTGACCTAGTAAGGGGTTTCCATAACATTCACATTTTATTTATAATCCATGTTATGTCTTTGTATTTTAATTTATATCCTATAATTAAGATATATTTTATTTTTTACTTTAATGTAATGGGTATTATAAAAATTAATGTATTTTACTTAAAAATGTATTTCACGTGGTTCATAAGGGGATGTTTCATAAGAATTTTTTTGGGAAGAAATATATATGAATTTAAATTATTATTAGATTTTTTTATAAACTATAAATGGTTATGGTTATTTTTATATTTTTTAATGACTCCGTACCACGATTTGTTTTAGAAATATTGAGTTTTATGTTTTTAATGATGGACTCCTATTTAATTTTAAAGGGTATTTCAAATGAATGTTTTTTAAATTGACCAAAGATTTTATAAAATGAATGTTCAGAATTCAAAATAGGTTTTTGAAAACAATTTCAAATAAGACTTCTAAAACATAACATGAAGCCCCATTTGATTCTATTGAGGAGAATTTTAAGAAAAAATTAACTACAAGTAAAATTAAATAAAATATACTGAGGAAATATTTTTAATTATTGAAATAATAGATATATTGGAATTTTATATAAATAGGTTTTTCAAATTTTTTACAACCATACCTTAAGGCTCAATGTTTTTAAAAAAATATTTTTTTATTGGGATTATTTTTTATGATTATGTGATTTGAAATTTGGTATGTAGTGAGAATGGTTTATGAGGGTGGGTAAAGGAATGATTTTTTAATTGTATGCCTTATGTTTTATTGTTATCATGTTTTCCATTTGGAATAAATCCATCATCATCATATATTACTAGTATCATTAGGATAATAAAATATTTTGTGGGTGGATGAGATAAAATTTATATACATTTCCATTTTTGGTCTCGTTATTTACTTCTACATGTTGTAGTATGGCGGATATCTTGTGTGATTTGGCATCCTTGTACTCCTATCATTGAAAATAAATATAGTGTAATGATTTATATATGTTTCCAGATGATTTGGATTTGTAACCACTAGGTGTGTGTTGCTACCCTTGCTAGGGGAGTACCACCGTTGAGTCCATGTATATAACCAGAAAAGTGGGGTTTTTAAGGAAAGTTATTATTTTTTCAAGAAGATGGTTCCAACAGAGTGTGTATAGGATTATCTATCAAAATGTTTTGGTGTTTTCCTTGATTATATAATCATTTATTTTAATTAAGTTTTTAAAAATTTGATTATAGTCTATATTCTATAGTTTATATTATTGTTACTATATATTATATGCACTTATTTATATATAATTTATTATTTTCTTGATCCTAGTTTATCTAGTTAATTCTCTGTATCATACCCACTACTTCGTTAATTTATTTTATTGGTGTTTTTTAGGGGGTATGGTGTTTCTTCCTTAGAATAATCTAAAGGTGTTTTGAAAGTACTTTAAAAAAGTGACCTTTCAAAAAAAGGGAATCATATGTGTATTTAAAGTGGGTCATTTAAATGGATTTATGAGGTTTTATAATTATTATTATTTTTATTTTAATACATATTTTAAAATAAAATTTATTTTCCTTATTTATATGTAGTATAAATATTTTTTAAATACATTTTTTAATACTATTACTTTTGAAATGTATTGAAAATTATAATTCAAAGACTCTTTTTCAAAATCCCAAATGTATATGATACTCACTTCATATATACACCACTTTGTGTCAATAGAACAAGTGTTTTATATAGGTTTTTGATTATTTTTTGGGAATATATAGATTCTGGCGTTCTTTTTCTTGGTTCCTATTAGAGTAGTTGTGGTTGGATAGTTGGGTATTGACCATGGAGTTACATTGAGATTTTTTTGGGTATTTTTGGTTATTTTTGGGTATTTCTTCCAATTATATAACATCCAATTATACCATTCTTATAACTATTTCAAATTCAGTTCCATTATATTTGTATTGAGATGGATATGTATATCTAGTTTCTCTTTTTTTATTTTCCTTTAACACTATTTTTTTTCATGGATGTCCAATGTATGGATTCACAAGAACAAAATTCTCAGCAGAATTATAAAACATATCAAATAGTGATTATTGAGGTAAAATCAATACCATTCAGTATATTTTAATCCCATGGAATTATTTTCCATCACATTAGGGTTTTGGAATTCCCCTAAGGACATTCCATGTGGAGGATCATGTGTTGTGGAAAGGGGGGACTGATTTTATTTGTGGAAATAAATTATCAGAGCACCATTGTTATTTGGAATTTTTTAGTAGTAAGGATAATATGATCATCATATCTAATGATTCAATTATTTATATTAGTGTTGTTTTATATGGAATTGGAATCTAGTGGTTGGTTTAGATATTTATTGGATTTTCTATATAAATGGGATTTGAATATAAAGAACACAGTTATTAATAATGGTTAGGTAAACCATGTGAATCTCATGCATATGGTTCTATGGAAATATCAATAGTACTTATAGGTTTGGTGAATGGTCCACCAAACCATACATGCTATTAAACCCTTTAAAATTTAGGGTTTCAAATCATTTATATTTATTATTAAATTATATTATTTTTTATTTATAATTAATATGTATTTAATAGATTTTTATGGTATGTTAATTCCATTAAATTGGGCTTCATGGAATTTTTTAATTGAAAAATTAGTTTTCAACGATATATTTTTAGTATTAAAAATATATAATTTTTTTATGTTGATTTAAAATAATGTTATATTTTTCTAACAATGAAATGAATTAAATTATGAAATATTCATTTCTGTTTTTTTAAGTATAATTTTTTTTTGAAAAATTTGTTTAAATATGAACATTGAATTTTTAGGAGAGGGGTGTTCATAAAAAATGTGATTTAAAAATTGATTGTTGGGTTATTTTAAATGGTGTTAGTTAATGTTTCAGTTTTTTAGATTGATACTTTTGTTTTTTATCATGACTCTCATAAGAGTCACAATGGATCCTAGGAAGTATGTATCTTGGAGTCTTACTCGATTGAGTTCTTCTCAAGGATTGGATATGATTTTTCCAGTTTTCAACCACAAACAGACACCACATAGTGTGTTAGAAAAACATACACTCGGTATTCACGTATCAAATATGATGTTGAAGGAGATATTTAGGATATGAGTTACTAGATAAAATTTAATGAGCCTTTATTTAGTTTAAAACTATTGAAACCTCATGGATGACAACACTTTCCTATTTATTTAAAGGAAATAGTCTAGATTAGTGGAGGACTGTCATTCAACTATATATGAAGAATAAGTTTTCTAGTGAATTACTTTAGTCCACATTCATTATATTTCATTTTATTTAGATAGTATAAGTGTATAGGGTGAAATATCTTACGAACCAACAATAGGGTGGTCAAATAGTGATGGATCATGTCGCCAATTTTGATTATATTACTCATTTATCTTAAAATTATGTTTTTTATGTATCACATAACATTCATCATATTGTGAAGGGTCTTCATATAGAAATCAGTTTTAATATACCTTCATTCATTATAGGTTCACATAGTGATGTGGTCAATAAACCCATAAAAATGGAGTTGTTATTTAATTGTTTTTTGAGTAGGTGTGGTAGCCCTAATCCTTCTTGTTTCAGGAATTCTTTGACATCTTATGAAAGGTATAAGTAGGATGAACCAATGTTAGGGAATCAATATTAATTTGGAGAATCTTTTTTTCCTACTACCATTTCATCGACATGGAAGTGGATCTATGTATACCAAATGTGTGATCAGATTAGGCAAGATAATACCTTTTTTTGATATCCCTAAAGACCTCAAATAGATATGATCGGCATGGTCTCACTTACAATTAATATTAGTTTGGTCACTAGTGAAAGAAGTAAAATATATCTTATCATGGCTCATTGTATAAATCTATTGAATCTTTTTTGAGGTATTTCCTATTGTTATCCCTTTTTATTTTAACAATTTTTTTCTCCAATATATTTATTTTTCACCCAGGATATATGATATCCAATTTTCATTTGGAGTTTTTTATCTATTTAAGGTAACAATGATTTGGATGTTTATTTGGATACATGATATTAGGTTTCCTTGAGATAGATAGGTAGTGTTTTATGGATTTTTATTAGAAATTATGGTCATGATTGTTATACCATATAATGTGAAAGCCGAATAAAGTGGGGAGGAATATTAATGGTCTCAAAATTTGAATCATTCCTATATTTTTCCCTATAGTTTTTTTTGTGAATAGGTTTTGGTATGCCCTGTGGTTTGAGTCCTTTGGGTGCCATTTCAATTCTAGGATAGTGTCTCTATGTGGTGAAATTTTTCTTTCCATATTATAGTTTATTGTTTTATAGGAATTTAGTGACTTGTAGTGGTAGAATGTGATTTTTTAAAGAGAAATCATGAACTTCAAATTATTTTCCATTTTGTTATATATATATGTTACATTTTTCCTCTTCCTATTGTTTTAGGTCATATATAAATGTTTATTTTTACAATTTTAGGAAGTAATTCTATGAAAATATTTGGTGCATTATTAGTACAAAAATATAGAAATTATATACAAAACAATAATAATTTTGAGTATGTTATCTCAAAAATGAAACAGAGTTTTTCTAAAAATGTGGAAAAACAATTTGGTGTCTCTAAGGAGTTTCCATTATGGTGTTGACCATTGGTATATACATTTTTAAATGGTGCATCATACCCAATAGTTTAAATTTTTTGTGTAGATTATCTTGACCTCCTCAATTTTAATTTTCCTTACCCTCTTAACCAATCAATTTTGATATGGATCAACCACAGATCCCTAAGAGTGTTCTTTCCCACCTCTCTCTTTGACTTTACCAATCTTATTCATTAATTTCCTATCAGTTCTTCAAGGTTTGTACACTTTTATCTCATCATTATTATTTATCCCTTGTGTCATCAACAATTAATTACTATGGGCCAGTTTTGGTTAAAACCTAGGTGATATGTTGATAAAATACATTATGGTTTTTATTCATAAGGTTTGTAAAATAGTCATATGAACCCATTTTCTTCGTACTTTAATGTTTAACTTTATTCACACTTAACCTTGGTAAGTGTTCTCATTCCTATAAAATATTTATTATAATATGTATTATGCTTTTTTTAGGTAATTTATCTCTACAAAAGATTATTTATATTATTAATTCTCTTAATGAATTCGGTTTTTGAGAAAGGAATGTATTTAACATTAAAGGTACTTCACATGGGGAATAAGGGGTTATCACTTGTGAATTTAATTTTAATGGTTGTACATATTAATTTTAAATAATTATTAAATTTTTTATCTAATATATGTGGTAATGGTCATTCTGTAATTGGTAAATGATGTTGAGACTCAATGTTCTTATGGTTTATTTATTTTAATTGTTTTATAGTGGGAAACTATTTGATTTCAATGGGTGTTCCAAATGAAATATTTTTTCCATGGATAAAAATTTATTTTTAAAATGGATATTCATATTTAAAATTGGTCTTCTAAAAATCATTTCTAATGAGACTTCTAAAATGTATCATGAAGTCCTTTTTGGTACCTTGAATGGATAATTTTAAATGAAATTTATTTTGAATTGGATTTCAATGAATTCTTTTTAGAAGATACTATTAAATTTTGATATCAAGGCATGGTCAGAACCTTATATAAATGAATTTATTTATTAAATGAGATACCCCTTAATGTACATCTCATGGTTTCTATTAAAAGTGTGTTTTCTGGATGAATGAGATTATTGTTAATGATTATGTTTTTTGAAGATGGGGACTTGGATATAAGGGTTTATCAGGGTGGGATGAGGCTTTGAATTATCATGCATTTTGATACATTTTATAATTAGTGTGTGTATATTAGGACATAAATTCATCCTAAACCCTTATAATTATATTTATTTGGATCCTAGGAATTTTATTGAGGTTTATAGACAATTACTATACTTTTTCTGATAAGATAGGTTTGTATCCCATAGTAGTTTACTAAAACCCCAACTATAGGAGTGTCATTATTGAGGCTCATTACAGAAATATGAGTTGATATTATTCTAATAAATTCATCATTTATATTGACATGTGGTTCCACTTAAGTGTATCTTATATTATCTCACTAGATGATTAGTAGTTTTACTTGATTATATCCTCTTTGATTTGAATTATTTATTGAAATATTTGATTATTCTATAGATTCGCATGTTTTAATTGTTTTTTTAGAATTTTATATTCCACTTATTCATATATAATTTATTGTTGGATTTATCGTATTTTATCAAGTTAGATGTATTTATATTTTATTCTAATCTGTTACAAGATGTGATTAGTGTTTATTTTGATAATTGTTATTCTTCCTTAATATCTTCTCAAAGTTATCTGAAAGTAGTTTTCTAGAAAAAAGAATTTTATAAAAGTGTTTCAAATGAAATTATTAAATGTGATATTTGAATGGGGATTATAAGGTTTTATGAATCTTATTATTAGTTTTAAAATATATTTTTTAAATACTAATTAGTTTCCTTTCTCTAGTATGGTAAAAACCATATTTTAAAATATTGCATTATGAACTAGTTTTTGTGGAAAGTTTTTAAAAGGGTAATGAATGAAATATTTGGTGAATTAGTAATGTGATCTTATGATCACACCCTACTTAAACTATTTATCACCTATATATCAAATGTATTTTGTAGGATTAGTCTCAAGCGTAGGATTCTAGGAAGATCTATCTTATAAAATTCAATTTTCTCATTTATTAGGGAAACATTATGCTTTAATTAATTGATTGTGACCATGGAGTCACATAATGATTTTTTGAGGTATTTTTGGATATTTTTTAGTACATAAACCCTTTTTCTACCAATTTATCCTCATATTTCTAAATCTTGATTTTATTTCAAGTTTACTTATATTTATGTTGATTTGGATATTTAATTCTAGTTTCTCTATTTCTATTATTCTAATTTAAACTAGTTTATATCATTTTTAATTGATTTTAAATGTTTGGAAGCAACATTATAGATTCTACATGAAAATAAAATACCTGTTAAATATTTATTATCTAGGAAAAATCATTCCCATGTGTATATTTTGACTCCATGGAACTAGTTTTCGACTCTTGGGGATTAGAAGAATCCCTTGGGGATTACAAGAGGTCATATTGGGTTCCTAGATTAGGGTATTCTTGATTTGATTAGTGAAAGTAATCATTTATTTAAGGACTATAAATATTATATAGTTTTATTAAATGGATATTGAATTAATGTTAGTTGTCACTATTCATTGAGAATCTCTATCACTTGACTTATGTGGAATTGTCTCCTTATTTTTTTAAACATATGTACATTATTATTATATTGATAATTATTTTGTGACTTTTTATATGATCACTCCATAAATGGTATTGGCTCTTATCAACCTAATATTCCTTCAAATTAAATTATATCAGGATAAATATTATTTTTGTACTGCTTTGTTGGAATGTGTGTCGATGACCTATCTTATGATCTGAATTATATTTTTATTTTTTTACTTTTAATATAATTATAAAAAAAAATCTTTAAACAATTAAAATGTGTTATTAATGGATACTGGTCATGAAATTGTATTACTAATGTAATTAGGTTATTTAAATGTTTCTTTATATATAAAATGTATAAATATTGGATGACTCTTCTAAAATTGGATTTACATGATTTTTTAGTAAAGGAAATTTAGAGCATAAATCTATCCTAGGATGATTTTATTGGTTTAAAAAAGAGGGTTTCAAATGAATTTTAATATAATTTAATTTTTTTTTGTTTTTCATAAAAGAGAATTTATAATTGGATTCTTGACCAAGAGATCCTGTTTTGATGCCTTCTGAATGTTTGTGTAAGATCTTTCATTTCATGGTTATCCTATATGTTATATGAGACTAAATTGTGATAAAGGATAATATAGGAACCATATACAAACCTTTTCATTTTAATGTGGGTGGATTGGACTAATCTAAGATGTGCATAGTTGTTTTTTAGTGTTTTAATTGTACGACACATTTAGAGTTATGATTTTGGAATAATGATAGTTTTTTGGAATCATTGGTCAGCTTGACAACATGATTTGGAGTCCTTGGGTTTAATAGTTATTTTATTTAGTGATCATATTAATGTTATAAATATTATATGCGATGACACATAGGTTAGTAACAAAAACCATGTGTGACTATGAGATTATTGATATTATTCATAATAATCATTTGATATGTTTTTTATATATTCAATAGATGGTTTTACATCTATGTAATTAGGTGGAGTTCCATTTTGATATTTCTAGTAGTTAATGTGGGAGATTGTGCCAATATTTTTCAATCGATGTCTAATTTCATGTTCATGGGAGGTATTCCTTGTGTTGTAACAATCCATGACAGGGGCCATGATTTTGGAAAAGGTGTAGGGTGGGATAACAAAAAAAGTTATGATCTAAAATTAAAATGTATTCCCTATTTATACTTATTGGTTTGAAGGATATTTTCCACCCTTATTATTAATTAAGATTGTCCACTATGATACAAATAGATTAGGAATGTAGCTTATGAGGTAGAGGTGTTGTGTGAAAAACCTAATAATTGGGATATAACCTCATGGGAGGAGATAACGTGGATGACCAGTGAGTTCATATTGAACATTAATAGTGTGATTAATTTTAATATGAGGTCATGTGTATTTATTTATTTTCCCATTGGATATTTATACTCATGCTTGTTGTTCTCTCCCCATGAGTAGAATATAAGAATCATAGTGAATGGTTAGAATATTTGTAAAATTGTGGAAAAAGATATAGATATTTTAAAAACGTTTTATTATGGTGTGAAGGACTCCCCATTACCAAGGATACTACTACAATAATTCCATATCCATGAAACACATGAGATGATGTTAATTTGTGATATTATATATAGTATAATTGTAGATCCATAATTTTATATGATCATATAATGGAATCCATCATATATGGTGACATAAAATACATTGAATTAGAGATACTGACTCCCCATGAGTTGTCTGGATGATTGTTATAGTAAGGAATTATGAGATGAGATTAACCATGGTGTGAAAAGGGGGATATGTTATAATATGTGGTTGGGACCCCTTATTTATTTTTATGTATATTTTATCATGTAATTTAATTTATATTATTATATATATTTTCATTTTTATATCCCTTGTTTTGACAATTATTTATTGATGAATGCTATTGTTTATTAGGACCTATTTTAATTCTTCTTGTTTTATTTACCAGTTCCATCATTATTTCCCAAGATATTAGTGGGTTTTAATAACGATGGGACGTTAGATAATTACTGTTATGTGTGGGAATCTATTTAACGAGTCATTTTTTATTTAGGGTGAAACATATAGGTGGTAGCATCTACAAAAGAAAGAGTGATTATGATTTTTTACTATATATATACATGAAGGTATAAAATACATTGGTTACATGTATTGGTGACTTTGAAGGAGTTGGTCTAAATAAATTGTGATGGTATGATGTGGATTAGTCTTCACCATGGTGAAATTATATAATGTCATTCTATGAGCATTCAGGAGTTATGTTTCTGGGTGGGATTAGTGACTCTAACCAAAGTCATAGAAACACATACACTAGTACACTATAAATTAGTGCGATATAAAGATTAAGGGAATCTTACTAGGTTGTTGGATTTAATCTAAACATGTGTATATGTTGTAGGTACTGGTGTTCAACATTGATTGATACATTATCTAGGATTGATAAATACTATAGAGCATAATTTATTATATTATTGTTTTTATTTATTATTACATGTGATGTAAAACATTTTACATTGGTATACTGGATTATGGGAATCCACTTCTGGTTCTCTCTTTTATATCCAAAATTTTTTACAATGTCCATCATATGGACTTATTATACTATATTTGTAATTAACCCAATCATAAACCTTTTGGGTTTAATATGAGGAAAATTTACCCCCATGTTTTAATAGGATATATTCACTAATTGGTATAATATGTAATACAATTTTGTGCACATGAGGTCATGTAACACACCATATTGAGTTTTTTTGGGTAAACTTGGTTATGGTGTTTCACCTTAAGTTAAGGGTATTTATTAAAAATTTAATGATTAATCAATGTTTTATAACAATTCGATGAATTTTTTCAACTTTTTTAAACCTTTTGGTATTACCAAAAAGTAGTGTTTGGAATGAAATTACAAAAGATTGATGTATTTTTAAGGGTTTTTTGGTTTTAATATTTTTTCATTTAGTACATTTTCTTCAGAACACTCTATAAAATAATTTAAAAATGATATTACAAGCCACATATTCTAGAATGGATTACTTTTTCTATAAAAAATAGTTTCATTGTTATTATCAAAATGTTTTTATATTGTACCTCACACTCTTATGTGGGTTTATTAATAAAAAACACTAAATTTCCTTTCTAACCATTTTATTTATTGAATATTTAAATTTTATTTTAGAAATATTTCATGAATGATTCCAAAAAAACATAGGGATTAAGAGTGAAAATGACCTTTTTAATGTCCTTCAGCTATAAGTACTAATGACTACATGATGAACCACATAGAATGGGTTATGGTACCTAGACAGAAACATGTTTTCTCTAGTTACAACATACTTTCCTGTGGGCCATATCAGCTAGTCAGTGGGATCTAAAAAGAACTGTAATTTTTCCTAGGTGACACTAATTGGTTGGTGAGACCCACTAACTATATGATTATTTCTATAAAATGGAAAAACTACCAATTTCTTATGGACCTTGGTGCCTTAATTATCCTCTCAATGGTTCATTACAAAACTCAAATGTTTCGGAATGATTCTAAAGGCATTAAATACTATATATACACACAAGATTTATTTTATAGTAATAGTTACCATGGAGATAATTTTATAGATTTATTATGTCATTCTTTATCATTATCTTCCTATCTTGAAATTTTTTCTCATCCCCCACTATATCTTATTCAAAATTCTTGTTTGGAGAATTTTTAGTAGGATTCCGAGGTTTTGAAAAATAAACACTCTTTTTTTCTTTTCATTGGTTCTCACTACCATTTTAGTGTGAGGGGAATGTTTATTTCTAAATTAAAATTAATGGTATCATGTTTTGTATTAAAATCCAATATAATAATAGTTGTGTAATCAATATTCTTGATACTACTGTTAGAAATAAAGGGATATACCTATTATAAAAATTTTCATATATTCTGAAAAAGATAATGATTTTAAAAAAATCTTATAAATCTATTGTGTTGAGTCAATAAGGTTTTCCTTATGACTTTTCCATTCCTTCTTGTTTTGAAAATCACAAACACCTTATCATTAAGAAAATTTCTTTCTTAAGGAAAATTACTTTTATAAGGAAAATTGATTTCTTAAGGAAAATTGCTTTTATAAGGAAAATCCCTTTTATAAGAAAAACTATCCTTATCATATTTTCATCTAGATTTTTCTTAAGTATAAGATTCGGATTCATTTTTAATTTCTCGGAATTACTTGAAACTTTGATATGAAGTATTCTGTTTTAGGATCCGAATTCTGGATAAGAACTGTGATAAAGTTTCACTCCGAAATCCAGAATGAGAACTGTGAAAAAGTTTCATTCCGAATTCCAGATACAGTTTTAATCCAGATTCAGGATACAAATTCTTATGAAGTTCGATAACAAATTCTCAATATGAATTCTAATGATTAATTACCATTACGAATTCTAATGAGGAATTCTCATTTTGAATTCTAATGATGAAATCTCATTAAGAATTCTGATAAAGAATTCTCATTACGAATTCTGATGACGAATTCACATTCCGAATTCTCATTCCGAATTCATCTATTAAACAGAATCTGATCATCTTTGTTTTATACACTCTGAATTTATTCAGACTCTGAATCTTCACTCCGAACTTTCATTTAACTTATGTCTTTATATTTTGTCTACTCTATTATTTTCCTTAAACTCCGAACCTTCACTCCGAATTTTTCATTCTGAACTTTTGAGTCAGATTTTAAAACGATGTCATACATTCTGTTACACTTGTTTTGTTATAAAAGGATGTCGTCTATTTTGTTATAAACTAACCGTTGTCTAAGTCACACGTGTACAGGTCCCTCCGATCTTTAAGGAAAATATGACCGTTGGAGAAGGAGCCGACCTTACCTATAAATAGGAGCTCATTTGAAAGAGCTCGACACAGATGAATAACATGGTTTTGTGCATACATGCTATTGAAGTGATTTCTAGAGAGAGAGGCTCTTATTAACTCTCAAAGCTTCGTGCGACTCCGAATTTTGGTGATTACATTCGAGGGATTCCGGGGATAGGAAGACAGAGGTGCCGACTACCTTAAAGTTCGAGGGATTCCTTGTAGAGGAAGACAGAGGTTGCCAACTACCTTGAAGTTGAGGGCTTGCAAGGATAACAAGACATAGACTCCGATCTTCATATCGAGGTCTTACCCTGGTGTGGGTAAGACAAACTTTCTTGAAAATATAAATCAAGGGACCTTTATCCAAGGTTGTTGGATACCCTTCTCTTTGGATTAAAAGACTTATATCTTGTTACTTGTAGTACTACTACTTGTTTATATTCCGCTGCATATTGTATTGTAAGGAAAGTATAACTTTCTTAAACTTTCTTATTTGTACTCTATTTCATTTAGATTCTATACGCTTTAAGGTAGAATCTCATATTGTAATATTTTGTTAAGGTTCTTTTTCCAGAACCATATTTCCGGAACCTACTTTTGGAATCTCTTTTCAAGTTTTGTTTGGTGTTAGAGGTGTTGTGAATTTGGTAAGTTTAACTTTGTTAAACTTAGCCTTTTCCTTTTCTTAAGGAAAACATAGTTATTCTTAACTAACTTTAAAGGTTCCAAAGGAATTTTTAAAGTGTACAATTCACCCCACCTCTTGTAAATTGAGAATCTACATCACTATTTTGATCCTACAATTGGTATCAGAGGAGGTCTCTGAAATACTTGTACTCACATAAAAGTTTTTCTTGCTCATTTTCCCATTCTGGAAATTTCCCATTCCGAACTTTCTCATTCCGAACTTTGTTATTTCGAATCTTTAGTACTAACAAGTTTGTGTATCGAAGGATTTTTCTAGTATGGCAGGAATTAATGTTGGTTCAATTGATAATCTGAATCCTACAAGACCACCAATCCTTGATGGTAATGATTATGAATACTAGAGAGATCGTATGAAGACTTTTGTTATCAATACTGGAGTGGATAACTTTGTTATGCTTACTGGTGATTATAAAATTCCTGACAAGGAAGTTAGAACTTTTACTAACCAGGAAAAGCAAGAATATCAACTCAATTATAAGGTACGCAATAATTTACTATGTTAAATGACTAGGAATATATATAGCCAAATTTCTTCTTGTGAAAAAGCTAACTGTATCTGGAAGAAGTTAGAGGTTACACACTTTGGAACATCTAAGGTGATTGAGACTAGAAGAACTATGCTTAGAGCAGAATATCATGGATTCAATTTTCCTTATGGAGAACCTATCTGTAAAGTTCAACAGAGATTTATGACTATCGTCAATAGTCTACAGTCTATGGGAGAGAAAGGTCTAGATGATGAAGCTCTTGTGGATAAGATAATTGATATTATGCCCAATGAGTGGGAATCCAAGAGAACAGCTATAGATGAGAACAGGAAGGTCACTCAAATTACTCTTGATGAGCTATTTGGAACTCTTCTATAACATGAAACTAGAATGAAGAGAGATGCTGAAAACATCAAGAAGAAGAATGGAAATGGTACTGTTTCTTTTACAACAACCTCAAATCAGATGAAAGCTAAGACTCCTGATAGAGTAACCAGATCCAAGTCTAATAAAGTTATTTTCCAATCCGAATCTAATGAGAGTGAAGTCTCTGAAAATGAACTAGAAAATCTTGCTCGAAGAATGAACAAGATAGCTGGACAGAGAAATTTCCAATCCAAGTATAAGAAGAAGGACAGGAAAGATAAGAATGATGGAGAAGTTACTTGTTATGAATGTAAGAGATTTGGACATATAAGACCAGATTGTCCTATGCTCAAAAATAAATAAAGGAAATAAAGGCATTCAGATAGGAACATAAAGAAGTATTATAAATCCAAAGCTAAGAAAGTTCTGAAAGCTAATGACACCTGGAGTGCCAGTGGTGGTGACTCTTCAGATGAATCTTCTGATTATGAATCTTCAGGACAGAAGAATCTTGGTCTTATAGCCAGATTACCTATTGATAATCATTGTTTTATGGCTAAGGTACGAAATGCTGAATCATTGACCAATGTTTCTTTAAATTCTAATGATAGTAAGTATTATAACTCTTCTAGTGAAGAATCTTCTTCTGATGAAGAAAATTCTTTACCTACTTATGAAGAAGTCTCTAGGTTTGCTGAACTCCTTGAGATTGAGAATTCCAAACTCAATAAGAAACTTGATAAGGAAAATTCAAGGAATTCTATTCTTACAAAAGAGATATCAGATCTTTCTAAAGATCTTGATAGAAAAAATGCTGATTTTGAAAGTATTTCAAAAAATCTTGAGGAAGTAAGTTCTGAGAAGAAAAAACTTTCTAAACAATTAGAAAAAGTAATTTCTAAGAAAAATGTTTTCGAGCCTAATTCTAGTTCAAAAACTAATGATTTTGAGGATAAAAACTTGGTTGTAAAAATCAAGTCTGAAATTTTTTCCTTAAAGAAGTGTTTATCAAACTTTACCCATGGTAAGGAAAATTTTGATAAGATGTATTCCCAAATACGACCTTTAAGAAATAAATCCGGATTTGGTTATACCCATGCAAAACCAATTTTTAGTAACAATTATATTGTTCCTCAAAGTGCCCCATTTTGTACTAAATGTCAATGTGGTGGTCACTGGGGAAAGAGTTGTTCCTTAAACAAAACCTAATCCTTAGGTTTTCACAAAGCTTATTTCTCTAAGAAGATGTGGGTACCTAAAATTTTATTATCTGGAAATCTCATATCCAAACAAGTTTGGATTCCGAAAGCCTATTTTTCTTCTTGATTTCAGGAAAATAAAGAGAGTACCAGCAACAATACATGGTACATGGATAGTGGATGTTCCCGACACATGACTGGTAACAAAAGATATTTTGAAAAGATTATGAAAACGAAAGGAGTAAAGGTAACTTTCGGAGATAATGCTAAGGGAAAGATTGTTGGTATTGGTAATATTGTTCTTTTAGGTAAAACCTTGATTTCAAATGTTCTTTTTGTTAAGGGTATTAAGCACATCCTCATTAGCATAAGTCAGTTATGTGACGAAGGTTACCTTGTGAATTTTAGGAATGATAAGTGTTTAGTTCACAATTCCAAGGAAGATATTATTATCTCAGCCAATAGGCAAGAGAATTTCTACACATTGCACCTAGAAGACCTCAGGAGTCAAGATTTACCTTGCCTAAGTGCAATGGAAGATCATTCCTGGTTATGGCATAGAAGACTAGGACAATGTAATCTTAGAAACCTATGTAAACTCTGTAAGAAGAAACTAGTTAAGGATCTACCGGAGCTTAGATTTGATTCTTCTAAAGTTTGTGATCCTTGTCAATATGGCAAGAAACATAAATCTAGTTTTAAGTCAATTGGTGAAGTCTCAACAACTGATGCATTAAAGTTAGTGAACATGGATCTTTTTGGTCCAACGCAAACTGGAAGTATTGGAGGAAAATAATATGTGTTTGTTCTAGTTGATGATTACACTAGATTTACTTGGGTCTATTTTCTAGCAAAGAAATCTGAAGCTTTTTATTATCTCAAAAGTTTTAGAGCTCAAGTTAAAAATGATAAAAACCTTCCATTCAAAACTATTCATAGTGATCATGGAGGAGAATTTCAAAATTCTGATTTTGAAACTTATTGTAGTAAGAAAGGTGTTACTCACAATTTTTCAACACCTAGAACTCCTCAACAGAATGGTGTAGTTGAAAGAAGAAATAGAATTCTTCAATAAATAACTAGATCCATGTTGAGTGAATATTCTATAGCTAGACATTTCTGGGCTGAAGCTGTAAGTACTGCTTTCTATACTATAAATCGAGTTTTGATTAGACCTTTTATTAATAAAACTCCTTATGAGTTATGGAATGGTAGAAAACCAAGACTATCCTACTTCAAGGAATTTGGTTGCAATGTATTCATTTTGAATACTAAAAATAACTTACATAAATTCGCACCAAAATCAGATGAATGGATTTTCTTAGGCTATTCCACAACCTCTAAGGCTTATAGAGTTTTTAATAAAAATACTTGCACTGTTGAGGAAGCAGTACATGTAAAATTTGAGGAGTCAGATCCTTTTGTTTTCAAACCATCCCTACCTACATCCTCGGATGTGTTTTTAAAAACTGATTATCAACCTTTGATAGAAGAACCTTCTGATAAGGATAATGTTCTAGAAGATACTTCTGAAACATTTACCTGAGAAGATTTTCTACCCTATGTTGATGAACAAGTTTTACAAAACCCAAATCAGGTGTTTCTTAGGAATCATCCTAGTGATAGTATCATTGGTGATGTAAATCAACCTGTAAGGACTAGAAGTTCCTTAAGAAATGAAGTAGAACATCTAGAATTCCTTTCCCAACTAGAACCTAAAAGCACTGATGAAGCTTTAGGTGATGATGATTGGATCAAAGCCTTGAAAGATGAACTAAATGAATTCGAAAGGAATAAAGTCTAGATCTTGGTTGAAAGACAAAAGGAAACTTCTGTTATTGGAGTAAAATGGGTCTTCAGAAATAAATGTGATGAAAATGGAGTCATAGTAAGAAATAAATCTAGACTTGTTGCTAAAGGCTATAATCAGCAAGAGGGAATAGACTATGAAGAATCCTATGCTCCAGTAGCTACACTTGAATCTATCTGTATTCTACTTGCTTTTGCAGCATTCTTTAATTTCAAACTTTTTAAAATTGATGTGAAATGTTCTTTTCTTAATGCTTATGTTCAATAGGAAGTTTTTGTTGAACAACCTCCTGGATTTGAAGATACAAAACATCCGGATCATGTTTTTAGACTTACCAAAGCTTTGTATAGTCTTAAACAAGCCCCACGAGCATGGTCTGAAAAACTCACTGGATTTTTGCTTCAAAATAACTATGTTAAGGGAAATGCAGATCCAACCCTTTTTATAATGAAAGATAAGAAAAATGTTTTGATTGTTCAAATTTATGTTGATGACATTATATTTGGTTCAACTCAGCAATCTTTGACTGAATCTTTTGCTAGACTAATGAAATCTGAGTTTGAAATGAGTATGATGGGTGAGTTAACATTTTTCCTTGGATTTCAAATTTCTCAAAAACCAGAAGGAACCTACATATCTCAACATAAGTATATTAAAGATCTTCTTAAAAAGTATGGTTATGACAACACTAAGAGTATAAGTACTCCCATTGGTACCTCAAACTCATTAGATCTTGATGAAGCTGGGAAACCAGTAGATCAAACATATTTTAGAGGTATGATAGGAAGTCTACTATACTTAACAGCTAGTCGACCAGACTTAATGTTTTCAGTATGATTATGTGTAAGATATCAATCCAATCCTAAGGAATATCACTTAAAGGTGGTAAAAATAATTTTTCGCTACCTTAAGGGAACCATGGATCTAGGATTATTTTATACTTCTGGAAATGATTTTGTTCTAAAAAGCTTTTCTGATGCTGACTTTGGTGGATGTAGAATGGATAGAAAGAGTACATCCAGAACTTGTCATTTCTTAGGAGATTCATTAGTTTCTTGGTCCTGCAAGAAGAAACGTTCTGTAGAACTTTCCACTGCTGAAGCTTAATATGTAGCAGCTGGAAGTTGTTATGCTCAAGTGTTGTGGATGCAACACACACTCACAGACTATGGCTTGAGTTTTACTAAAACTCAAATTTTGTGTGATAACACAAGTGCCATTGCCCTTAGTAAGAACCCTTCACATCACTCCCGTGAAAAACACATAGATATTAGGCATCACTTTCTTAGGGATCACACACTTAAAGGAGATATTATTCTTCATTTTATTGGAACGCAAGATCAACTTACTAATATTTTCACAAAATCTTTTCCATCTG
Organism: Viscum album; assembly: GCA_963277665.1. Taxonomy (NCBI): domain Eukaryota; kingdom Viridiplantae; phylum Streptophyta; class Magnoliopsida; order Santalales; family Viscaceae; genus Viscum; species Viscum album. The sequence goes on from OY728136.1 coordinate 1,298,408,535, forward strand.
ATAGGTTTGAATATATTAAACAGAAGTTAGGAATGATAACTGTAAGGTAATCCTTTTTAATTAAATTTATGTTGAAAAAGTCTCCTTACATCAATACACTCATTTTCATAGGAGGAGTACATTTGTTTGATAGAATAACAATGTTTTTCAAAAATTTGTTTTCAAACTTTTCGGAACGAAGATTTCCGGAATGAGAATTTCCAGAACTACAATTTTCCAGAATGGACATTTTCGTACAGAATACTTATGGAATGGAAGTGTTCGTATTGAAAACATCCGGAATGGAAAATTTTGTACTGGTATTTTCATAACGGAACTTTCGTACTAAATCTCTCATAAATTTTTTTTTCTTTCCCTCAAATTCTTGGAATTTTTTTTCGTACTGAGTTTTCCATACTGAGATTATTTTTCTTAATGAGTTTTGTAAACTATTTTGTAGTAATGTTTTTTTTCACAAAAATGTTACCAATTACGAATAATCCTTTTATGCCCATCCGAAAGGCATGATTTCCTTACTCAAGTTTTCATAGTCATACTTTACTTACTGGAATTTTCTTGTATTATGTTTTCAGATTATAGTTTTCTTAATTCTCTGTTTTAATAAAAAACCTCAAAAAGACCAGATTCATGTTTTCTTGAGAATTCTTTTTCAAACCGTCAGATCTGATCTCAGCTTATCACAACCGTTCGATCAACCGAGGAAGTTGAACCGTCGTTTCATTGCCTATATAAAGGGGACCCAAATAGTTGTCCCACATCGGTTTTCAAGCTCTCGCATTCCGATTCTCTGCCTCTCTGTTTTAAGGCCATTCCGAACTTCATATTTCTCCATTCCGAACTCCTCAGAGGTCTTCAGATCCGAATGTCTGTGGAAGTAGCTTCGCAAGACATGTCTGCCTCCAAGCCGATTTCACAATGGTTAGTTTACATAGAAAGGCTAGTCCATCCAGATTTCTTCAATAACTATGATTCTCTTATTTCAAAGAACATCAAGCTTAATGGTTGGGAATATGTTGCGGTGTCAAAACCCGGGAACCAAGATAAAGTGTATTCGAATTTCCTTATCGAATTCTATGAGACAGTTTCTTTTCTTTAGGAAGATGGAAGGGACAAGTTGTCTTTTAAGTCTTATAGCAAGACTTATAAGCTTTCATATGCCAAGGAAGCCATCTTTGTAGGGCTGAATAATGAAGGTGAAGCCGAGTTTATTTCTCATGTGTTGCCGGATTCTAAGGGTAGCTTCAACAAGGAAAAAGCCTTAGAAACTCTTGGACTGGCTGATGACAAGGCTCCGAAGATTGCTAGTTTATCTACAAATTTCCGGATTTTGGAGTTATGGGTACAAGGTCTTATCATACCGAGGAAGGGTGACAAAGACAGCTCGAAGAAGAGTGAGATCTACATCCTTGATTTTCTGATAAATCTGAGGAAATTTAACTTGATGAAGCACATTTTTATCACTCTTGAGAATTTGAAGAAAGGAAATCTGAGAGCTCAGATTATTATGTATCCAGCAATCCTCTCGAAGTTGATAGTTCGGTGCCTTGAGTCTTTCAAGGAGGCTTGAAAATCTAATCCAAGAGTTTGCAAGATTATGCTGGTGAGCGATGGTACACTTAAGAGAATGGATGTAGCTTTTGACAAGGAGTCTGGACAGTTTATTGATCTACCTACTCAAGGAGAAACAGTTCCAAAAGATGCTGATCCGGAATCCTCTAAGCCAGTAAGGAAGAGAAAGCTGAAAGAAGTGGAAGTAGAAGCAGAGAATCCCAAGTCTAAGGAAGTCCATTCCGTACCTCCAAAACCAAAGAAGAAGAAAGCCTATCCCGATGAGGTTGTTGCGAAGTGGATAGAAGATAAACAGAAAAGGAAAGAAGGGGATCCGCAGTTCGGATTGGACCCTGCGGAGGCTAAGGCCTTGAAGGAGAGAACTACTGATGAGCTTGAAAAACAAGTAAAGGAAAAGAAGCTCAAGAAGAAGGTGACATAAGCCGAGGCAGTCCAAGCTTAGTTAAAATTTAATGAGATGGTATCCGGAAGCATTCCAGTTCCGAGATCTTTCTCCTTGGAATCTCTACCTGAGACTCCAGGAAGAAATTTCGTTGCTCCGGAAGAAGCTGTTGCTAAGACTACTGAGGAAGTATAGCAAGTTGAGCAAGTGGAACAATAAGAATATGTTGCTGAAGGAAGTGGTGAAACCAGAGATGTGTTGAAACAAGTAGATGATTACAAGGGGACACCTTCGGAACACTTATCGCTCCGAACTTCTGAAGCTGAATATTCGAAGATAGTTACTCCAGCAATGGAAGAAGAGAAAGGAGAAGAAAAAGTTACTTATCATGGAGAAGAAGAACAACTTTTACATGATATTGCTCAGATGGAAAACGTAGGGGTTCGTGTTCAGGAAGTTGCTGATGAGGAAGATAATGTTGTTCAATTTTCTGATAGTGAGAAGAGAACTCCAGAACAAGATTCTATTCTAGAAAAAGACAAGGGAAAGCAAATTCTTGATGATACTCCGAGCTCGGAAGTGAGGAAGAGGAAGGAAGTTGGTAGTTCTTTGAAAAGAAATCTTGACCTTATTGAAGAAGAAAATTCTCCAAGCAAAGTTTCAGATTCAGATTCATCTTCGGTGGGGCATGACTTTGTTGTTCAGTCTTTGAAGAAGTTGGTGGGAACCATTCTAACCTTCTCAAGTATTGATTCAAGATGCTAGATGCTCCAACATGCTTTGAATTAGAAAATAGACTCTGTGTCTATGGTTATGGAAAAGTGTGTTGAGATTGAGGCTCAGTTCAAAACATTTTTTGTTGGCTACGAAGCTCATAGAAAATCTTGAAAAAGGATGACAAACTGGTCGAAGAATACTGTAGAAGAGTTGAGGCTATTTGATGAGTTTCATGACAATTTAAAAGATTCCTTTGAGACTGAGGACATGAAGATAAATGACCTGACTTCATCCTTTGAAGAGAAGCTGACAGATGAAAACAACTTCCGGATTCAACAAGTCAGAGATCTGAATGGGAAGTTGAATTCTGTTTCTCAGAACTGGAAATTCGAAAGAGATCATCAGATTGAGTTTGAAGAGAAGTTGAAGGCTCCGGAAGAAATGTTCAAAGCTTAGGAAGAAAATCTTCAAGACCAGGAAGAAATAATTGAAGCTCAAAGTGCAAGAATAGTGGTCTTAGAGAAGCAAGATGAAGAAGATAATAAAGACCTGAAGAAGATCAAGACTATTCTTAAGGGGCTCATGTCGAAGGAAAAAGATCCGAAATAACTAAATCTGATATTTTTGTTGTATCTAATTTTCTTTGTTGCCGAGATTTTAAACCTAATGAAAATTGTGCCTCTCGTTTCTTTTGTTGTTATTATTAATTTTTCAGGTACTTTGTTATTTTTTTCCATTCCCTTGATTTCTTTTTGATAATCACAAAGGGGGAGAAGGAAAAGATCCTTATGAAAAAGAAGAACTCCAATGAGAGTTTATCTAAAGGGGATAAGGAAAAGATCCTTAAAAGAAAAAAAGAACTCTAATAAGAGTCTATCTAAGGGGGAGTTTTTCATTAAAGAATACTTTTTTTTCGTAATGAAATGTCACTCCGGAAATCTAGAATATGATCCTTAGTGTTTCAAAGCCTAAGGTGGAGTTAGTCGTATTCATCAATCTCCTTAAAGCCAAGGGAGATAAGCCTTAATGTTTTTCTTTCTTCTTAAAATTTCTTTTTCGTAAGGATGTTTGTGCTTTCCAAAAAGGGGGAGATTGTGGAGTCAATAAGGTTTTCTTTATGACTTTTCCATTCCTTCTTTTTTTGAAAATCAAAATCACCTTATCTTTAAGAAAATTTCTTTCTTAAGGAAAACTGCTTTTATAAGGAAAATTTCTTTCTTAATGAAAATTGCTTTTATAAAGAAAATCGATTTTATAAGAAAAACTATCCTTATCATATTTTCATCAAGATTTTTCTTAAGTATAAGATTCGGATTCATTTTTATTTTCTCGTAATTACTTGAAACATTGATATGAAGTATTTTGTTTTAGGATCCGAATTCTGGATAAGAACTGTGATAAAGTTTCACTCCGAAATCCAGAATGAGAACTGTGAAAAAGTTTCATTCCGAATTCCGGATACAGTTTTAATCCAGATTCAGGATACGAATTCTTATGAAGTTCGATAATGAATTCTCAATACGAATTCTAATGATTAATTCCCATTACGAATTCTGATGAGGAATTCTCATTACGAATTCTGATGAAGAAATCTCATTACGAATTCTGATGAAGAATTCTCATTACGAATTCTAATGATGAATTCTCATTCCGAATTCCCATTCCAAATTCATCTATTAAATAGATCTGATCATATTTGTTTTATACACTCTGAATTTATTCATACTCCGAGTATTCACTCCGAACTTTCATTTCACTTATGTCTTTATATTTTGTCTACTCTTTATTATTTTCCTTAAACTCTGAACCTTCACTCCAAATTTTTCATTCCGAACTTTTGAGTCAGATTTTAAAACGATGTCGTACATTCTGTTACACTTGTTTTGTTATAAAACGATGTCGTCTATTTTGTTATAAACTAACCGTTGTCTAAGTGACACATGTACAGGTCCCTCCGATCTTTAAGGAAAATATGACCGTTGGAGAAGGAGCCGACCTTACCTATAAATAGGATCTCATTTGAAAGAGCTCGACACAGATGAATAACTTGGTTTTGTGCATACATTCTGTTGAAGTGATTTCTAGAGAGAGAGGCTCTTATTAACTCTCAATGCTTCGTGCGACTCCAAATGTTGGTGATTACATTCGAGGGCTTCTGAGGATAGGAAGATAGAGGTGCCGACTACCTTAAAGTTCGAGGGCTTCCTTGCTGAGGAAGATAGAGGTTGCCAACTACCTTGAAGATGAGGGCTTACGGGGATAGCAAGACAGAGACTCTGATCTTCGTATCGAGGGCTTACCCTGGTGTGGGTAAGACAGACTTGCTTGAAAGTATAAATCAAGGGACCTTTATCCAAGGTTGTTGGATACCCTTCTCTTTGGGTTAAAAGACTTATATCTTGTTACTTGTAGTACTACTACTTATTTATATTCCACTTCATATTGTATTGAAAGGAAAGTATAACTTTCTTATACTTTCTTATTTGTACTCTATTTTATTTAGATTCTATACGCTTTAAGGTAGAATCTCATATTGTAATAGTTTGTTAAGGTTCTATTTCCAGAACCATATTTCCGGAACCTACTTTCAAAATCTCTTTTCAAGTTTTGTTTGGTGTTAGAGGTGTTGTGATTTTGGTAAGTTTAACTTTGTTAAACTTTGCCTTTTCCTTTTCATAAGGAAAACATAGTTATTCTTAACTAACTTTAAAGGTTCCAAAAGAATTTTTAAAGTGTACAATTCACCCCCCCTCTTGTAAATTGAGCATCTACATCACTATTTCGATCCTACATATTGATGGTAGGATATGTAGGTTTCCATTTTTGGATTATTGGTGAAATCCTTTATCAAACTCTTATTCCTTGTCTTTTAATTTTATATTTCATCTGCACTTAACTCTCTTAGTTTTACTTTATAGCTTTAATTATTTTAACTCATAAATTAAATTTATTAATTTAAATAATGATTTTAAAATTAAATTAAACTTCCCCATCTTGAAATATTTATAATGAATAAAATTTGATATTATAGGAAACCATAGGTTTAAAACCATTACAAGTTTTATGGATAAATCAATTAATGAAGAACTCTACCTCAATTTCCAAAGGTGCTCTAGAAGGAAACATAGTGATTACATCTCCATATTTTAACAGATAATTCTATGATTATTGGAAAACTAGAATGTATAACATTCTTAAATGTGTTGGATATTCAATTTGGAAAATATTTATGCTTGTATATACCACCAATCAGGAAAATTAAGAAAAATAGACCTTGATGATGTAACAAAATTTGAGATTAATGGAAAATACATCAATTCTCTATATTAAAAATTAGATAGAAATGAATTTAATAGAATTTATAAGGGTAAAAATACTCAGGAAATATTTAAATTATTAGAGGTTACTCAGGGGGGTAACAATAAAGTAATGGATTCTAAGATTTATATATATAGACTATATTTTTAAATTGTTAGTTTTTATATTAAGGATAATATATCTAAAATTTTCACTTATTTCCCTACTATTTTAATGGTTGGAAGTCATTAGGTGGTGTACATACCACCAATAAACTTGTTATTAATATCATTTAGGTATTGAAAAGTTCTTGGGTATCCAATGTGATAGTAATAGAAAATGTTAATGAAATGAAAAATATGTTGGTTGAAGATATCATAGGATATCTCATGATCAATGAGATTACAATGAAGAGGAAAGTTGGCAAGAAATCCAATGTGGTCAAGGAGAAGAAAGACATTTCCTTAAAAGAAAAAAATTATAAATATTCCAACAGTGAAGAGGAGATTTCTCATTTTTTCAAGAAGATGAAAAATATTCAATAAGAATATTACATACCACCATGATAATAAAGAGAAGAAACAAAGTAAACTAGATATAATATGTTATGATTACAAAAAACTGTAATATAAAACTAGATCTCCCCACACTCAAAAATAATACATTGGATAATGAAGAAATGAAAAAATATTTCAAGGTTTCAACATGGTGTGTAAGCGATGACCTCCTCTCATCATCATTCTTAGATGATGGAAACTCCTAGTGTCACATGAAAAAAATGAAATGAGTCAAGAGGTATAATAATATAATTCATATCACTATTCTAGTTATTTAAATTTCAAAGATATAAGATATGATAGAGATCAATAATAAGATATTTTTTTGAACATACCTAGAAATTAATTAATCTAAATGAGAATTTAAATCATTTTTTTGAAGAAGATAAAATTATCAATGAAAATGAAAAACTATAGGTGAAAAATGAATGTACCAAATAGTTTCTCTAAAAAACAATAATAATCACCATAAAATATTCAGTAAAATTTTGTGGGACAATTCAGGATTCAAAAATCAATAAAATATTGTTAAAAGTAAAAGGGTTTGTTTAATAACATCCCAATGCTGAAAAAAATGTTAAATATAATTAAAGAGCTAGAGGAATCTCTTAAAAAATTCAAAAAATGTGAGCAATATTTATGTTTGATTTTTGTTACCCAAAAAATTTAAAATGTACCTATATTCTTGGTTATTTTAATCACATATGAACCTCTAGAAATTCCAAAAATAAATATTTTTTTAAAGGTGGATCTCAATATTAGTTTTCCAATTATTTAATAATGGTCTCATACATTATGTTTGAATTTAATTCAATAATTGATCATTAAGGAAGGCCCAGATCCAATTATATTTAATCAATTTTTTATTCTATAAAAAAAATTTCAAAGATATTATGGATTCAAAAATAACATTTTGGAAAATATTTAAGGACCCAATTTTGGGAAACTAAATATCCAGTATATTAATTATTTTATAGGAAAATGGATAATGCTAAATCCTATTTGAGATACATTGAATGTAGATATCATGTTCTAGGCGAATATATATGGTCACTTTACCAAGTTCACCCACCTTGAGGATCTAGATGGTGGGAATGCCACCATTGGAAACAACTCATAGACTAATATAATTGGTATAGGTACAAAGGTATTTTTATTATAACATATTATTAGTGATTTTTTATTTGTTAACAATTAAATTATAATTTTTATAGAATTAGTAAATTGTGTGATAGTGGTATTAATGTTTTCAACAAAAGTATCTAGGTGTAATGTTTTTGTTTTCAAATAATATATATAAATAAAAGTAAATTATTTATTTTAATTATATTGAAAATATAATACTTAAATGTTTGAATGTGCATGATATTGATTCATTTATATATCATATATTTACATGGTCATTATAGAACACACTCACATTTGAAACTTTACAATAAATATATAGTAGGAGATTACTAAAATCAATTTCCAAAATGAAATTATGTGTGAACTATTATAACATGGTTAAAAAAACAAATAATAATTTAGTTCTATGAAGTAATCATCATTCTCAAATTACCAACATATCAGACACCTATACTTTTTTAGACCAACACAATTTTCTAGTATAAGAGGAAAATATTATATATTTTTTATTCTCAGTGAATTACTAATAGTTAATTGGGTTTAAATCATTGTACATAAAAGTGTATTGAAAATTCTTCATTAAATATAACAATTTGGGATAAAATAAACAAGTGTATAATATAATTTTACAATAAGGTGATAATGGGTAGAGTCTAAAAATAAGTATTTTTATGAAATGTCTGTCTCACAAGTCTATCACATATCTTTTTTTACTCTTTGAGCCCATCAACAAAATGAGGTTATTAGAATATGAAGTCAAAAATTACAATAAATTGACCAAAATATCATTAATTTATTCAATATTCATAATTTTGTTTCGATGAGGTGGTCAATAGATCATGTTAAACCATTAAACATGTAATCATAAGAACCATTATTAAAAATTTTACTTATTATGTTTAGAAAGGTATGTTTCGAAACTTGGATATTATAATATGGTTGGTTGTAAGTGTATCATTATTAATTCTAAATATAAGCTTGGTCTATTTTACCCTAAACCAGATAAAATTATCAATCTAGGTATTCCAACACAATAAAATTTTGTTGTGATTTCAATAAAAGTACAAATACTATTGAAGAGTTAATTCACAGAAAATTCGATGTGAATTTTTCCAAACCTCAATCTAAAATTGATGAATTTGATGTTTACATAGATAATTTGTCTTTAATTGAACATCAACCTCCTATATAAATTGATGTAGAAAAATAACCTAGTCTTTTAACAAAGGCTTATGTTCAATCTTCTAACTATCATCTTGAATTTTTTTGGGTTATTTTTAGTCCAGTAATTATACTAGGTTTTATATTTTAAATGAATTATAACATAATGTTTTCAGTAGATATTACAAAATAATGATGATACCAATAATGTTGAAAATTTTTATTTCCCTAAAAAAGTGCAATTAATTCTATTTACCTAGAATAATATTTTGAATCATGTAGATAGGATTAATGAACATCTTTTAATTAGCCTCAAATAAGTTTTTAAAAATAAATTATATTATAAAGGTAATATCAGCCATAACAAGGACCAAATTAAAGATTAATTTTATAATCAAGAAGAATTAATTCATTACAATGAGAAATTTTCTACCTTTTCTATGATAGAATAAATAATAATGTTATTGGAATTCACATGTCATTTAATTTTAATGATTTTTCAAATGGATATTAAAAGAGTATTTATAAATGGTTTTATTTATTATTATTTTTGTGGAACAACCACCCAGTTTTAAGTATTCAAAAATTTTGTAACCATGTTTTCATGTAAACCAAGTCACTTTATGGATTAAAATAATCTCATAGGCGTTTTTATGAGAGGTTAAATAAATTTCGTTTAGAAAATTATTTTAATATGGTTAAATCAAATTAAATATTTTTTAAATAACATTTCAAATAATCTCGTAGATATTGAATTTTTTATTAGAGATTCCATTTTTGGTCCAACAAAAAAATAAATTTATAATGACTTTTCATAATTAATGGGTTGGGTATTTGAAATGAGTTTCTTTCGAACTCTCAATTTCCCTTTGTTTTCAAATTTTTCAAAATTTGAGATGCAATTTTCATTGACAAATTATATATAAAAATGTGATTTTAATGTTTTTTTGGCATGTACCAAGTTAAGTAGATTAGTACTCAAATGAGTACTTATTATATGCATACATTATATGAAGCAAGTAAGATGTAGGAAAAAAGATTGATAGGGTTATTATTGGAATACTTCTCTATCTTACCATGATCGGGTCGAACATCATGTTTGGTGTATGCTTTTTTCTCATTTTCATGACATTCTAAAGGAACACCATTTAAAATACCTAAAATTATTTTCTTATGTATTTAAAAGGTACTAATAATCTTGGTTTGCTTTATCTAAAATAATATTATTATTTAATATTATGTTTTTATGGGGATTTTGTAGGGTTACCACTAGATAAGAAATGTGCATGTGGTATGTTCCACATAGTAGGAAAATATCATATCCCATGGAGTAGGGAGAAGAAACATTCTATCATTATTTCTACTGATAGAGTGGAATATATTTCAATGAGGAGTGTTTACATCCAATTCCATTAGATTAAACATAATCTTTTATATTAGGGCTTAAATTATGAACATGTTCCATTTAAATGAGATAACATGACTTTGATTTCTATTTATAAAAATACAACACTACAATATCACAAAAAAACATATAGATATAAAGAACCATTTTTTTAGAGACCTCTCCCAAAAAGTTCACATCATTCTAGATTCTGTTTCCCAAATTCTTTAATTAATATATATCATCAATAAAAACCATATGATTTATCTTTTTGATATTATAAATTTGGATTTTGCATTTTTTTTCTTGTAATACATTCATTTTAATTTATAATGAAAGTTGATTTTCCTTCATTTTTAACATGATATTTATTGAAAAGTATATACTTTTCAATAAATAGTAAAATGTGTTAATAAATTTAATTATCGTTTAGGATGATGATCCTATTTTACATTTTTATAAATATTTAATTTATTTATCTATTTATTTCATGCTCTTCGGTGTTTTTATGATCTTTTAGTATTTAAATATTTATATTCATGTTTGTTGTGGCTCATTATACTTTTAAATGTATGCACCATTAGATATGGATCAAACTCTTTTTTGAATATAAAATGTTCAATGACTATGACTTGTTTTAAATTTAGTATTGAGATTTTTTTAATTTAAATGACTAATATCAAAGAAAAATTACGTGTTGTTTAAATTTTTAAAAAAATTATTCTTTAAAATGTCGAAATCTATTTATGTTTTTAATTTGGTTTTCAAAATCATATTTTATGGAAATATGGGTGGTATATTTATAATGAAATGGTTGTTTTTTCTCTCTCAATATAACATTTATGGTGATCATAATAGATATCTAATGTTATTTTGTTTTATTATATGTTATTCTCTTATAATGAAGGTGTTAACCTTGTTTCTTTAGAAATTTCTTATAATTTTGTTGATAATATCAAATGTGTAGTTGACATGGATTATATTAACGTAATTTTCATGAAAAATTATATTTTTATGAATGATATATTTATTATTTTAGAGGATTTAAAATTGGTTTCAAACTCAATGTGTATTAATATATTATAGATTCTTTATTATCAGAAAAGAGGATAATTTTTTTGTAATTAAATCAAACATTAATTCATTTTTTTTAAATTAAAAGTGGGAAGGGATGTATTCAAATTGTGAACATTGTAATGAAAGTTTTCAAATTAGGAAATGGTTTTAAAATTTTTTGAAATTAAAATTTCTTACACATAAATATTAAGAATGTTATTAAAATATAAGATGAATTTCATTATGTAATATTGATTCTTCATTTGGTTATATTCTTAAAATATGCGTTATTCTTATCTTTCTATTGATAATTACATGAGTGTATAAAATCATTAAAATGTTGGAGAATATTTTTCCTCACTCTCTTATGTGGTTTAAATAATAAAAAACACCAAATTTTGTTTTTAACCATTTGATTTGGTGAATTTTGATAATTAAAATTTTGAAATTTTTTAGAAATTTATGGAGAAGCCAAAATAATTAAGAGGAGTGAGGATGACCTTCTTGAATTACTCCACCTATATGATCCAGAAAATACCTAATGGACCACACCAAATGGCCGGTGGTACCATAATAAACACTAGTTCATTTTTTGTGCCATCGGTTAATTGGTGGATCATACTATAGGAATCAGTTTTAAAAATTCATGGTTCTAATACTGATTATTGTATCCTAAAATATATGAATATAATTAAATAAAATAGCAGTGAATTGTGCATTAAAAACATTCATTTTTAATCATAAACGGAACTTAGTTTAATATGGATAAACAAATTGTTTTCACAAAACCTATTAAATATCCTAATGGTAATCATAATTGGCCCCTATGTCCAATGAAAAAAATATCATTATCAAGAATATTCTGAAAAGTATAGCACATGACGTAAATTGAAAATGATTCTACATTAACAAAGTATGATTTCTTATTCAATAAGAAGTTGAAACATATTAAAATATTAATCGTATCAAGAAAAGAAACTATTTATCTAGTGTAAAGAGAAAAAGAACCGCAATCACAATGGTTTGGATAAAATCATGTTTTAAAAATGTAGTGATTCTATATTAAATATTATAGAATTTTATTTATAGTAATAATGTATTCAAAAATTAATATAGGGTATAATAATTTTATAGTAATCAAATCAATTATGATAAACCAGATACAAATAAAAATATAAATATAAATGTTTTCACTCTATATTAAAATTACAGTGCATTTAAAAGACCCGTAATAAAACTAGTAATACAAATGAATAATTTTTTAAATCCCAAATATATTGTTTTATAATAACCTTAGATAACGGTCCCCAATTTTTTACGTACAATAAATTTTGTCTATACCTTACAATAGAAATCCCTAGTATATTGATCAGTCTGTCTCACTATCCCCATGAGCCCTCAAAATGATAATTGACTTATCGGTCTCTATATCCTCACAAAACATCGATATGATGATTGGATTCTCTGTCTCATTATCCTCATGATCCCTCGATGTGATAATCAACTTATTGGTCTTGATATCCCCATCATCCCTTGATAGTATAAATTGGGCGAGTCATTATAATTACAATCTAAAAATAATTACATGTACGACAAAAAGTAGTTCACTATTTTAAGCTTTATATCTATCTAAAAAAATCTGTAATGAAAATGTCTAGAACTTTCAATTAAAAATCTTCCAATGACCATGTATTTATAGGCAAGCTTCCATAGATCATCTTGATCCCACATAAGTCATCTTGAACCTACAAATGTCATATTCTTTCCCAGTTTAACATGATGACCTAGACACCGATAACATTAATGGTATTATTGTAAGATAATTTCCAACATAATTTTTGTATACACCATTGGAAGTCTAAAACATATTTCATATAGCAGAGAAAATAATTTTTGGCTAAAACAATTATTACGATAAATTATTTAAGGCTGAATAAGATTTTAATCGAATCCTTTATCAATCCAAATAATATTATTTTTTACTGACAATGGAAAAATGATATATTATATTCGATCTGATAAGGATGAGTATGATTTTTATCATATCTAGTATCTTTACAAAAAATATCCCTTATCCAGTCTCATTACAATAATCACAATGTAAAAGTATATTTTCGTGACTCGTTAAATATTATTGAATATAAGAAAAAAGATAAATTTTTCTTATAAAAAACATTATAACACATTTTTTACAAGTAAGATAATAAAAAAATAGGATGATTTTGATTTTTAAAACAATAGTACGAAAAAGGTCATTAGAGAGACTTTTAAATAAAAATTCTCCTCCTTTTTGGAAAACATAAACTAAAAAACTTTTATAAATAATAATATTTGAATCATATACAAAAATTAAAATTATACTTATCTCCCCATGAGTTTATAACTCAACTAAATATAATTATGAATTTGACTAACTCCACATAGGATAAAAACACCCCTAATAATAATATTCACACTTAAAATAATATTTATCCCCCTTAATTTAAACGTAACCCCTTTCTAAAAAATTCTCCCTCTTTTGTGATTTCAAATAAAGAATACTGAAAATAGTTTGCGGTACATGAAAAAGGGCTATAGAGACAACTATACAAAAAAACTAATAATGAAAATGATCATCTAAAATAAATTATGAAACTTTCATCCAATTAAGAATTGGAAGGACTTACAATAAATTGTAAATAGATGAAAAATTATTTCATTTAAAATCGTTTCAAATGAGTTACAACAAGAGCTTATGGAAAGAAATATATATCTTCACCATATTTTATTTTACAATGGTATTCATATTTATGAACTCATTTATATCATCCAAAAGTTATGAAATATTTTATTCTTGAGATCAGATTTGTTTATCCTGATATTGAATCATTCCTTCCTAGAGATTATACATGTCATCCTGAGTATTAATTATTTCATATAAGGCATAATTATAAGTATTAAAATAAAAAATTTCAACTTCATAGAGATTGAATCTAAAAATATGAAGAATTAGAAACTTTATGTTCACTAGTAAATAAGTGACATCTTGACTTTTATTACGGTTGTATTTCAACACATGTCAAGGAATTTTACTCTATCTGTCATTTATTTTGATAGAATACTAAAAGAACCATCTGTTTCATTCAATGAATGTTTTAATTTTTCAAAATTATTTTCATGAATTTTTATATCATTATCAACACTATTATACCATGTGACTATCATATTGCAACTCTTCTAGTGAGCCTTGGGACATTTTTTAAATATCATAAAATATATATTTAATCATATCGATCTATATATTAAATGTTTCATTGAATATTATTTTTATTTTTTATTTTTTAAAATAAAATAAACCTTCATCTCCAGTCTATAAAGGTAGGTAATTTTTTACTCCAAAATTTTTAACATATTATATATAAACTTGATTACTAGAGTTGTTATTAAGTTTTGAAATGTTGAGTCTAATTGATTATTTCTGGAAGGTATAATGTGTTTGGTTATTATTTATTCATGAACATATTTTTTTTCATTTTTAGACATTTATTTTTCAATCCTTTTTAAATCCTGGTTTCCATCGGAAATATCACTGCCATCAATATCAATCATTTTACTAGCTTCTTATTTTTGGTTTTAATCTTGTTCATCCTTCCTAGATGAAGATTAAACCTCTTGAATTGATTGTGAATTTTTTTCTATTGGCTAACAAATTTATCCATTTTATTTACCCAGTAATATAATTCTTTTGAGGGACCATGTGATGTCCTGAAGGAAAGAATAGAAGAAGAAATATCTTTTTCACCATCAATTTGATTTTAATTCTCTTCCTGATCATTTTCAACATTATCATTTTACTTTAAATCATTTTCATCTTACTATCCTTTTTCATCATCATTCTCTTCTTCATCAAAATACTCTTATATTTCTCTATATTCATTATCTTATTCAATAACTTAAATATATTTTTCAGAACATATCTTTCTACAAAACCGTCTTCTATTTATTTTCAAAACAATTCATGATGTTGTGACTCCAACATGAAATCCCTATTCTTAATTGGAACAGAAAATTTATCTACAAAAACTATTTCTCATTTATCATTGATAGAGGGAACATTGGAATAGACACTTGCTATTTCATGTAATGCCAAAATAGGCATCTAAATTTAGTAAAACAACATTAGAAGAAGTGACCTCTACTCCTTTCATCAAAGAATCAACTAAACATACACCGTGAACTTTCTTCTGTTGTTTCATTTCATTTTCTTATTTCTCTAATACTACATCACCATGTATTACATAATCTAAAGCTTCAGAATTTTTTAATATATTATGGGGATGTCTTATTTTCCATTTAGATTGTTTCTTTATCCATTCATAAACAACATCATTCGAGTATTTCATTTCATTATTTTCTTTTTTTTGTAAGGTAGTTAGAATTTCACTATTATGTTGGATAGGGTTATAGAATATAACATAGAGGGGGTGAATAGACCAGATTAAAAAATTTAATCAAATAAATATATTTATTAAATTTATTGTCCAAGATAAATGTTAATGTTAATTATTGGAAAAAAATAAATAACACAATGATTTTTTATAGTAGTTTAGTCCTGAGAGGTCCTACTATACTCTTATACATATCTACTCTGAGTGAGATATTTGTGCACTAAAAATATTTTTCTGGTTGAATCCTTATCCAGTTTCATAATCCTTTCTAGTGAATGGAGAACCACGACGCTAACTTTTGTAAGGGGAGTCATAAACCTTACGACCTGAAATTTGACACACCGAGTCATAACACGAATAGTCCTAACATTAGATAGGGGGATCACATTATGAAGTTAGAATCGAAGAGTCACAACCTAAGAGAAAAAAAATAAATATTAATTTTTTGTGTAAAAGAGTAATCCTAAAAAATAGAGTGCATGTAAGAAATGGTAAAAAGTGTTACAAACTCCAAAAAAAAGAGAAGATAAAAAATGAAAGAACTAGAACTCATTCATGAGATTTTGATTAACACATCTTATCAAGGCAATTGTAGTCATTTAATAATTAATATAGCACTTGATAGAATGTATAAGGGATAAAACAATGTGTCTTAGGATGTTTTAAAAGAATAGTAGGTTCAATGTTCACAACACTTTCTCTTTGAAAAACATAGTATTAGATATGCTAACCTGTGTCTCTGCATTTTTTAGATATATATATATATATATAATGTGAATATTTATCTATATTTAATATCTATACACATCCTTCAAATATTTAACAAAAATCGAGTCATGTTATTTCAAAAATATCTCCACAAAAATCATATCATTGTTTTCTCTCTATTCCTATATAATAATGATTGAAATGAATTTTAAAAAAATTGAATAACTCATCCAATAATAACCTGAGAATAATAATATAATTAAATTATTTTAAAATATTTTTTTTAAATCCATTCAAAACACTTTATAATTTTTCAAAATAGTTCCAAAAAACTAGAAACACAATAAAAAGTAAATTAAAATATTTGATTTTAAATAATCTTGTATCCTTCGACAATATTAGAAGAAGAAGTACAAATAATTTATTAATTTTAATCATTAAATATTGAACCAAAATCATCAAAATATCTTGGATCTTATTCCTTAAATTTAAATTGAATTAAACCAATATAATTTTTTTTTAAAATATTCCATATAATTATAAAATATTTCAATGATTGGCATAAAAGCATAAAGAGGAAGAAGAAAGGTAGGGTATAAATACTATTATATATGAAATTAGTGTACAAAAAAGTAGGGTACATGAAATTAGGGTACACAAAAGCAGGGTACATGAATGTAGTGTACCCAAAATTAGGGTACTTGAATATATGGTACATGAAGGTAGGGATAATCGAAAGTAGGGTTCCCCCAAAAGTAGGGTTCACCGAATGTAGGGTTCACTAAAATTAGGGTTCATCGATAGTTGGATTCCCCAAAATTAGAGTTCATTGGATTTAGGTTTTAACGAATGTAGGGTTCATCGAATGTACGATTTACCAAAACTAGGATCCACTAGAATTAAGATTAAATGAAATTAGTTTTCACCAAAAGTAGAGTTCATGAACCATACATTCATAAATTTTTTTTAGGGTTCATCAAAGTAGAGTAGTTTTTATTAGAAAAGTGGTGCAGGGTTCATTATAAATGTTGGTTTTTTCGAATCAAACTATTAATTTTTGCGAAATATGGTTTGGAGATCTATATATGGAACTTTTGTGTAGGTAGTATTATAAAACCACATTTTTCACTACTGCGAAAGTAGGTTTGTTGAACAATACTTTTTACTATTGCGAATGTTGGGTTCCCAAACCATACTTATAGTAAAACTAGACAACATATATTAATAAGCATCAATGAATTGCTAAAGGTTATTAATAGTAGATTCAGTTTTTCATCTAGAAGACTTATTTTTAGAAACTATTATTTGATTTAAAACAAATTAGGAATATAATATATCATAATTTTAATAATAATAAAATTATGAAAAAAAATAAATAACATGTTGGGAAACCTACATATGTCAAACAACATTTCAGAACATTAGACAATTTATTGACCATCAAAATGGATTTCTTATACTTCACTGAAAGCTAATGAAATCAATATAATCATGTTATGTTTCATCAAAATCATTTATTCTGAAAACCCAGTATCAATAAAACATTATGTAAAATAAATACAATATCTTCTCAAAACAATAGACTGTAATTTTTCTAATATTGTAATAGTAACATTGTTGAATTTTCCGAGTACTAGAATAGTATTTTCAGTCTTCGTCCTAAACTAATGACCCTTAGATAAATATCTTGTCTATCAAACTTGATAATATTCTGAAAGAAATAGTGGATTTAGATATCATCATAATATAAAGGAAAAATAATAATAAAAATTAAAATATGAAAATTCACAAACAATATCCCCATTTTTATTACAAACTCAAAACATTCAAACCAATTCAAAAATTTATAAAACATTAAAAAACAACCTAATTATTCCAATTTTTGTAATTAAAAAAAATTGAAAAAAATCCACCTAATCAAATATGAAAATAAAATTTTAAAATTACAAGAAAACAAGATCAATTTTAACTTTTTTCAAACTATGTATAGTCTAAAATCATTTTAAAAATATCTGAAAGCTATTTTTCAGAAGGTAAAAATTATAAAACAATATCTCCCTTTTTTTACATGATCTCTAATAAAATAAAATCTTATATCAACATTATTTTTCCTATAATGACATATGGTATTTTTAGAAATAGAAATTTTGGAATTCTTATCACAGTAAATAGGCATTTTATAAAGATAAAAACAAAAATTACCTTAGGATTAGATAATCCAAAAACATTGAGCACAACTACATGTAGAAGAGATATACTCAGCATCTATATTAGAATAACCAATAGACAGCTGTTTCTTAAATGACAAGGAAAATAAAATGTTTTCCCAGAAAATGAAACATACCTGATGTTCTTTTTCAGTCAATTTTACATCCACCAAAATCATAGTTTGAATAAGATGTTAAATAAAAATAGTAATATTTTAGATAAAGGTATTTTTCATTATAAGATGATCTAGAATAACCCATATATCATTGTTTCCTCTGGATGTATTTGGATGTCTAGTGACAATGTCCATGTCGATTTTTTTCTATTTCCATGATGGTATGGGTATTGGTTGCATCATCCCTTTAGAATATTGAAAATTCAACATCCAGGTTAGAGGAAATTATAATATTATTTTCCATTTCTTAATTTTATGTTTTATAATTATATCATATAAAATGTTCTATCTTAAATGGTTTTATAAATGAAAGAGCTTATGAATGATGAAGATCATCCTTCTCTAGTTGCCTAACGGGAACAAATATTTATCAAGATTGTTAGGAGAAATTGTATAGGAATTATATGAAAAATGATATCACTGACCATACATCAAATTGCAAGGTACATTGTCAAGTGAAATCCGAAAAGAAAAAATCTAAAGAAATGATAAAACTAGCTCCTATACGAACATGGTCATGGGAAATCATCACCATGGACTTTGTCACTATACATCCAAATACGTCCAACAGAAACAATCCTATATGGGTTATTTTGGATCATAAAAGCATGAATGCTCACTTTATCACAATTCTATGAGACTACACATAAGATCAATTGGCACATATATACATTAGTGATGTGGTAAGGATGCATGAACTACCACTATCTTTTATATCTATATATGATCCAAGATTCACCTCCATGTTTTGGAAAATTCTACAACATTTTCTATGCACTAGGATGAACATTAGTAAGGCCTATCTTCCTCAACCTATGGTAAAATATGAGTGAACTATTCATACAATAGGTTACATGTTGAGAGAATGTTCTATAGACATTAATGGAGGATAAGACCATTATCTTCCTATGTTTGAGTTCTCTTACAATAGTAGATTCCACTTGAGCATCCAAATGTCCCTATAAAAATCAATTTCTATGAAAATATGTATATCATCGGAATGCACAGATGTGATCGGTGAATATAAGAGACTAGGACCTGAAATGGTTTGTGAAATGGTGCATAAGGTAAAAACCATTCTACAAAAAAAGAAGGCATACCAATGTCGAAAAATGAGTTATGTAGACAATCGTTGATGGTATCTCGAGTTTAAGGTTGAATACATGGTATTCCAATACATATATCTATGGAAGAGGATCGTGAGATTCTAGAAGAATGGAAAGACTAGTCCTAGGTACATCTTCCCCTTCGATATCCTTGATATTGTCATATTTGTGGCCTATCTTATATCACTTCCACCAACTATGTATCAAGTACACATTGTATTCCAAGTAACCATCTTGAGTAATTACATACCATATCCTTCACATGTACTAAATTCATAGGTGGTATAGTTGGAGAATGATATTTTTTATGAGGATGATCTAGTGAAGATCTTAGATCAAATAGATAATTTTCTATGCAGAAAGTCTACATTACTAGTCAAAGTACTTTAGCACAACAATATGTATTAATAGGAAACATGGGAACTAGAGAAAGAGATGAATGAGAAGTACCCACACCGGTTTTAAACTTAGTAAGTAATGTGAAATATCAAGGGATAAATTTTATAATGGGGGAAGGTAGTAATGTTCCTATGTTTTATCAATATAGATTCCCTTCCTATAATTATGTCATATGGTATAAACAAAAATGAAAACACAATAAAATAATTTTGAATGATGAATGAATTAAATAATAATCACTTAAAGTAGTTAAGGAACCTATACCGATTAAATAGTAACATGACATTTGGAATATTAATTTAACCCTTGTGAATAGTAAACCAACAAATTAAATAGTAACCTCACCAATGAATGTATAAATAATATTTATCAATCATATAGGTGATAAGAGGATATAATTATATCATAGTATAAGTAAAAAATTATTTTAAAAACTATTAATTAAGTATTGGTATTTTTGTAAGACATAATGATTTTATTAAAATTTTATAACAAATTTAATAATTCAAATGAAAATTTATTTTTATAAAATGTATTAATAAACTAATATTTTTATGTCTTAAGATTATATTATAGTTTATTTATAGCTTAATTAATTTATCAATGTTTTTTAAAATTAGTTTTAATTTAAAATTTTTTATTTTCCATGTAAATGATGATTTTAAATAAAAATTATATTTATCATACTTATAATGTTACTTTCATAAATCTTAGTTAATTTTGGAAATCTACTCATTGAAAATATATATAAGGTTATTTTTTGGTATTTTTATGAAATAATTGAATTTTGTTGAATAGTAAAAAATTGTAATTTACGGTTTATATACATTATATGTGAAATATACTATTCAATGAGATGTTTCTGATGTAAGAATAATTTTTTAGAGCTCACATGATATAATTGTTTTATTTTCTCTCAATATCCCACACTATTTTTTGTCTTGAGAAAAATAATAAAATAATTATTAAAATACTCAAAAAACACTCTCCCCCTCCATTATAAATACCACCCTCACCACCTCTTCTCCTCACACCTCTCTAGCCCTTATCCTCGCCCGGATTATGATCAAATATCCTCAAAAGTCACTTCCCCAAGACCAAGGTCTTTTTCCCTTAACAAAAGTACAAAACAAATCCCCTAATGGGGTTCTCAAGAATAGGGAATCAAGAAGTAAACGCCCTCTTCGCATTCTTTCAATTTATTTTTGTATTCTAATATTTTATTCTTCTCTCCTAAACTCCCTTCATACATTTAGAATGATAAATACATAATATTATATATAATTTAATTTTATCATGATTACAAAATAGTTCTTCATAATTTTTTTTCTCCTATCTCTTTTACTTTAAGAATGATAACATTGTCCGTGAGGTGCTGATTTACCACCTTCATGGACGATGTGCTTTCATATTTAAATTACAACTTCACAGCTGGTCATGAAGCCATTCATAGGGTTGATCCCGTTTATAATATATTTATTTTATATTATTTACTATTATATAATCAATACATAGACATGATATTAATTTATAAAACTAACTGAGTTCAATGTAATCGAAAATTTCCAAAATAAACCGAACTGATTATAATTAACATTTATTTAATTATTCATACTCATCCCATATAACCAAATGATATATGGGGAAAATTATTCCTCTTTAATATCATTAATAAAATATAATTTCAATTTTGGAAAATTACACCCACTTTATACAACTTTTCAGATATGTATACGAGTAAACCGATCATGAAAACAGAGGAAAGCAATGTTCACAAACTATGAAATTGAATCTCCTAACCCATAAAAGAGACCATAAATGAACTTAATAAAGTAATAATAAATAAAATACATGTATAAATGATTTTTTAATTTTTAATTAATTAATATAATTCGATAATCTAGGACATTAAGATCAAGTGAAGAACACCTTCAGACTTCTGGTAAGCGATTCTACCTTAACCTCCATTATTCCATCGAGTTACTCTTCCCCCCTTTATACCAAATTAATTTAAATTTTAATTTAATTTAAATATTATAAATTATATTTATATCTTCCAATATCATGTATTAGTATACATTCATTCTTATTTTTTTCTATATACATTTTTTAAAATGATATCTACTCAATTCTTCCTGATAGGCAAGCCTGATTTAACAAAACTTCTCGAATTTTTACCCATTTTAAAGTATGATCCATAAAATTTTTTAATCCACTATAACTTTTCTAAAATGGTTCATTTGTACCATGAAAAAATAACTTTGTTCAATTCATATTTTGTACAAATATTTATGCCATTTTCATTTTAAATAATCTTAGAAGTTTTCCCTTATAATATACTAAAATGTATTATTTCAAACGATTCAAAAACACTCTTTTTGCTTAAGTTTGACATAAAGTATCATGATATATGCCTATAATACTTTATAAATTTTCATGTATGATTTAATTCCTAACATTCATGGAAAAAATTAGGATACTTACATTTATTATTCTTTTTACATTATTATGATACATAATTCATTCTATGGGTAACCATTATATTTATGATGGATTACTTATGTATGATTAATTCTATAGAAGGATTATTAATGAACATGTAATGATGGGTGAACCTAGATATTTCTCCAATTCATTGGGTAATTTTAATTCTTATGACATGTTATGTGCAACAGTCTTGGTGGTTAGCATTGACACAAGCTCCTCTATGTGCAAAGAACCTTGACTCCTAGTCCTGTGTGTGAAACAATGCTTGATATGTGCTCCTATATGCACAACATTCCTTGAATCATGGTAAAATAATTTTTTATGTTTCTTCTACATTACAATGATTCCATGATTCTATGATTCCATGTTCTATATGTTATTATTCTTTATTTTTAATCATGATCCATGCCATAATATATATTTATGTAATGCCTTGTAAGCCAAGTTGTTGTAATTATTTTTATATTTACTCCCTTACTGGGATTTTTAAAATAATACATTTTTCAGGTTATCCCCAGGTTATCCTATGTATATGTATGGGATCAATAGAAGTTATGAGTTCTTAATGGATGATAAATAACAAAATAATTTTTCAAGTCCCATGTTTTCAGTTTTATGTACCTAGTCTTATAAGACAATATACATTACAATCCTTGTAAATTAATTTTATCCTTACTTTTTCTTAAAAACATATAATTATATGGATAAAAGGATCGGGTAAAAATATTAACAATCCAATTTGCATCTTTCGAAGTATCGTTAACACTAATTAGAAAAAAATTGAAATAAAAATAGAATTGACATAGTATTATAAAATAGAATTTATAGTTTTCACACTAGAATCAACATTACTGATTACCTTTTTAGAAGGAAATTTTTTCTAATCTTCCATTATCATGGGTTACCTTGAGAATGTGAAATTGTCCCTTCCATTGATTCATCCTGATCTTGAGTTTTTTCTTCACCATATTTAAAATCATTATACTAATCATCAAAAACATTAAAATAAGAATTTATTTGAGAATAATATTTATCAAACATAACATGAATTGATTCTACAACAACCATGGTTATTTAATTTTAAAATCTATATGATTTAAATTTATTATAATATCCAAGAAAAATACCTTCATCACTTTTTACAACAAATTTATCTAAATTGTCATTTGAATTGAAATTTAAAAAATAAAACCAAAAATATTAAAGAAAAAATATTTAGGCCCTTTATAAAATAATTCAAATGTATTTTTATTTAATAAATTTCTAATAAGAATTAAATTTTAAATATAAAATGTATAAAAAATATCCTCAACCAAAAAATATCATGGGAAATTATATTCCCTTAACATAGTTCGAGAAATATAAATAAGTGTTCTACTTTCCAACCTACAACTCCATTTTGTTGTGGTGTTGTATGAGTAGAAATATTATATAAATAACTATTTTAAATAAATTTATTAAAAATATAAATTCTGAAATTCACCCCCTTTATCATTTTGAATAGAAATAATCATGAATCGTTTTTATTTTTGATAAAATTTAAAATAAGTAGAAAATCTATATAAAGTAAAAAATTTATGAGTAAGAAAGTATACCCATGAAAATCTGTTTTAGTATTCAATAATAAGTAAAATATATTTCTTTCCACAAAGGAAATAAATTTTATTGGATCTAAATAAATCATGATTAACTAAATTTAAAGGGATACTAGTACTTATCTGGTTGAAATTTCTAAAATAAAGATTGTGTTTCTTCCTATTCATGCATGCTTCCCATACATAAATGTTATTTTTTCAAAGAAGGATGTTTTAACACATTCTCATGTGTTGAGAGCTTATGTAACATTCTATAATTGACATGACCTAAACAACTATTCCATAAGATTTTTTCTTTCTGGATAGCATTCAAACACCTTACATATTGAACAGTTAGTTCATTAAAATCAATACTATAAATATTATCCATTTTATTAGTATAAAATAATAAAGAATCGATTTTTAAAACTAAAAATTTATCATATTGAAATTCATATTCTATTACGTGGCACATAATCTTGATATAATAGTTAATTTCTTTCTTAAACCATCAACATATAATTTTTTTAAATATATGTAGAATTTGAAATACTAGCTTTACCAAAACCATTTACTTTTCCTTTGGAATTGTCTCTAAATTAATAGTACCTCCATCAAAAAAATCATGTGGTAGAAATTGATGGTTCTTCAGTCATATGCCCAGATCTTCCACTTTCCATGAACCCTATATCGTTCATGAGACATCAAAGGTATATTTCCTAAAATAAAATTACGTGAAAATTTTTCTACCCAAGATACTTTTGGTCAAATAAAATTAGTTATAAACTCTTCAGATACCCATACATAATTTAATAATCTATTTTACAGTACTATATATAATAATGATTTATAAATATTAATTTCATTAAATCCAAAATATTGTTTGAATATAAGAGAAGGGTAATTTTTATATTGCCTTTCATGCCACATTTAAAACAAGTACCAATAGAAGTACATCAATTTTTACGTTTAACAAAATCAATATTAAACATTTGATGTAATATTCTATCATAAAAAACCATATTTATTTTTTATGTTTTATTTAAAGATATCATCTCCTGATATTATTCACCACCATGAATAAATGTAGATAATCTTTGTTTAATACAATCATCTTCCTTTTTCAAATTTTAATATAAATCATGACTAGTTTTTAATTTTTCTTAAATTGTTGAATGAGAAGAAGAATCAATGTTACTTAATCTATAATTTTAGTTTAATATTAATTTTTTTTCATAAATAATTTTCTCATTATTTTCATTAATATTATTATATAAATCAGTATCATTGATAATATAATTTCTTAATCATATAATTTCGTTATGTAATTATGAAATACTCATATTATCAGAATCATAGTCAGAATCATGACATCCAAAAAAAAATCTTAACTTTATCTATTGATTCAATGAAACAAAAGTTGGATGTTTCTTCTTCTTTTCAAGATTGTTCGGTAGAATCTAATTATTCTATATATCTCCAAATTGTTGTCAATGAATCTTTGTATTTCATTTTGTATTTATATCTTTTCATATGTTTTGGACCATCAGGAATGAAATGACCCTTCTTCCTTCACTCATAATAGGTTACATCTGATGCATTGTTATTTGTACCTCTTTTCTTACCTCCCTTATACTTTACTTTTATAGGGTATCTTCTAAACCGGTTTATGAATCCTTTCTTTTCCATTATTTTTTAGATTCAAGTAATAATATGATCCATTACTTTTATTTAGAATCCTGTAGATTAGAATTAGAAGATTTAGTAGAAACAACATTTTTAGATTTGAAAGGTAGACATTTTATTTTTTTTATGTTTCCCCATAAAGTATGTTCTTCAGTTCCGGATTGTATTGTAGTAGTGATCCAATAAATTCTTCTAGGATGTACTCTTTCTAGTTAATTTATTTATCAATGAAAAATTTCTTCACATGAAGATTATTTGTTAAAGATCATAGGTCTCATTAAAATAGTACATGTCTTTTCAGAGATTCTATATGTGAATTAATTATATTCAAAAAATTTGTGAATCTATGGAACATTTGGTATCCTATTTCCACTTCATCCATATTTATGTCTTGGTTCTCAAAATGAAGCATTTCAAGCTTGTTCTGAATCATTCTTCCAGATCCAGGGTGAGTGTCTTACAGAGTCATCCATATTCCATGATCTGTCTTACAAGAAGACAAATGAATGAAAACATTTCTGTTAATATCACAATATAAAATTCTAACTACTTTTTAATTTACTACATATCTTGTAGAATAACTTTAGGAAAATGTATCTCGGTTTGGATCAGGTAGTGTGTAATATTTTTATGTGATAGACTAGTGGACATTGATCAAATATTTGAGGTAACCCCCAATTCGAGGTATTCAGTAGCCATAATCATTTCTATTAATATGGGGTGGATTCTAAGGAATCCAAATATCCTTCAGCTTCAATGCTGGCATCTAATAATATCACTATACATTGACTACAATTTTTAGGAATAAGCTATTGTAATTAAAATAAATTCACACTCAGTAGATGGATTGGATTATTCTGAAAGGAACAATCTATGATATAAATGTTTGTTATCGTGAAGGATAATAATAGATATTTAATGGTCATAAGAAGGTTATCCTTAGATTGAAATTTTTATCTATGATAGGCTAATGGAAAATGGTCTAGAGGGTGGAGAATAGAACAAATTAAAAAAAATTTAGACAAATGAATTTATTAAATAAATTTATAATAACAGTTAATTATTAAGGTTAATTAGTAGCCAAAAAATATATAACACAAGGATATTTTTATTTTTTTTCCAAAGAGGGCCTACTCTACATTTATAACTCTCTAATAGGTGAGTGATGTGTGTTCACTAAAAATTATATTTCCAAGGGAATCAAGATAAAATTACGGAATCCTTTTCTAGTGGAGTGATAACCACAACATTGACTTTTGTATGGTGAGTCACAACCCTTACATATTAACTTTACACAATGCACGTTAAAACCAAAATAGTCAAGAATTTTGATATAGAGAGTCACAACCCTTAGATTCTGGGTTTAGAATCCTATTGTCACATTCTTAAAAGAATGAATAATAAATAATTGTTTTGTGTTCAAAAGTACAAAATGAAAAATAGACCGCGTGTCATATATGGGAAAAAAAATTATCGACCTAGAAACAAGACAAGAGAAAATAAACAGTGAATGGACATGTACCGGTTCTCGATATTTTCATTAGAACATCTCATCAATGCAATTTTAGTTAGAGAAGAAATAATTTGGTACTTGAGAAAATTTCTAGGTTAGGAAATAGAGTATCACAGGATGTTGCAAATACACAACAAGGTCACTTATCAAAACACTATCTCTTTGAAAAAAAGATCATCGAATATGCTAACCTATGTGTGTATATTTTTTTAAGAGAGAAATATATATAGAGAGAATATATATCCAACAAAATTATTTTAACACATCTATTATATATTCCAAATAAAATGAGTAATGAGATTCGATAAAAATATCCACAAAACTCATAGTATCGTTGTATATTTATTCCCATTGAATAAATATTTTAAGGAATTCAAAAAACATAATAACCATACAATTAATATTAGCATAATAATATTAGAATTTAATTCCTTAGAAAATTTATTTTAAAACAATTAAAAAATATTTATACATAGTTAAAACAGTTCTTTAAAATAATACGTACAATCCAAAATTAAATTCAAAGGTTCAAATTTAAATAATCTTGTATCCTACAACATTATTTGGAAACGAAATTGATATAATTTATTAATTTTTCTCCTTAAATATTTCACTAAAATCATCCAAATGTCTCTGATAATAATCATTATATTTTATGTAAATTTATCTAGTACAAAAACCATTGAAAATAATTTATATATATATATATACGTATCAATTTTCAATATAAAAGAACAAAGTAGAAACATCAAATTATAGCATAAAATATTGAATATATTAAAATAACGTAGTCAATATTAGGGTACATAAAAGTAGGTTACAATAAATTAGGGTAAAAAAATTAGGGTACATGAAATTATGGAACATAAAAGTATAGTACACGAAATTAGGGTTCACTGAAACTAGGTTTCACCGAATGTAGGTTGTACCGAATGTTGGATTCACCAAAATTATTGTGTATCGAATGTATGGTTCACCATGATTATGGTTCATTGAACATAGGGTTCACCAAATGTAGGTTTCATGAACCATACTTTCAAAAAAATTGCATATGGTTCATTGAAATAGTGTACGCTTCATTAAAAAAAGTATCATAGGTTTCATTGAAAACGTTTGGTTTTCAAACCATACCTTTTACTACTGTAAAAGTAGTGTTTTTGATACATTCTTATCATTGTTTTGAAATTAGTGTTTCCAAACCATAATTTTCATTGTTTCATCACTTATAAACCCCATCTTTTCTTTAAGAGCCTCATATTTGATTACATTGATGATGTGTTTCATACTTGATTCAATCAACATTCCAAACAAATCAATAAAAATTATTATCTTAGACTTCATAGAACAGAATTTGATTTTTTTATTGTAAAATTAATAAAACCCAATGAATTTATATTTATCATGTTTACCAATTAATCAAAAATAAAGATATCATATTTATTCAATGTGTCTCTATATCCATCTATCAGAATTTGAAACCCATGATTCCAAATTTTCTATTAAGTTATGATTTGAAATGAAATCAATGGTCTTCCTTGGTTCATAATATGATACATTTCTAAACAAATACTCTTCATATCTTTATTTGATTAACGTACCATTTTAATTAGTTAGTCTGTGAGACAAAAAAGGAATCTATTTTATGTGAAAATCTTAGGAAACCTAGGGTTTCCATAGGTATCATCTGCTAACACTTCTCATAGATTAAAAATGAAATCATCTCTTTTCAATTTTCATTAAAATACAATACCAAATGATAAAAATCTATAACAAAATCATTATAAAAAATCATAATTGATATATTTTTATTAAACTCATAATTATCTCCAACCTTGAAAATATATTTCCATTATAAGTGAAAAATCATACTTTTCATTAAGAAGCTCTTTCTACTAACCAATCCAAGAAAAAAATTGTTATAATCCATCACAGATTCTATTGAATTGGGGATTGAAAAAGAATATTCAAACAAGAAAAATATAAATCACACTAGGATTATTAAAAGAGGCATCACTTCAAGGAAAAACTATTGATATAACTGATATAGTACATGGGGGTGTCCCCTTTATAAAGAAAATTGAAGGTGATGGATGATATCCCCAAAAATATATAATGATTATGATTTTATCTTACTGATATGTGGGATGAATAAATTTTCAAATTAATATCTTTAATGAATTTGAAATCTTGAGGTTTTATAAAATGTCTTTATCATATTTTGATAATACAAAAAAGTGAAAAGAAAAATGAAACAAAAAAAGATAAAACTAATTATTGTTGAATAATGTAAAAGTAAAAAATGAATGAATAATACCCTTAGCAGTGGAATCATAAGTATTATAGTTTTTTCTTATTGTTTTTATGAAATAACATATTATTATAGTTAAAAAAGTTTTAATTATTTATAAATAAGAAGAATTAAAATTAAAATTCAATAAGAATTTAATCAAATTTGGAAATGATGAAATATTCAATTTCGATTTTAAAACAAAAGATGAATATCATAAATTATGAAATCTGATTTAAAACAAACTTGAATATGATAAATTTAAAAAATAAGATTTAAAAAATCTAGAATATGTTAGCATTTTCAAATATGATTTAAAACAATATCCAATATAATAAAATTTTCAATTCAGATTTAAAAAAAAATGCATATACAAAAACAAATTATTACAATTTTTTTTAAAGAAACTAGAACTTTTATTAAACATTATGATCTCTAGAAAAAACATGTTTAATTTGTTTTAGAAATTCTCAAACGTACACCCCCCTATGAAAAGGATTAACTTAATATAAAGAGATGAAAAAAATAAGAATTGGATACGAATGACAATTTTATATTAATCATTCCTAACTTATTTTTAATTTCATCAAATATATTAGAAGGTAATGGTTTTTTAACAAATTTCATCAAGTTTTTCTTTCATTTCGACAATTTTTAAAAATAAATATCCTTTTAGTGTTTAATCTCTAAAAAAGTGACACATAATATATATGTGTCTTTTATTAGAGTGATGTGCATGGTTTTTACTTAAATAAATGGCACTAGGGTCATCACATACTATTTTAGTTTTAGTAAAACTCATTCAATAATCATTGAGCGTCTGTTGCATTCACAACACTTGAGCGCAACAACTTCCAGATTCTAGATACATCAATTCACTAGTGGAAAGGGCTATTGAGTGTAATTTTTAATAAGAAAAAGAAACTAATAAACCTCCAATGAAATGATAAGTTTAGGAATTACTTTTCCAATCCATTATACAACCACCAAAGACTGCATATGAACATCTTTTAGTTGTACATTCATTTCTATAAGAATAAACAAATCTTCAATACATCATTCCCTTTAGATAAATAATAATTAATTTAACTTCTTTAATGTGGGATTCCATTATATTAGCATTATACCTTGAACATAATTCTATAGAAAGCATCATGTCTCGGACACTAGCAGTTATGTATAGTAAACATCTACTCATACCACTATTGTTTTGGTCAACTGGTTTCCCAGCTTCATCAATATCAGGTGATTTGAGGTACTAATTGGAATACTAATAATTTTAGTATATTCATATCCCTGTATTTCAAGATGATCATTGATATACTTACATTTATATATTTATATTTGTACCTTATGGTTTTTTAGAAATTTTAAAACTAATAAATAATGTATAACTCAACCATCTTACTCATTTTAAACTCATATTCCATATGTTTTGAAAAGAATCTATTTATTATTGTTTATTTTTTGAAAATAATTTCATAAACATTGAATTGAAGAGTCGATATTTTTTAATTTCTTCATAATTAGATCTATTAGTGATTCCTTTAACAGAATTTTTTTCGTAAAATAAATCTTGTTAATCTATCGTACCATGCTCTAGGGGCTTATTTAACTCCATATAAATATCTTTTAAGTTTAAAAATTCATAAAAGATGTTTTTTATTTTATAAACCAGGGGGTTGTTAAACAAAAACTTCCTCATGTGCATAAAAATTAAGGAAATCACCCTTTACATGTATTTGAAAATGTTTAATATTAAAGAATACTCCAAATCCTAATATATACGAATAGATTAAAGTCTTGGAACTAATACATTGGTTTATTCATATTCTACAAATTCTTTCTTATAAAAAATTTAATAACAAGTATTAATTTATTTACAATGATTATTCTATTTTCATTACACTTGTTTCTGAAAACCCATTTTTACTCCAATTACTTTAGTTTATTTAGGTATTTCTATCATGGTTTAGAATTTGTACCTTTTGAATTCATTTAGTTAATCAAGAATTTTTATTTTTAGCATGTTCATAACCTTTGGGGAGTTCTATTAATAAAAAGGCTAATAAAAACTTGATTTATATTATTACATGAAGTAATAACTGCTTCATTCAAAAAAATGTTTGGAAATTGTGTATTCACTCAACATGGTTCTGGTTAATTCATGAATAATATGATTTATTCATTCAATAACTAAATATTTCTGTGGAGTTATAGGAGATGAAATGTTATGAGTAATTCCATTTTTACTAAAAAAGATTGAAAATTATAATTTTAAAATTATCCACAGTGATTACTATAAATAGTTACCAAAGGAGGTTTTTTTTCATATTTAGCATTGGATACAAAAGATTTGATATAAAGATTAATATTTATTTGCTAAAAAATAAACCCATGTATATCTAGTGTAATCAACCACTAAAACAAATACATAGTATATTCTCCCAATAATTCCAGTTTTTATATGACAAAATAAATCCTTGTGAATTAACTGTGAAGCAACTATTGTTGAGACATAATTGATATATTTAAATATGGACTTATGTTTCATTCCATATTGACAAGGGTCACAAACATTTGATGAATAAAATATCTCTTTGGTGAATCCTTAACATATTTTTCATATATAATTTACTGAATTTTATAAGGTTACAATGTCCTAACCTTTTATTCCCTAACGAAGATTTATCTTCTATTACACTTTGGAAATGTGTGTCTTAGCTCTTAATGTATTCTATGTATTGTGTGCATACATTCTAATGATGATGGGCATAGAGAATAGATTCCCCCTTATAATTTTGTACTATATATTTATCATTCCTAAAATTCACAAGGTAACCTTCTTAAAATTATTTACTCCTCATTAAATGGAAATGATTAAGACCATTAGCAAATAAAACATTTGAAATTTGAGCTTTACCAAGAAGAACAATATTACCTTTTCTGATAATCTCTCATTGAGAATTATCTCCAAAATAATCCTTTCATCCTTTTATCTTGATAATATTTTCAAAAAAATATTGGTATCTTGTCATATGCTTGGTAAAAAAACTATCCATGTACAGTGTATTCTTGTTGTTGGTACTATCATTGTTTTCTAGAAAATAAAACAATTAAAATTTCAGATCCCAAACCTTCTAGGGTTTAGAAATTCTAGAAACAAATTATATAAATCTACATTTTTTAAATAAAATTTGGTTTTTTGTAACAATAAGTATTATGTTTATTGAAGGAACAATTATTTTCCCAATGACCTCTAATTTGAAATTTAGTATAAAGGGGGGAATTTTTAGGAACAATGAATTTGTTAGTAAAAATAGGTTTTTGATAAATATATTCAAATCTTGAACTAGTGTATTGTGGTTATATTTATTTTCACATTTTATCACAAAATACCTTACCATTAGTAATGGTATAAAAATGTTTCATTAATAAATTAATTTCTTACTTTAGTAACACAACTAAATTCCTATCCACCTCTGTATTAGTTTTGGAATTGAGTTTCTCAAAACTGGTTTCCAAACTATCCAATTTAGAAATTAATTTTTCTAAATCCTTAGAAATAGTATCCTTTTCAATATTGGATTTATCAAGATCTTTGATTTGATTAAATATATCTTTTGTTATAATATCGTTTCATGAATTAGGTTTGTTTTTGTTTTTTCATTATCCTTAACAAGTTCATTACAGACTTTCAAATTTTAATTTTCATGAAGTTTTTCAAAGTTATAAAATTCTTCAAATGAATGTAAAGTATTTTCATCACTAAATATGGAGGATTCTTCATCCGAATATATATAATTATTCTTGTTGGGTAATATTAAAATTAATAAATATTATTTAAATAATTTGATATGTGTACCTTGTCCATAAAAAATGATTTTCAATACGTATTCTAGAAAGAAGGAAAATATATCTCAAATCTGGATTTACAATATATTTTTAATTTCTTCAATAATCACCTCCATCAGCACTCAATTTTCACGAATCTTTAAGAACCTGATATCATTTTGACATAATAAACATCTTATGATTCCAATCATAATGTCTATAATTCATTCCATTTCATTTTTAACTCAGGACAAT
This sequence comes from Viscum album, assembly GCA_963277665.1. Lineage (NCBI taxonomy): Eukaryota > Viridiplantae > Streptophyta > Magnoliopsida > Santalales > Viscaceae > Viscum > Viscum album. Next base: position 1,298,442,445 of record OY728136.1, read on the forward strand.
CAGCTCAAATATTTCAATCTCTTTTTCAGTCATAACAAGTAACATCAGAGCCTTTATTTTGATCTATATCTTTTTTAGTTTTCTTGTTACAATACTGAAAATCCTTTTTACCAACAATATTATTCTTTCCTTGTAAAATATTAGCTAATTCATTTTCAAATTTTTCAAAATCACTTGAATTTAATTGAAAAATATATATATTTATTTTTTTCAATAGAACTATGTTAGAGGAGTTTGGGATTTTATCATTTTTAAGTAGTAGTAAAAGAAACTATAACTTTATTTTTCATTAATGTCTCTACATCCCTTCCAACCTACCCTCATACTAAAAATTATTTTCAAATAAATCACCACGGGTGAGATTTTTTATCTTCTTGGATTCATCAATGGCGGTTCTCTAAGATTCACTCTCATTGGGAATGATAGTAATTATCTTTTCAATAAGGATTTCATCTTCCAATCCATTAGATCCCATGGATTGTGCTCAATTTAATATTTTCATAATCCATTGTTTTATCTTTTCAACAGGTTCACCAATAGAAAACTGAAATGCTTATTTTTAGCTCCAATAATTTCTCTTCTAGTTTCAACAGCATTTTAAGATCAAAAAAGATTAATCTCTATATTTTTTCAATTACTTGTTTCATCTCCATGTGAATAAATATAACTATAAATTCATATCGTCATAGAACATATTAAATGCCTTCACTCTAATTTTTAATAGAAATCACTTCTTTGTCAGGGATCTTGTAATCTAAAATTAATATGGAGAAATTATCTAATTCTGTATTTATAACAAATTTAATTATTATATATCTCTAATAATAATAATCACCTCCATCAAGACTAGGGGATCAATTTGTATTGATGTTTTCTAATGAAAAAACATTGAGTCATTCTATCATTAAAATAAATACCAAAATTATATTCCACAGTACACGTTAGTGTAGAAAATATTTATAAAAAATCATTATAAATGAAATTCTCAAAATTTCAATAATGATAAATGAAATATGAAAACTATTTGAGCAATGGAAACCTCCACTAATATAAAATGTACGTCTCAGTATTACAAACACATGTATCTGATACCAATAATTGGATCGTAATGTATATATAATGGCTAAATACAAGAGGGCTGAATTGTAAGTTTGAAAATGTTCCTTTTTAATCTTTTAAGGAACATGTTTCAACAAGTTTAAGAAAATATTATTCACAAAAACACTTAAGTAATAAATTGGTAATCAGACATGACCTTTTGGTCTAATGAACAAAGTATCATAATGGAGTATATTCATATATGTATTCCATAGGTCGTAATAAGAAGATGACTCTAATTTAACACATATATATTTGTATCTAGTAAGCATTAGAAACATATATAGATGTTAATTTTACTCACAATTGATTCTATTTAATCAGATTAAATACAAAAAACAATCGTAATCACAATGGTTATGATAAATCATAGTATTAAAAATTTATTGATTCTATCATTAACCATATAGAGTCATACTTCGAGTAACAATGTATTCACAAAGTAATGCAGGGTAGAAAAATTATATCGCAATCCAATCTATTAAGATAAAAAAGATACTAACAAAAATATGAATATATGTTGTTTCACTTTTAATAAAAATTCTAACAGGAATTACAATCATGTAATAAAACATGTAACACAAATGAGAACACTTATTTTATCCCAAAGAGTATGGTATCCAATAAAATGGGATAAATTTACATTATTTTATACATATAACAAATTATTACATTACCTTACAACATAAAACACTCAATACGATGATTGGTCTACCACAATATCCCAAGGAGCCCTCAATATGATGGTCAGCTTCTTTGTGTCATTATCCCTTAATCCCCAGAAAATATGATTAGCTTCCCTATCTCATAATCCCTATTATCCCTTGATATGATTATCGACTTATCTATTTCGTTATCCCAATGAGACCTTGATCATATTAACTAAATTCATAATTATTATTACTAGATGAAAATGTATTTCAAGTAAGAGGAACAAGTCGTTCACTCTTGTAAGCATTAGATTATTTGAACACTGATATTTTTTCAAATGAAAATGATTATCAGTTTAACTCAAAACTCTTTAAATCACCGGGTATTTATAGGGAATCATTGAATAGTCATCTTGATCCTCTAAAAATCATATTTTCTATTTGTTTTTCATGATGACATCGATAACATGCACATCAATTGTCATATTATAATAAAATGTCTGACATCATTTTGATATTCACCATTTATAGTAAAAATATATTTATTAAGGTAGAGATAATATTTTAATGGTATGAAAATCTTATTTCAATAAAAACATTGAGCCTGAGTAAGATTTTAATTGAACCTTTATGAATACAAACAATAAAAAAATTCAGTATGAATGACAAAACCTGAGATCTTATATTCGATCTGAAAAAGTTATGTACAATAAAGCTAAGTAGGATTATTATCGAATCGAATCTCATTATGAAAAACATTTCATATATTGTCTCATTACAATAATCATAATGAATAAGTATATTTTTGTAACTCTTTAAATCTCATTCTATGTAAGATAAAAAAAATAATATTTTATCATATAAAAACAATTATAAATCATTTTGAAGAAGTTAGATAATAAATAAATTTGATGTTTGTGATTTCCAAAGGATAATTATGAAAATTTTCATAAGAAATACTTTTCAATCAACTCAAAAAATCCAACCAATGGGATCTATATTGAAATGTAGTTCTTTCTAGGTGCCACTAGATTAAAGGTGACACCCACTGACTATCTAATAGTGTATAGATAGGGAAAAACTATCCATCTGTTGGGGATACCAATGTCTTTATTATCCTCCTAACAACTCCCTTTGACCCTTGGAGAAGTTGGAATGATATTAATGGATTTAGAGCCTATAGATAAACCACAAAGGATATTTTCATTATATGAGTTACCTTTAATATTGTACTAGAGATCCATTATTCTATTTTTATTATGATTATATTTCTCTATAATATTTATCAATAATCCTCCTTATCTTTTATGCAATAAATCATCGAGGGATGATTTTTAATAGTATTCAAAAGGTTTTCATAATTAGAAATTTTATTTTTTTTTCTTTTCATGGGTTCTCAATACCATTTGAGTGTGTGGGGGATATGATATTATAAACAAAGATATAAATGGATTTTGAAATCTATCCATAACCACTAAAATGAAAGACATGTAATCACATTTAATTCTATGACCACTAAATGTAAAGGATAATACTTCATTTAAAAGGTTACTTGGATACTGATAAAGAAAATGTGTTAAATAAAAATATCTCAACGATTATGAGGGGAAGAGATGTAGGGATCCATTTATGGATTATTGTCAAACTCCATTATAGAAATCTTGTTCCTTGAATTTTAATATTATATTTATTATGTGATTTTATATACTAATTTTATTAAATATATTTAAAATTTTAATTAATTTATTCAATGTTTTAATTGATAAATTCTCTTAGAAGTAAATTCACCCCCACATTCCATATTTATGGAAACAAAAAATATATTTCATCTTTTGTTATTACAAAAATTATTTATTTATCCTGTATAACTTAAAAAAACTTAAAACATTAATATTGGTAGTATAAGGATCGTGTAATAATATAATTTTTCATGAACAAAATGAAAAAATGGAGTTATAAATTTTTGAACATATTTATATACTGTAAAAACAAGAACCCAATGTGTTATTATGCCAAGATCACCACTCATATCACAATTATATTAGATTCAATAATTTTAGAGGAATTATATTCCCTAAATAATTAATAATACATGAATATTTGATCTTCGATGTACTATATAATAGTATTAGATTTATAAATTAATATGAAACCATATCTATTTTGGAAAATTAATTCCCTCTATTATATATCAAAAACTATAGTAAAAATATAAGAAACCAGAATTCTAAATATTAATATAGGAAAACTAGTTAACAATGGATCCTCAAGAATATTTTAAGATACAATCATTATGGTAAAAAATTACACATTATGATAACATTAAAATATATGAAATTGAATATGGATTACACTATCATATTAAATAATGACTATTTCAGCATACTATTTATAAAATCATTAATGTGGTAGCAAGGATAATATTATGTGAGTTTATTATAACGTAGGGACAATCAAAATTGTCACACACTAGATTTTAAAATTTAAATATTTTTAATATTAGATAAATATTGGGATAATGAATGTCGGAGGTTGTGTCATGTTTGGTTGAAAGGGTGATATAACATTATTTTTATGGTGATTAGAGCATATAAATACATCAAATAGACAACGATATTGATATTAGTTTTGTGGGGACACCCCTTATGAAATTAAATGTTGAAACCATGGAGAAATAAAGATTTTTTGATGTGGTAAATTTATTGGTAGTTCATAAAATGGTTCTATAGAATATATAGGGAATTCAATTAAGGTTTTAACTAAAAGTAATTTGGGTATACGATTTGTAAACCATACAAATAATATATGAACAACTTAAATATTTTGTTTTATTTAAATTTTTCAACCCACCTAATATTATCATCACTATATTTCATCATATTTCTTATATGAGCATCAGGTTTTCCACCTGTTTCACCCTTTTATCCACCATGTACTCTTGGTGATTTATTCTATGAATCATTTCTATGTTCATTGAGTCATCCTCAAATAATTCAATTTTTTATGGTTTATCTTTATCTCCATCAATTATTGGGAATTTAATAATTTTGTTGTAATGTCTCTATTTTTTAAATGTAATGATTTGAAATATATCAAGTAATATTCAAATCAAGGCGTTGAGACGATGTGAGATTTTGAGGCCTATGGATCCTTATATTCATATTAAAAAATCCATTGATATATTAATTTTCGGACTGCTCCATTTTACATAAAAACAATTTTAACTCATGAATAGATTCCAGGATCAGAAATATATGTCCATCGTTGATTCCAGAGAACATATATTACCCTAGGTGTGACATATCCATGGAGCACATTGGATGATCGGGTTGGGCATGGACGTGGGAAATTGTATATATTTATAAATAAATTTAATTTAATTTCTTAATTGTATTCTCATGAACCATGTTTTCTTATTAGTATGGAACAGTTAATAAATCATAGTATTATCCACATATCCATATTTATGAAGGGAATCCACTATGGGAGAGCTTGGAAAATACAACATATCCCAATCGATAATCGAGGATCGTATGTGCCGACACAACTTTCCAATATCTCCAACGATAGTGATTTATGATCATTCATCTACAATGATTGATCTAAATTGATTAAATATTTTATATTTAAGTAGAATAATCCCATTTTTTACCCTTATTCAAAATTAAATAAATTCACCAAACAAAGAATTGATTAGTGCATCAACAGTTGATTTAGTTTTATGGTTAATTTGAATTTTTTTTTGAATATTCCTCCAGATTAATATATTATATGAAAATGAATAAATTTATAACAAGGGAATGGTTCATTCTTTCGGTTTTAAAATTTTTTTTTCTATATTGTATGATCAAACATTCATCACATGAAATTTCTTCGGCCCATAGTTTGATGAATACTAGGTAGTTGATCATTGCACAATCGTTTTTGGGTGAAATAGAGCAACACCACAAGTGGAGTTCATAATAAAGGTTGTGAAATAGGTGTAGTGAGATATGATTATCATATATATACTAGTTTTTATTCAGTTCTTCATTTTTATGGTTAATGTGTGATGGTGGTGTCTGGTGGAAATGACAATAATTGGTGCACGTTTTTTCGAGTGGTTCGAGGCATGGATTCTGGCCTCCGGTGATGGTGAGGGTCTAGACAACACTAGATCAAACATCCCTGGGTGAAATAAGTGGTTATAGGGATAAAATAAAATTTTTCTTCAAGTATAAATTGGATATTAAAAAGTTTACAACACATGGGATGTAATCTCATGTTAAATGTCATGTGGGGTCCTTATAGTAACACTTGGGTCTTAAAAGAAGAGATAAGAAACACCATCCATGTGTTCTGTACCACACGTAACGTGGACTTTGTATGGATTCATACCATGTATCTCAATGGATACATTGGAATTATCTATGTATATAGTCCAATCCATGTACTCAGACTCTGCTAGAGTACACTAGTTGAGTTGTGTACTCAGAAATAGCCAGGTGTACATGGGATTGGCCAAAAGGAAATAGAATTGGTAGGGGAAAATTGAGATGGAAATGAGATATTCTTTATTTACTGGAATATACCATGTATCCAAAGTACATGCTTTTTTACATCCCCATAGATGGATTGGATCTGTTTTTTAGTTCATTATATACTAGGTTTAGTTGAATATGATACCTTGGTTTGTTCCCATAAGAGTATATTGTTGCATTATTTCAACAAAATATCATTTTTATCTCTTATATAGGTGCAATATAGGATTGAATTAGGTTTATACCCCTATAGGATTATGGTGGATTCTCTATCATATATATATGGGGTTTGTGGTATTTCCAATACCACCAGGAACAAGGTATCGATCCCCAATATAGAAGGTTGATTCAGTTGGGTTTTCGGTGTCCCTTAGTAGACCAAGGTGTGATCCCTACATAGATAATTATATATTTTGAGATAAAGTTACTACATCACATGTGGGGGACAAGGATCATAACAACTTCGATGAGGGTCAATAGTGATATCATGGCTCATAGAGTGAGTACTCTCAGATTAAGAGATACCAGGAAGCATCAAGAAGTATTATATGGTTGGTAGTATTATTTGAGACCACATGAGACCAATATCCAATTATGAGTATATATATTGGTTTCTTAATACTATTTTGTGATTACTACACTTGATTTTTAATTACAAATTATTTTTGGATATCATATTGGGTATTTTTATACTAACCCTTACGTGGGCCCATCCAATTTGGGTCATGTCTTATGAAGATAGTTAACCTACTGATGGTGCCGTAGGAGGACATGGAATATGTGGAGAATATATATAGGCTAGGTAGACCGAGGTTTTTTTTAGGTTGTTTATTTTGACAGTAGTCCGCTCCTTATGAGAAGGTTGGACACTCTATTGTTTTGGGGAAGGTTTGTTTTTGGTCCCTAAATTTCTACCATTACTATTTTCACACTCTAATGTGTGATAAATATTGTTTTTAAATTTATGGTATCATTTTTTTCTACTTTATTAGAACTGAATGGGAGTGGATATCTATGTTTGTGTTTTTTTGTGTTGGTATATTAAGCTAATGCCTCCCATCTATGTGTCATTTTAACTTTTTTCGATTTCCAACCCCAGGCATATCCTAAGCATGATTGGGGTAGCCATACTCAGCTTATCACCTGCCATGAAGGAACTGGTGGGTTGGGTTATGAAAGAGTGGTATCAAAGTAGTCAGTACCACCATAAGAATATATCATATACTTTTTTACCAACTATGAGTTTGTTTTGAGATTTAAGGAAACAATGTGAAATTTTACTAAGTTCAGATTTCATTCTAGGGTATTTTATATTAGTGTAAGAGATGAAATTTCCTTTCACCCGGACTCTAATAAAATTAATGTTTATTTTGTACATATAGAAACCAATTGTAAAGAAAAATATTATTACATCAATCATATAGGAAAGAAATATGGTCTTAAATTCATTCTTCCATGGGATCCCTAGATATACTATTGGAAAATGTTATATCTTATTTATTTCAGGATGCCTCTATGAAGGCAACCGTACAGGATTCAACCCCATGATCACAAATATGATCCATTAAGTAATGAGGCTTCCGTACATGGACTTGAACCATTGGTGGTACTTTTGTATGTTTTTCTAGATGTTCCACCACTTATAGTGAAGGAGATAACTCTTGAAATACTATTTAATGGCTAACATTGGTTGAGTGTTATGTGTGTGTTCTAAAGTCATCAACATCCTAGGTTATAGTGTGAGAAAGACCTCATGGTGGGTGAGGGATGTATGGAGGCTGTCAACCATGTATTATTCCTTCTAAAAAGACATTTATATTTGATGTATGTCATTGCCTTGAGTCTTATTTAGGTATATACATAGAAATGGTGGAGTCTACTAACTTAGTCACATGATGAGACACCATTATCCATGTCATAGTATTAGTAACTCATTAGGGAGGAGTTCAATCAAGTCATATTCTAATTTATACACATCTATTAGATTATTAATATATAGTAGGGTAGTATGAACAAGATAGATTTTTTAGTGTGGTTTACTGATCTCTCATGACACTCCATGGATATATTGTGAGATCAATTATTCCTGGAATCGACATTTGAGTAGGGATTAATTAGATTTATATGGGATTCAATGATATCTCTTTTTATTTTCCTCATATACTAGACTGTTCAGGATGGTTTTAGATATGTAGACCTTCTAGGAATATAAGACAATGACTATGGGCGATGGTAGTGGGAACATAGAAATAGTGACCTCACCATCTAGTTTCCAATGTATGTATCAGGGATCCTATCATGTGATACTCTTCAAGAGGTGATCTCAGGAAAAAAAGATTGTATGCTCATGGATTTGAGGATTGATTCAGTTAGACGAGGGATATGTGATTCTTCTCATATGATTTTATGGGACATATAGCTTGAGATTTTCCTACCTGTTATACAGCTGACTATTAGAAGGATGAAGAACATCCCTTGTAGATGCATATATAAGATCAAGGAGGTCTATAAAATGAGAGATTTGGAAGAGGAGGGGTAGATAATATGTATGTGGAAGAAATATTGACTAATTTCCACCACTACCCCTAGGCAGTCTATTCAAGGCTCAAGGATCTGGTGGGAAAAGGAGAGAACAACTATAATAAGTGGTGGCCTATGACCATGAGGCTCCATGTAAGACACCATGTATGATATATTTCTTTACCCCTTATCTGCAGTACCAATAGACACAATTTTAGGTCATTAGTTTCATTCCACTTTCCTATTTCAAAATATAGTGACATTAGTTGAGACCTTATAATGGAAATTTTGCATTGAGACTATGACTGGAGGTGACTCAGAAATCACACACTTATTAAAATAGTGTGCAATGAATTTAAGAGTTAGGATATTTTTATGAGATATTTGTGTAGTAGTTATGAGACCTTACTATTTGATCATAGATATGGAATGCTTATCAATAGTTTATGCCCAGATTTAGAGTTTCTGTTTGAAGATGTGGTGTGTATATAATGATTGGATTATTTTTTTCCTTTATGATTGACAAAAACCTAAAAAGTGAAGTGTGGGATCCTACATAGGAGGGCTTAGCCAATATACTCCGGTTGGATAGCATGAACCTTAGAGGAATGGATTCTATGGGGTACTGGTTTCTTGTAGTGGTGGTAGAGTACAAGGACTTCTTTGCCGAGGACGTGCCCAAATCACCTCCCCTCTATGATATTGACTTCTTCATTGACTTAAACCCCCATCATGTCCTCAATATATATTATAGAATATCATATTTCTCCAATATATCACCAAGACTTGTTGTTGTAGTTAGAGGAATTGTAGAGGAAAATATTAGTGACATCCAGTTTTTCCCCTTGGGTAGCCAAAATTTTGTTCTCCAAGAAGGTTGATTAGAGATTTAGACTTTCTTTGAATTATTAAAACCTAAACAAGGTAATCCAAGAGAATAATTGTCCACTACTTAAGATCAATTACGTTTTTGATCAGTTTATAGGGGCATGATGGTTCTCAATTATTGACCTCAAATAAATCTATTTGCAGCTACGAGTACAGGATAAGGATATAAAAAATGTGTTATTTGAATGTTTCCATGGTTACTATGAGTACATGGTGATTCCCTTTGATGTGATGAACTCCTCATCGGTGATCATGGGACACATGAGGCATATATTTTTTCATTTCATAGAGATGTTTTTTCCTTCTTCGTTGATGATATCTCAGTTTACTTAGTGCTTGAGGAGGATCTTGTGAGACATGTGAGGATAGTTCTATACACACTCTAAGGGAGACAGTTTTATTGGAATGTGTAGATGTTTTAGTTTTGGATTTGGGAGGCATGAAGTATGGGAAAAATAATCTAGAATGAAGGTGTAAAAGTGGACCAAGAAAAGCACTAGGTGGTGTTCTCTTTGGATCCACCCATGAGTGTGGTGGATGTGAAAAGATTCCTTGGTTTGGCCAACCACTACATGAGATTGTTCCCGATTTCTCTAGGATATTTGAACCATTGACTGGTCTAGCTAAAAGGGGGTATCCATTAATTTTTATGTAAATGTTCTAGTAGGATTTTCGGGATTTTAGGTATGGGATGAATATGTGATATCGCAGACTCAGATGCCAATAATATATCCCTAAGCCTAGTTAGACAAATTCCCTAAGCGCATCTCACAAAATTCCAAAGGATGTTAACTAGTAAAAAAGACCTATGGTTCCTCCATTGGAATTCAATTCCATAATTTCAAGAGTGTAGTAATATAGATGAATATAACACAACAAAAGATAAGAAGTGGAATAAATGTAACAAACAAATATCCTTATAGAAGCATATTAAAGTAATAACTAATTGATAAACTGACATAAATATAAAAAAAATTGATGATGGAATTCAATTTATATAGAATGATGGAATATATCTACAATTATTATATCATACATGTTATAAAAAAGTAATAAAAAGTAATAAAAATATATCCAAACATCCTTATCTCTATCTCAGTCACCTACTACTGGCTGAATCCTATGTAATCAAGAAATCAATTGAATGACGTTATATGCTTCCCATTATTAACTCATGTATACACATACCTTTACTGGGTACCAATGGATATAAGATAGGGTGTGAATAAATCTCGATTGGATAACACAAATAGTGTCTATAACATCTTTACCATGAAATATAAACTGAAAATGTGTGCAAGCATGCATATATTAATGTATAGCATTACAATAATGTAAACACCGAAGTACCTACTTCATACCTCAGTTGGTGTAAAAACATGAAAGAAGTTAAAAAATTCATTATGTTCTAGTTTATATATTTATGTCACGTGAGGCATATCAACCACTAACATCACCACGTGAAAGTAATATTTTTTGTTCCAGGATGTAACAAGGTAACCTATAATGATATTAATAATTAATGTGTTCCATGGTAGTAACTATGGAAACCAAGAAATGAAGGGTCACAACTCGATATTAACTACAACCTAGGAAAGGGGTAAGAGTTTAATTGAAGGAGAATCATCCAAGTCATTCCAAAATAGTGAGGATCTAACTAAGTCCATGGAAAAATTTCCATGGTAAAATTTGATAAGCAATGTTTAGGACAAAGGATGAATTCAAAGAACCTTGTGTCCATAGAATCAATGATAGATTCAATGAGTGTATTCAAATAATCCTATAATAGTAAAGTAGTGATCATATGGTTCGTATTACAAATCCACTAAAAGATAATTATCGGGTTATAAGGTGGGTCTCAACCAAGGAAACCAGCATCCTTGAATCATAATGGCATCCATGAGTTCTCAAGTTATTCCCTCATGAATCCAAAATCTAACTAAAGTATGACCATACCTATAATAATGGAAAGTTACATATGTCGTAAGTAACCTTAAATTTCATTCATTTCCTAATTTAATCCATATAATAGTCATTACATTTAATAAGTTCAAGAGGATCTTGTCTTTCCTTTCATTAGTGTGACATGTCAAGGGGCCTACAACCGTTTTAGTTATTTCTTATTATATTACATGGTTCTATAATTTACATGTCATAACCTAAAAAGTCTTGGATAAGGAATAATAACAACCTAAAATTCATTAAATATAAATTTTTCCAAGTCATTTATATAATATATACTTTCCAATTATTTGTAATAGTGATTTTTTAAGGGAAGAACATACCTTAGGCAGTTCAAGTGATTATCATGCATGGTATTAGACATTTATAAAGTGACAATTCAATTAATTAAAGAATCTTCCCATAAGTAGGTTCAATCCACTCACCCTAATGGTGGATCCAATAGGTTATAACCAAAATATAAGGCTTAATTAGCCACTAAAATCATAAATATAGAGTCAAAATATATGGGGTGATCAAAATTATTGACATAACCACCAATGATTATTTACATATATATAAAGGGTCTTAAAACATGGTCATTGCAATTACAAGAATGAAATATAAATTAAACATATGATGCTCGATGAAATAAACCCACCCACATGACCATTTATATAAAATCAAATCTTGAGAAATGATTTGTAGACCATATACCATGTACTCTAATGGATCCTGTCATCCAGTACCATACTCTTATTCAGCCTGGATTCGAATAGATATGATGAATGGATCAATTATCTGATATTGGGCATATGAGCTTATATATAAATAGGGTCATTGATAGAAATAATAACTACAAATAATTAAATAGGTAAATATAACATACCCTTGCAAATCGAATGGGATAGACAGTGCTTCAATAGAAATCCAAAAAAATGAATTGGAACAATGCCTGGTATAGAAGGCTTTTGGGTTCAAAAATGTAGTAGGAAGGTTCTTATAACGACCTAGTCCTAACATACATTAACATTATAAGACATTTACTGGATAATTAAAACATTACAATACCAGACTCTGAAATACCGTATGAGTTTAGTGCATCTGAAAACATGGAATCATGAAGAAAAGTACATAAGTGAGCTACATATCTCTGACATGGTTATTATTGACTAGAACATTTCATAGACACATCAAACATAATACATATCTTTCTCAACTAGAGGTAGGAAACAAAAAAATGGGTGAGATCAGATGCTCAGTAAGGGTAAAAAAGGGAGACATGTAAGCATAAACATGAGAATAGGTGTATGAGAATGTGATCATGAAAATAGAATATCATAACCTAAATATCAGTGATCATAAACATGAATTATAGCATAAATAGTAGCAATTCATAAGACCTGAATCATAAGGAAATAAAGAACTTAATCCAAGATAGGATAACATAAGAATAAAACATTCAACTATGGAAAACCTATAAGAATATCATATTATTTCCATAGTAGGATAGAAATCACATCCAATACAATATTAATTGAAAAATTCTTTTATTGTTACATGTTCACAAACCATTACATCCAGGTATTTCTGAAATATGAACACTTTTCATTCCATCCATGTATTACTAAAACAAGTTCAATCTTCGTTCCAAACCTGTATTACTGAACTGAGTTCATTTCTCATTCAATGCATGTAATACTATACTAATTTCATTTCTTATTCCATATATGTCTGTATCATGATATTTAAATCTTTACACAATTCATTTTAGGGAGATATAAGTCCCACTAATCTCAAAATGAAATCATCCGAACATGTGCCAAAAATTCAGAAACAATAATATCATAACACATGAAATGAAATGGGTATCATAAACATGAAATCATATAATAACCTGTAAAAAAGGATATAGGTTTCATAATCATATCAAAAAAATCCTAACCCATGAAAGATAAACGGATTTCATAAACATGTAACTCTTGAAAACAATCCAGTTTAAAAATAATATAACCCATGAAAGAGAAATGGTATTCATAAAAATCATTCCATCCAACATATTCCATTCAGATAATGAATACGAAAGGTTACATGGAATAATTTCCCTAGAAATAAATGAGTAACACAAATAATTATTATATTATATGGTATATAATTTTTAATGATCTATTAATAACATTTCTTGAGGAATATATCCTTCTTCATTGAAGAATACTTTTAAAAACATAAATCCATTTTAAAACAAGTTTCATTGAACATAAACATAAAAACATAAAAAGGAAGCATTGAAAATAATTTGAAATCATTTTTCCTTTTAAAACCAATTGGGGATATTGAAAATCAATTCAAAACTAATTTTTTATGAAACTTATGAAAGAAGATTGAAATCTATTTGAAAACCACTTCTCTTAATATAGATTTTAAAAAATAATTTTCATAATAATTAACCTTTGAAACATTCAAATAAATCTTAAATTAAATGATGGATGGTAAATACTTATGTGGCATACGATGTAAAAAAAATCTTTTTGCATAGTTAAATGTTTAAAAATATGACTCCACCAGAAAAAGAAAAGAAAAATCAATTTAAAAATAACACTTTTGTAAAAAAGGTTGAAAAATGGTTGAAATGTCTTTTAATGTCCATTGGATAATATTAGAATATTCTTTTAATAATTTTAATAAAATATGGTTTTTATGGAAAGATAGATTTCAGATCGAAGAGAGAAGAAATTTAATTGTTTATTAAAAACATTTTCTTAATTATCTTAGGTACAAAAGAGTGGTGAAAATTTAATAATACATAAATACATATAGACTAACCAGAAGTGGAAAAAAATCATGGGATTGATTGAATTATAGATTATAATATTTGACTAATGAAAACGTGATCATAAACAATCTCTATAAATACTGAGATTGTTATAATATATTTTTACGACAAGGTAACATTGAATCATACTCCCCATGTAGAAAAATTAAATTACATTGAGCATTAAAATATAATTAGAAAAATGATATTCATGTTACAACATGTCAATGGAAGTTTATATTCCCCATATAAAAATAAAGGTGTATAAAATGGCATGTGTCTCAAAGAACGCAAATTGAGACAAAAGTAATTTACCAATTTGGTGCCTTTTGAAACATAACCCAATGATAGAAATATCATAAAATGGTTATATAAATACCCATATATTTAAGTATAATATTAATATAATAAGTTTATGGGATGTATATACACCACACAAAATAAGTGTTCATTGAATAAGGAAAGTATCTCACGGAAATAATGAGTGAGATGAACTTCCCTTACCTCAAGTATTACTTGTATCATGTTTATTTATATTCCTGAATAATAAACATATGTTTATTAATTATATTATTCATAACCTTTTTTATTTTTATTTTTACTTTCACTTCATTTATTACCATTTTTTATAAAACTACATAAAAGAATTTATTTCGGGTGTTTTGACCAAATTCGATTGATGTGTTAAAAAGGACTTTGGATGGTCGAATATGGTCAAAAGGAACATTATATAAACATCAAAATAATAATAATAATTAAATAATTATTATATTTATACATTATTTATTATTTTAAAACAAAAAATTTATTATGGTTTTGAAAAATGAATCAACGTTAAAGTCAAGGAGACGATGGACCATTGATACGCATGAGTAACATTCCCATTCTTCAATGATCATTATGGAAAGATGATAAGTAAAATTAATCCTTATATAATGATCATAATATAATACATAAAATTTTATTTAATCATTTATACTTTTAAATACAATTATTGTGATGTAAAAAAGAAATCACATCGTGTCGAGGAGGAAATAGTTGACGCATCCACAAACGACGTTATCACTTTTTATATGTGTGAGAGGGTAATCAATAAGATATTATATATTTTATTTCTATAAAGGTAAATAATTCAGGGATATAATATTTTTTATGATACATATTATTATAGGAAATATTCTTTTATAAATTCCATGTATAGTGTGAACGAATCACATCACTTCGAGGGGGCGGTAGTCCGCACTTACTTAAAACAAAATGATCCCATTAACAAAAATTGGAATGTATAAATAAAATTATTTTAAAAATAATTACATAACCTTATAGTAATTATAAATATCATATATAAAATGTATATAAACATATTTTCCATCATAATTTCCACCATTAGTGTCGATAAATTGAATTTGAAAATCATAATTTTGTGAGGTGTTTGTCCGCAAAACACATAATTATTATGTTTGTAACCCATTAGGTTGAAGTATTTGTGAGTGTAGTTATAATAAATTTAAGAAAACATTCAATTATATTCATTAAACTTGTACTGTAATAAAATCATGGAATAATAATATTTGATGTAGTGGATAAATAAAATAAACAAAATGAGTTAGAGGGAGGGTGTGACCTCTTAATTGGGTAACCCAATTTGGTTTTCTCCAAATGGATTACTTGGATGGATTAATGACCAAAGGGGAATTAAATTAGTAAGTGAGGTATTTTGGGGAGATATTTTGTCAGTTTGATTTCTAGAAAAAGTTCCTTGAAATGTTTGTGGATGTGGGGGGAGGGGAGGCCTTTTATAAGGGAGGAGGAGTGGCACTATTGTAATATTTCAGAAGAAAAAAACCCCCACAAACATTTTGTTATTGAAATTTAAAAAATATTGGAAAAAATATGATACATGGGAGGATATGGTCGGAATATTTATATAAAATGGAATTTGGACATGTTTATAGGTCGTTTTGGTTCTTAAGGATAGGTTTTAGTCCCCTATTAGGATTAATTTAACCTTAATTGTTGTAATTAATTTTAATTACTTTCAGTAATCCTTTTGGAGAAAAATAAATTAGAATGAGTTAGAAATTAAAAATTATAATGATTCCAAATATGGAATACATTTTTTAAAATTACATTAATATAAGTGGTAGAAGTGAATTTATATTTAATCTCATGGTCATGTCGACAATACGAGTTTTTAAAGATTTTTTTTCTCAAACGTTTACTATGTTTTTATATAAAATTTCAAAGATATATTTATTTTAATTAATAAATTAGGCTGATTTGAAAAAATATTTTGTAATTAAACATTGAATCCAAATTAAAATATAATTTGACAATATTAGTGAATTATAATAAAAAGATGTTTTCAATTAAAATATAGTATTTCTAACTACACATTAAAACAATAAAACCTAACAAAAAAGTACCAAAGATTTGTCACAAGTTATTTTTCATGTTATGATTCTAATTTTTAATTTTATTTTTAAATATTAAATCCATATAATTTCCTAAATTTGTATTTAATTTTTTTTCACAAAAAGGTGGTAAAACTATCAAAATAAAAGTATTGGGTTATAAATGTTAAATTTGTTTTATTATTATCTTGTGAATAAAAAATGTATTGAATGAACATAACAAAATATTTAATGGGATATATAAAATATATATTTCATTTAAATTACTTATAAATTTTAATTAATTTAATTTATTGGGATTAAATTGACTTTTTGAGCATAATAATAGTTTTCTAAAAAAATACACTATTTATATTCTATTGGTGATTATATTAATTTCTAAATAATATTCAACCAACTAATTCATTTTATACTTTTTAAAAAATATATATTTATATATGACATTTAATAATATTCATAAAATCAAATTTAATATATAGGTTATATATTATTATATATTATTTAAAAAAATAATATTATTCAGTAATACTTGGTCTTGCATGTTATACATGTAATCGATGCAAGTATTTATTGTAGTTAATGAAAGATAACACTAGTGTTCCATGTATATAAAGATAACATTTATGTTGAATAATGTTCAGGTAAGAAAAAAATAGTCCTTCAATATAAAATAAACTATTTTATGTGTTGTAGATAATATAAAATATCAAAAAGATTAAATTAATTCGAAAAAACTATTCACAAAATATTGGGGTGTTTCATTCTACCCCCCATTAATAGAATTTAGGCCTCAAAATTTATATGGTTTATCAATGGTTTAATACTTGAATGTTTCAATTATAGAATACAACTTTGTAAAAATAAATAATAAAACTTCCCTTAATAGGGGAAAGGTGGAACCCTAATAGTTACCCAAAGTAAATCATAACTAGATGTTCAAAATGGAGAATATAGATGAAAATTGAAAATATGGAATTAAATAAAATGATTAAATATTTAAAAGGCGTGATTGGGGACATAAATCATAAAAAATTAAATGATCAAAGAAAGGTTTAGGGCTTCAAAGTCATAAAGGTGTGATGATTTAAAAGGCCATCAGCTCAACGAAGGTTAAGGTTTTAGGCCAATAGTTTGTCTGATCATTTTCCTGACTTTTAGTAATTATTTTATTGACCTAAGATATATGTATATATAAATACTTGATATATTTATTTAAAAAACATTTCACTCTTTGCATTTGATTTTATCAATTTCTAATTCATCCATTACTTCATAAAATGGATGTCCAAGAAATAACATTGATAACGGAAGAACTAAATTACAAATTTGGAGGATTATATGGCCTATGAAAGGATGTAAATATTAACTATTTATCTCTAAATTTTATTATATATAAAAATATTTTATTCATTAATAATTAAAGTTAGATCTACTAGTTCGTCATTAATAATTATCACAAAAAATTACACATTAACTTAGAAATTGTGTAGGCCAGTGGTAGGCCTGAATCCCATATTGTCTTTAGGTCATGGGTTCTAGACCTACATCATTCCTAGATAGGATAGGTATCCAACCTGAATAAATGATGTACATTTCTAAAATGAGGCTAATATAATTTCTAAAAAAAATATAGACATCCTTGAAATACGGTTAATCACTAAATAGCCTTTTAACTAAGGTTTTAAATGAAAACTTAATATATTAATAATTAACATGAAGTTTTAATTAAAATATTCATGAATTGTTAATACCTCATTCTTTAATTTTCTTTTCCTTTAACATGTCTTCTATATTCTCATCTATATCACCAATAAAATCAATACTCTAACCACATTTTGGATTCTATTTGGGGGATTTCCTCTTAGGAAATTAATTTGCGTAATGACCATTCATTGCACACACAGAGAATTTATTCTTTGATAACATCTTCGGGAGTCCAATAATCAAATCCATTCGTTATCCAAACCGTTCACTTTATCCTTTGTAGTTACTTGTTTTGTGTCCTTCGTTACCATAGTCAAAGAACATTCTTGTTCCTCTAAGACATTCACTCGGGTCATTATTTCCACATTCCTTAAAAAAAAGAAAACAAATATTATTTCCTCCATGGCCATTAATACATGAAATGTCATTGAATGGCTTCCTTCACTTCTTTGGTGAGTGTGAGAATTTATTAAGGTACATGACATTGATAATTCTCATTGAAAACTAATTAATCACGATGAAAACATCTTCCACTTTAGTGATCATCACACTTTAATTAACATAATAAAATATTACATCACATTAAATGTTAATACCAATCCATATAGTTCCCCACTTGTCTACAATCAGAATCATACTATAATAATTACGTATCATAGTAGAAAACCACATGTTCATAAAAATAATTAATTATATAATGTCTAAATCATGAGACCCTACTTAATCACTGACACCCTAGGTTCATTATAGGTTATTAATATCCTTTATATATTCAAATATATTATAAGGGTTTGTGAATAGTTTCTAAATTTCCAAAGAATATCCCCCAGGAGTGTTAAACCAGGTGTGCAGCAAGTCCCATTTTCATGTGGGAGATTACCCCAAGATAAGCCTGAAACATCTTTTTGGAGTTGTTACTCCTAGGTGAATCTGTTCCAATAAAACTTCCACTTGTATTATATAGACAGGGATATAATTAATGGATATCACTCACTCTATCCATTATCAAATTTCTAGGAAATTTTCTAATGATTTTCATTATCCTTAGAATTATCCTTAGACATGCCCATAATATTTTCACAACAGTTTTATCATCTTATATTCCAATGGATAAATAATCCATAACTCTGATAAAAATTATAAAAACCCAATATTGATATACATTTACATTACATTACATTTTTGTAATTCTTAAAACATTAGAAAACCAAATGCATAAAGGTCATTTTAGATTAGTGCATTTGGATTCATGTAATCATGAACACTAGTACATAGGTAAACTATATTAACATCGAATAGGTTCTTCATTACTACAACCCATATTAAAAACATCGAACATAATACATATCTTCATAACATGGGGTAGGAAACATAAAAAGGGCTGAGATCATATGCTCAGTAAGGGTTGGAAAAGAAGACATGTTAGCATAAACATGAGAATATTGGTATGGGAACAGAATCCTGAAAATAGAATATCATTCCCAACATATCGAAGATCATAAACATGAATCATAGCATAAATCATGGATGTTCATAAACAATAAATCATAATGAAATAAAATAACATAATCCATGAAAGAATAACACATGAAAAAAACATAGAATTATTGAAAACACATAATCATATTATATGGTTTCCATAGTTTCTATTCCATCACTTCCAAGACCATATTCATGGAAAAAAGTCCTTTATTAAAGTGAGTTCACTCCCCATTCCATCCCTATTCTACCAAACATTGTTCACTCCCCATTCCATCCCTATATTACTAAATTGAGTTCACTTATAATTCTTAATATTTATTATTGGAACAAGTTCAGTTCTTTTTCCATACCTATAATGCTGAACGTAGTTCATTTCACATTACATAAATTTTTATCTAATGCAATATAAATAAATACCCAATGCATTGGAGTGAGATATATGATACACCCATCTCATAATAAATCAGACATACATGTGCCTAAATTTTTTAAAAAATCAAATAATTACCCATGATATGATATGTGTATCATAAACATTTAATCACATTATAACCTATGAAAAAATATATAGGTTTTATAAAAAAATCATCAAAATAATATCCAATAAAATAGAACTTAATTTCATAAACATTTTACCCATAAAATGAATCAGGTTTCAAAAGAATATTACCCATGAAAGTGAAATGGGTTTCATAAATAAACACTCCATAAAAACATACTATAGAGAAAATATATGAATGGTAACATTAGATTATATCACTAGAAATGTGTGACTAACACCAACTAATGTAATAAAATACGGGACATAATATTGAAATATCTGTTAAATACATTTATAAATTAAGATATAATTCTTCTTTGAAAAATTATTTTTTAAAAAAAAATCATTTTGAAAACAATTTTAATTGAAAATAATCATGAAAAATTATAATGTATTGAAAATATTTTTAAATAATTTAACATTGAAAAATTATAATAGATCATGATATCCATTTTCTATTCAAACTTATGAAAGAATCTTCGTAATGATATGGAAAACAAAATATTTGAAAATATCTACTAAAACAATTTCATAAAAATAAACCCAATGAAAAAGTAAAGGAAGATTCAATGAAATGAAATTAGGTAAATACATACATTCCATATTATGTTAAAATAATATCCCCTTCCCATGGTAAAATATTTATAAATGTGAAATGATAAAAAATGACAAGAAGACATTTTTTTCAAAAAAAATGTTTGTTTAAAAGGTCAAAATGGAAAAAATGTATCTTAATGGAAATAGGATAATATAATAATATTCCTAGAGTCCTTTTTAAGAACATGTCTTTTATGGAATCACATATTTCCGACCAAAGATATAGGCAATGTCATATTTTCTCAAATCCATTTTCCTAATTATCTTAAGTTACAAAAAAGAAAAAATTTCTACTATAGTATGGATACATACATACTAAATAGAGGTGATGAATATTCATGGTTTTTATTTAATGATGCATCATATTATTTATCTAATGAAATGGTGACCATAAATAATCTCGAAAAAGGGTGAGATTGTTTCAATAAACACTTACAACATACTACCTTTGAATAAAACTCACCATGTAAGAAAATTAAATTTCATAGAGCCTTAAAATATCATGAGAGTAATGATATTAATATTACATTATATCAAACTTATTTTACATAACTCATATTAAAATATTGTGGTATAACATGGCATGTGTCTTAATGAAGAAAGATTGAGACAAAAAGAATTTACTAATTTTGTAAATTTTGAAACATAAACCCTGTGACTAAAAGATCATAAAATGATTATGTAGATACCAATATATTTATTTATAATAAGTATAGAATAAATTTTTGGGTAGAATATATTCCACACAAAAAAATTTATCAGTGAATAATGCATGTATCACATGGAAATGAATAGTGAGAAAAAATTCTGTTACCTTGAGTCTAACTTGTATCATGTGTCTTTATATTCCTAAAAAATGTACTTATGTTAATTAATTAATTTATTCAAAAAAATTAATTTTTATTATTAATTTTAATTCAGTTATTATAATGTTTTATAAAACTACTTAAAATATTAATTTTATGTCAGGTGATTTGACCATATTCGGTTGATGTGTTAAAAATAACTTTGGTTGGTCGACTATTGTCAAATGGTTCCTTATATGAAAATCACTCAAATAATAATCATGAAATCATTATAATATTTATTAATTAATAATACTTATAAAACCAATCAATAAATCTGGTTGTGAAAAATGAATCAACGATACAATCATGGATACGGTAGACTGTACGTACACATGAGTAACATTCCCATTCTTCAATGATAAATATGTAAAGAATATAAGTAAAATTAATACATAAATAATGATAAATATATCATATAAACCAAATTATTTAATCATATATACTTATATATATAATTATTCTAATGTTAAATGAATCATCTCATGTCCGGGAGGTGGTAGTCCACATTTCCACGAACGATGTTATCAATTTCTAAGCGTCTCTGAGGGTAATAAATAAAATGGTATATATTATATTTCATTATAGGTAAAAACTTAATTAATATAATATATATGTTTTTCATGTCCTATATGTTTAATGAAAACCCCTCTTTTATTTTTTACATTCATCATGTGTAGAAATCACATCACTTTGAGGGGCAGCAGTCAACACTTCTTCAATCAAAATTATGGCATTAACACAAATTAGAATGTATAAATTTATGTGTTCTAAAATAATTAAAAATGAATAATGTCATAATAAATATATTATATAACATATATAAATAGATTTTCAAACATAATTTCTACCATAATATATGATAATGGAAAATTGAACAATAATCATTTAGTGAGGTGGTAGTCTGCCACATACATAAACAATTTTTTTTACCCATTAGAAATAAGTATGTGTTTGTGTAGGTAGAATAATTACCATAAAAAATAATTGTATATTAAGGATACTTTTTTTATATAATTATGCAATATTATTATTTTAGGGAGTGGAGATGGAAAATAAATGAAAGGAGTTTGAGGGAGCGTGTTACCTCTTAATCGTGTAACGCCATTTGGTTTGCAGCAAATGGATTCGTTGCCAGGATTTCCTAAAAAAGGATTAAATTAGGAAATGAGAGATTTTTGGGAGCTATTTGAGAGGATTTTTGTTTTTCCACAATGGCTTGAGTGGTGTTATGAAGTGGGAGGAGAGGAGTCCTTTCATAAGGGTGGGGGAGTTTTACTCTTGTAATATTTTAAAAGAAACAAACCCCACCAACACATTTTTATTTAAAGTGGATAAATAATTGTTTAAAGTAGATAAACGGTATTATAGGTTCTAAATATTTAGATCCAATGGATTTGGGACAGGTTTATATGTCATTTTTTGACATTATGTAATGGTTTAGTCACTTGTTAAGCTTAATTTAATTGTAGTCATTGTAATTATTTATAATTAATTTCGCTAATAAAATAGGTAAAAAATAATTAGATCATTATAGAAATTATAAATTATTTTTATTCAAAATATAATATCCATTTTTTCAAACACTAAAAATATATGTGGCAGAAAATAATACAAATCTAATCCTGCAGTCGAGACGACAATACAAGGGTTTTAAAGTAAAAAAGTTCAAACAATTTCTATGTTTTTATATTATATTTCAAAGTAAAATTGATTATAATTACATAAATTCGATTGAAAATTAAAATATTATCGGATTAAACATTTAATTCAATTTAAAATATAATTTGTCGTTATAAATAAATTAGATGAAAACTCAGTTTTGAATTAAAATATTGTATTTTTAACTACAGAAAAAACCATATAGATAAATTAAAGAAAATTTACCTAACCCAATTATTATTATTATCATATTTCAAAAATGAATTTTATAATGACATATTAAATCTATAAAAGTTCAAAAAGTTGTATTTAAAATTATTTCTCCCTTAAAAGGTTGTAAAACTACTTTAAAATGATATTGGGCTTTATGTGATAAATTGGATTTATTATTATCTTAGGGTTATAAAATGTATTGGATAACAATAAATAAAATTTACATAGATATATAACATATATATTAAATTAAAATCACTTACTATTTTTAATTAATTTTTTTATTAGGATTAAAATGACTTTGTGATCATAATATATGTTTCCTATAAAAATACTCCATTTATATTCGATTGGTAATTATATTCATTTATAAATAAATTGTAAATAATTAATTAATTTAATATTTTTTTTAATCCATATATTTACATATGTTAGTTAATAATATCCATAAAGTCTATTTAAATCAACAGTTTATATATTATTATATATTTTTTAAAATATATTAATTTTTGGTAACACTTAATCATTCATGTAACACAAGCCATTGAGGAGATTTTCTGTTGTGTGTAATGTAAGCTAACATTGGTGTTCCTTTTTGAGAAAACTAAAAATTATTCTATTTTAGTTCACGTAAGCCTAATATAGTTATCTAAAATAATATAATAAATTTTTAGTGATTCATGAAATAATAAATATCAAAAAGATTAAATTAATTCCAAAACTACAAATTCAAAAAATCTCATAGTGTTCTAGGTGTTTTTCCACAAGAATTAAAATAGAGGGTATGGGAGGAATAATACATGTAATTAAGTAAAAATCCATTATTTTATAAAAAAAATATACTTCACATGGTTTGGCCACACAGCTAGCCAAACTATGCACCAAATGTTCATGGTCTACTATAGGAAAGGCCCCCCATGCGATTAGGGAAACTGTGCGCCAACCATGTTAAATTCCTCATAAAATTTTATATAGTATATTTCATGTTTCGGAATCCCAAATTTAACATTTTGGAAAACATGTGTTCCCCATATCACATCACTATCCAAAATCACATAATTAAATCTAACCATACAACCTACCTCACATGGTTTCCTCTAGAAATGTGACACGGAAAAAACTTCAACCGATCAAGGTTCCGAGCTCCGAACAAGATCCAAACACCTATGAAATATTAACTAACTAATAAGGCATTCACATTAGGTCTATAGAATATAATTATACTAAAAATTAAAGTATTTATACCTGAGTAAAAATTATGTTCTTATAGAGTTATACCTTAAAGGAACATGTCCATGAGCTTACCATCTATGGGAAGAGATACACTGTCTGAGAAAAACTGTAGACACAAGGTACATACATCTAAATCCCACATCTGTGTCTTAATATACATGGGTTTTCTTATATTTAACCCATACTAGAGGGATTGACCAGCCACAAAAAGACTTCTTTCTCTAGTCAAGGATTTTTATAGGTTACTCCTCAAACAAATCATCAACATCTAGCTCAACTTACTCATGATAAAAAGGATGATGTTGGTTGACATGATAATGGAAAATCTATAGAGTGTGTAATACTTAAAGAATTTAATGATAACTATGAGGTATTAATTGCTGATAGGATACTAGCCTGGCCCTCTCTAAAAACACAAATGACCAGAAAAAGTGTGGTGACTACTTCCATTTTTTTTGTATCCATATATGACTTATCCTGGGTGATACCTATAAGAAAACATGATCCATGACCATGACCTCTATAGTTCATAAAAAATGAGTGACATATGAATTATTCCTAGACTAATTACTAGACATATGATTCCTTATCAGTTGAACCCACTCAGAATTATCTTCAAAGAGAGGAGGACCTAGTAGGGATAACCCAACCACCTCTTTCCATCATAGGGATGAGTGGCATATCCTTCCAAAAAAGGCCTTAATATATACCATCTAAATGTTCACATGAAATCTATTATCATACAATAACATTATGGGAGGTATATGATTCTCCCAATAACCATTAATGTCTTAGATGCATGCTTGGATCATTTTCTCTAGAAATTATATCGTTTAAATTAATTGTACATTGATCTAAAGGTGAAATTATTTTCATAGAAGCACTTTCATGCCAATAGACTTCTGCAACTCCTTCCCAAACCGTGAGGTAAATTGGGAATTCTGATCTTAAACGATAGAATGATGGAATACATGTAGTCATATCAACTCATGGGTAAAAAATATTCCTAAAAAATCTATTGAGAGTTTCTACCAAATAGGACTTAATTGGAATACCATTATTTATATTTCAATGAAAACCCACACAACTTCTATTCCTCTAAGAGTCCATAGTAAACTAACTATAATGTTCCTGGAAATATATAACCATTTCCATTTTGGGACTGGAAGTGGTTGTAACAAGCTAGAAGGTCTCTAGTTTTCTTCCATCACCTATAGATAGGTGTAACACCAATTGATAAAGCATGTTATCTGTTGTTTCATCCTATTCCAAAATGCAAGCAACACATATCATTGGACATCATAGAGATTCTTGGATGAACAACACATTGAGAATCAAGGTACTTTTTTATCATTTCCACTCTCATATCTATTGAAACCTAGACACATCCATATATACAAAGGATTTTGTCTTTATCCCTAGATCAATCCATAGGTGGGTCATCTCTAGTAATTCTCCCACTGAAAACAAATCCCTCAGTGTATGAAAATTGGATGCTCTTTGCCTTATCAAGGAGGTAATAGGTAACTATCAAGGATGTTATATGGGACTGCTCAAGAATACCATGAAACGTCATATGAAACTCAGAAAATCAGGCCATTAATTTCTATTAATCATTAGCTTTTTATATAGAATATTCTTAAGTTTTCCAACACTACACATCTACAAATTAAATTCCGTTTCTAGATGTATTTGAAAGCTCAAAATCGAATGAATGTAGATATTCAACCCAATTTCACTATTGGAGATTCAGGTCACACTGTGTAAATATATATTTTATGACCTTGAGGTTCATATACCCCCACAATGTTCTCACCCATCAAATAATTCCTCCAGCTATGTAAGGCATAGAGGACTACATTTATCTTAATGTCAAGTGTCAGGTATTTCTTATCATTTTTCCTCAATTGTCAGGATTTATACACAATAACTCTATCCTCATATATCATCAATACTCTCAGGATGACGCCTAAGGAATCAATGAATATGGTATAGCCTCTTAAATCCCTAGAAGAATCTTAATTGGTGTTCAGGAAGGCCTTCATTTTAGCACTTTAATGGATTTATCAAACAATTCTAACCACCAGAACATAACACCCTTCTTTTTAACACCAGTAATAGGTGAATCAAGTCGTGATAAGTTCTGTATGAAACACCTATAATGACCATCTATCACTAAGATACATTGTATATCAAACATGTTCTTAGGATTATTCGAGGAAACTACAACACTAAATTTCTATGGGTCAACAGATACTCTAAATTCAGAAATTATATGACCAAATAATTCAAAATTTTCCATTCATAAGTTGGACTTATATAGAATGGAATAATGATATTTCTCTCTTAGTGTACTTATAATGATATAAAGTTTCTTATCATGATCTCTTTGAGTGTGAAAATATATCAAGGATTCATCTACAAAAACTATAAAAGAGACTCTACATTGGGTGAAAAAAACTTATTCATAGGAGCCATCGAAATGGCATGCACATTCATATGACTGGACTGCATAACAAGGTACTCAAAAAGACAATACCTCATATGAAAAGTTGATTATGGTATGTATGATGACATGACTCGCACTGATAATAGACCAAGCTGAGGTCGATCATTAAGAACACCATTGCTCCTCAGAGCTAGTCAAATAGATCACTTTTGTGAGGTAGAAGATACTAGTTCTTGATCGTAAGATACTTCAATGATCTATAACCCTTCCATAGACTAGTGGTCCCATCGGCCTTATTAGTGAAAATAACAGTTGAACCCTAAGAGGAAGTTGAAGTCATTATGAATCCTTTGGTCTCTAAATATTATAACAAACTCTTTAGAGTTAATCCAAAAAAAAAATTAGAAATGACGTCCCAGAAATGGTCTACTACTTAAAAAAATCATCCTTATACAAACCCTGATCCTCCATGAAGAGATTGGGAATATGGGAGGTCACTCTACATAGCCCATGATGCATTGATCTAGATCTTCTATCCTGGACATCCCCGTAAACATTATGTATATAATTGATGCCAAATTTTTATTTTAATGATAACCAATAGTGATACCTGTCTAGAAATATGTGATGTGAAACAAAACAATCCATACCAAGATTGAAATTCAATCTTGTTGTCTTGAGAAAATGGTGGTCCCACAAGAAAGGGATACTCCCTACCTCAAGTGGACATTCCCTACATTGGAATATTCAATATAACCGTACTCCCAATGGTGCATCTAGGGTCGATACACATTAGAAATATTGTATTTACATTAAAAGGAATACCATCAGAAACAAATATATGATGGAGTGTGAAGCTCCTATATAAAATAACGATGAAACTATAGTGGGGGCTACTAGAATAGTACATCATACTTTAGACAGTCTTACAGCCTGATACTTAGGTATTTGTTGTAATACATTCCACAGATCAGATCTATGGCCCTTTGAAATGGCTGGACTACCATGATCAAAACCATAATGCTGACACTGTTAGTGATATGAATTATGGCCACTACAACCATGCCCTCATCATCATCATATCCCATTAGTACTACTCCAACTCCATTCCTGGCATTATTCAAAATATCCTACCCCTAAAGGTGGTGTTGATAGAGGCCATCTTCCAATAAAAGCTGATGGAAAGGATGGAAAAAATATCTAATGATGTCCCATACAGTTGTAATCCTAAAACTCTAGTGGGTTTCTCTCATACTGAGTCTTTAAGTTCCCTTGTTGTCCACATTGATGAAACACCATTGAGATACCATCATAGGTACTTTAGCTACCACTGCCCTAATGAGAAACCTCAAGAGACTACTTTATTCTAGCACAAGAACTATTATTATGCCACGAGAGTGGTCCTATATTCCTGATAGTATTTTGTTAACTCGGGTTATGCTATATGATAAGAGCTCGATTATCTATTTTAATGAATTTAGGTTGAAAAAAATCATTCAACCATGTAAGAATGGTATACTAAAGCCCGTCCTTGAGGAGTCCATCATGAGATGTCACTTCACAAACTAGAAGAAGTGTTAAGCGATGAAACTCAATGAAACTTACTGAATATTCCATAACTAAAATATTACCCTACTTGAGATGCACAAACTCACTTACTCTATCATCTCTCAATATATGAAGAAAGAGCATGTCCTAAGAATTAGTCTGGTAATTGAAATATTCCATGATCTCATGGCGATGAGACTAGGTAAGTACATCCAACCAATGCTTGGCTGAATCATACAATGTGTGCACAAAAGGATTTACCCTCTGATCCAGAGGCATATACGAATTCTCAAATATATAAAGTATGGAATCTATCTAAGACTAATTAACCTATGGAACTACATCATCTAAGAATGTATGAGTATGTTGTTTTTGGAACTATCACATCTTATCATCCATCACGGGTACATTTTATGGTGAACCATGTGTAGACAACATTAGAAAAAGAGAAATATCAAAAAACATGGGTTTCAGTGCCCACATAAAGTACAATAGGAGGTTCCTCAGGTGGAACTCCTGATGGTAAATCTGGTGGCTTTGGGGAAACTATGTTTGGAGTATGTTCATTCAAATCCTCTTGCTACATGACATGAGTATTTTATGGAAGCATTGGTCAATAAATGTCAAGAACGCGACATAGAACAATCTAATTATATGTATATGGAATTAATTGAAGAATATAATGGAGAATAAAGAGAACAATACACATTGTATACTACCCTAGCTACCCTCTTTGAAGGAAATGTATTGGTAAGTGCTCACATATATGTTTCTAGGGTTCAAGTTGTTGATATTTGAACTGTACCATGCTTCTTCATTTACTAGAAACCATTTCATTTATAAGTAAAATTTCACCATATAGTTTATATTTTCTCATATTAATTTATCTAGGATAATTTAAAATGAGTCATTCATGCCAGTTGATCAGGGTCCATACTCCTTATCATTGGGATCAAAACACATTCAAATTCTATTTAAAAGCATGAATAGGTAAATTACTTTTTTGAACCCAAGAGGGCCCATACCGGTCTTGAATTGAAACATGAAATCACTTAATTAGATCCCAAGAGTAATAGAAATAGAATATAAAAACAAGGATCACTAAAAAATCATAGGAACATCACACAATGAAAATAGTTAAATAGGCTTATATTGCACAGAATTATGCATGAATTGAAAATTCTAGGTGACTATAATGATTCTTGTAACAATTATCAAAGCCATCATATCATCGAGCCAAAGATGAAATGAAATTCTCAGTAATCATAATAATCAACAACAACACACAAAATATGCATCATACAACAGTGATCTAATATCAATACTAATAAGAAATGACATGACAACAATTATAATTTAGGAAACCCATCTTTTATCCTTACCATGGGTTCATGAATCCCAAGGATGACTTATTAAAATGTTTCAAGAATTCCTAATCTTTAATATAATATATCCAAATAGTAAAGAATGAAAGGAACCTCTATGATACCAAATTGTGACTACCCGGACCCATATACAACTAAAGGTTCCCCATGCCTAGTTGTCTATGTGTCCTCAAGAAAATATCCTTTAATGCGAGAGGTTGTTGAAAAGTGGTGTGGGCCTAGAGGGTGTCCTTGGGGAGACAATTCCCTCATTACCAGAGTATAGCATTGTAGATGAATATAACACAATTTTATTTAAATATAAAAAAGAAATTAAATATATATATATAACAACAAAAGTAGAATAAAGTAACAACTAACTGAGTTACTGATATATATATAATAACTAATGATGATATGTTGTGTATCTAGAAATATGGAAAAACATGTATTCAAGTAGAATATCATATATGCTATAAAAAGTCTCAAAAATGAATAAAAAACTATTCAATCATCTAGAGATTCAGCTCTTTCATCTGCTACCAGCTCCATCCGAACCAATCAAACAATCATGTTTGTAAAGCAACACACTTCACTTTGTCAACACACATATATATATAGTCTCCTCGGGTACCAATAGTTCCTAGATAGGGTGTATGATATTTTTTAGTAGGTGACCACCAATGGTTTAAATAACATCATGTCCATGTAATATACATATAATGAGTTGGTAATCATGCATATATAAAAGTAAAACTATATAGTATTGTAAATACCCAAGTACCTACATTATATCTGTTGGCGTCTAAGCATGCAGCCAGTTAATTTATTAGTTAATATATGGTATATATATTTATGTCATATAAGTTATAGCAAACATTAACATCACCTTGTGATAATATTGTAAGATACTCCATTTTCTAACAAGGAAACCTGTATTGATATTAATAATATAATATGTAATGTCATGACCCATATGCTACTAAACTAGTTCTCTCATCTGGTGGACTACAAGGCCTCAATCACAGCTCCACATACATCAAATCATTCTAACAAGTAGCGGGGGACTAGGGTGTGATAGTGTGGAGACAATTCCCTTATATTAGAGTAAGAAAGAAATTGAATTTAGCTAAGTATCGTACACATTATTATGAAAAAGAGTTCATAAGCAGTAAAAACTGAAATAGAACATGCTGTAATAATAAATGAAATTCTATAAAATCCAAAATAGCTATGTCACACAATAAAACTCTTGTAACCTATAGGATTTACCATAGAGATACGCGATTAAAAAAGAAACTGAATGTTAAACTACATGGATCAACTAATAACTTTGAGCCAGACCACATGCCCATTTTACAGACATTGTCAAACTACACCAGCCCGAACAGTAAATCCATATGAGCATATCTGCTCAATCATAAAACATTGGACCTCATCCCCATCCATCGTGAAACTCATTATCAACCTAAAAAATAATGCATAAGGTCTTCACGAACATTTTGGTGCACGATTAGGGATAAGAATGAATCTCAATAGGCCACCCCAACAAGACACCTATAAATGTACTACTATATGTGAATGGGTAACCCAGGTTCTCAGCCTCACTGACAGACTAAAAAAATGATGTAATCCAAATTTGAAACCAAATTCAATCCTCAGGTCTATAATAACATCAATCATGGAAAGTCCCACCAACGATGTCCATATCTATAGGCCTGTGAATGTATTGTCTAATACATATACATCCATACATATATATGACATTCATGCATACATGAAACAAATACCCTAAAAACCAATAGCAGTCGATAATTGGTTTTATAATCCCAATAGATATTTACCTACTTTGTCCAATACATGAAAACTCATAGAGAATGCTTTGTCTCCACAAAGGTATACTCATCCTACAGTTGGGATCTCTGGTATTCACCTCTAATAACTAAAACAAGGATACTATAAACCGAAATTCAATCCTATAATGAAAGAAACCATGTAATGATGATCAATCCTATAAATATCATGGCATTCGACTATGGCCTTTTCCAAGTAATCATGTTTTTTCCCAAAGGGTTGGATCAAAGTTATAATGAACAAGTTATCCATATCGGCCTATGACAGGAAATAATAAGCATA
Source organism: Viscum album (assembly GCA_963277665.1). Taxonomy (NCBI): domain Eukaryota; kingdom Viridiplantae; phylum Streptophyta; class Magnoliopsida; order Santalales; family Viscaceae; genus Viscum; species Viscum album. The sequence continues at coordinate 1,298,475,062 of OY728136.1, forward strand.
ATACCCATCATTTTCATACCGTATAATCATGGGTCAGACCATGAAGGTCTAGATCAAAGGAACTCATCCAATTAATCGACATAATAAGTCTATACCATGAAGGGAAGGATCTAAGGAACTCGTACAAGGCATCAAAATCGAGTCACATGGGTATCCAAGTGGAATCTTGGTCTAGTCGCGAGTTGGTGTATTTTGAACATTTCTACATCACATGTCCAATTAAAGGCCAATAAAACCAAATCCATGCTGTAGAAAAGCCCAATACATCCAACAAAATCTAGACCTGTGGTGAATAATCAACATGAGGCGTCAACTACCACATTCCAGATCCATGGAGGGAAGCCCTTGTAATCTGTAAAACCATTCAAACATTCATATCATTTCATTCATCACACATGAGTCTAATGACTCATATAAACCCTTCCATCATAAGACATGGGTGTACCCATCAAGTCATCATAGGATGAGGAGAGCGTAAGCATCCCCACAACATATCACTAGCCTGTGAGTCCATCCAAGGAGTCACTACTCCATGAATTCAAGTATCAATCATGGTGTACAAAAACATGTAAGGATCAATAGAAAGGTCATAGGTACTACCTATGGGTACTAGTAAAACATCAGAAATGCATGGAACTGATGTCAGATCCTAGAAATCATGTTTTTACATCCCCATAAGTAAGAAAGATTCCTCACGCCAGGATCAATGGCCACCAACCAAGAAGCTCCTCTGGTAAACATAATTGCATCAGAAAATCATGTTATGTGATAAAGAAATCTGTGAGGTGGTACCAAATGCCCAACCCAACACTCTAGCTTTAGCCACATGGGAATTCCAGTTCAGTACGTGTTCTAACATGACACTCGAACTCTATCTCGTCCTAAACCCGACATCTACTCAGGGTCTCTCAAACCACATGCACCAACTAGGTCTCTCAATTCATGAATTTAAAGGCATTATACATGGTATAATCTATGAAAACACGAGTTATTTAATCCTACACAAGATCCTTATATGAATGTAAACAGAATAATCCTACATGGAAATCCTTAATAGAAAGAAAATAGAGGCATCCTACAAGGGATCCTAGAAACAGAACATAAGTAAAGGATCCTATAATGGACTCCCTAGACCATCATATAAGGAAAGGAATTTCCCAAGGGATCCTTATAAATCATATAGAAGATAGAGGCATCATAGATGGGATCATTGAACAATAACCATCAACTGATCACATGGATTCTTCGGTCATATGGGCACATACCGAAAGGGAGATGTCCTTGTGGAAAATCCATGAAAGAAAAAGTCACCCGAGATATCCCATTGCTAATCTTTGATCAAAGACTCAAACTAGGTTGGTTAAATCGCTCAACCTTTCATTCAAACCAAGTCTCACTCTCAGGAGAGAACTAATTTCAATTATTAGAGGAACAACCTCTTAATTAAGATAGAAACCCCAAAATACTCATTGGGAGCCCTTAGATAGTTCCACGAGTTCACCATCTTGATCTATATAGAAAAAAACTCATAGTGGATGACTATAGGGTCTAATTCTGACACAGGGGCACAAAATAGGAAAACACCCTCAAAGGGTACCAAGGAAAGAGTAAACTGCATTTACATACCATACACCACATGTACCCTTAGATCACCACATGGGCATGTACTCCCACCGACCTAGGAATGTAAACACCCTAGGTACACGGTGTGTATGATGGGTACACAACGTGAACCGTACATAGGATACATGGCTGTGTACACATCTAGACTGGTGAGATACTTGGTCAGGTCATGTACCTTTTCATGGTGTTCTACCCACATGGGTTATGGTCGTGTACTCTACAAGGTCATGGACCCCCTAACACGAGTAGTCATGCCTGGGTTCTCAGCTACAAAACAAAGTAAAAATGCATGGAGTGTATAACCTATACATGGTGTGTACTACATAAACATCATCTTTTCAAAATGGGAAGAACACATGGTGTGTCACCCTATACTCCACACCATGTAGCCTAGTTTTCCTGAATGAAGAACCCATGGATCGACTTAAATCCCCCATTTAAACCCCCCAAATAAAAGGATCATGCCACTATGGTCAACCTACAGTCATAATAAGCTTTAAAAATTAGAAATACATATATAAAGGGGTTTTCTTCAATAAATCATAACAAAATCCACATTTGGGAGGAAACTACCAAAAGTATGGATCGATTCTGGGGTCCAATACTATTGCACGATGATTCGGTGCATCGAAAGATCTATGACTATACCCCTCTTACCTTCCCTCTATCTATTTCTCTATCTCCCTCTCATCTCTCAGTTTCACAAAGCATGATCTCTTCGAGGGGTGTCCTGGAGAATTTGAAGGAGGACATAAGAAAATAAATAGTATAGAAAGAAAAGGAAAATAAAATGAAACAGAAGAAAATGGGGTCTAGGCCAGACCTAGTGCCTTACACAAATTTATACCTCGACTAGGATAAATTCCCCATTCATGACTCAAATGTGATGATGGAATCTAAATAAAACACTATGTTTAAAATATAGGATTGAATGAACCTATGCGAAAAATTTAATATTTAATTTATTAAATATTAATCATTACTTATTCTTGAAAAAATTTAGACGTCTCTAATTTCCACCGATCACTTTTCCATGCATAAACACCCTATTATAGGACTAATAGAATGGTAAATATATTTATCTGAGATCATATTACAAGGGAAAAGATCATTTTACCACTTAAAATCAAAAAATATAATTTCTGCTCAAAACTGCATTATAGAAAAACATGGGTCCTTACAAACACCCCACCATAAACCATCTCGTCCCCTAGAAACCTAGTGAAAAGACTAGAATCCATGATATCAACCTGAGAATCTTCACAACCAAGAAATATGGAATTTCCACTGACAAACCTCATAGCATCAATTTATATCCTCCACATTGAATACATTTGTAAGTGTGATAGACCTAGTATTCCCCACAATATGAATACACATATTATCCTCTCAAAACAAAACATTGATCCCAACAACACATGGAAAATGATGAAGTTCAACTGGAAATGAGGGTCACCACCCTCAAAATACCAATGGTGTAATCCAGATGACATGGATTCTCTTACAATTCTCCTCAAGAACAACCTTAATAGGTTTCGTTCCCCAATAGGGAAGAACATTTAGAAAGAAATGGAGATCGATGTAGGGTTGATACTCTCTCATCATACTCAATAGGTATCAAGATAGAGAATGATCATCTATAAAAAGAGTACAATAAGATTCAACAAAGAGTGTGTATATCTCCATATAAGCCATGCTCACCATCCTGTAAAATTTTTCATGGATTCATCCATGTGTTAACCGTCTTGTCAGAATCCATCAATTTACGATGTCACCTCGACTATGGAGATTCATTCTAACACTACTTCAAGGATCCAAGCCAATAGAAAATCATGAAACATCGATCCTCGACTCACACCTAGACACTCGAAAATTTAGATTCAAATGATACCATGCATATTCAATGTATATCATTGTTTCCGAACTCATACTCCAGTTATTCATCCACTACAAGGATAATCTGGCTGTGTGACATGGAATGTTAGTTTCATTATTCCAAATGATCTCTTGGAACTGCTCTATAAAATGAGAACCTCACTTGTTCCACGATCTATTCCAAGACTTCCCGTCACCCAGTATCATTCTAGCAATGAGCATCTACCCATGATTTGACTACATTAGCAATAATAGTAACATTGATTCACCAAGACAGACACTGAAATAGTCATACACGTTGAAGCTTTCCCCAAAAAACAAGCACCAAAGATTCTTCGTCAAAAGATAAAGGTGTCAATATTACTATTAAATAGAACTGAAGAATATACCATGTCTCGGTGAAAAAAATATATACAACTACAACATCACATATCAGAACAGTAATTCCAAAACCCATGAAACCAGGAATTCTTATTGGAACAAGTGTTCTTGATGCACCAGTATGATATCCATCACAGGTTCCAAAAAATTCCTAACAATCATGTCTACCATAACCCAAATATTAATGACCAGGAAAAAAAATCCTATGATGCCACTTTGCAACGTCATGACTTAGATTCCACTTTATCGGTGCACCAAGCTGGTGAGTTACAATTCCAAAGCATGCCTCCCCTTATTCCAGAGGCTTCTGAAAAGCAGTGAGGGAATAGGGTGTGGTAGTGGTAAGACCATTCCCTATATCAGAGTAATAAAACAACATAAAATAACTATATATGATACACAGTAGTAAAAAAATATTACATATGTAGGAAACAACAGAAATAGAACATACCCTAATAACGAATGATATCTTGTAATTGCATGAACAACTATGTCATAAAATACAACATTCGTCCTCCATCAGTCAGACCATACCAATAAAGGAGTACAATGAAAGTTAAAGTTAAATATATAGGGCTCAACAACTAAATCTGAGCCAAACCACATGCATGTTCTCCATACATTATTGAACTGCATCGACCCGATCAGTAGATGCACATAAGCAGTTCCTCTTGATCATGAAACACTAGTCCTCAACCCCATTTACACTGAAACTCATGGTCATCCTAAAAAGAAGACACAATGTCAACACATACACCGAGATAATAATGCATAGGTTATGCATAATCTCTGTAGGACACCCAAATAATAAACTTATAAATTTTCTTCTATAAGTGTATGCAGAATCCAAGTTCCCAGCATCACTGAGACACTGAAAAATAGAAGTAAACCCAACGTGAAACCATAGTCACTCCTCAGGTCCATAATCATGACAAACTAGAAACATTCCACCATGGATTTCCATGTATATAGGTTTATTCATATGTAGTACCATTATTATACCTACATACATAGATATTAAATTCATTCATACACAAAAAATAAATAAATACTAACAGTAGTTGTTACTTGGTACTGTAATCCCGATCAACATATTCCTACTTTAGCCAATATGAGAAAAGTCTCTGAAAATGCTATGTCACTGTAGGGTGATACTCATCCTAAACATAGGTTCACCCATACTCTCCTCCAATCCCTGAAACAAGGATACCGTATACCGATGGTCAATCCTATAAAAAAAGATATGATGTACCGATGGTCAGTCCTATAAATATCACTGAATCCAACTTCGACCTATGCAGAGTAATCACATACCAGGCGCTATGTGCCAGATCCAATGTATAATGACCATGGAATCCGCATCATCCTACTATGTGTAATCATAAAAATAATACCCATCATGACGACATAGAAAAATAAGGTGTCATTCCACGAAGGGCCAAATCCTAGGAACTCATCCATTGAATCCATAAAATTATTCTAGACCTTGATGGGCCAAATCCAAGGAACTCATCCAAGGAATCCACAATGAGTCACATGGTATTCCCAGTGGAAACTCAGTCTATTCACAAGTTAAGGTCTTAAAAGCATATAATATCACATGTCTTACATGAGACCAAGCAAGCTAGATCCATGGGTTATAAAATCAAGAGGAATACCATGGAATCAAGACCCATTGAAATACTCAACCCAAGTCATCAACTACTGCATTCTAGATCCATAGAGAATAGTCCATGACATCTATCAAGATATTAATAAATTCAAATCATTTCATTCATCATGAGAATACATACTCATGTAAGCCATTAAATAATAAGGCATTGGTACACCCACCCATTCATAATTTGTAAAGGAGAGCATAATCGACCCCACCACATATCACTAGACTATGAGTTCGTCCAAGGCATTCATATATCAATAATCCAAGTATCACTCAAGATGTAAGAAACAACACAAAAGACTCAATATCCATGTCTCAGGTACTACCTCTCAGTACTAGTAAACCATTAAAAAACCATGGAATATAAGTCTGATCCTAGGAAGCATGTTTGGGTATCCACATAAGAAAGAAAGACTCCACACACTAATCTCAACATCCACCAACCAGGAAGAACATCTTTTAAACATTGATCCATCAGCAGTAACAATTTCCATAGATAAAAAAACAAGTGAGGGAGGCCCGATCACCCCACCCAACACTCTATATACTGCCCCTTGAGCTTACTAGTTCAGCATAGGTTCCAACGTGACACTTGAACACCATCTCTACCAAAACTCGACATAGAGCCCAGGGTTGGTCAACCCACGAGCACCCACTGCGTCCCTTATGTCAAGAACTGAAAGGAATTTTTCATGGTATCCTTTATGAAAACACAAGCAGAGTCATCCTACTCGGGATCCTTAGCTGTACGGTAAATTCAGAATCCTACACAAAAATCCTCAATGGTAAGAAAATAGTGGCATCCTATAAGGGATCCTCGAAATATATCATAGGTAATGGATCCTGCAAGGGACTATCTAGATCATCATGTATATAAAGGAATACCTCTTGAGATCTTTGGAAACCAGATTGAAGATAGAGGCATCCTACTTGGGATCATTGAATGATAAAAAACCTCTATTGTCACTACCTGTTAGGTTAGAATGGCACATCTCATAGGGAAGACATCCTCAAGGAGAGTATATGGAGGAACAGATAAAAATAGATAGATCGTGGATCATCTCAGATAAATATCTAAAACTAGGTTGGTCCGATCACTCAACCTATCATTTAAAAAAATTATCAATCTCAGGAGAGAACTAATTTGGATTACTGGAGGAATAACCTCTCCATTATTATAGAATCATAAAAACACCCATTAGGAGTCCTCATATCGATCCATGGGATACCTGATCATGATCGACATGGAAAAATACTCTGAATGGACTACTCTCAGGTATAATTATGACATTGGGGCACAAAACAGGAAAAGACCCTCAAAGGGTACCAAATGAGTAGTACATTGCGTGTAAAAACCATACACTGCATATCCATCATATCACCACATGTGGTGTACACTCGTCGGTCTGAGAATGTAAACACCCTATGAATATAGTGTTTATGGTGGGTACACTATTTGTACCCTACGCATTGTACATGTTCATGTCCCTTATTTTCCCAAGCTAGAAACTTGTGATGGTTCTGTGCTTTACATGGTGTGCTACCCACACGGGGTCTGGTTATGTTCTCTACATGGCCATGTACCCCTACATGAGTAGCGATGATCGGGTACTCAGCTACACGACCAAGTAATATTGAAAAGGTGTATAACCTATACATAGTTTTTACTCCTTAAACATCATCTTCCATGAACGGAAGGAACAAATGGAATGTCACCATGGAATACCCACCATGTAGCCCAGTTTTCCCGAACCAAAAACACATGGATCCCATGAATACCCCCATTAATACCCTAAATCAATAGATCATGACACTATGGGCCACATACAAGAGTAATGAGGATTTAAAAATCTAAAAATGAAAATAAATACGTTCTGTGTTAAAAATTAAAAGCTTCCTACATTTGGGTGCAATCCACCGAATCCTGGATCAATTTCTTGGTCCATGACTGTCACTCATTGATTAGGTGCAGCGAACGCTCCATGAAAGTACCCCTATTACCTCCCCTATATCTCTATTTCTTCTTATCACTCTCCTCTCTCAGTCGCATGGTGTAGGATCCATCAGGGGGTGTACATGAGAATCAAAAGGGATAAATAAAAAAGAAAAATAAATGATTGAAAATGAAAAGAAATAGAAAAAGAAGAAAATGGGGCTCGGGTTGGCCAAGTTCATGACTCATGTTTGTACCTATCCTAGGTGGAGATCCATGTTTTGGACTTAATTAAGAAGGAATAATCTTAATCTAAGTCTTAGTTTAATATATAGTGCCAAATGAATGTGGATGAATAATTTAGTATTTAATTTATTAATTATAAAAAATTAATTCTTCCATGAAAAATTAGGATGGATCATATTTTCACAAAACTCATTTCCTAGAATAAACAATGTATTCCAAGACTAAAGGTGTGGTCATAAAAATTATCTGAGGTCATCTACCACGTTTAAATACCATTTTCCATTAAAATTATTTTATAGAAAAAATCTAAATTTCATATCAAAACATTCTTATAGAAAAACATTGGTCCATAAAAAAGAGTTCCAAGGTAGTAAACAATTAAACATAGACCTAAAGGGTCTCCAAATCAATAGAAACTATACCATAGATTATGGGTAATAGTGTAATCTATGAATCATTATCCAAGTCATTTGATAATAGTGATAATTTAACAGAGTCCTAGGAATACTTAAAAGTTAAAATGGGAAGAGCTATAGTTAGGCCAAAGGATGTATCCAAGGAACCATGTGACTATATAAGCCAATTTGGTTCCAAAGAGTGCATCCATGACATACTTTAATAGTAAATGAGAACAATACTATGTCCTAAGGGTATCCACTAATAGGAGATGATGGGATTCTGAGGTTGGTCTCAACCAATGTAACTGACATCCTTACATCAGAATGCCATCCCTTAGTTCTAAATGTAGTCCCTCAGGATTAATGCAAATGATAAATCAATATTAACATCCCCTATAATAATTGAATGGTAAATATTTAATCATGAACCATCCATTTTATTCATTTAATTAGTTAGTCCATTTTCTAGTCATTCCATTTAGTAAGTTCAAGAGGTTGGTGTGTTGGATTACATTAGTTTGAAAATTCCAAGGGGGATGAAACCATTTAAGTAAAATATTATATAATTACTTAGTTATATACAATACCTTTCATAACATGAAATGTATGGGATAATGAAAAGAAACCACATACAATAAATTTAATATAAAATTGGATAATACATATATATACAATGTACATTCCAATTCATCTTAATTGTGATTTGTCAAGTAAATCGCATACCTTTGGTGGGTCATGTGATTAGAATACATGGTACTATACATTTAACAATTCCAAATTAAATTAATTCTAGGGGATTACTATTAGTGGGCTTAAGCCACTCACCCGAACAGTGGAACCAATAGTACATAACCAACCCGTAATGCCAAACTGTCCACTAAATGCATAAATATAGAGTCACCCTTCATGGGGTGATCGTCGTTGTGGATTTAACTACCAACGATGATTAATATATATATAGATAGGGTCATATAGAATATTTATAATGACTATAAGAAACTCATATAAATTAAACACATGTTTCCTAATAAAAGCATCATTCCCACAAAATAATTTATAAAATAAATAATATTGAAGAATGAGTTATAGTCCACCTAAATCATACTCGTACAACTCTCCTCATCCATTATCAGCCACTAATTCTACTGAGAATAGAAATTATATGAATAATGGATCAATGAACTAAAATTTAGGCAGATGAGCCTGAATAAAAATAGTTTCATTGACAGAATATAGAATAAAAAAGGATTAAAAATAAAAAACACAAAATTACATATCCAATGAGATTGACAGTTCTTCGATAAAACACATGATGAATGATTCGGATCAAATCCCTGATTATAGGTATTTTTCACTTCTAAAAGGGAGGAAGGGTGTTCGTTCCTCTAAAAACCCAAAGGAGGGGAGGGAAGGATTATAACATAGAAATAGGGTAAAAACATCATTTTACTTAGAAATTAGCAGTAGCACGGTTTGACCATACATTTATCAAAACATGAACTAACTATACATAGTATAGTATAATAAAGGTTCATCCACATTATTAGGCCGCATATCTAGGTAAACCATGTTACAACCTTTTGATATTCCTATGAAATATGTATGCATTAATTTTCACATCCAAGTGGATAAAATCACACGGTTTGGGAAAACCATTCGCCCAACATATACTCACTATATATCCTCAAATGGTTCAATATAATTGTGTGGACTGCCTTTCATGGTTTCCTTTTACATATAATAGGCCAAAAACCTCCACTGGATGGGGTTTTGAGCATCTGACATGATCAATAGACCCACAACGTATCCACTTACTAATATGGCGTTCATATTTGGTCCATGAATGTGAATTCGAATTAAATTTAAAGGATATGAACCTAAGTGAAAAACTAGTCTCTTACAACCCTCCCCCTTAGAGGAACTCATCCCCGGTGTTTAGATTCAATGGATGGTTTTGCTAAATAAATTAATTCAACTTCACTTAAAAATCATATATATCAAATAGATAAAAAACCAAAAAAATCCGAAGATAGAATAAATAGTCATTCCCTATAATTCTAACATTGACCCAATTCATCATAGTCATATAATAAAAACAGCTAAACTACATTAATTTGAGAATTCCAAAAGAAGAGCAGTAATTCTATATAGTTATCATGAATAAATCATCTCAATCATGTTGTGGTTCATTCATTACTGATTTCATATGTTCAAAGGATCAATGCTGAATAAAATAGACACATAGGAAAAACATTATACTTTTTAATAAATTAATATTTATGAGTGAAATAAATTCCATCAATGATGGTGATATCCCCCTGAAACTGACATCACTTAATCCTATAGGTTTAAGAAACCATTATCAGGTGATCGACAACTTCAATTAATCCCATGTCTATAGGATAGAGAATAAGAAATAATGATAAGTTTATGATTAATTGAAATGAATAAAGAAAATATATTAGAATTAAAACTATAAATAATCTTGTTTTTACTTCAATGAATGGAAATAAAAACAAAACAAAAAAACTGATATATGAATAACAATAGGATGGAATCCTATTTCACTTGCCCAAAAGCCGATCCTATTCACTTGGAAAGGAATTCCAAAATACATTGTTTGAAACCATCTATTTATAAGAATGGGTCTCATCAAAGAAATTACTCTAGTCAAATACATGTTTAATGGCTGTTTTGGGTAATCATAATGAAGTAACCATCAAAATATATGTCAAAATACTTGTTTCTTCTACTTTTTTATTTTTTACAAGTTGTGAAACTTGTTTACATGACTAGTAATATTTAGGCTTTAATTCTTCTTCTTATAACCTTTATGTAGTTCATGGAATGAAACATCATTCTACATAATTATTTTAAATAGTGTGTGAAATGTGATTTCAGCACTATAATAAATGTTTCATGCTGATTCTTATGTTTTGTTCCATGAATGTGCACCATGATCATCTTCACCAATAAGAAATCATGCCGGGAGCAATGCTAGCTGCATGAAGTGTCTTTTTGTTGGTCAATTTCCACATTTTCCATCATATGCTCTAAATTTTTGTCATGTATAAGAATACAAAAAGCATAAATATCATTTTAACATCCCATATTAAATCAATTAATATCCAATGTAAACTCATAGAAAAAACCCATCAATATATCTATCCAAAATAGAGATTTCATTTATGGTTTATGGTTTATGGTTTTCTCCCTAATTTCATCACACGTTCATCGCAGACAATTTCGTTGACATGAAATTTGATTAATAATAGATATTTTAACAATGTGTGACTATTATTCAGTCCAACAGATCAATACCACAAGTGTATTTCATGATTGAGGGTGCGATAGAGTTGAAGTGATGTGGGTGATCAAAAGTGTACTGGTTCACACTAAGTATTTTTGTGTAGTAGTTGCATGATGGTGATGTGCTGCAACAATTGAATGGATTGGTGAGGGTATTTACTAACAATTTGTGTCCAAGATTCTAGGAACTGGTGAATATCAGGGTCTAGATGAGCCTAAATATGAGTTCCTTAGGTGAAATAAGTGGTGGTGGTGACGGAATAAGAAGATTCATGAGGGATATATGAGTTATAGAAAATACTATGAAACAATTTATGTAGTAGGTGTTGCACATTAGTTGTGGACCTAGATTCATTATTGGTGTTTCCATGTAAGACACATGGATCATGTGTCTAATGGTCACTACCACACAATGTGTGGCTGTGTGCTAGAAGAAATCAGTGTATCTCAGAATATACCCAGACACAGGCCGAGTACATGGGAAAATCTATGTACTCGGACATGAACTAAGTACATGGGATGAGTTTTGTACCCGGATAGGGACAGGGGTGCATGATCAAAACCTAAGGTACAAGGGAATGAGAATAGAAACACATGCATGGACATAGGTAGATCCTAATTCTTATGTATATATTGTGTACCCTATGTATGTGATTTTACTTCCATAGGGATGGCTTCGACCCATTCATATCATCACTATATATCATATTTAGTAGAGTATGATAACTAATGATTTTTCTATATGGTTAAATCTTGTCAGAACATCATCTACATGGGATTTTGATCACCTCTATCGGTGTACTATTGGATATAGTTAAGTGAATCTACTATAGGATGAGGGTGTGTTCCTCTATCATTTATAAATGGGTTTAGGGTGTTTGATCCACCACCATGAATTGTGTTTCAATACCCTATCTTGTAGGAAAATCTATTAGGGATTTTGGTGTCCCCCAGTGGTTGTGGGTGTGATCCCCAACCCAAATGATCGGATCTAATAAGATCTAGTAAGTACTTATTGGGCAGAGCCAAATGAAAATGACCACTTGGATGATTGTCACCAGTGATAGCATGTCTTGTGGAGTGAGTACCCATGGAATTCGTAACAACATAAATCTTAAAGAATAATATTATGGATAGCAGTATTGGTTGAGACCACATGACACAAATTATATATTATGAGTATATATATGATTTTTTTAAAGATATGATTAATAATTATCAAGGATCTATGATTACATATTGTGGGTTATCCAGTTGTGTATTTTTATACTCACCACTACATGAGCTCTTCCAAAACATGTCGTGTCCTATATATATGATGACCCTTTTGATGGAGTCTTAGGTTGATAGGGGTTGGCTTAGAATATTTGGGCTAGAGTGAATGAGGTTTTTCGGGGTGTTTTCATTTAATAGTTGCCCCCTACTTTCGAAAATGTTGGGTTCTTTATAGTTTTTGGTTCAGATTGTATTTATCCCCATTATAAATTTTTTTAAAAAATTTGTATCTGATATCAAATAAATTTTGTTCATGCATTTATGGTGTCAATAATTTTTCCATTCTCTTCATTTTATGGGCTTGGTCCAGGTTTTTGTGTTGCTAAATCAGGATAATTTCTCCCATGTATGGGTTATTCCTACTATAAACTAGTTTCAAGAACTTGGCCTATTAGAGGTGGGCTTTGGTTATCCACAATCATTGAATCACCGACCAGACAGGCCATAGTGGGTTGAGTCATGATAGTGGGATTTAGTTGATCATGATGAAACATGGATTAATGACAATTATTGTACACATTAAGGATTGGAGAGACCTAAGTGGATAAAATGAATGTCTGTTGAGGTTTTTTTAGAATAATTTTGAAGGTCAATGTGTAATTTGTTCATTTGATCAATCTTGAGTGTTTCTATAGAAATTTATTGTCATGAAATTTGGGTATTTTTATTGTAATAAGTAATGAATATTGATTTTATGGTTTCTTATGTGAGTAAATTAAATTATATATTAAATAAAAAGTTTTGAGGATTTACGCTACCCAAGGAATTATGGTAAAGTATGTTGAACATGACTTATTGATAGTTTAAGTATTTTCATTAAAATTTTAGATGACTAATTAGATCTTGTAATTTGGTCTTGTAAATTAAAATAGAATTGGTAAAATGATTTTTTTTAATGTTTTATAACAAAGGTTAAATGGTTTATTCATGTGAAAATATAATTAATAGTTGATGTTGAAACAATTTCTAGCTAATGTGATTTTTTCGTTTTATTTTTGTTATGTGAATTTATATAAATTCTATTTCATGAATAATAAATGGTTTGTAAATGAATTTATGATTTTTATTCCTTGTTTATATAAAATTATGGCTTTACCTAATATATTTTTTATTTGATTTATATTTCTTTTATCAGATAAATAAAATCATGTTATTTAATTTTATTAACTTTCATTTATAAAAATATGATATGTTTAGTTTGAAATTTTATTTATCGATTTGGTTTAACATATTGAACAATAATAAAGTTCTATTTTAAAATTTATATATTTAGTTTGGTTTAATAATGTGAAATTAAATGTGACCATAAGTGAGTTTATTGGGGTTCAAACTGAATTTGGGTTTTGGGGATAAATTAATGTGTGTTCTCTTTGGTTTTGATTGTATTTGGAAAAATTTTGGGTTCATAATATCCTTCATTAATTTTGATTTTTTATTGTTAAAGGTGGTGTTTATTTAGATCATAAGGTGAGAAAACCTAATTCAGAATATATTTCGCATTTTGTTTGTACAATTTTACAGATTGGGTATTGCTATGGGATTTTCTTGAATGGGCAGTTTGTAAAATTATTTATTTAATTGATTTCACTAAAATTTTATCACTCTATATGTAACACCCCAATATTTCATATTATGTTATATCTTTAAAGTATGTAAATAGCTTATACTATGTTTAACACCGACTAGGTTTGTGTTATACGTAAGATTGAGTTTTTACAAAACAACACATTAGTATTCTAATTATTTAAAGGATATATTTATTTACCAATTAAATATTGTTATATTAATAGTACATAATAAAATTTTATTTTTATTTATAATGGTTTCACATAAATGAAACATATTTATAATGAAATGTATATGTTTTGTTAAAATAGTTATATATTTTGAAAAATAGTTTTCTAAAAAGAACTATGTTTTATGTTCTTTTGTGAACTATAACAAAATTAATATTATACACTCATAAAAATTGAATTTGGTAAAATATATGTCATTTTTATATTTTGAATATCTAAATTATCTTAGGGTGAGTTTTTTATATTTTCTGAAAACATTCAATTTTTGGTGAATTGTGAAAAATACTGCAAAATACATAAAAAATGGCATTTTATTTAAATAATAATAATTTTTATTTTTTATTTATTTTAATGTAAATAATATATACTTAATATATATATTAGTAAAATTTATTTCATTGGAGTCATTTTATAATAAGATTATATATATATATATATATAATTTTATTAATTTTTTTATCGTCTTTGACAAACCTTTAAGAACATTTACAAATTTACATAAAACATAATTTTACTGCTTCATTAAATTAAATTTCTAAAATCCAAGAGACACTGTTGACATCAGCAAGTAAAATTTGGTTCAATAACACGAAAATAATTTTTGGTGAATTGTAACTTTTGAATTTTATTTTCCACGATTAAAAGTAAATATGGTAACTTAATATAAATGTTATATTATAATTACCCTAACACATGTCGTAATTCCATTAGATAAGTGTATTTGGACCAAAATATACCTTAGGAATAAAATATGTTTCTCTTTTATCTACATTGATTAGATTTGGACATTTATTATTATTTTATTTAAAGAAGAGTTAAGAGTGTTAAATTCAAATTTTAATAACTTAAACATTTTTTATATAGGGTTATACATAAGATATATTAGAGTATAAAAAATACTAAGAAATCTAAAAAATATTTCCTACATCAAGGATTTATATTTATAATTTTGAGACATTAAATAATTATATTTCTTTATGACCCAATGATGAAGCATTAATTATCTTATTAATTAATGATTAATATAATTGAAATTATTAGTATACAAGTAAATGTAAGTTGGGACTTTTGATCAATTAAACTAATTTTCTAGGTTAATATGACATGTTATACTTTATTTAGTTTATTTTTTTATAAGTAATCATGTTTTGTTGACTTTCACAAATACCAAATACTTTATAGTGTCAAAATTGACATAAATACGTTTTTAAAACAAATACTATATTATTAAGTGATATAATATTCAAAAAAATATAAGCCTCTTAAAAAGGACATATATAATGATATATAAGTCATTAATTAACATATTGGGGTTCTCCAGGAATTTTATAGTATGTTTATGAACCATTTAATAAAAAATACAAGAAGACATTGTAAAAGATTTACTATTAAACTAAGAGTTAAATATAAAAGATATAGTTAATAGAGTGACCTAAACATATCTTAAACCTATTGGTTGAGAATATTTAAACCCATACCCGCATTATCCCCAAAATAAATCCTTTTGGAACCATTATAAACCGAAAATTATTTCACAATAAAATAACATTTCACGCTTTTCCTAAAGTGACCCTCGCCTTTATTTTAAAAGAGTACTTCGTCTTCTCTCAAAATCACACCTCTAAATATGTTTAGCTCAGCCAAACCCAGATTAAATATTTTTCCAACGATCCTAACTTCAACCTAGAGGCCATAATTTGATCATAAATCCATCATAAAGATCCCTTTTGATCAAATCCAAAGGAAGCACCTGAAGAAGAGGTAATTATTTCATTACCGCTTTCATTGTTCTTTTCTTCTTACTCTTCCTCTTTCTTTTTTGTTTCCATACCAAAGTAATAACTCTAGTAAGTTCTACATACTGTTATGTTATCTTAAATAAGGTACAACCATATTCAATATTATATCTATCCTATGAATAACAATGTCATTATACGTGCGTACTTAAGGCTTACCATCTCTACATCGTGGTGTAGTTTGTTATTCAACACTTAATTATTTGGATGGGTATAATAATGAGTATAATTGATGTAAATAATAAATATAACTTGTTAAGTATTATTTATATATTATATACCAACCAATTACATACAATTTTACCATCAATAGAATGATATTGTCACTCATGTGTGTGTACAAATTATCATCTCCACGAACACATTGAGATTCATTTCCAATCACAACCATTCAAGAATAATTTTGATTTTATGATTATAGATTATGTTTAGGAACTCAATATAATTTTTTATATGAATCAAATACATCATATCCATGACAAACATGAGTTATTTAACAAAACATATAAAGGAAAAAATCAGTTAACACTTGAAACCATGATACAACAGAAATATTATTAACAAAGCAATATTAGAAGATCATATATGATATTATATTTATGTATATTATTATTGAATAATTTAATAACAATTATTTATCTATTATAATAGAGGTTAATGTACCCTCTACTAATTAAAATTACTTACTAAAGGGTTTTTGTCTTACTTCTTATTCCCGCAAGATTCATTCTATATTGCTACTATTTTATTATGTGTGGTGTATATACATCCCATGATTATATTGTTTGTGTAATATTAAATAAGTTATGGTTATTTATATATTCACAATATGATCCATATTTCATGGGTTGTATCTTTCGTATATTACCAAATTGGTTCGGGAAATTTCTTATTTCAATTTCCACTCATTTGGTTTTACGCAATATTCATTGATTATTCTACTCCAAGATTATATGTGAAATCACTATTTATTTATTTATGTAGTAATTTCCACTCCCCTTTGTGTGGAAATAATTTTGATGCACATAATCACTCTATTGATAAACTCTCAATTCATCGATATAAACTTGATAAGAGTAATCTTAACTCAATTTCCATTCATTGAGTTAAACACCCAAATCATTGGTGTTGTTTTTACAAGAATATGTGTGAATGTAAATTGATTGATTTACAATGAATATCCAATAATATTGTTTGTATTTATATATTTCACAAATAATTGTTACATTGATTAATCTATAACCTAAGGATACAGTCCTTATAAGGTATTTAACCTCAATTTACATTCTATTGAGACTTCATTGTTGTTATGCAGCAAGTAACTTTTATATGGTGTACATAAGGAACTTTGGAATAGTATATCATGAATCCCTTTATTCTCATGATATTATAATGTTCTTATTACCTCAATTTTTTTATTCATGAGTCTCCCATTTTGTTAGGAAAAATAATTAAAATATCTTTTTAAATGTTTTAATGATTTATTCTTCTAAATATTTCTCATTAATGTCCATGTTTTAATAATGGTGTTAAGGATTTATTTATATGGACATGAATGTTTTAAAATTAAAATTCTCTTTAAAATTTTCAATGTGGTATGGTGAAATTTGATTCAAAAATATATCTTTAAGAGCTTATTGATAAATTGTGGGACTTTTAAATGTTTTCAAGAAAAAGGGGATATTTCAATCAAATAATTTTAATGATTATTTTAATCTATGTCGATATCCCTCATTATTCATGATTGAGGTTGATTTATTATAATAAAATCTTTCATATTGTATTGAATGGGTTATGTTTTACCATGGATGTTCTATTTTTATACTATTCATGGTTTGTGATTAAGATATTCACATTTTGTATGCTAGTTTTAATACGAATGTTTAGATTATGTTTCAACCTTTTCACTTGAGAAATTCACTGGACATAGTAATTGACGGGTGGAGCCCGCTATAGCTTCTTGATGAATCGGTAGGTATCATGTGACAAAATAGTATCTTGGGATTAGTCCTTGACAAAATATTATTTTAATTCTTGGCACGAGGCCTTGACTATGTGATTATTATGTCCAGAAGTATACATTCCATCATTATAAAATTAGTAATTTATATTACATTTGATTATTTGACTAGTAGAATATCCATTATAGTAAGTAAATGGAATTATTTTATTTATCTTTTCCATATTATGCTAAATTTTATGGTTAAAAGTCTTGTGTTTTAGTCTTATACATTTACTTAAATGTTTATTCTTATTTATGATAATTTTCGCTATATTGTTATCCTTACTAAGCATCTGAGCTCACCTATTTCTGGTATTTTATTTTTCCTAGTATGCGAAGAAGTTTATTATGATTAAACTACAGGGATAGGCCAAAGGATATGAGCGTGTTCAAAGGGGACACAATGTCATTTTTTAATTTCATGATGTAATGATAAACTTATGTATGTATCTAGAAATTACAAGGATACTAAACTAATCGGCCTTTCGATACCTGATTCCTAGTGATCGTGCCAATGTTATGTAATAATGCACCGACTATGGGTAGATCGGGTCGGGGTGTTGTAGTTGGTATCAGAGGAAGTTTAGTACAATCCTTGGAAACCAGATATAGAAAGAATCTCATTAGAGAACGTTACCCTAAGATAGACTTTGAGGATTAGTATAGAAGAACTTCCTATAATTTTGGTAATGTATAAATTTTGTGAATTATGCAAGAAAATACATCTTTTTCTACACCCAAATAGGTAGATTTGGCTCTGGCACAGATGTACCAAGGAGTGAATACTCTAAAAAGGATTTTTGGGCTTTAACTGGGGCATCCTGGTATACAACATCTAGCCTTTCTACAATCTTTATATTTGTACTCCCATGGGATATGCTTATGATAATTCACATTTTAATTACTAACAATTATGAAGGATTTATGAGAAAAATACTTCCACAATGAAAATATTTTTAGGATTATAGATTGTATGCATAAACATTTCAATTTAGTTTAGTTATTTTAAATGTTTGAAATTTCGAATTATGATTCCTAAACTAACCTTGTGTATGTGATTGATTAGAAATGGTTCCTAGTAGAAGAAATGAAAACTCCAGCAATACACATGATAAAGAGTACGAAGGATCGTAAATTTCATGGTCTTAATAAAAAATTTAGAATGGAAATATTCTCTCACATATTATCATCATATGAATAAATAGTATCATGTGTTAATAGGATAAGTAATGATCTCTCTAAGTCCTGTGGATTTGATGGGAAGCCAAAGAAGAAATGGATGGTAGAGAGAAATATTGATAAAGGGAATAACGGAGAGAAGGATTTTCCCACATGTGATAACTGTGGAAAGAATCACCTTGGTAAATGATTAAAGGGAATGGGAGTTTGTTATAAGTGTTGACAAAATTGACACTATGTACATGATTTCAAGGGTAAGAAAATGGTTTCAAATGTACAATGCTTCATGTTCAAGGAGTTGGGACACTACGTGAATCAACGTCCCAATCATCAAATTATACCCCAAATGATTCTATAGGATAATAATCAAGTAATGATACTACTGAAGATGGAGAGGAATATTTAGTGTTCTTATATTTTTTTAATGAATTATGTCATTTTAGTGTTGTATGAAATATATACTTGTTATATTAATTATGGAAATAAATTAAAATTGTAACGCAATACTATTTCATTAAGGATTTTAGATTATATGGTAGTAAGAATAGTGACTCAACAACTATTTAATAATTTTGGAAAATACATGGTTATATGAAATATTATCCTTAATATGGTTCTGATAATGAGGTAGTGATTTTTGAATAATATATTGTTGATTTGGATAAATTATATTGGATATTCTTGAATACCTTGGAACTGATGAATGGGTTTTTTATTCCATCATTGTTGGATTATTCAAAATTTTTCAAAATATGGAATATATCCAGTATTCTCTAATGAATAAGGGAGTATGAATGTAATCAATACGGTTTTATAGTAATTCATGGTGTTACCGTGTTTTAAGAGAATACATGATGAATGTGCTAACATGTTATTATGTGGAAAAAATAGATTTTCATTTTGTTATGTTGACCATCCGTATAAATTTTTGGACTATGAGTTTAGACACAAGTATTTTGGACAAGTATTAAGACTGGAAGAGATTATGTTGGATATTGGAAACTGTTGTTTAATGTTACAACATTTCTTATGATTATTTTTTCATTTTTTTATAAAAAGGACAACCTGATGGTTGGGTGACAACCTTCCACGTACGTCAAGGCCACGAGACTTGAACCCAAAACTGAATGGACATAGGGGTACATCACATAACTTTGTCCTACGTGATTTTCTAGTTTATATGATTTAGTTTTTTTAAATAATAAGAAAAATGAATAATAAATTCATTTTCCTAAACCCTATATGATTAGGATAAATAGATTATTCTGGTGTTTAATTATCTTTTGGTGTAAAAGATGACTTTGTGGTAGAAATTAGTTAAAGGATGGAACTCTACTTGTCAAGTATTTTTTTTTATTCTATGAAAATATTAATTCTTAAATAATAGGAAAGGATGTTAAAACCAAAAATGAGTTATCCTAAAACCTTATGTTTTGATGAACCAATAAAATTTTAAGTCATCATAGATTTATGTCTTTGATAACCTAAATTGTTTATTTATTATTCACTTGTTTGTGATTAATGACGTCAATCACTCCCAATAAATATTTTTGTTTTTCCTCCAATTATGTTTCTCAAATTTCCACCAATGTTCTTCTATTTTAAATCCTAATTTTGTGGTGATTTTTTCTATTCCCTTTCCCTATTATTAAGACTAAAAGTTAGTATCCCTATTTCTGATGTCGGTTTTTAGCAAAGGTATTTTATGTTTTTAACCTCTTATTTTTGAAGAACAATTTCAGAATACTAGGATGCAATTTATTCAAAGTGGGGAAAATGTAACACCCCAATATTTTAGAGTAATTTATATCATTAAAGTAAGAAAATATCTTACACTTCATGCAACATAGACTTGTCTTGCATTATACATAAGAATGAGTCTCTGCGAAACAACACATTAGAATTATAAATATTTAAAAAATCTATTTATTTATCAATTAAATATTGTGATATGAATAGAAAAAAATATATTTTTATTTTTATTTTTAATTCTTTCACATAAATAAAACATATTTAAAATGAAATGTATATGTTTTATTAAAAGAGTTATATATTTCCAAAAATTATTTTCTTAAATGAACTACTTTTTATTCCATTTTGTAATCAATGATAAAATTAATATTTACACTCCTAAAAATTGAATTTGGTTAAATATATTACATTTTTGTATTCTAAATATCAAAAATTATCTTAGGGTGATTTATTTGTATTTTTCTGAAAACATTCAATTTTTGATTAATAGTGAAAAATATAACATAGTACACAATAACTGAATTTTTTTTAAACAATTATTATTATTATTTAAATTTATTTTAAATTCATAATAGATACTTAATACCAATAGTACTATAATTCAATTCATTGGAATAATTTTATAATAATATTATATATATATAATTTTATTCAATTTTTTAACGTATTCTACCCACCTTCTAGGCACATTTAAAAATTTGCATAAAACATAATTTTACAACTTAGGTTAGTTAAATTTCAAAATTCTGAGAAACACGACTGAAATCAGTATTTAAATTGTGTTTCAATTAGTTGATTATAATATTTTGTGAATAGTAACTTTTGAATTTTATTTACCACAGTTAACAGTAAATCGGGTAATTAAAAGTAAAAATGATATTATAATTACCGTGACACATGTTCTAATTCCATTGGATAAGTGTATTTCGACCAAAATCAACCTCAGGAATAAAATATTATCCTCTTGGATTCACAAGGATTATATTAGGAAATTTATTATTATTTTATTTAAAGAAGATCTAAAAGTGATGAATTCAAATTTTAATAGTTATAAACTTTTTAATATATAATTATTCCTATGATAAATTCAACTATAAATATTCATTAGAAAGATAAAAATATTTAATATATCATAATATTTTACTTATAATTTTTTAGACATTAAACCGTTATATTTATTTATGACACAATGAAGAAGCAGTAATTACCTTATTAATTAAAAAACAAAATAATTGATATTATAAATATCCAAATAAATGTAAATTTGGAATTTTGATGAATTTAACTAATTTTCATGGTTACTATGACATGTTAGTATTTATTTAAATTATTTTTTTAAGTAATAAAGTTTTTTTTACTTTCAAAAAAACCAAATACAAAATAATGGGAAAATTGACATAAATGAGTTTTTAAAACAAATACTATGTTATTAAATGATATAATATTCCTAAAAAATTAAGGTTCACCGAAAGAGAATATATACTGATATATGGGTCATTAGTGAACCATTTTGGGTTTTCTTGGCATTTTATAATAACTGTGTAAACCATGTAATAAAAAAATACCAGAAGACATTGCAAAAGTTACACTATTTAACGAAGAGTTAAATCTAAAAGAAAAGGTTAATCTGGTGACCTAAACTTCATAAAACATTTTGGTTGAGAGGATTACATCCCATACCCACCTTATCCTTTAAATAAATCCATTTTGAGCCGTTATAAACTGAAAATGATTTTATAATAAAATAATATTTCAAGCTTTTCTTAAAGTGACCCTCACCACTCTTATAAAAGTGTATTACCCTTCACTCTGAATATCACCACCAAATCCATTTGGATCAGAAAAACCCTGTCCAAATATATTTTCAACTACCCTCACTTCAACATAGAGGCCTTAATTTGATCATAAATCAATCTTAAAGAGCTGTTTTGATCAAATCAAAAGGAAGCACCCGAAGAAAAGGTAATTATTTAATCACCTCATTCAGTGTTCAATTATTCTTCCACTTCCTCTTTCTTTTTTTTCTATAAAAAATTAATTAATCCAGTACCTTGTAAATACTTTTATGTTATTATAAATATGGTACAACCATATTCACTATTCCATCAATCATATGAATGGAAAAGTCACCATACATGCGTACGTACGGATTATCATCTCCACGTTGTGGGTTAGTTTGTTATCCAACACTTCATTATTTGTATGGGTATAATAATGACTATAATTTATGTAAATAATAAAAATAACTTTTTAATTATTCTTTATATATGATATAACATCCAATTACATATTATTTCATAATCAAGAGAATGATATTATCGCTTGTACGTACGTACAAATTACCGTCTCCATGAACGGGATGAGATTCATTTCACAACATAACCATTCAAGATTAATTTCCATTTTATTATTTTAATTAATGATTATGAACATAATATTATTCTAGATATGAATAATATACATATTCTCCATAAAAAACATGACTTAAATAACAAAACATATCATGGGAAACGAATCAGTTAACACCTAAAACAATGACAGTACTGAAATATTATTAACAAAGAAATATAAGAAGATCATATATGATATCATACGTCTGTATGTGGTTCATGTATAATTTAAAAACACATACTTAACTATTATACAAGAGGTTAACGTACCCTCTACTATGGAAATGTATAGGGTAAGGGGTTTTCGTCTCACTTCTTATTCCCGTAAAATTCATGCTATTTTGCCACTATTTACTTTTGTGTGGGGTATATACATCCCATGATTATATTCTATGTGTAATATAAATTAATTTATGGGTATTTATATCTTAATTTTATGATCCATCTTTCATGTGGTGTATGTATCGTAAGTTACTAAATATTTATTGGAAATTTCAGATTTCAATTTCCACTCACGGGGATTTACCCAAACATCATTGATTATTTTACACCAGGATTATGTATGAAATCACTATATATTTATTTATATAGTAATTTTCCGCTCCCCTTTGTGTGGATATATTTCTGAAAAAAATAATCAATCCATTAATAAATTCTTAATTCATCGATATGAACTTGATAAGAGTAATCTTAACCCAATTTCCATTCATTGAGTTAAAAATCCAAGTTATTACTATAGTTTTTTAAAGAATATGTTTGAATATCCTCTGATTGATTTACATTGAATATCCCATATTATTTAGTGTATTTATATTTTTCACAAATAATAATGTCATCTATTTATCATTAACCTAAGGATATGGTCTCTATAAGTGATTTCATCTAAATTTATATTCCATCAAGACTTATTTGTTGTTATGCACCAATTCACTTTTATATTGTCTACATAGTGTACATTGACATAGTA
Organism: Viscum album; assembly: GCA_963277665.1. Lineage (NCBI taxonomy): Eukaryota > Viridiplantae > Streptophyta > Magnoliopsida > Santalales > Viscaceae > Viscum > Viscum album. The sequence continues at coordinate 1,298,499,644 of OY728136.1, forward strand.
TATAATGAATCTATTTATTCTCAAGGTATTATAAAGATTTTATTATCTCAATTATTTGTATTCAAGCGTTTCTCATTTGGTTAGTAACTCTAACTAAAATATCATTTTAAATGATTTAATGATTTATTCTTCTAAATCATTCTCATTAATCTATGTGTTTTAAAAATTGGGAAAATGATTTATTTTTATTGACATGAATGTTTTAAAATTAAAATTTCTTTTAAAAGTATCAAAGTGGTATGGGACACATTGATTTAAAAATATTTTTTAACAGCTTCTTGATAAATATTGAGACAATTAAATGTGTTCATAAAAAAAGAGATATTTCTCTCAAATAGTTTTACTAATTATTTTCATCTATGTAAATATCATTCATTATTCATTATTAAGGATGATTTATTATAATACAATATTCCATATTGTATTGAATTATCTATTTTTTTCTTTGGATGTTCTATTTTATACAATTCATGGTTTGTGGTTAAAATATTCACATTTCGTATTCTAGTTTTAATATGAATGTTTAGATTATGTTTCAACTTTTTTATATGAGGAATGCATATGACTTAGTAAGTGATGGGTGGTGCCTAATATAGCTTCTCAATGCATTGGTAGGTCTCATGAGGCAAACTAGTGTCTTTTCATAAGGCCTTGATGAAAATATTATTTTTGGTCTTGGCACAAGGCCTTGACTATGTGGTTATGATGTCCTGCATTATGAATTCCATAATTATGAAATTAGATATTAATATTACATATGATTCTTCTACTTATACAATATCCACGTGAATAAGTAAATTGAATTATTTGATTTATCTGTTTCATATTATAATAAAGTTTCAGTAAAAAATGCTTGTGTTTTAGTCTTATACATTGCCTTAAATTCTTATGGTTATTTATGATAATTTCTGATATATTGTTATCCTTACTAAGGATCTGAGATCACCCCGTTCTTATGATTTTTTTCCTTTGATATGTAGAAGTATATTATGATTAACATGCAGTGATAGGCCGAAGGATATGATTGTGTTAAAAGTGGACCCAATTTAGTTATTTTATTTCATAATGTAATGTGAAACATATATATAAGTATAGTACATCAAAGGAAACTAAACTAATCGGACATTAGAGACTTAATCTCTTGTAATCATGCCAATTTTAGGTAAATATTCACAAACTCTGGGTAATTATGGTCAGGGAATTATTAAATATTATAATAATATAGTATAAACAAATTAATAGTGATTTGATTTGTTCGAAGGGTTGTAATGATTAGTTTTTTTAAATAAAAATGTCAATAAATTAAATATAAACAACACCTATAAATATCATAAATTAGAATAATTAAAACATAATTGTGAAAATAAATCATATATATACCTTTTTGTAATAGTTAAATAATAAAAATACATTGTGTTTGACGTCAACCACTAAGTAATGAATAACTGGTTCTTTCCCTTTTAAATGATCTATAAACTATGAAATCATTAAAACCATCTAAGGATCATTATGATTACTATAGAATAACTAAATAATTTAATAATTCTTTCAAAAATTCATGCTCATTTAATTATTAAATGTTAACATTTGAAGGAAATATAACTCTATATTAATAATGTTTTGATGAAGGCACTTTTTTGGATAAATGGAAACATGTATAACACTATCCCTGTAGAGACCCGAATCCTGATGTACATTGACATTACATTACATTTTCAGAATACTTAGTACATAACAAAAACACACACACAAGGATCGTAATAGTTTAGTGTCTTTGGAAACTCGGAATAAAATCTTCTAATCTTGTTGAAAGATCTTCAACATCTCCCATAAAGATATTCCTTTTTTTATACCTAAAACCTTTCTTTATATCCTGGGGAAAAGAAAACATAAAAGGGTGAGCTCAAATGCTCAGTAAGGGTAAACAAAAGAAATATCAATCACATCATATACAGAAGCACATAACTTTTGGAAATCTTAACCTGTAAAAGAGATCATAATTTCATAACCTGGGATAACTCATGGCAGTGAAATGTAATCACAATAATCATAACATAAAACATGAAACTTTGTGGCATACACACATAATAATATATAATCATTTCTTATTAGTCAATACTCATTGCCTTGACTATCTTAGTGGACTAAGTCCCTTTCTGAACCGAGTCACCCTCGTTTCAGTCCTGTTTCACTGAACCGGTATAAACTACCATTCCAGCCATGTCTATCTCATGAGATATAAAATCTTTACCCAATTCATTGGAGGGAGATATAGGTCCCACCCATCTCATAATGATACCATTCTTATGTGTGCCACAAAATCTTAAATCATACATCATTGCATAACCCATGTAATAAAAATGGGAATCTTAAACATCGTGACATCATAAAAAAATTCATATAAGATAAAGGAATTCATAAAAATAATTCCATCACAACATAATCAAATCAATGTAATAATAGGGATAGAAACATAACCCTATATTATCTTATATGGAAAATAATTTTGATAAAACACTTGAACTCCATTCTTAAGGAAAATATCCTTTCTACTTCAAAAACATTTTCCATTATTAACATGTCATAAAATTTTAAACTAAAAGAAGTTGATTAAAAATAAACATTGAAAACTTGTAAAGTAAGATTTTTGGAAATAATGTTTTAAAAATCCATTCCTTCCGTATAAGTTAAAAAGACATTCTTCTCGTACTTTTGTCGAAAAAGTCAAAAAGTACCTCGTACAAAAAACGAAAAAAGATTCCTTTCATATATTTTACTAAAAACTCACCGAAGAGTAAAATTGGATTCAAAAAATTTTAGGTGGATGGAAATAATATTACATATTGAGGAAACATGGATTTGGATGATAAAATACACCCCAGTAAATACCAAAGTATAAGCAATCTCGGATAAAAATGAGATTGTGATATTTCCCTTACCTTAGATCCGACTTGCTTTATAAGTGTCCAGACCTCCTGTATAATGATTTAAATAATGTTATTGACTTATTCCAGAATCATAATTATTTTTATGATATCATATATGGTCATATTCTTAGCTTCTTAGTAGTAATATTTCATTGCTACTTCTTATTCGGGTGTTTATAACTTTTTGTTCTTATGCGTGTTTTGTCGAATAAATTATTATTATTTTCTTTAGGTTATAGATACCTCATTTAAATAATGGTATTAGTGTAATATATATCATATTCATTCATTCAATTCATTTATATAATCATTATGAAATGAAGATCATGTAGAACGAGTCGCATCACATCGTGGAGATGGTATTCCGTACGTACGCACGAGTGATGATATCGTTCCTATGGTCATGGAATTGTATTGGAGTATATGTATACTATTTCAGAATCAATATCACTTTATAATAGTCATATATAGTCATTATTTACACCATTATACCCATCCAATTAAGGTGGTGGTGGAAAATAGATTACACCACGGCGTGGAGACGGTATTCCGTACGTACGCACGCGCGGTGATTTTGTTTTCCGTAGGATGGATAGATGGTGAAATAGGATTGTTTCATACTTATAATAACATATCAGTATATGAGTGATACTGATTTTATTACTTCATAATGAGACAAACTAAGAAGAAGAAGTGGAAGAAGAAATAAAGGTGAAAGAATCGGTAACAGAAATTACCTCTTCTTTGAAGCACCTCTTTGAGACCTCCTCTTAGGGCACTAAAATTGGTCTTTTGAGGAAGACCAGAACCTCTAGGATGTTGCTAGGTAATTGGAGAAGATAATTTTGCAGGGTTTGGCTGAGATTTAAGGCTCAAAGTTGTGTGAGGAAGAGAGGGAGGACGTGCCCTTTTATAAGGGAGGAGAGGGGCACCTTTGGAATAACTGAAAATATTATTTTATTATAAAGTCATGTTCGGTTTTACATAGCTCCAAATTGATTTATTTCAAGGCTAAGGTGGGGATGGGTCGAAATAATCTAATAAAATAGAATTTAGACAAGTTTAGGTTCCTATTTTAACCTTATCATTTAGATTTAGCATTAAGTTAAATAATTTTACTTTTACCGTGTCTTCTTGTGTTCTTACACTATAAGGTTAATAACATTACTATAAGAAGCCAAAAGAACCCTAAATTGTTTATTATTAATAAATATAACCTTATATAAGTCATTTGGATGAACCTTATATTTTTAGGAATAAAATAACAATTAATAATATAATATTTGTTTTAAAAACTATTTTATGTCAATTCTGACACTATTTAGTAATTGATTTTTGTGAAAATAATAACAGAATGAAAAGTTCGAAAATATTTAATTAAATAAATAATAACATGTCATATTAACCTATAAAATTAGTGGCATTCATAAAAAGTCTCAAATTACATTTATTTGGGTGTTTATAACATCAATTATGTCAATATTTCATTAATAAGATAATTACTGCATCATCTTTGTGTTATAATAAAGGATATTTATTTAATCCCTAAAAATACTAAATTAATTCTTATGATGTAGATAATGTTATTAGATTTTTTGAGACTATTCATGTTCATAGTTTCATGAAGTTTATCACTAGAGTAAAATTATTATACTTATATAATTTAAGAAAGTGACATGTTGTCACATTCTTTGGTTTTAATAATAATTAAATTATTTTCATTGAAAAAATTTAATTAAATGAATCTAATCCGACCCTTAGGTGATATGGGTCGACCTTTAGTCATCCAATAGGATTTTTAAATTTGTTAGGGTAATTTTAAAATATTATATTTACTCTTAATTACCCGATTTACCTTTAAATATGGTAAATAAAATTTACCGTAGTTACTATTCATAATTCCCAAAAATAAAAAGTAGCTTATTAACATAATTTGGACCCACTGATTCCAAATATGGAATCCATTTTTCCAAATTCAATACACAAAATATGCAGAAATTAAATTAAAATTAATCCTATTGTCGAAAGAAAATGGGTTTTTCTTTAAAACATTGCAAAAAATTGAATTGATTTAACCTACGAATTCAAGGTAAAATCAATGCTAATGAAATACAATATATTAAATGGTAAAAATATATTCTATTTATACTTTAAAACCATTCAATATTATAATTTAACCACATCAGATATTACGATGAAAAAAGTTGTTTTTAATTAAAATATAGCGTGTTTTTACTATTTATTAAAATATGAAAGTTATCGGAAAAATATCAAAACTTTATCTAATGTAAATTTTTATATCCTTATTCAAAATAAGAATTTTATTTTGTCAAATTGAACATATAAACATTTCAAAAACTAGATTTAATGTGGGTGTGCCATCAAAAGGCGGGAAACTGCATTTTTTTAAAAATACTTATTTTACCCAAAAAAAAATTTTTGTTCTTATTACATGTTCTAGAAATGTGTAAGATGAATAATAATGTTATAAAATTAAAAATTTAGTTAAAATTATTCATAACGTCTAGTTCATGACAATATTATAATAATATATCGTTGTTTATTAAAACCCAGTATTGCGCACAACACACGCTATCGAGGAAGGTCGCGATTGCGTGTAATGCAAGCCAGGTCAGGGTTACGTGTTGTGAAAGAATCCTTCATTTTTTCGTATAACATAATCCAACCATATTTCATTTATACATTGAATATATATATATATATATATACTCAATGTTGCGTAGAATAACTATTATCAAAATTGTGTGTAACACGATCCAAGAATAGTGTTGCGTATACTGCAGGCTAATACGGTGTTGCGTATAGCGCAAGGTAATCTTGGTGTAGAATACAACACAAGACATTAATGAAACTAAAAGAATATTTTTCATAAAATCTCGGGGTGTTACATTCTACCCCCCTTAAAATGAATTTCGCCCTCGAAATTCGTTGGGGTTATAAATGGTTTACTATTCGAAAGTTTCTTTAATAGAAACCCACATCGTAAAAAGGAATACCAAAACCAATATTTAAAAACAAAAGTATGAAATGTAACGGTTACCCAAATAATCTAATCACTGGGTTTCCACATAGGTGAAAATATGGATATGGAAGAGAAATCTAACCATCATGCTCTGATGGAGAGTGGTAGAGAACATGGCTATAGAAAAGCTAGCAATCACAAAGCCATAAATTTGTGAAGATCTAAGGTACCATCTGATTCATCAGATATAAGAGCACTAAGACAACATTTTTGGTTTTCAAGATCATTTCCCTAAAGTTGATGAAATTGGAATTAGAAGAAATACTTTCGTGATTTTGGTATAGTCTCACTGTTTGTCGTTCTTTGGACAATTTCCACTTCATCTCTTAAAGAAATGAAGTTGAATTTGTCATTCATGATGTGTTAGCTGATCATGTGATAGAATGATGGGTCATTCCATCTCTTTCAAACAAAAGGTTAGAAAAAGTTATAAGTCCATGTTATGGTTAATCGTATATGGTTCCAAAAACGAACTTTTACTTCATATATCATACCGCTTAATAAAATGAAACTAGTTTCTACTAAACAGGGACTTCCTATAGGCCAGTGGAAGGCGATAAAGGCGAGTCGCACTTCGGTTGTGGGTTCGATTCCCACAGCCTTGTCTGACGCGATGGGCTGTCGCCCGTCCTGCAGGTTGTCCTTTTTCTAAAGCTATATTACTATAACATCCCATCAATAATATCGAAAAAAACGTTTTATACTAACTTATGTCCAACATAATCCATTCTAATATTTAGGATTATCTAAAATACTTCGGTCCAAGCTCATAGTATAAAGAAAATGATTAATTGAAATGTCGTCAACCAAGCATGTGAATACCATCATTTATCCTCTATATATCCTGTTGGTCACATTCCAATCATGTGAATACCTTAATGATGTATTCTCTTGAAAAATGAATACCCATTAAACCTTAGTGAAAAAATGAATGCTGTCAAAAGTTAACTCTTTCCACATACCAAAATCCAAAAATTATATATACCCAAACCATGATATAACCTTCTCCTTATATCAGTCATGAGCTCATGAATACTATCAAACATTTAATTTTCTCCTTATCCCTTCATTATGCGCTTATCATCTACATTCCAAAAATATCTGAATAACCTTTCATGGATACTGGTAACATTAATCATACACTTTCAAAACTCAAGGAAAGACAACAGTGTAACAATCCTTAGATGTCTCTTTATTCCATAGTACCATGAGATTACTTATACAACATTACACATGATAAACATGTAATCATTCCACTACATTCTTAAACCATTGACCGAGCTTCAACAATTCTTTCATCTCAAATATCATTTGTAGTCTCTTCATCATCACCAACATAAATTCTACCCATACGACCATACTGATTCTCTTCATGAGACTTTACCTTAGGGCATTGGTTTGCATAATGCCTGTACATTCCACATTTAAAACATTTAACCATTGTTGATGTCGGAGCAATACCATTATCCTCATCCCTGGTGCTAACTGAACCTTTTCCTTTACACTTACTGGCTTTATGTCCTTCTTTTCCACACCCAAATAATCTTCCAGTTCCTTTGAAACATTCTCCTTGATGCCTCTTCCCACATGATTTACATAGGGGAAATTGAACTTTCTTTCCTCTATGATCATCATGAAACTCCATCTTTCTCTTATTAGCCGAGTCAGGAAACTTACCAAATTTTACTTTATTGATCATATTATGAGATTGTTGATTCGGCATAATAATTATGTTTGGACTTCCAAATCCCATTTCATTTGATTGATCATGAAGAATGTCATTCCATTGTCCATCATATCCTCCATTATCGTGAATCATCTTGTTTCCAGCCATTTTCAAAAACCCAAAAAGAATAGTGTGAGATGAAAAAATCATGCTAGGGAAAACAACATAATAAAAGATGTAGTAACCTTAATATATAACATCTTAGGTTAAATTCTAATATCTTTTGCGCAATTCTAGGACTATAACCCATACGTATACTTAACCTTAGAGACATCCCTAGACATACCTTAGAAATATCTCTAGGGATCTCACTAACGTTTTCGCATCCTAGTTTCTAAAGGTTGACTAAACCTTTCCTCTGATACCAACTGTAGAGACTCGAAGCCTGACGTACATTGACATTACATTACATTTGCGGAATACTTAGTACATAACAAAAAACACACACACAAGGATGGTAATAGTTTAGTGTCTTTGGAAAATCGGAATATAATCTTCTAATCATGGTGAAAGATCTTGAACATCTCCCATAAAGATCTTCCTTTTCTTTTTATACCTAAAACCTTTCTTTATATCCTGGGGAAAAGAAAACATAAAAGGGTGAGCTCAAATTCTCAGTAAGGGTAAACAAAAGAAATATCAATCACATCATATACATAAGCACATAACTTTTGGAAATCTTAACCTGTAAAAGAGATCATAATTTCATAACCTGGGATAACTCATGGCAGTGAAATGTAGTCACAATAATCATAAATTAAAACATGAAACTTTGTGGAATACACACATAATCATGTAGAATCATTTCTTATTAGTCAAGACTCATTGCCAAGACTATCTTAGTGGACAAAGTCCCTTTCTGAACCGAGTCACCCTCGTTTCAGTCCTGTTTCACTAAACCGGTATAAGCTACCATTCCAGCCATGTCTATCTAATGATATATAAAATCTTTACCCAATGCATTGGAGGGAGATATAGGTCCCACCCATATCATAATGATACCATTCTTATGTGTGCCACAAAATCATAAATCATACATCATTTCATAACCCATGTAATAAAAATGGGAATCTTAAACATCGTGACATCATAAAACAATTCATATAAGATAAAAGAATTAAAAAAAATAATTCCATCACAACATAATCAAATCAATGTAATAATAGGGATAGAAACAGAACCCTATATTATCTTTGATGGAAAATAATTTTGATAAAACACTTGAACTCCATTCTTGAGGAAAATATCCTTTCTACTTCAAAAACATTTTCCATTCTTAACATGTCATACAATTTTAAACTAAAAGAAGTTGATTAAAAATAATCATTGAAAACTTGTAAAGGAATATTCTTGGAAATAATGTTTTAAAAATCCATTCATGCCGTATATGTTAAAAAAACATTCTTCTCGTACTTTTGTCGGAAAAGTCAAAAAGTACCTCGTACGGAAAATGAAAAAAGTTTCCTTTCATATCTTTTACTAAAAACTTAAAGAAAAGTAAAATTGGATTTAAAAAATTGTATGTGGATTGAAATAATATTACATATTGAGGAAACATGGATTTGGATGATAAAAACACCCTAGTAAATACCAAAGTATAAGCAATCTCGGATAAAAATGAGATTGTGATATTTTCATTACCTTAGGTCCGACTTGCTTTGTAAGTGTCCGAACCTCCTGTATAATGATTTAAATAATGTTATTGACTTATTCCAGAATCATACTTATTTTTATGATTTCATATATGGTCATATTCTTAGCTTCTTAGTAGTAATATTTCATTTCTACTTGTTATTCGGGTGTTTATAACTTTTTATTCTTATGCGTGTTTTGTCGAATAAATTCTTATTCTTTTCTTTAGGTTATAGATACCTCATTTCCAGAATGGTATTAGGGTAATATATATAATATTCATTCATTCAATTAATTTATATAATCATTATGAAGTGAAGATCATGTAGAACGAGTCGCATCACATCGTGGAGACGGTATTCCGTACGTACGCACGAGTGATGATATTGTTCCTATGATCATGGAATTGTATTGGAGTATATGTATAATATTTCAGAATGAATATCACTTTATAATAGTCATATATAGTAATTATTTACACCATTATACCCATCCAAGTAAGGTGGTGGTGGAAAATAGATTACACCACGGCGTGGAGATAGTATTCCGTACATACGCACGCGCGGTGATTTCGTTTTCCGTAGGATGGATAGATGGTGAAATATGATTGTTTCATACTTATAATAACATATCATTATATTAGTGATACTGATGTTATTACTTCATAATGAAACAACCTAAGAAGAAGAAGTGGAAGAAGAAATAAAGGTGAAAGAATCGGTAACGGAAATTACCTCTTCTTTGAAGCGCCTCTTTGAGACCTCCTCTTAGGGAACTAAAATTGGTCTTTTGAGGAACACTAGAACCTCTAGGATGTTTCTAGAGAATTGGAGAAGAGAATTTGGCAGGGGTTGGCCGAGCTTGAAGGCTCAAAGTTGTGTGAGGAAGAGAGGGAGGAGGTGCCCTTTTATAAGGGAGGAGAGGGGCATCTTTGGAATAACTAAAAATATTATTTTATTATAAAGTCAAGTTCGGTTTTAAATAGCTCCAAATTGATTTATTTTGAGGATAAGGTGGGTATGGGTCTAAATCCTCTCATCCAATAGAATTTAGACAAGTTTAGGTTCCTATTTTAACCTTATCATTTAGATTTAACATTAAGTTAAATAATTTTACTTTTGCTGTGTCTTCTTGTGTTCTTACACTATAAGGTTAATAAACTTACTATAAGAAGCCAAAAAAACCCCAAATTTTTTATTATTAATATATATAACCTTATCTAAGTCATTTTTCCGAACCTTATATTTTTAGGAATAAAATAACAATTAATAATATAATATTTGTTTTAAAAACTATTTTATGTCAATTTTGACACTATTTAGTAATTGATTTTTGTGAAAATAATAACAGAATGATAAGTTCTAAAAAAGTTAATTAAATCAATAATAAAATGTCATATTAACCTAGAAAGTTAGTGGAATTCATAAAAAGTCTCAAATTACATTTATTTGGGTATTTATAACATCAATTATGTCAATATTTCATTAATAAGATAATTACTGCATCATCTTTGGGTCATAATAAATGATAATTATTTAATCCCTAAAAATTCTAAATAAATTCCTATGATGTATATAATTGTATTATATTTCTGGAGACTATTCATGTTTGAAGTTTCATGACGTTTATCACTAGAATAAAATTATTATACTTATATAATTTAAGAAAGCGACATGTTTTCACATTCATTGGTTTTAATAATAATTAAATTATTTTCATTGAAAAAATTTAATTAAATGAATCTAATCCGACCCTTAGGTGATATGGGTCGACTTTTAGTCATCCAATATGATTTTGACATTTGTTAGGGTAATTCTAAAATATTATATTTACCCTTCATTACCCGATTTACCTTTAACTATGGTAAATAAAATTTACCGTAGTTACTATTCATAATTCCCAAAAATAAAAAGTAGCTTATTAACATAATTTTTACCCACTGATTCCAAATATGGAATCCGTTTTTACATATTCAATACAAAAAATGATGCAGAAATTAAATTAAAATTAATCCCGTAGTCGAAAGAAAACGGTTTTTTTTTAAAACATTGCAAAAGATTGAATTGATTTAACCTACGAATTAAAGGTAAAATGAATGCTAATGACATACATTATATTAAATGGTAAAAATATATTCTATTTATACTTTAAAACCATTCAATATTATAATTTAACCACATACGATATTACAATGAAAAAAGTTGTTTTAATTAAAATATAGCGTGTTTTTACTATTCATTAAAATATGAAAGTTATCGAAAAAATATCAAAACTTTTTCTAATGTAAATTTTTATATCCTTATTGAAAAGAAGAATTTTATTTTGTCAAATTGAACATATAAACATGTCAATATCTAGATTTAAAGTGGTTGCGCCATCAAAAGGCAGCAAAACTGCATTTTTTGAAAAATACTTATTTTACCCGAAAAATTTATTTTGTTCTTATACCGTGTTCTAGAAATGTGTAAGATGAATAATAATGTTATAAAATTAAAAATTTAGCTAACACTATTCATAACTGCTAGTTCATGACAATATTATAATAATATATCGTTGTTTATTAAAACCCAGTATTGCGCACAACACACGCTATCGAGGAAGGTCGCGATTGCGTGTAATGCAAGCCAAGTTGGGGTTGCGTGTTGTAAAAGAATCCTTCGTTGTTTCGTATAACAAAATCCAACCATAGTTCATTTATACATTGAATATATATATATATACTCAATGTTGCGTAGAATAACTATTATCAAAATTGTGTGTAACACGATCCAAGAATAGTGTTGCGTATACTGCAAGCTAATACAGTGTTGCGTATAGCGCAAGGTAATCTTGGTGTAGAATACAACACAAGACATTAATGAAATTAAAAGAATATTTTTCATAAAATCTCGGGGTGTTACAATCCCATACAAACATTATAAAATTTAAATAAACTCATCAACCTGTATATGAGTACTATGGGTGTGTCAACCACACATCGATCTATTTTTTAAGAAAATCACCACATAAGATTCATTAAAATCACTTATCAGGATGCATACCACCACAACAGCAACATAAAACCCCCAAAAATATCCGAACCTAGGGTTTCATTTGTAGTGTGGTATTTAGATTGTGTGAAAAATGTCCTGAATTGTTTATTAGACATTTACTATTTTCATCAAGATCATATCAATAGACTCTATTAGAGTCTTGGTGGATCACCACACCATTGAGAAAACCATAATCCACAACTATAATATGCAATAAATAAATAAAATCAATGTTAAAAAGAAAACACTGCTAAACCTATCTTCACCAAGCACACCTTTATGAGAAACAAGAGGCCATACAAAAATCAAACAAGAGAAAACCACCCTAAAATAGAAAAAAATTATACATCCCCAAAACTGAACCCCTAAACATAAATCTCACATTTCACCTAATAGATATAGAATCCCTTCTTATATGTCACAGTTATTTACCCAATGTCATCCCCATCAATGGTTTCCAATATTTCCTCAGTGAACTACCATTATCAAAGAATAACTTTATAGATAGCTTGAAATAATAGTTCGCTATAAGTAGATCAGAGAAGAAGTACTATGAAACCATTTGAATGAAATTATGTTGAGTGATGAATTAATATTTCAACAAAAATATAGTAAAGGAAAAGGAACTAAAGACAAAACCAAAAACCATCAGACTAAATAAAGGTGACATTAACAAGTACTATAAAACATTGAAGAATAAATTCAAAATGGAAAAAAATGAATATTGAGGATCCACTACCTGCTTTAACACTACAATATTCATTAAATAATTTAGAAAATCATTGATCAAGATTAAGATGGTATCATTTTTATTGGTTAGGAAATAAAGATACTAGTATATATTTTTTTAGAGGACAAATACAATACAAAGACTGAAAATAAAGTATCTAAAAATACCACCAACAACCTAAATGAGGTAAATGATACCTAACAGAACTAATAAAACATCTAAAAACACCATTAATATCATTAATAAAGAGTTTTTTTTTTGTATGGAATGAATTTATAGGTGGAAAGTGAAATAATAGTTCATGAATTATGTCCAACATCAAGAAACCACTGACTAAAAATAAAGCATATAATCTATGTGATAATGTTAAAGAATAAAAACTAAATATGATAAGTCAGAAAAAGAAAAAAATGATGGGAATAGAATAATGAGTAGGGTAAAAGAGAATGATTATGGGTGTTGTACAGGAGAACCATCTTTCTAAACATTGTGTTCAATAAACCCTAGGAATGAGAGAAGGTGACACTAAGAGTGTGGGGGGATATTTGAGTAGTAACACAAAATGTATAGAAAAAAATTTATGAAGTTGTAATGTGATACCACATATCACAACAATGTCATATACATCATAGTAAAATATATATTACATATAACTATTTTTGATATCAAATTTTACATTTATATCATTCAAAATTCTCCAGGGAATTAAAATTATTAACGTGTTAGAGAATTTTCAGATAATTCCAAAAGGATAATTATTAAAAATTATTTATTAATAATGGTTTTATTTAAAAATTAAATGTTTATAAGAGGTATTCATGGTGAAGATACACAATTTTTAATACTATATTTGATTATAAAATTTATCTTGTGGGTGTTCCATGGTTTTTTTTCTTATTTTTAATCAATATAAACTAATAATCAATTAATATAATCACATTTCTATAATCCATTTTCATGCCAAAAATCATTTAAAAACATTATAATTTAATTTGAATTATAAAATATGTGGATAAAATGTTTGAGGTCCTCAATCCATTTATTTATGTTTTAAATAATATGCGATGTTTTCTTTTTCCAATTGAAATACTTTTCCCCTGGATTTTATTCTCGTATTTTACTTGTTTTTAGAGTTGATTGGATAAAATTATATATATTTGTAAATATTTAATTCATTTTTTATCCCAAATTTTAGAGTTATTGTGTGAAAACTTATGAATATAATGGGATACATTATCAATTTTTCTCAATGTTCTCATTATTTAAGGGAAAAGTGGTATTATTTATTTATTCTTGTGACTAGTGCCTCATCTCAATATGGGGTCTTCAAATGACAGAACATTTAAAGAGATTAAATAGGTGTGGAAGAAACTATAATTCTAGGTTACTATTATATATGTATATACTAGTCATATAGAGTGACTATTGAATGATTGGATTTACTGAGAAAATTATATGATAATTAATGTTGTTGATTATTAAGTGGTTCAAGACAACTCATTATGAATGTATTTAGAGTTGTCCCCAGGTGTGGGCTTTGGTAACAAGTTTGGGATAGTGAGTTTATTTAGGTTAATGTTGTCATATATTAATAACTATTTTTTATGTATTATTAAAGGGGACATGCCTTTATATATGAAGATTATATTTTAATATATATTATTTTTACCACATTGATCTTTCATGAATGTTTTCTTCATTTTAATTATGAGTTTTTATTTTTATTTAGGGCTTCCACAGGGGTATTTTTTGGTCTGATGAATAAAGATTAAAATAAATAATGATAGTTATAGTCATTATCACACAGAGATAGATATTAAGGATAGAGATTAAGATAATGATTATTTATGTGTGTGTCTGTGTGCATGTCGGATCTCATGTATGATCTTGACGGAATTATAGACCCAATGTCATGTTGCCTCATTTTAGTTATATATTGCAATAATTTTATTAATTTTATTTTCGATATCATGGTCTTTAGGTGTGTTGATTCTCACACATATAAATTAAGCTTGGATCCATGTTTATCACACTCACTCGGAGTAGTATATGATATAGGGGAAAACTCACCATGTTATTTGTAGTGACCCATACATATGGATATGGTGCAGTTTAATCTCATTAATGAGTATCAACTAGTGTGTGTGTGTGTGTGTGTGTGTTTAGTAATAGAATCTATGAGTCAGATCAAGGATTGTTGATAAAACAATCACGATATCCCAGGGTTCAATATGAAATTGCGTCATTTAGTTATATACTGTTATTTTATTTCAATTATGAAATTTCCAAGTTGAAAAATTTCCTTAATTAATTATATATTTTTCTATATTATGTATATTTTTTATGAATTCATATATTTCACATTCATTTTTTCCTTCATTTTTCATTTATTATTTTCAGACCATGTGATACTAAGTTTTAGTTCTCGTTATGATTTTACTATCGTGTGGAATATCCAATATATATAAATTTCTTGAAATTGTTTCCATCAATTCATATAAAATTTTTATAGAAAATCTATAGGATTATATTTTCCCTAAGATTATAGTGAATAAAATTTCACTTGTTAGTATCCTTTAATTTATGGGGCAGTGCACCCATGGTTTGTGACATCTTCGAATAAGAACTATAATATTGTTTTCTATGTCAATAAAAACTGGAGTCAATGAATGTTTTGGTTTTCATAGTTGTGTTAGATAGATGTGTAGTTTGTTTTTTAACACATGAAATTTATATTTCCAATGTGAAAAGATAGCATGAAAATAATAAAAAACCAAGTACTAGGAAAGTCATGTTATATAAAATATACACATTAGGCGTGAATTTGTTATTAGATCAAAAATCGAAAATATTGGATGTAAATTGATTTTTTAGGTTATAGGGATGAGGAGGGGTGTTTTTTATTGTGTCACATGTAGTATTTATTGTAACATGCACATATAAAATATTAGGTCTACATGTTTTCTTATGGTTATTTTTTCTACAATGGGTAATGAGTTTTAGTTCTTTAGAATTTTGAATTTTTTTGTTTTCAATACTATATTAGAAAATTGAATATTTGAAATTTTTATATTTAAAAATTATAGTATCTATAATTATTTTGGGTTTTTTTAAAATAAAAAGGAATGTTTTTTAATAAATTGGGATAAAAATTGAAATAAAAAATTTAAGATATCATAATTAATTTTAATAGTTATATAAAAAATGTTTAATTTATTTCTGAGGGTTTTGAAAGGAAAATTCAGTGTTTCTAGTAAATCATTATTTTTTTTAAAATGTGATTAAAAATATTAAATATGAAATGATATTAAAAAAACCATTATTATATTGAGGATGTGTTTGAAAACCCTTATGTTAATTTTGGGATGATTAATTGTTTTTAAATATATTTAAAAATTTATCTATGGTGAATGTTAATCTATAATTTTTTTTATTTTTAGGGAATGGATTTATAAAGATATTTTGGATTTTAATTGTGTTATTTTCATCGAGGGTATATATATATATTTTTTTAAATAAAATTAGATTGACACAAGCTATTATGTGATCATGTAGTCCTGAGTACCCTTTGTATAGTTATCCTTTTAGCTTGTTTTGGACTTATAGTGGTATGTACTATGTTCTTATATGGGTTGTGACATATTATATTTAAAGTATTAGACAATTGAAATATGATATGGAATAGAAGGATCAATGTCAGTTCATTACCTAAATAATGTTATAAATGGGATGTGACATGGAATATTTGGATTAAAATTGTTACCAATATGATGTTATTTGGTTTTTTAAATTCTGTATATAATTGAGAATGGATATGGTGACCAATAACATGGTTTTAGTTGTATATTTTGTAGTAAAAAACATTAATTATTAGTTGAGTGGTAACACTCTACATTTAATTTTATTTTTAAAAAATCTTACATGAAAAATGAGGGGTAATGTTTAGATATTATTTCTTATTTGGTTAGAATAAGTATAATTATTATTTTTATGTTTATTATATAATTTAATTATATGAAAATTTTAATGGGATTGCGTTTATAAATGTAGCTAAGTACTTAATGATGTTCGGAGGAAAAACATTGGGAAATTTTTTTTTTTTCTGTATTTGAATTTCTTGAAGGACTAAGAATGGTTGGGGGGAACAGTGATAGATGTTTTGTTTCAATAAAATGACTAAATATAGATTTTAAATCTTTGTGAAAAAATATGAATCAAATTAAACGAAAATTTATTTAATAATCATGACCCACATTCCTTTTTTTCTCCTATATTTTATCAGTACTATGATACTTGCGACCACAAGGGTCCCCCCTTTACATTTCATTTACCCATGATGGATTATTGTTGATTTATATATTGAATTTAATTTATGTGTAAACCCCATGATTCTAGTTTCTATTTCCATTTATATAAATCTTCTCTTGTCAATTTTTTGTGATAGACACAAACCCAAACCAAATAATCAATTATTTATTATGGTACATTTAAATAATAAAAAATAAAATACATTAAAAGATAAATACATGAAATAGAATTAGTAAAATTACATAATGAGGAATATCCAGACATCAATAATACAGTTTAAACGATAATAATCTCAACAACAATATTTTTTTATAATACACTACCGATGATAATTATAGAAATAATACAACATATTGGAAATATAATTAAAATCTTGACAATAAAATTAATGAATGTGATAAATTATGTTATAATCTTATCTAAGGATATATATTTATATATAAATGTAATATGCCAATTAAATATATAGAATTTGATTATATATTCAATGAATATATGGTCATTGAATATATATTTATTGTATATAATTTTATCTAAATGTTACATTGATGTTGTGTAATTTTTAGTAACAAAATAAATATAATATAATACACAAATAGAAATATATTATGGAATTAAATAAAAATATTATACATCATTATAAAAATATATATTTTTTCATTATGATGATGATTATTGTTTAGGAATTATTTAATTTGTCTATAAAATTCAAATAAATATTACAAATTTACTAATAAAATTTACTTATTATATGATAAATAATTAATTTTAATGAGATTTGATTAAAATTATTTTTTGTTAAATGGGTTATATTCAAAGAATTGAATTTCCGAAAGTGTTGTGTATTTTTATTTTAATAAATTAAATTGGACAATTTTAAAGGTTCATTATAATAAAATGTAATGATAAAATGATTAATATAGGTTTAAATTTATTTATTTACTAATTGATACGAAATAATATTGAGAACATTTAATTTTTTAAAATAATTTATATTATAAAATAAATTTATATATATTTTTTATATTTTAATTTAAATGATGAATTAATTATTATATTTATAAATTTAATTAGACTACATTGAGTAAATATTACTAATAATTATATTTAAATTATGTAATATATTCATTTTCATTTTTAGGCATAAAAATATGTTGTCAACGTAAAAATGAGTCACTGTGATAAAGACTAAAATGAGTTAAAATGTTAAATTAAGGGTTCAATGCCTAAATATAATAAAAAATTATCTACCAATAAGTGGAACAGGGAATGATCCACCTAACCTATTACAGTTTTTATTTCTATTCAGTTATGATCCACTTTTTATGTGAAAATACATTCGGTACATATATATATATATTAATGAGTGAGTACTTGTGAAAATTACTCTCAATCTCACCTCAAAAACAACCCCATATATCCCATATTAATCAAAAACATTTTATTATGTTTTATATTGAATCACTAACAAAATAGATCCCTAAAAATCCTCAAACACTTTTGGTAACATATTTTCACAAGGATCCGTAGACCCCTCATTTCCATAGTGCTCTATATGAAGAGATTAAAGTCTTCAACATATGTGTTATCCTATCCCTAACCGTTATTTTGTATCTTATTAATCCATATATTCCTTAATTATATTTATTAATTAAATTATTGTTTTAATCATTAATATTTTATAAAATTGATATTACTACTGGATAATAACATGTTCTCAATCATTCAAATACTATAAAGTGTTCTTGATTTGCTCAGCTTCTCCAACTGTATGAAGGATGATGTAGTGTTTACATCAGAAATGGGAAAAATAAATTAAATAATAGTAATATTTTATAATAATTATTATTTAGTTAATTTTATGTATTTATTGAATGGTAATATTCCAAAATATATTTACCGATAAATTTAATTCTTTTGTTAATTGAAAAATCCCTGAAATCGATATTTCTAATCATTCCATGACAACCGTCCCCATGAGTTCCAGGAAATGATCACGGGACACTAGAACTATATCAAAATCATATAATACATCTTAATAATCTATATGTCTTTGATTAAAATATGGTCAAATAATATGGATTAGAACATCCTAACTGATGAATATGTGTAAAAATGGAACAATTAACACATGGTCATTAATTTTAACAATAAAAAATTAATATATGTGAAATAATAAATTATATTGAATTTTTTAGAGAAATAAATATGAATAAGCTAATCATATATATTAATAATAAACCTAAATTTATTATATTGGAGGATAAAATAACTCCATGGTTGTCTGGAGTATAGATATGTGTTTCCTTTCTAACCCCACATTGAAATCGAGATTGATTATGGCTAAATTTTCATTAGAGTTAATTGTTTTGCACATATATAATACTCAATATATTTTCATCTCAAATTTTTATTCTTATGGTTTATATTTCATCATAAAATTTCTCCTCCCTCAGGTTCACAACTCAATTGAAAGGTTTCATGTAAGTGGAGCCAACCATATATTATCTTTATAGTCATGAATATGTATCCTTCAAATACATATTAGATATATTATTTTATGAATTTACTTATATATACTTAAATGATTTAAAATTTTTATTTTATATTTAAATAGAGTTTAATTAAAAAAATGAATGAAATATTTATTAATGTTTTCGAAACATTATCTTTCTCTGACCATTTTCTTATATGTTATTTATGTTGCTTCCATCCCACGTTTTTACATTTTTTCAAAGTAAATTTTTTTTACATTTATTTAAAATTTATTTCCATTGAGAGTAAAATTTATTTAAAATTTAAATGATATTTAATATTATTTTTAAATTTACATTTCTAATGATCTTATAATGTATTTTTTTGTCTTGGTCAATACGGTTTAATGTTTCTTATGATTCTTTTGAGATATGATCTAATGATAACATATATATTCTCTCTCTCTATTGATTATATTAATACATTGTGGATGTTTTTCTAATACCCATTTTTATACCAAGGTTAATTAATTTAAGATTATACTATTAATTTTTTATTGATCAGACAGTGCACATGTGTATGGTTTTTCATTATGTGATTAGTTAGATCAAAATTATCGTTCCCCCCAAGAAATTATGTAAATATTTATATCTATTGAGAATATATGTATGAGAATAAGGAGTGAACCCAATCCTATAAAACCCCCTACTTTATATAATTAAATATTACATCACTTTACACAAATTTTAATACAATTCACTATAATACACCGTTGAGGACTGAATGCATTTAATGTCTTCAGAATCTTGGATATGAAAAAAACTATTACATAAATTATCTACATAATTTCCCATTTTGATCATCACATATATCACCCTTATAAAAAACAGACTTGAAAAATTTCTCCATAAACTAGGGAATGTAAACATAAGAAAGGGTGATCTCAAATGCCCAGTATGGGAAAACAAAATATAATTTAGAAAATGATCATTTTTCAGAATAATATATGCATAATGGTAAGATAATATGATCTAATAATTATAAAATCATACCCATAAATTCCAATTTCTTAATCATAAAACAAGGAATAATGTTTTACCAATTGAGTGTTATGAAACATTAGAGACCAGAACCATAAATAACCAATCATGATACCTGAAAACATATCTTAAGAATAAGACATATGATGTTTTCATGAACATAAGAATATTAGACCATATTATTAGTCATGGGAAATTTCCATGATTATCATAGTGGATTTTGTTCACACCCGAAATTATCTTGTAAGAAAAGGTCCCGTACTAGAATGGTTTTAATCTCTATTCCATTCATGATTATCTCATGAGATATAATTATTTACCCAATACATTCTAAGGATATATAATTCCTAGGCTACACATCACACAATGAAAAATATACATATGTGTTCCATAAGATCATAAAATAATAATCATTTCATCATATCATAACCCATGGAAAGGTTAAGAGTTTCATAAATACATATTCATCATAATCATTAACAATAGAGATAATGAGTAATGATGGTAACATTGAACCATATCCCCATTAAATCGTAATAAATTTTAAATTATTTTTTTATAGATAAAAATACATTTAAAATTTTACCAAAACATTTTATATGGAAAATAATTTTACAATTTAAAATCACTTATTTAGAATCAAAAAATTATTAAAATAATAAGGAAAAAAATTTATTTTAGATTCAATAATGAAATTTATAAATTAATTTTTTTAAAAAAATATTATGAATGAAATTGATGTATTTTATTCATGTGGGGTGTATTAAAAACACATTTTCATTAACATTTTCTTTAAAAATTGAAATGTAAAAAATTTAAAAAACCATATGAATATTACTTTTTAGAACATGATGAAAACAATATATATATTTCGAAAAGATAAATAATATTTTTAAAATATTAAAATAAGTATTTGATACAGTTTAAATAATAAATAGTCATGGAAGAAAATATTTCCAACTGAAGAGAGAAATGATGTCGAGGTTCATTAAATATATTCTTTTAGTATCTTCAGTACTTATAGTAAGGAAAATGAAATGAAATTATATAATATCAAAAAATATCCATATTATAATAAAATAAAAAATATTTTTAATATAAATATCATAAATGTCAATCCTCATAATATATATGAATAATCAATCTCCATAAAATGAGATTCTAAGACAAACCCCTTACATCAAGTCCAAATTGCTTTATAAGTGCTCTAACCTCATGTATAATATATTAAAATTTATAACTATTATATAATAGAATAATAATCATACCTATAATACCATATGTGGTTTATGTGAAACATCATATCACCCATTTATTTACAATTATTCGTTTTCGTCATCTTTTTTGGTGTTAACAACATCGTTTTTAACATATATTTTGGTTCAATGGTTATAGACCTTTAACATTTATCGTGGTTCCTTTATACCCATAATTTTAATATGTATATAAATATTTTATATATTCATTATATACATATTTATGACCATTCATATAATTTTTTAATGTGAAATGAATTTCATTATTATGTTGAAACAATTGTTTGTACTTACTCACAAATAAACATTCCATTTTATGATGGTTGGAATGAAATAAATTTAAAACTTAATTCATGATTATAGAATAATTACTATAACATAAATATCATATATAAAAATTAAATCAACCATAATAAACAATTGTGAATGTGGATGGTGTAATATGATTCTTATCACTATGTGGAGGTGGAATTCCACACGCATGTAGGTGAAAAACAATCATCTCTTATGGGATTGAGAAAATATGGTAAATTTATTAGATCAATTTAATACAATAAAAGTATATTTATGACACTTTATTCACCATTTTTTGATAGTAACATCATGTTTAAATGATGTATATGAAGAAATAAAATTGAAATAGGTCGGTTAATATCTATACCTCTTCTTCGAGAGGCCTCCTTTGGAATTCCAAATAATCTTTGTAGGATCGGTCATAGGAGAAAACCATTAGTGATAGGATTACAAATATGATTCAAGATATTTTTATTAGTTTTTATTTTATGATCTAGCTGTCTAAAATGATATTAATATAGGAGGACAAGATGTTCCCTTGTATTAGGGAGGGGGAGGGACACACATAGTGTCCCTTAAAAGGGTTCTAAGATTTATGGTTCATTTTATGGGAATGAGTCTCCAAATTTCATGATATTATTATTTTTCAATAATATATGTTTTAAATTTCTTCAATAAATTATAATTTTATTATTGTTTGGTGGTAATAATAACCTTATATCATTGCTTAACCCATGGTGGACTCTTTTCAACCTTAACCTCACTCATAGAATTTTATTATTTTTTCTATTCACTATGAACTAATGATAATTTAAAACTAGGAAATTTTGTTTATTAAAATAATTAAAAACATAAAATCCATTAAAATAGATTCCATTTTAGTATGTGGAAAAATATTATATTATTTAACTACACAAACAAAAATAAAAAACTATTTTAATAAAATTCATTTGGAAGTGTAAATGCAATTTACTTCTATTTTATCCCTTTTAATTATAATAAAATGAATATTAAAATATAATATTGAATATATAATCAAAACATATATTTAAAACCATTACAAATGGGTATTAAATTAAAATATGAAGATATAAAAACAATGTGCATATAAATTTAGATTCTTAAAAAAATGAGTTTTAAGCCCAAAATTAACTTTTACCAAAATAAAATCTAACAATAATTAATATTTAATTAATTAAAATATTAATTATTAAATTATACATTGTAAAAATTATGTTAAAATTTAAAAGATAACAAGAAATTTAATTTCAAATCATTTTAATTTTTACAAATAAATTGGAGTTTGTTACTATACACAGAAAAAATAATCTTAAAAAATCCAAAAAAACACCCTAAGATAAAATTGTAATAATTGTTTTAAATATTATTTTAATTCAATAAATTTAAAAATATACTAATTTTTAAAATTAATTATGAATTTTTCATTCTAAATATGTCATAAAACACATTCTTGAAGAAAAAATATTTCTGTAGCGTATAATGACTTTACTTAAAATTAAGTACCTTTTTACTATGAATTAATAAGTAAAATTTAATTTATAAAATTCAATATAAATATTTTTCACAATGTGATTATTACTTTTCATATCTTATAATTTTTTTTCTAATTTATAATGGTTTAAAATATGAAGTTTAATATAGAGATAGGGTTACACATAAGGTAAGTTATCAAATTCATTAATATTTTTTATAAGGAAATACATATTGAATTTTCTAGTGTCATGTTATAACCCCATTAAAATGAATTTTTATATTATACTTCCATCACCCTTATATAAAAAAAGGTAGTTATATATACTTCATCACATCCTCATTTTCCCAAGTAGTTTCTTCAAATTTTTGATTCCTTTAATGAATTTTAACCAAGTGAGTACTCTTGTTTTGTAGAACATTATCACTACGATCCTAGATTTATAGTTGTTGTTATTTATAATATACAACCTACTTGAATTTTTCAACCTATATGTTTATTAAATATGATGGATCGGGTATTTACTTCTTCATGAGTGATACATGGAACACACCATGAACCTGAGAGAGGTTTGGTGGGAGTTCCATGCGATAAGACACATTCCCTATTCAATCATGAATTTAAAAAGGATAAATATATATAGATGTGATATTTATATTATTTATAAATTTCATTACCATATTCCATGGATAAAATCACAGGAAGACATTCTCACGAATATGAAATTTCAAATATCACTTATTATTTTCAGGATAAATCGTTTTTTAACTTTGAGATTCCTTGATTTAATAAAGAATAGGTCTGGAATTCTCTTCAATTTCCACAGCTATCTTAGTTAGCAAAAAATTTATTTCTCTAAATTCATAATTCTATTTCATATTTCTACACTTTTTTCCGTAGTTTCACATTTAAGGATCCATCCAAATATGATTGAAAAATATATTATTTAAAGAAAACTAAAGTATAAGAAGATTTTTATCCAAACCACCTTCAATATCTGTAGAAGAAGATTAAAACATATACTTATTGGTTTGATTGGTCTTCTTATACATCCTATATTTTTATGTATGATAAAAGTACTAAATTAGTACTACATATCTAGTGCATCTTTAATACTTAACTAAAACATCAAGGTATGGCTAGGATCCTAATCAAATATAATTGAATTTGGTTCCCCGTGTACCCATACATATTTCTTAATATATTTAATATAATTTTGATCAAGAGATCAATCATAATTCATATTAGTGAATTGAATATAATTCATAAAGTAATTAAATACACCCAAATAACATTATGTCCTTTAGATGTTTTAGGGAGTCTGACTATGAAATCCAGGGTAATGTTTTCATATTTCATTCTAGTATGTGAAATGGATGTAATAACCTCTTACACCATTATCTAATTTTTTCATTTTGATATACCAAGATTCGAGTTATATACTACAAAATATCAATTTTTCTGTTTTTAGGAAAATAGTAGTATTCCATATATTTATACATATTTGTATATTGATGTTGAATATATAATGACAAGATATGAGCTTCTTATAATTGTTCCTTGTTTCTATATGGTATTGAGGAGATATGTAATAAATTCACAGACCTCATCATTCCATAAAAATCAAGGGTTAAAATTGGATCATTTTGAACTTATTTTATGAAATAACAACATCTTTTTTCCCTCTTTAATATTTATATATATTAATAGTCAAAAAAATAATTTTATAAAGAAAATATTTCACACATTATATAATTATTTCAAGTTCCATCCTTTAAAAATTCATAAATATTGGATATTGGGTGATCCTGATCATAGATAAGATCCCATGGTTATTTGGACTCAAATGTCATGACCCGTCCTTGGGGCCCATGTTGTCACTACCCCAAGCCCGCCTTCCATAGGCCAGGGGCTGGCGACTAGCATCAAAGGCGTAAATCCCGATAACTGGAAGAAATTGCCTTGATAAATGTAAACAAAATACCAAAAAGTGGCAGCAGAAATAATACACTAAGTACAAAAGATAGTGCTGAAAAGTAAATGGGACAGAATACAAACCCTACTGAAAAGTACAGCTACAACTAAACGAAAGTACAACAGAAAAGACAAGCAGCTGGAAGAATAGAAGCAGCTCATGGGTCATCCACCTCGGATCCTACCTGTATGGTAGGTATAGATAGCGCAGCTCCTGGGTCGTCCACCACGGATCCTACCTGAAGGGTAGGTACAGATATCCTCCACAACGCTCTGGTCCATCAACCTCCTCCGAGTATCATCTCGTCATGAAGTCCACCTCCGGATACTGACTCATCATGAGGTCCACCTCTAGGTATCGTCCAGTCCTCGAACACTTGGCCTCGGTCAGCATTGTTCGTCATCTGCATCCAACGCAATGAGGTGTGGGCATAACTCATACAGGGGTGAGTATAAAGATACTCAGTAGGGACCCCGAGACCCTCAAGGTCTCACTAAATCTAAAAAGGATAACCATAAAGAAGGATCTCATCAGATAACCCTTACTTAGGTATAATCCCATACTTATACCTAAGTTATCAAGTAACCCATCTCAATCATGAGGAAACACAAAGGTTATGAAATCAATGGATAACCACTACATAGGTATATGCCCATACATATAACTAAGTTATCAAGTGACCCATCTCAATCATGAGATAAACACAAAGGTCATTGACTCAGCTCAAACCGGGATTTTCATTACCGAAACCGTAACTGCTGAAGAGCTCCATCTCGGATGAGTACAATGATCCTGTCACGACTCTGAGGTACTACTCACTAACCTAAGATGGCTGAGGTACTCCTCCTGTCGACTACCACAGGTCAGCCACCCAAACACAGTAGTGCTTCTCGCCAGGGTCTCCCACCCAAACACAGTGGTGCACCCCCTAATAGCCTTCAGAGGTACTCCTCCTGTCGAGTACCGCAGGTCTGGTGCCTGCAACCAGGCGCTTCATCCGCCATGGGTATGCACCCAAACACAGTAGTGCTCCTTCCACTGGGCTACTCGACTAACTCCAAGTCGAGTCGGTCAAGCAGTCGTCAGGTCTCAGCTGGCTACACGGTCTCCGTACATTGTACACTTGTCTCTAGGAGGGTCCGCTCCACGAGCTACAGGTCGATACTCCAAGTATCATAAATTCCCATGAAGAAGTATCTCAAAGGACCTCCTCGTCATAGGGGTCTCAATTCAACAGACGGAGCGTCAATCGGGCGCCCAGTCTGTGAGTTATTAGCCATTTTGTCCTAGGGGCCCGGTTGGTTTCGTGTACGAACCAACCCGACCGTATCTCAACTATACCCCGAACTCTCATAGGGTATACTCGTAGGGACATTTTCTCAATGTGATCACCAACGCCGCTGACGGTTCGTCAAACGGACGTCTGATCTGAATCTTATCGGCTTTTCCGTTCTAGGGGCCCGATTGGATTTCGAGTACAATCAAACCCGGCCATATTCCAACTGCGTCCAAACCTCATGTGAAGTCTACCAAAAGAACCTTCTCAACAAGAGGAATCCAACATAGTCGACGGCACATCAATCGGATGTCCGGAGCACATGTTATAAGTGTTTCCGCTCCGAGGGCCCGGTCACACCATTGCGATCCATACGGAATAACACACGAGATGGACTACCCAATGGTCCAAAATGGATAGGTGGTGAAAAAGTTTCATTTCACCGCATCATGGGAAAACCGGGCCTCATGGGGCCCGCGCCTTGACCTTGACTTAAATATCCAAAATTGGTTTTGAAACATCTGTCTTAATTCCAGGGTCGCAACTTCGCAAACGGTTCATCATTCTGACACCGTATGAGAGAGATATGTCAAGTAAAAGATCCCGTAATAATAATAATATTATTATTTGGTGTTTCGTTGCCCCGAGCCATGAACCAGAATTTAGTATCCAACATTAGAATTGAATCGACCTTCTTAAAGATAGATTCACATCGCCGCTGACGGCGAGTCAATCGGACGTCGCACGCATGAGTTATGGCGGGTCAAAGATTTAATAATAATATTAAATCTATTATGTACGAGCATTTCAGGTACCCGATCCAAAAAAACCAAAATGGACATCCAATATTGGACTCATAAATTCTGTCTCAAAGTCAGGGTCGCACTTCCACTAACGGTTTGTGAAACCGAGGTCGCACGAAGATGATACCGTCAAAATACGGTTTTCCCAATGAAAATAATAATAACATTATTATATTATTTTTATTTTTTATTTAATTTAATTCTTAACATAACACACCCAAAATCCATGCACCACCAAAACTAGCGCCTCCTCTTTCCTTCATACCAATCACGCCCCAAATCCTTTCCTTTGTTTTATATCATCATTAATTTGTTTTTCATCTTTATCTCTCCAATCTAAATTCCTCTCACGATTTTTTCTCCCAAAATTAGCGCCCCAACATGAGGTTTCTTCACCTCAAAAATTCACACGGCCATCACGAACCAGGAACCACTGCGCCTCCGCCTTGCACACGGCTTGCTTCGGTCACACCGCCTGCTCACGCGACACCAGCCGCCACGGTCGCCTGCTCGCCCAACTTAACCGTCGCCTTGGACCGCAGGAACCCTCATCGCACCCCCACCATGGGATCCATCCTCATGCCATACCGGGTTCGATTTAAATCGTAAATAGGAGAATAAATTGGTTCTGTGATCCTCGGGTTGAGATCTCCACGTCCTTATGTCGCGCTCAACAAAGCATTGAGTTTCTAGCATGCTTAATTATTTGGTGTGCCAATGAACTCGCGTAGAATGGAATAGAAAAGCCATGGTATATGAGCGGATCGATGGTCGTGTTGGTTTGACAATAGTTTTTGAGAATCAAGAACACGGGCAATTGATAAAAAAATATTCAAAATACTTCTATATTTTCAATAAAAACAATAATAGATTGATTCAACCCATGGTTTTCGATCTGTGAATTAATTCATTTAATTCGCGTTCGTCATGAAAATTCAATTCGGGTAAGGAATCCACAAAGATAAATCCTACAACTAAACGCTCAAGCTCGAGGGTATAAACCGCATGAATGAAAAATATACAATATTCACATACCTCAACAACGATATCAAAAGTCGGTGTCTCGTTTGACGGCGTCGGCGTACGTCCAAGGTGGATGGCATCTCACACCGGCTGCGGAGAGTAGAAGAATGGCACGTCAATCACTCCTTGCGGTGATGGCGTTCTTCGTCGAGGTCTTGACGTTCTTCGCGTTCTCTAACGAAGAAGATGAGTTATACCTCCACCAATTCCCCACACAACCAACCAAACACAAATAAAATAAGACTCTTCTTATTTTATTACCCAACCCATGCATTTCCAAAATTCAATAGTTGAATTAACTTAACTTAATTAATCTTGAGCTTTTCAAAATTAAATGAAGTAAAGTTGACATCATTAATGATAGGGAGGGTCACATAATTAAAGTAGGGGTTTTAGAGATGTTATAGAATTTGAAGGGATGGGGCTCATGTCGGCCCCACCTCATAAAATCTTATCAAGAGGATTTACGTTCATGTGGGTTCCACCCAACTCCCACACATGGGGTTAAACCACATGGAAGTGAAATAATGTCGTACACAACATTATTTCACTTAAAACATATTCCAATTTTATTAACAACTCTTCCCAAGAAAAAGAAACTCCAGTAAAGGTCTTCTTAAGCAATTACCGGCGCTACGGTTTCATCGCTGCCCTCGGATTTCGATTCCGAGCATCGGTTCAAAAGATAGAAAAACTCGCTCGCTCGTTCACTGAATATACCCAAGCTAAACTTTGGAAATTGATTCCGAGCACACCGGGCCTCGGAATCATGTGTTGTCATAAACTGTGGACTCGTAAAATTCCAAAGTAAATAGGAAAAAAATTTCCATGAAATTTCCGGGTCTTTACATTTCTCCCACCTTAGGGCTTTACGTCCCTGTAAAGCTTCAACACACACTAAGGAAAACAAAGTGGTACTGAGCACGCATCTGAGCCTTCCGCTCCCATTTGATCTCTTGGAGGTTCCCGTGCTGCCAGGGAGAGCAAACCTAAGGAATCGACCATCCACGTAGGACCCACTCGTGTCGATCCTTAGTCTCCACTAGAACCTCTGTAAATTTTTCCCCGTCATCGACGTCCAACTCCCTGCGGTCGATGGTGTGTAAAGGGTCATGTACGTATCCCCTTTAGCTGAGATACGTGGATGACATCATTCACCCGGTGCCACTAAGGTGGAAAGTTCAAACGGTAAGCCACCTCACCTACCCTGCCGAGGACCTAAAAAGGTCTTCTGAACTTCAGAGATTACTTGCCGCCTCAGCCACATCTCCATATACCTCATCGAGGTGAGACCTGTAAGAAAACGTGGTCGCCATCCTCAAATTCCAGTGGTCTCCTGTCAGCTCTGTGCAGTCTCATATAATGTGATCCATAGGCGATCACTACCCACTCCTACATCAAGACACACCCGAGTCCAGTCCCTAATGTGTCTCAGTGAACTATGTAACCAACACCCATAGGTTGGGCGCACCGGTCAACCTCTACCCCAGCTCCTGAGAGCTACGCTGGAAGTAGTGCCGCAACTCTGGAGAATTCTGGCACAAAGGAATGTTTGGCCATCTCCCGAGTGATCAAATGCACCCTCTTATGCATGATTCGGTCATGTGCTGCCAGGGTTTTCCTTTTCGCCGACCAAGGTAAACTCCATTCCAACGTTGTAGATAAACCAAAACCTTTTTTCCTAATACCGTCAAACCGTGTATGAACTGTGGTGGCCCAGTCTATACCCAAACTAACGTCGTAAGGCCTCGACGCTACCACCAAGAGGTTCCAACCGAAACTCTCGCATCAAGGGTCATATCACACCATCGGCGTATGTGTGATTATCGAGTCTCCTTCCAAAGGTATTTCCAGATGTGAGGGTCAAGTCAATGGATTAACCAGAAACTCTAGGTCTGGGACAAGATTCGTGGAAGGAAGGAATGATTTTTATCAACATCTATTACTATGGAAGCTAGTAGTGGACACTGAATGTCCCTCGAATCATTCTTAGAGCCATTGAGTCACACTCCTTGACTGCATGTGGCTATTCTCTTACCCTGCCCTTCAGTTCCCTGATCCTAGCGGGGACTACAAAGGCGGGTGGTTGTAACATGTCGAAATGTACACCACCTCATGCTGCTCTCCAAGATCTTCTTCCACGTCTGCTGCTCTACTGATTCATCTGACCTTAACACTTTCTATTATTGAAACATTTTGCACGACCAAGTCTCTGAGACTGGCGCCATTTTGTATCTTCCCACTGCTAACATTCACGGGCTAAAACCAATCATCCAAAGAACATTCAACCAAAATGTTCTCTCTAACACCCTAATGTGTGTAGGAATTCATAGAGGAAAAAGTGATGGCTCGGATATCCTTAAACACAGAACGCTCAGAGGTCCGAGCTCTATAGCTTTGATCGAATCGTATTCATCGAGTACCCAGAATGTTCAGTACACCTTGATGAATACTCAGCTACCGACATGTTGTCCTGTCGAACCTGTATAAGCTCTAGAAAACTCTAAGCCACCTCCTCAAGCCAGTACTCAGCCACCTGTGAGCTAGGCTTGCCTCGGAACTTGAGAGCATTTGATGATGGAACACATGTAAGGCAGTAAGCCTACATGTGTCACCTACCGGTACCGCTGGTTGTAACTACTGACCAATAGGTAGTGATGTATAGCTGACACACTACCCGAAGGCACTATCTCAGGCATCGGTCCACGTACCGAAACATCATCACTATGCGGACCAAACTCATGGTCACTCACTGGGAAACACTGGTAGTTAAGATCACCATCTATTCTTCTAGCTCTGAACTACGTGTAGAACTCTAGAAATTGCCTCCATCTAGTCCACTACTGCCTGGAAATTTGTCTCACCTCGTAACCTCAGAGGCCTCTACTGCTGGAACTCGTGCAACATGCTCTGTCGGCGTGCACCATCTACTAGTATGGCAAGTGGCATCTGCTACCCAACAAGTGGTGGGGCTGTTGGTACACCACCCAAGGTTGCAAACATAGAAAGAGGTCCATGCACCGGAGCCTCATCACTCGGTGAGCCGTCATCGAGTACTCTCTCGAAAACTCCAACTGACTGTCTGTGTGGAGACACCCTGAATAGATGCGACACGGTCAAACTATTTAAACATGGTGAGCTGACCTGGTTTGATCTAACTTAAAGAAAACTTTTGAAACACACACGCAATTAGTGTTTTCGTGCACTAAGTCAGAAATCAGTAGTCAGGGTCCTGGTGTACAGATACGTCGGCCGCCGCACCAACACTGGACTCCCTAAACTAAAAACCACACTTAGTACCCTTAACACTATTTCTTCACAGAATGAAAATAGCAGAGTCATATGTTCTGCGGTAGAACCAACTTCTCTGATACCAATTTGTCATGACCCATCCTCGGGGCCCATGTCGTGACTACCCCAAGCCCTCCTTCCATGGGCCAGGGGCTGGAGACTAGCACCAAAGGCGTAAATCCCGATAACTGGGAAGGCATTACCTTTATAAAGATAAAAAAAATACCACAGAGTACAAGCAGAAGTAATAAAATAAGTACAAAAGATAGTGTTGAAAAGTAAATGGGCCAGAATACAAACCCAACTGAAAAGTACAGCTACAACTGAATGAAAGTACAACAAAAAAGACAAGCAGCTGGAAGAATAGAAGCAGCTCCTGGGTCGTCCACCTCAGATCCTACCTGTATGGTGGGTACAGATAGCACAACTCCTGGGTCATCCACCACGGATCCTACCTGAAGGGTAGGTACAAATAGCCTCCACAACGCTCTCTCCTGTCAACCTCCTCCGAGTATCATCTCGTCATGAAGTCCACCTCTGAATACTGACTTGTCATGAGTTCCACCTTCGGGTACCGTCCAGTCCTCGAACACTCGGCCTCGGTCAGCGCTGTCCGTCATCTGCATCCAACACAATGATGTGCGGGAATATCCCATGTAGGGGTGAGTATAATGATACTCAGTAGGGACCCCGAGACCCTCAAGGTCTCACTAAATCCAACAAGGATAACCACAAAGAAGGATCTCATCATATAACCCTTACTTAGGTATAAGCCCAGATTTATACCTAAGTTATCAAGTAACCCATCTCAATCATGAGGAAACACAATGGTTATGAAATAAATGGATAACCACTAATTAGGTATATGCAAATACATATACCTAAGTTATCAAGTGACCCATATCAATCGTGAGGTAAACACAAAGGTCATTGACTCAGCTCAAACCGGGATTTTCGTTATCGAAACCGTAACTGCTGAAGAGCTCCGTCTCTGACGAGTACAGTGATCCTTTCATGACTCCGAGGTACTGCTCACTAACCTAAGACTGCTGAGGTAATCCTCCTGTCGAGTAACGCAGGTCAACCACCCAAACACAATAGTGCTTCCCACCGGGGTCTACCACCCAAACACAATAGTGCACCCCCCCTAATAGCCTTCAGAGGTACTCCTCCTGTCAAGTACTGTGGGTCTGCTGCCTGCTACCAGGTGCTCCGTCCGTCGTGGGTCTTCACCCAAACACAGTAGCGATCCGTCCACTGGGCTAGTCGACTCACTACAAGTTGAGTTGGTCAAGCAGTCGTCAGGTCTCAGCTGGCAACACGGTCTCCGTACTCCGTACACTCGTCTCTGGGAGGGTCCACTCCACAAGCTACAGGTCGATAATCCAAGTATCATAAAGTCCCACGAAGAAGTATCTCAAAGAACCGCCTCATCATAGGAGTCTCAATGCAATAGACGGTGCGTCAATCGGGCGCCCGGTCTGTGAGTTATTAGCCTTTTTGTCACAGGGGCACGATTGGTTTCGTGTACGAACCAACCCAGCGGTATCTCAACCATACCCCGAACTCTAATAGGGTATACTCATAGGGAACGTTTCTCAACGTGATCACCAACGCCGCTAATGGTTCGTCAAATGGACATCCGGTCTGAATGTTATCGGCATTTCCGTTCTAGGGGGCCGATTGGATTTCGGGTACAATCCAACCTGGCCATATTCCAACTACGTCCAAACCTCATGTGATGTATACCAAAAGAACCATCTCAACAAGAGGAATCGAACATAGTTTAACTCACATCTATCAGACGTCCGGAGGTCATGTTATAAGTGTTTCCGCTCCAAGGGCCCGGTTGGATTCATGTTTGATCCAACCTAGTCATACTTCAAATGACACTGGTTAACCAAATTGGTCACACAATTGCGATCATTACAGAATGACACACGAGATGGACTACCCATTGGTCCAAAACAGATATCCGGTGAAAAAGTTGCATTTCACCGCATCATGCGCGAACCGGGCCTCGTAGGGCCCGCGCCTCGACCTCGACTTAAATATCCAAAATTGGTTTTGAATCATCTGTCTTAATTCCAGGGTCGCAACGTCACAAACAGTTCATCATTCCGACACTGTATGAGAGAGATATGTCAGATACAAGATCCCGTAATAATAATAATATTATTATTATTCGGTGTTTCGTGGGCCTGAGACATGAAACATAATTTAGTATCCAACATTAGACTTTAATCGACCATCTTAAAGACAGAGTCACATCACCGCTAATGGCGAGTCAATCGGACGTCTCACGCATGAGTTATGGCGGGTCAAAGATTTAATAATAATATTAAATCTATTATGTAGGAGTGTTTCGGGGTACCCAGTCCAAAAACCCAAAAAGGACCTCCAATATTGGACTCATAAATTCCATCTCGAAGTCAGGGTCGCACTGCCACTAACGGTTCATGAAACCGAGGTCGCACGAAGAAGATACTGTCAAAATACGGTTTTCCCAACGAAAATAATAATAACATCATTATATTATTATTATTATTAATTTAATTTAATTCTTAACTTAACACACCCAAAAGCCACGCACCACCCAAACTAGTGCCTCCTATTTCCTTCATTCCAATCATGCCCCCAAATCCTTTCCTTTATTTTATATCATCATTAATTTATTTTTCATCTTTCTCTCTCCAATCTAAATTCCTCTCACGATTTGTTCTCCCAAAATTAGCACCCCAACTTGAGGTTTCTTCTCCTCCAAAATTCACATGGCCCTCAAAAACTGGGAACCGCTGCGGCTCCACCTTGCACACGTCTTTCTTCGGTCGCACCGCCGGCTCGCGCTGCACCAGCCGCCACGGTCGCCTGCTCGCCCAACCGAACCGTCGCCTTGGACCGCAGGAACCCTCGTCGCACCCGCAGCACAGGATCCTTCCGCGCACCATAACGGGTTCGATTTAAATTGGAAATAAGAGAATAAAGTGGTTCTGTGATCCTCGGGTTGAGATCTCCACGTACATATGTCACGCTCAATGAAGCATTGATTTTCTAGCGCGCTTAATTATTTGGCGTGCTAGAGAACGCGCGTAGAATATAATAGAAAAGGCATGGTATATGAGCGGATCAATGGCCATGTTGGTTTGACCGTCATTTTTGAGAAACAAGCACATGTGGAATTGAAAAAAAAATATTATTCATACTTATATATTTTCAAGAAAAACAATAAGATATTGATTCAACCCATGGTTTTTCGATCCGTGAATTAATTCATTTAATTCGAGTTCATCGTGAAAATTCAATTGGGGTAAGGAATCCACAATGATATATCCTACAAATAAATGCTCAAGATTGAGGTTATAAACCAAATGAATGAGAAATATAAAATATTCCCCTACTTCAAAAATGATGTCAAAAGTCGGTGTCACGGTTGACAGCGTCGGCGTATGTCTAAGGTGGATGGCATCTCACACCAGCTGCAGAGAGGAGAAGAGCAACACGTCAATCACTCCTTGCAGTGACGGCGTTCTTCGTCGAGGTCTTGACATTCTTCGCGTTCTCCAATGAAGAAGATGAGTTATACCTCCTCCAATTCCCCACACAACCAACCAACCCCAAATAAAATAAGACTCTTCTTATTTTATTACCCAACCCATGCATTTCCAAAATTCAAAAGTTGAATTAAGTTAACTTAATTATTCTTGAGCTTGTCAAAATTAAATGAAGTAAAGTTTGAATCATTAGTGAGAGGGAGGGTCACATAATTAATGTTGGGGTGTTATAGATGTTAGAGAATTTGATGGGATGGGGCTCATGTGGGACCCACCTCAAAAAATCCTATCAAGAGGATTTAAGTTCAAGTGGGTTCCACCCAACTCCCACACATGGGGTTAAACCACCTAGATGTAAAATAAAGTCGTAGAGAACATTATTTCACTTAACACATATTCCAATTTTTTTAATAACTCTTCCCAAGCAAACGCAACTCCAGTGAAGGTCTTCTTAAGCAATTACCGGCTCTGCGGTTTCATCGGTGCCCTCAGATTTCGATTCCGAGCACCAGTTCAAAAGTTAGAAAAACCTGCTCGCTCGTTCACTAAACGTACCCGAGATAAACATTGGAAATTGATTCCGGGAACACCGGGCCTTGGAATCAGGTGTCGTCAGAAACTACAGACTTTTAATATTCCAAAGTAAATTGGAAAATTTTCCTTGAAATTTCCGGGTCTTGACATCAATGAAGAATCTACCTTGTTCAATTTCCTAGTGTGGTAGTATATTGACTAGAAATAATCATTAATCACCTAAAACTGTATTCTTTAGATTGTATTCAACTCGTTATAGGTTAATACATACATTAATATTTTATGGTTATTATATATATAAGAAATTTATCGTTAAAAAATTCCTATATATCTTTAATTCATTGATTTCAAATTTTAATTCCAAATCATGAGCCTAGTATTATTTCTCACGAAACATCAATTAGTATCAAACATAATCTATCACTAAATAAATAGGAATGAGAATACATCATTGACCATTATTTAATGAATTAGTGTAAATAACAAAACCCTTTCCACTATAGGGTATCATGGGAAAAAGTTCACTGACTAAACATATCATCAGTTCCTTAAATGTTTTTTCATTCTCATCAGTACAAAGGAACCCAACTCCCTTTCGTGTTATCTTAGCGAGTAGACTAGATAATCAGGATACGTCCATCCCAAATCCTCGATAATATCCTTCAAATAAAATAAAACTATTTATTTTAGTCACTGATGTTTATTTAGGATAATTTTAAAAATTTATTCATTTTATGGATCCATCAATATACCCAAACAGGAGATTATGTTTTCAGAAATAAAACATTGTATTGCCAAAATTTATTGTCGTAAAATTTTTCATACAACTTCTCTAACATTATTTAACAACCCTTAATTATAAAAGAATAAAATTTTATAAAATAGTTTATTCAAAATAAAACACCAATTTATATTTCATTACGCATAACATAATGTTTATATTTTATTACATGAAACAACGAGATTCATTGATATATTATATTACATGTAAGATCGAGTTTTTACATAACCACAATATACTATTAATTTTAAAATTTAATTTGAAATATAATACCTATAAATTTCAATGGATGGAATTAAAAAGACGTAAAAAAATTTTAAATTATATATAATATTATTTATTTACCGATTAGTAATAAATTAAGAATTATTTGATCGAAAAAGAAATGTCTTCTAAAAACTGTTATTTTTCATAAAGATGGATTAGTAAAACACAACACACACAATTTAAAATTATTTTTTATCATATTATATAATTTACAGGAAAAAATAAAATTCATTTTTTAAATATTCATATAAAAAATATCTGTGGGTGAATTTTTGGATGTTTTCTGAAATGTTTCGTTTGTTGATGAATAGTGGATAATACTGGATTTTAATGAAAAATTGAATTACTGTTTAAATATTTAATAATGTTACATAATATTTTTTAATGATTTTAAAGTAATATTGAATATATTTTATAATAACTAATCAAATTTTTCTCCTTGTAAAAAAATTAATATTGAATTTTTATACAAAAAAATTATAATTTTTTGAACTTTTTCACCTTAAAACCCTGCTTTCTCATCAAGTCGATGTGATTAAATTGTAATTAAAATTTATAAATTCATTAAATAGATTATGTAAAAAATTAATAAATATTTTTATCCATTATAATATATATTAAATAATAATATCAACTTAATTTTTAACCATAATGGTTAGGTAAAACAATAAAAATTAATTACCACGATTAAGGTTCGAATGAGGTTTCTGAATTACAAATCTTTGCATTAAAATTAAGTTTAAAAAAACTTTATATTTTTATATTATAAAATTTAATTCATATTTTGAATCATTAGTTAAAATTAGTATAATAAAATTCATTTTAATTAAAATTTTATAGCATAAATTATATAGGTAAATAAAAAGATAGAATTTTCAAGGTAAACATTAAAAGGTTAAAATTTAATAAACATATAGGTTAAAGAATAAAAATATATAAAAGTGTTTTTTTGATGTGTCTTGAACACATCATCCATCCCCTATATTATTGATCTATTTTTTATGAACATTCATAATTTCAATCCTCCTAATAGTGAATACTTTTCTATATTTGTAAAAATGACACCCCTATTCAATTATAAAGTATTACTCAATCCCCTCACAATATAACATGATTAATTCATTATGTTTCATATAAGAACTTCCAAAACCACATACCAACTTCTATACCCTCATCCTAGAATAATTATTCCGTGTATAAATCCAAAATCTTATGGCTTTAGTGCAAAGCTAAGGATGTCAACTGAAGAAGTGGTAATGCTCTTCAAAGAGTGGCTTTATTTATTTCTTTAAGTACCTCCATAAATATTTAATAAATAATAATGATATAATAAAATAATTATATATAATATATTAGAATTTGTAATGAAAGTTTAATGAATTTTATCTATCTATACATCCATCAAATTTTCTCCTAAACTAT
The DNA here is from genome assembly GCA_963277665.1 of Viscum album. Lineage (NCBI taxonomy): Eukaryota > Viridiplantae > Streptophyta > Magnoliopsida > Santalales > Viscaceae > Viscum > Viscum album. The sequence continues at coordinate 1,298,538,522 of OY728136.1, forward strand.
CAATCATGTGTAGGGGGAGTACAACCTTGCATACTGAAGTCTTTCATTTTTCCATTAACGCCTTTCACATATAGGTATGATGATAGATATAAAGTTCATATATGATATTTATAACATAATTATAACTCTAGTGTTATTTTTTAACTAACGCTTCCAATAATAGGTGATAAATATAATGGTAATAATTATATTTGATATAAATGAAAATATTATGATATTAATGACTTATTAATCATTATTTTTTGATAATATTTATCCTTTTTTTCCATTTTCATTCACATAAATATGGTAACATCGTTAGTGTACTTGCGGACAAGAACATTCACGATGCGATGTGACCCTATTATCATCACCAAAAAACATGTATGATATTAATATAGGTATATAATTTGTTATATACAATATTATAATCATTATTGAATGGTAAAATATTGTATGTCCCCATCCTTAAACAATACATAATCTTGAATTAAGTTAATAATTCACATTAAGGATCTTTTCAGGTTTTGAGTTTTAGAGAATTATATTAGAACTATTATATTACATCACAAAAATGAAAAAGTAGACCCCTCTACTCTGTCCAATTTTTTCACAATAATAAAAATCATTAAATAAAACAATTGTTCTTTTCTCGATATAAATATTCTTGAATTCTTAATTTCTCTTACCCTTCCTTATACCCTATAATAAACTTCTAAAAAACATGGGATTAGCATAAAAAAGCTCAGTAAGGGTTATAGAATAAAAAAATCAAGCATTAGTCCATTAATACAATCAAATCAATGAAATCATACTTTTCAATCTTTAACATACCACACAAAATCACAAGATCTATGAATAACTCATGGAAATAATAAATCATAAATGTAACTAGTGGGATCCATAAAATACTTACATTATAGAATTAATAGCTACATAGGGAGTTACATTGGAATACCCATCATAATATATTCCTTAAATCTGTTAGGAGAAACATTAATGTTTACCTCTGTTTCATTACCCAATGCATTGGAAAGATATCTCGGGATCACCCGCCATAGGATTATCATGGAACCACCCATATACGTAAAACAATTTCTAGGAACCATGATATATTAATTACCCATAAAATCAGCATAAAGGAATGATAACATTTACACATTGCATTCACAAGATATCAGTTCAAAATATTGACATAACCAATTCATTTTAAACATTCAAAAAGTTGAGTTTTAAATAAAAGTATCCCATACCAGTATATAAATTTTGAATGGAATTTTCAATTTAAAAAACTCATTTCCATATAAATAAATCCTTAAAATAATTTCTAAATCATAGACATGAAAGATAAGGATTTATAATATTAAATAATTAAAACATTTTAAAGGATTTTTTAGTTAAATAACCCTTTACCACTTGAGATACCCTTGAATAAAAATAATTATTGAATAATATAAAATAAAATAATAAATATAATGATAATATTCAAATTCATGATATAAAATCTCAAAAAGGTTTTATATACACCTTATAGGATAAAAAAGGTGCACAATATCAAGATATGCTTCAGTGAAAGAGATTGATACATTGTCCATTAAAAAGAATGTATCATTATATTAAGGATATATCAATGACACAATTATGTGTGACAAATATAAATACAAAAAAAGTGGATATTAAGTGTAAAACAATAATAGTACTTTCTCACATATTCATATCATGACATAATCAAGAAGTAGAAGTTTAACCCCAAGAATTGAAATTGGGTTAAGAAGTTCCTTTATAAAAATTCACATGTATAATCGATTAAATTTAAAACTCATAAAATGAGTTGATGAGAGTTAAAAAGGGTCTCTAATTACATGGACATAAAATTTACAACAAAAATGATATATAATAACATATCCCAACATTTTATATTTGAAATTTAAAGACATAACATAAAATAAGTCTTTGACAAAAAGATTACATGGAAAGGTTCCCCTAGAAAGTTTATTTTGTAAATAAAATTTATTGATTTTGTGTATTCACTATATGTAAAAATAAATAAAGTATAAATAGATGATAATTTATCCAAATTTATTTCTCACATAATCATTTGACAACTTAAACATGAAGTATAATTTTAAGCCAAATAATGGAAATTGGGTTAAGGAGTTCCCTTACCTCGGGTCCGACATGACTCGTTCATTCTTGAATCTATTAAATAATAAACTAAAGATAATTTATAATTTCTTAATAACCTTTATAATGTATATTATTCCATTTATAAAACTTATTACAATGTTATTGACATTACATATTCATTTAATATAATAGTGGTCATTTGGTCGATATTTGGTACTTGAGTCAAAAATGAACTTCTTATAATTACAAGTTGTCCATGTGGTAAAAATTCCATTAAATCCAGAAATATATTCATGATTTATATATAATGTATATCTAGTATGTATATTTATTTATAATAGTACATAACATTTGGATATATGAAATGAAATGCACCGTTCATGGAGACAGTAAACCGTACATACGCATGAACACTACATTCATTTATATTTCATATTTAATGGAATGAAAACATAATTATAAATAGGTGTATTATAATTATATTATAATATAATATGTACTTTCATTAACTATATCCTTTATACATTCCATGTATGGCATGAATGGGTAATATCACGTTGAGGGGGTAGTAGTCCGCACATTCTCGGATGAAATTATCGTATTTACCCATTATGGAAACCAAAATGGAATGATATAAATGAAAAATTAAATTGAATAGACACAATATAAATATAATATATATCACATATAGATACAGTATCATATTAATTCCCCCCTTGATAGGTTGTAAGAGATATTTTAATAATCCTCATTTTGTGAGGCAGCAGTTCACTGTCCATAAAAACAGTATGTTTATATCCATCAGATGGATGTGTGTGAAAGTGTTGTCCCAATACATATCATTAAAAAATCATAGTATATTTAGGATAATATTGATTTTAGAAAATAATTTAATAATGATAAGTTATGGTGTGGGAGAAGGAAACTAAAATAAAAGAACTTGAGAGAAGACATTACCTTTAAATCAGGTAACTCTCTTTGGTTTAAACCCAAATGCATTATTTAATTGCCTTGTTCCCCAAGTAAAGCATCTATGGGGAAGATAGGGATGTTGGTAGATTATTTAATTAGAGTTTGGATGAGTAAAGGGGACTGGGAGGTGTGACTAATGGGTTATATGTGATGGCATTTTATAAGGAGGAGGAGGGGCTCTTTAGGAATGTTTGAGAATATTATTTACTTATATACTGAATTTCGATTTTAAAATGTACCAAAATAATTTAATTAAAATATAAGGTGATAATTGTTTGAAAGCCTCTCATAAAATGGGTCTTAGATATGTTTAGGGCATCACAATAACCATAAATTTTAGCTTTAACCCTTAGTTAACTAATTTAAATTTTACCATGTGCTTTTGTATATTCATACTATATGGTTAATATAGTAAACATAAAATGTTAAACGAACCAAAAGTGGCTCATTAATGACATTAGAAACCTTATATAAGTCATTTTTTCTGAATATTGTATTTTTATAATTATAGTATCCATTAATAAAATAATATTTATTTTAAAAACTCATTTGTGTCAATTTATCTACTATTCAAATCATGAATTTTAAAAAAATATAAATCAACTTTATTAATTATAAAAACAACTTTTAATTAAAATATATCAAGTAATAATTATCTCTAAAATTATTGTATGGCATAAAAAAAATTTAAAATCAATTTATTTTAATATTGACAATCTCATTTTTTTAAATCTTTCCTTAATATGGTAATCAGTACATCACCATTTTCTCATAACTAAAATTATATTTATGATGTATAAATATTATAAATAAAATATCATGATGTAGTAAATCTTTTTATATTTCTATTAAATATTTATAGTTTAAATGATAACTTTTTTAACCTTATATAAAAAATTGTTTACTAAAAGATATATGTTTCTGTTACATTTTTCTTAACATTAAATTATTTTTAATAGTGTCATTTTCATTTATAAGTGGATCCATGGGTTCCCAAAATCGACCCAAGGAATCCCACGGTCGAACATGTATAATCCAATGGGGTTAAGACACATGTTAGGGTATTTTAATATTAGTATAATATTATTTTTTATCCTTATTTACCAAATTTACCTTTCAACCGTGATAAATAAAATATTTACTAAAGATACTATTCATATAGTCTAAAAATAAAATTTAACTATTTACACAATTTGGAACTCTTAATTACAATTATGGAATCTATTTTTTCAATGTCAAATCACTAAAGTTTCATAATTTAATTTAAAATTAATTCCGTTGTCAACACCAAAAATGTTGTTTTTAAGAAAGAATAACTATGAAAAGATTGAAATATGTTTATGTCCAATATAAAAGTGAAATTACATAAAATGACAAATATTAGATTAAATGGTATAAATATAATCCAATTTAAATTTAAAAACAATAAAAATAACAATCTAACTATATAAATAAATTAGATTAAAAGGCAGTTTTGAATTAAAATGCTGTATTTTTCACTATTAATAAAAAAATAAAATTATCAGAAAAATACCAAAAATTTACCCAAAGTAACTTTTGATGTCCAAATTATAAATAAGAAGTTTGTTTTGTAAAATTTAAAATATAAATGGGTGCAAAAACTATATTTAAAAGGGTTTCACCATCAAAAGGGGTAAAAGGACCTTTTAAAAATATTAGAGTTTTTCATGCTTAAAATCGGGTTATGCATTAACTACCATTTAAAATAATATTATATAATTATTTTTCAGTATGACTTAGCCTTGTGTGCAACATAAGATTTCAGAGAAACCCATTGTTTCTTGTTAGGTACGCCATCGAACATAGAATTCCCTTTTCAAGTAAAATAAATATTTAATTCAAAAATATTAATAAATACAAAAATGTGATATTCATTACTTTCCTAGGATGTTACATTCTTCCCCCTTTTGGGAATTGCATCCTCGGAATTTTAAAATTGGGCTCGAAAATATAATTAAAAGTCCAAAATCAAAAAAAGTGTCAATAAAACAATCACTTTAAAATAATAAAAGAGAAGTAAAAAAGATTACCCAAGATAAAGAATACTTGGATTCCAAGAAAACAAGGATATGGATGAGAATATAACTCTCATTCATTAATAGAGTGTGATAGAGAACTTGATCACAGAAAGTTAACAACCACCATAACATAAATTTGTGTTTGGGTAAATTTCTGAAGATAAAAGCAAGCGTATAACATTTTTTTCTTCAATTTTCTTTTCATAGAGTTTAATAATTTTATTACTTACTAGAATAAGATAATAAGGAAATATACTCACTTGAAAATATTGTTTTATCCTTTAATAAAATTTCTAGCACAAAATCATCTTTTCACCAAACGATGAGTATTCAAGATAACTTGGTCACATCTGAAGTGCTAAAATCAACTTATAGAGAATCACATAATCCTTAAAAGATGAACTATATATTTCCCTTCTCTTTAGACATTAACCAAAACCAAAATTGTTAGTACAAGATCAGATAATCTCCAAAATGATAATATTTTATAAAAATAAATACTACTCTTAGTCTCCAAAATTGAACAAACAATACCCAAAGATCAACAAAGACCATTCAATAAACAATTTTCCTTAAAATCCCTCAATATAATCTAAATGAAAATTGAAATCCAAAACTCAAAAAAAAATTAATCACATATTCATCCATAGTCAATCATAATAATTATCTCCAAATAACATTGATTACTCATAAAGTCTCATACTGAGGTGTGATTAACCAAATCTCATTTTCTCTAAGACAGATTATAAATTTCCATGACAGACCCAAATCTCTATAAGTCTACATTAAAAAAAATATATTCATCCAAAATAAAAAAAACCATTATTCCACAAATGAAATCACATTGTATTCTATTTTCCATGGGCATGAAGTATTCCCAAAGGAGAAAACATCTTCCAAAATAACCTTTATCAACTAGTCACCAAATTATTTTTTATTCTAAGTATATCCATTGGTTAATACATAATATCCCAAAATAAACATAATCATGATCCATAAAATCATTTCAATAAAAATAATAAGTAATACTAATCAGGGACTTAATGTTGGCCAGTGGTAGGTAATGCGCCCTTTTCACCCTTCGATTGTGGGTTTGATTCCTGTGGCGTTTCTAAATGCAGTTGGTTGTTACCTATCTTAAAGAATTCCATTTTTATAAAACAAGAAAACAAATACTAAAATGATTTAAAATCAATGGTTTTCTTATACATCTAGTTTTCATAAAAACTCATAATGCAATCAATATCGTAATTCATGAAGTCTTGTATATGTTGACATTTTTTACCTCTATAAAATAATGATATTCCTATAGAAATAACAACTTACCTTGATCATGGTGTCCACCAGGATTCACCATCATCTTGTTCATGTAGATAGATGGACCATGCATTGCAACAATTCTTTATAGATATTTCAAAATCATCTCTTCCTTTATCTAGATACACCTCGTATAACTTCGGTCATATTGGTATTTGAATAAAAATAGTTTTGGAGAATAATCATGTAAAACATATAATTTTAAAACATATGCTAAAACATGATTTTTATAAAATATTCAGAATGAGTTTTTGTTTAAACTTTCAATCAATGGTCCATTTAAAATACCATAAGTATGTGTGGATAGAAAATATTTTAAAAGAAAATATAATTAGTTTGAGCAAGGTTCCCCTTCTTTAGAACCTTTTTCCAAATTGTAATATACTTCAAAATTTTATGATATGGTAAAATACTTGAAAATTATTTTATAATATTTACCTTTTGTAAAAATATGAGAATAATGAGAAAGTGGGATTTGATAAAAGACAACCCATGATCCAAAATGGCATCAACGTATAGCAGATGATTTTTATATCTCAATTAATTTTTTTCAATTGAGCTGTATGTTAGAAAATGTTTCAGAATGATCTAGACATGACTTTATGATAATTATGGAAATGATGTCATCAGGAAGAAATAGGAATTTAATTTGAGATCCTCCTCCTTCCATTTTCAACACACTTTCCTTGATCTGAAAAGGATACTAAATAAGGATTTTATGTAAGGAGAAGACATAGAAATGAACCACGTGTCTAACAAAAACTCATAATCCCTAAAGTTATCCAAATTGGCCTCTGATAACAACTGTAAGGGCCTATCATTAAACATTACATAATCATGAATTAAGTTATTAATTCACATTGGGGATCTTTCAAGGTTTATAGATATAGAGAATTTGGTAATAACTATTAAATTACATATCAAAAATAATAAAGTATACACTTCTACTCTATCAAAAAATTACAATAATAAAACTCCTTAAATAAAATAAGAGTTATTTTCTTAATATAAATCATCTTGAATTATTCCTTTCTCTTATCCATCCATATACTCTATTAAAATAATTTAAAAAACATGTGATGAGCATAAAAAGCTCAGTAATGGTTATAAAACAAGTAAAGAATACATTAGTCCTTCAAAACATACAATTCTATGTAATCATAATTTTAATACATAACATACCACAGAAAATCATAAGATCTGTGAATAAAACATGGAAATAATTAGCCATATTGGTAACTTGTGGCATCCATAACATACATAAATTGTATATTTAGCAGCTACATAGAGATTTATAATGGAATACCCATCACAATATATTCCTTAAATCTCTTAGGAGAAACATTAACATTTACCTCCATCACGTTACCCAATGCATTGCAGATCTATCTTGAGCTCACCTACCATTGGTTTATAATGGATCTAACCATATACGTAAACAATTCTCCAGAACCATAAAATATTTATAACACATAAAACCAGCATAAAGGAAATATAAAATTTCCACATTGCATTCACAAGGCATCAGTTCATGATATTGACCTAAATAATTCATTTAAAACATTCAAAAAGAAAAGTTTTGAATCAAAGTGTCCTATACCACTATAAAAAATTTGAATGAAATTTATACATTAAAACAATAATTTACATATAAATAATCCTTAAATTAATTTCTAAAACATGGACATAAAATGTAAGTATTCAGAAGATTAAATCATTAAATATTTAAAATGATTTTTTATTTAAAAAATCCATTACCACTTGAGAAACTCTTGAACAAAAATAATTACATAATATCATCAAATAAAACAATAAATTTCATGAGAATATTAAAATTAATGATATAAAATGTCAAAAAGGTTGTATATACACCTCATACAATAATGAAGGTTCACAATATCAAGATAAGCCTCAATGAAAGGAGATTGAGATGTAGTCCCTTACAAAGATTGTATCATTAGATTAAGCATAAATAAATGACATAATTATGTATGAAAAATATAAATACACCAAATATAAGTGGATATTAAATTTAAACAATTATAGGCCATTCACATATATTCATAGAACGATGTAATCAAGAAGAAGAAGTTTAACCCATAGAATTGAAATTGGGTTAAGAAGTTCCCTTACAAAAATTCAACTGCCTAGCGGCTTCACATAAAAATTCCAAAAATGAGTTTATGAGAGAGAAAAAGGGTATCTCATTACATGGAAATAAAGTTTAAATAAATAAGGATATAATAGAACATATCCAAACATTTTAAAATTGAAATTTAAAGACATAACATAGACTAAGCCTTTGACAAAAAGAGGACGGTAAAAGGTTCCCTTACAAAGATCATTTTTTAAACAAAATAGATCAATTAAGTGTATTGTCTATAAGTTAACATAAATAAATTTAACATATATTACAATATATATAAATTAATCTCTCACATAATCATTCGGAAACATAAACAAGAAGTAGAATTTTAATCAAAAGAATGAAAATTTGGTTAAGGAGTTCCCATACCTCGTGTCCGACTTGATTCGTTCATTTTTTAATATCCTGAATAATAAACTAAAGATAATTTATAAATGATTCAGAACTTCTTACATTTTATTAGTCATTTTATATCAATTATTACAATGTTATAAACATTACATAATCATTTATGCTAATAACAGTTGTTTTGTTGATATTTGGTATTTGAGTCAAAAATTAACTTCTTATAATTACATGTCTCCCATGTGGTAAAAATTGCATTATCTCCATAATGATATTTATGATTTAGATATAATATATATCATATAAATCCACTATATATATGAATTTATAAAATTACATTACATTTGGAGATAGGAATTGAAATTCACTGTTCATTGAGACGGTAAGCCGTACATAGTCATGTACGTTGCATTCATTTCTATTTCATATTTAATGGAATGAAAACTTACTGATACATAGGTATATTATGAAAATACAGTGTAATATCATATATATTTTCATTAACCATGTCCTTTATACTTTCCAAATATGGAATTAACGAGTAATATCACTTTGAGGGGGCGGTAGTCTTCACTTCCTAAAAAGAAATTATTGTATTTACCCATTATGGAAACTATAAATGTATGATATAAATGAAAAATAAATAATAATAGATAAAAGTGGCTCCATGGGTTCCCAAAATTGACCCAAATATTCCCACGGTCGGACATGTATCATCCAATAGTGTTAAGACCTGTTTTAGGGTATTTTAATATTGTTATAAAATTATTTTTTACCCTTATTTACCAGATTTACCTTTTAGCCATGGTAAATAAAATATTTACTGAAGTAACTATTCATAATATATAAAAATAAAAGTTACCTATTTATGTAATTTAGACCACCTGATTCAAAATATGGAATCCATTTATTCAAATTAAAAATACATAATTTTCATAAATTAATTTAAAATTAATTCTAATTGTCAAAACCAAAAAACGTGTTTTTAAGAAATAATAACAATCAAAAGACTGACATTTGTTTTAGTACAATTTCACACTAAAATTACTTAAAATGTCCAACATTGAATGAAATTATAAAAATATAATCCAATTACACATTAAAACCAATAAAAATAAATATATAACTATATTAATAAATTAGACTAAAAGGATGTTTTGAATTAAAATGTAGTATTTTTAATTATTCATAAAAAATGAACATTATCTAAAAAATACCAAATATTTTCCCAAATTAAATTTTTATGTCCCAAATCAAATGAATAACTTTATTTTATAAAATTTGACATATAAAAGTGAAAAAAACCAGATTTAAAAGTGGTTACCTATAAAAAGGTGGTAAAACGACCTTTTAAAAATATTCAATTTTTTCATGCATAAAATCGAATTAATTCTCATTTGAAGCCTCTAAATTTTACTAGATAAATGTAAATAAAGTTTAAAAAAATAGTCATATGTTATTTATTTATGTTCATTCTCACCAATACAACTGATGGGCATTAAATACCATTTAAAATAATATTATATTATTATTTTTCAGTATGACTCAGCCTTGTGTGCAACATAATATTTTGGAGAAACCAATTGTTGGTTATCGGGTACACCATAGAACATAGAATCCCCTTTAAATAAAATTTAATATTTCATTCAAAAATACTAATAAATATGAAATTTACATATTATTTATTTACTTGGTTTGTTACAAATATTTTTTACATATTTTCCATAATGATCATTGAAAAATGGAAATGTTACTCTTGCGTATGTATGACTTACAATTTTTACAATGGTATCATACTTCATTTTTCTTATCCATCATTCTTGATTTTTTTAAAAAGTAAAATTGATGTATAAAGATAACAACTATATCATGATTATTATTATATAGATGATAGTACTATATAATCTATACAAGAACATGATCTTTCATGACAAAACATGAATGAGAAAACCATGTAATTATCACCCAAAACAATGAAAATAATTAATGAATATTAAGGAATGGATGATAAGATTTTATAAAATTATAATATATGATATCATAAATATTAATATGATTGTTTAATAAGTTAATAAAATTTTTATCGAAATTATACAGGAGGTTTAACAATGTTCAATCAAAAGAAAGAATGAGGTCAGAGATTTCATAACTAAATTTCTATTCATTGGTTTAAGCTTATACTTAGTAAGTTATTTGATTTTAGTTTTAGGGTTATAATAAAATTTTTATTATATTATGTTTTATTTCAAAAATTATAATTTGGATTTACATTTGAAACAAATAATTTTCTCATTGATTTATTCTAACATCAACATTATGATCATTTAAAAGGTTTACTTAAAAATATCATTTTAAATTAGATTGTTTGTTATTAAATTTATATTGGTGGAAAATATTTTATAATTACTTAATAAACCCTTAAATTTTATCTTCTTCAAGTAAATAATGAACCCAATCTTATAATAGTTCCATTTTACACTCCTTGGTACATTAAATGTTTTCAAAACAATTTTTCTACATTAGAACCTTCAGTCTAAATTATATTTCCATCCAAAACAATGTTTCTTGAAAATTATTTCAAAAATGATTTTAAATTCATCAAAACGTTTTATCAATGTCATTTTCACCCCTTATTTCACATTCCAAAATATTTTCAATGGAATATTATATATTATTCACCTATTTCCTATTTTCCATTTTCTAAAAATGTAAAAGGAATTTTTATTAACATGTATGAAATGTATGGAATTTCCCCCATCCTGTCCTAAAAATGTCTTACATCATCCATTTTAGGTTTCTAAGAATATATTCAAATAAACTTATTTTGAAAAAAATATGTTTTAAAGAATCATTTTCATAATTAAAAGGGTGTTTTCCCCAAGAATGTTTTTAAAGATATTTTATGCAATTTCTATTCATCAACAACAAAAATAATCTATTATTACTCTAATGGGTATATATTATATTCATACCATTATCTATATTACTTTGAATGGTATTTGGTTATATTTATTTATTGGATAAAGTATTCAAATTTCTTATTAAGGTTTTCCAATGAAAATGTTTAAATAGTTCATGTTTCTCCCCATCATATGAATAAATAAATGAACATTGTATATTATGGGTGGGGACTAATATAAACCCTCAATACATTGATAGGTCTCATGAGAGAAATCAATTGGCCAAATAAGATGTGTTTCTTATAATATACATAAACTGTATTAAGGAATGATAATGAAAATAATTGTATTAAGGATTGATCATCACATTTCAAAAAGATGAAATTATGCATTACATAATCAAGAATTCTATTGTGGATATTACATTTAATAAATTAATAAGTTATAATATCCCTAGTTATGTTTTCATTATCATTTGATTAGTTATATGGCATTACATGATCATTATTTATTACTTCCATTTTATGCACATGCAATTGATTAAATGTAATGTGTTTCTGTAGCATATCATTCCATTTTAATTATTTGTACTGTTTCATGTTAGCATTCATTATGATTAACCCTTAATGAGCATTTGAGATCATACATATTTTTTCCCATTCTATAGGAAGCCATGAAAAATATTATATTTCGTATGAAAGGATATTTAAGTGGGAATAATGATAATATTGAAAATGAATTATATTGTTATTTATGTTTTAAAATTTAATTTAAAACTCAAGAATGTATATTTTTTGTCAAGGCAACTAAACTATTCATTCTGTTGGTATGTGATTATTTTTACATTATTCCAATCAAATAAAGCATACACTGACTTCAGGTTGATGGGGTTGGGGTCAAAATAGTTGGTATCAGAGACACTTTTTTAGAAAACATGGGAATTGTATTTAGGAAAACATAGATTTGGAATCATAACCCAATGATAGAGTTTGAGGATGAATATAAAATAATATCCCATAGTTTTTGAAGGTATAAATTATGTTATTTACCTTGAAATAAATCTCCATCCATTTACTACAAGTACAAATGGTTCTAGCACTGATGTACCTAGGAGTAATAACTCCAAAAATGGCCTATTGGGATTGAAACAATCATCATATATTGAAAAACAACAGTCCTTATTGAGCACTTGGACTAACACACCTAGAAAATATACATATAATAATCCATATTTTCATTAAAAATCATTATGAAGTATTCAAAATAGTGATATTCCGAAATAAAACATGTTTATGTTTATGAGATTATATATCTATATATGTTTCAACTTCAGTTAAGTATTTCACTGGATTGTGAATTATTTGTTATGTTTCATAATGATTTGAACTAACCTAGTTTATACCATAATTTATAATGGCACATATAATATGGAATGAGGACTGTATCATTTTACTTAATCTAAAGGGAATGAATGATCATTTAATTGATGGGTTTTTACCAATATTTTGAGGGGAACTAGTCTCCCAATCATTCTAACCATATGAGTACATAATATCATGTTCTAAAAATACAAATAAAGAATTATTTTAGTATTATGTCCTAAAAGAGAACCATGTGAATAATAGGATAGTTGGGATGAATATGGATAAATAGAAGAAGTGAAAGAAGGAATTTACGACTTGTTATAGTTGTAGATTGAAACATCGAAGAATTTTCATAAAAGGAATCAGAGTTTTCTAAAATTTTAGTGGTAAAGCACTCCATTCTTGTGATATAATGGATAAGAAAAAAGTGTAAAATGTACAATTATAAAACTGTAAGGAGATGGGGAACTATGAAAATCCATGTGTCAAGTGTCAAACTAATATACCTCAAAATAAGCTAATGGATCATTGTCAAGATTATTATATTACATCAAATGGAGATGAATGATTTATCTTATTTTTTTCTAGATTCAAGGATTATGTCACTTGAGCAGCTTATACATGATATCATGGTTATATGAATAATGAAATATTTATGGACTATAATACAATACTTTTCGATTAATATTTTTAAAGCATGTGTTAAATGATACAATAACTCTGAAAAATGATTAAGTGGAAAGTTTATCTTCTTATAAGACATAGGATTAAGGACTATTAATATGTTCTAGATGTTGAGATAATTTTGTTGAGATAAATAGATTATGTATTTAGATAACATAAAATGGATAACATTGACTACCTTGGAACTAATTAATTATTTGTTGATAATGTGGTTATTCTTCTATTGATAAATTTTATAACATTTTTGGATTTAGGTAATATATTAAATAACAACTGTTCTACCTAAGAGATAATGATGAATGTATGTTTTAAATAAGGTTTTTTTAATTATGGTTATTATCATGTTTCAAGAGACTACAATAAGAATGTAATCACATGTTTAGTATGTGACGATTAATAGTTACTTCACATTACGTAGGGATCAATGATAAGTTCACTTGGTAAATCTAGTTACATTCTATCTAATGTTCTTTATCTTAATCTTTTCAAAGGGTCATATGGTTACCCATATATTAATTGGTTTAAGTTGAACATTGTATGAATCTTTTCAAATTAACATGTTTTATTTCATAACATTTTCTAAGCATACTAGTTTTGTAAAATTGTTAAATAAAAACAAAAAGACTTTTTTATGGATCTTATGATCCATTAAAAGTGATTTTAGTTCTTCAATCATTACAAATTAATTTTTGAATATTCATTTATTAGAGGTAGGGATGAATTAGAAGTCAATAGAATCCCAACAAAAGGGATAAATTGTGTATATAATGTTGAAACATATCATTTAAGTATATTTCTATGTATTCTTAGCAAGTAAAATAATTCTTAAACTCTAGGAAAAAGATATTGAAGAAAATATTTCTAAATAAAAAAATATTATTGTATCTATGGACTTTTATATCACCTCAGATTTTTGGGTTTGTGGTACATAACATTCCATTAGATAATATCATAACCGAATACCGTATACCCTTCCATAAAATTTGTTATGAAATCATCATTTGTGTGTACAATGGACTTCCAGCTCACAAACTGATGTCGTTCGTTTTTTCATTACAAACGTTCATGGTTATGTATTATGAGGGATATGAATTAAATATATTATATTTAAAACATAATTATTCCTTTATAGTCATTATACAATATATATATATATATACACACCTTCGTTTCTATAAGATGTCTGATAATGTATCTTGTTTGTACGATATACTACCACCTCGTGAAGCGATGCGATTATTCATTTACTAATGCTTCACATAGAAGGTGATAAAAACAATATTAATAACTATATGTGATATAAATAAATTAATTATTATATTCATGATATATTTACCCTTATTTAAAGATAATTTTATTATTTTCCTTCTTTATTTTCACTCATGTAATGATGATAACATTATTTGTGTACGTGTGGACTACAACCTTTATGAAGCGATGTAATTCAATATTCATCATGACACCACATAGATGAAATATATATAAGTATATAACACAATATATATGATATTATTTCCATTATGAAAAGGAAAAATATTACTTACCTCCTCTCAATAATAATCATTGAATAATGGAAACATTAACTATGCGTACGTATGGCCTACATTCTCTATGATCACAACATACATAATTTTTTATAACCATCATTTATGAGTGGGTTTAAAAGTAAACTTTATTTATAAATATGATAATTATTTCATTATTATTTTTATATATATTATAAAACAAGATAATATGTTCTATAACAAGATATTTTAGGACAAAAAATTCTAGAGAAAACAATGCAATTAACACACACAATAATGAAAATAATCCAGTATTATTTATGAAAGGGTTGTAAGATGTTTTAAAAGATAATATATGATATTATAAATATTTATTGGGTCCTATAATAAGTTAATAACAAATTTAAACCCACTATAATAGAGTTTGAAAAACATTTAATCAAAAGGAATCATTAGGAAAGGTATTTCGTAACTCAATTTTCATTCATTGGGTTAAACATTTACTTCATTAATTCTATCATTCTATGATTCCATGTATAAATATTTTTTATTACCTTATTTGTTAATTCCACTTTCATTATGTGTAGTTATAGTTAAATCAAATAATTCCTTCACTTATTAATGTTCACTTCAATGTTACGAGCATTTTGAGGGTTTACGCCACAGTATCATTATAATTGTTACTGTTCATTCTTTAATTTTAGTTGATGGAAATTATTTGATCATTTTAATAAACCCTAAAATTAGTTTATCATATGGTCGTTAATTGACCATTTCATGTAAGAGAATCATTTTTCTACCCTTTGGTACTAAAAAATTTATAGAAAGTATTTTTAATAAAATTCAACATTATATCTCTCTTCGTTTGGAAATATATTCTCTATGAAAAACACATTTTCAAAAAATGATTTAAATTTTTTTAACATTTTAAAAACATTTATCTATCTATTTTCCACCCATTTTTACTAATTAATATTTTTTTAATGGAATCTTATTCTGTTTTTAATATAATTCTCATTTGGAATTTACCAAAAAATGTGAATGGAATATTTGTTTTAATGAGTACAAAATGTACAAAAATTCAAACCATTAAGAACTCAATTTTTTTTAATATTACTTTATATTATTTCATGTTTATCTTAAAAAAATTATTTTTTAAAATTTAATATGTTATAAAATATTTCTAAAATTAAATAGATATTTTCTTCCAAAACATTTAATCATTATTTATAGTTTTTCAATTAATCAATGATAAGAACACTTTTTTCTTAATCCATTGGTAAATGTAGTATTTATACCATTCTCATCTTTAATCTCGATGGTTAATGGTAATGATTATTAATCGGGGAAAGTATTTATATTTTTATATAAATATTTCCAATTAATATATCAATATTTTTTATGTTTATCCCATTATATGAGTAGTGAAACAAACATGGTATATTGTTGGTGGGTACTACTATAAAACCATGATTCACTGACATGTCTCATGAGACAAATCATCATTCCAAATAAGACGGGTTTCTACAAAAAAATTATTATTTCTTAAGGATAAATCTTGATAACAACTTTATTAAGGAGATATCTTGACAGTTCAGACATATGAAATTAGTAATCTCGTCATTATGAATTTAGTTATTGATATTCCATGTCATTATTAAGTTTTTTTTATAATATACATGGTTTAGTTTTCACGATCATGGGATTATTTATATGTCATCACATGATCAATATTTATTCTGACCGTTTTATGATCATGTTATTGATTAAATGGATTTTGTTTCTGTTTCACACCTTTCAATTTTAATACACTAAATTATTTATGATAGATTCCATTGTACTTATCCCTTGATGAACATTTTAGATCACTATAACATTTATGTAAGGGAATGGACCTCTCTTGTACATTTCTTTTGTGAAAATATGGTGTTTGAGTGTTCCGGGAGGTCAATGTGACTTATCACCAACACTATTCCAATTTTCCACATTTGTGAATAGTTCTAATGGTAGACCATTGTGAGCAGTGCATCGGTAACCTTAGGTGAACAGTTCCATTGGTAAACTGTTGTGAACAGCGCAATGGTGACCTTCTCTGAACAATTCCAACGGTATACCGTTGTGAACAGTGCAACGGTAACAAAAGGTGAAGAGTGTCAACATTAACCATCTATTCATAGTGAAACTGTAACCTTTGGTGAACAGTGTCAACATTAACCTTCTGTGAACAGTGAAATGGTAACCTTAGGTGAACAGTGTCAATATTAACCTTTTGTGAACTGTTCCAACTGTAGACCATTTTGAACAGTGCAACGGTTACCATAGGTGATCACTTTCAAAATTAACTGTATGTGAACAGTGCAACGGTAACCTTAGGTGAACATTATAATGGTAACCATAGGTTAATAATTTCAACATTTACCTTCTGTGAATAGTGCAATGGTAACCTTAGGTGAACAGTGTCAACATTAACCTTCTTTGAACAGTGAAAAGGTAACCTTGGGTGAACAGTGTCAACATTAACTTTCTGTGAACAATGAAATGGTATCCTCAGGTGAGCAGTATCATCATTTACCTTCTATGAATAGTGCAATGGTAACCTTTGGTGAACAGTGCAATGATAACATTAGGTGAATAGTGTCGATATTATACTTTTTTGAGTAGTGCAACGGTAACCTTAGGTGAATAGTTTCAACACTAACCATCTCTGAACTATGTAATGCTAACCTTAGATGAACAGTTTTTCTAGAATGCTGAGGTTCATGAATAGTGTTTCCAGAACAGTGAGGTTCCAACGGTGATGTTCATGAATGGTGTTTCTAGAGCAGTGAGGTTCCAACGGTGAGGTTTATGAATAGTGTTTTGAAAACGGTGAGGTTCATGAACAGTGTTTCCAGAATGGTGAGGTTCCAATAGTGAACTGTGTTTCTAGCTTCCTACTGTTTCACCCCTTTGACATTTCCTTTTACTTGAAATGCATTTGAATCCTCATTTTAAGGACTCTAAGGCCGACTCAAAGTCCATAAATCCTATATTAAATATCCCTATGGATTGTGATGTTTTTACTTGGTCGAACCGCATGGTTTAATGCGATATTCATTTAATGGGAAACTAAGCATATCTTAAACTATCACTTCATTAAATATTCTAATGGTATGAGATATCTTCCTCCCTAATTCTTTCCCCTTGTTCTCAGGTTTGTGACACTCAAACGTCCCATTCCTTCTCATAGGAGTTTTACAATCAAACATTCCTTCTCTGATTGGTTTTGCTCTGTTTTGATGCATCCAATCTATATCAATCAATCTTCAATATAAGGTAGGTTTTATCATTGTTCTTTTGGGGTTCATCTTCTCATGTTTCTCCTTTACATATTATAGCATGTGATCTCTATGCTTCTAATGGAGTTTTCTTGGGTTCGGTTGGTGCAGTTGTACCGTGGCATCCTTGGGTGGATGTAGTTGTTGCGAGAAGAGGATCATGACCCATTGTGTGGATTATTATCCTATAAAGAACGCCATGAACTGTTTGAGGTAGGGGATTCATTGTTTCTCTCTTCCTTTCCATGCAACTGTATCGTTATCATGCATTATCCCACTAGAATAAAATGGAATTAACCTAATAAATATTTGAACTGGATAAATAAATTGCTATCAATTATATGTTATTGCCTATTATTTTTCTAGATAGTGTGATATTTGTGCTTTCTTGTTTAGCTGTTCATTCTTGATGGAAATTGGTAATGAACATAAACAGAAATTAATTGATAATTGTTTGGTTAAAAGATAAAGTGGAATGTAAATGAATCTGGTTCGCCTTGTTGTAATTTTTTGTTAATCAAAGTGTCATGGTAATAATGTTTAATAATGTTTGATATCTTACTGATTAGGTTTCAAGAATTTGGAACCTATGAATAATAAATCAATTAATTCAAGATGGTTTAAAGAACTGATTGTTTGATAATTCATTGAAGGGTTCTGAGTTACCCACTAAATTGTTAAATGGACAAGAGACAAATTGTTAAGATGTTTGTTTTCTTGTTTCTTATGTTGTGATGTGAGCCTGGATGGCTGTTGTAGTATGTGGGGGCATGTAGACCTTTGTTTGTGGTAGTAGATGATGCCTAGAGTGTCGAGATGTATCAGTTTATGCCTGTGGGTATTGGGGAGGACACCAAGGAAGATGGAACAGGATGGATGTGATTGTTGGATGATTGCTAATTCTTATTGGCTGATTATTTTCTCTACTTTTCCCCACTACTCAAGTCAGCTTTTCTTTATTACCCTTTATCTAAAAGAGGAGAAGAGGCAAGTGGTATGACTCGTGCTTTCTGTGTTTAGCTTCTCAAGGAAGGATGTGTCTATGCTCTTGATACAGGCAGCAAAGAATCGACAGGTAGTACATCTACTCACCGTGTGGATCCCCCTTGTGTATAGTAGCATAGAATTTATTTCTAGAATACCTGGGAATATATTAAAGTAATTTTGTAATGAATAATTGAATAAATAATGTTAACCATTGGGGTTGGAGTTGTTGGAACATAATGATGAGGCTATTATTTTAAAGGGACTGTGGACTTTGGGATTGATTCTAACGAAGTTTAATGTGGAATTTTAAATGATTAATTAATATTTATAGAATTAATTAATGTAAAGTTGAACTGATAAAAAAGGAATGAAGTAATCTATTAATTCTCTTTAAATGGTTGTGTGCTTATAGAATACATAGTCTTATAAGTAGCATACCAGAGTCCGAGAGACATTAGTATCAGTTGAGTCTAAGACTAAGTTATGCCCATAGTTTGGTTGTGAGATATAGTATATCATGTACTTTTTGTGTTTCAATACGCTACTCCACCATGTCAGTAAGGGAAACAGACACCCCGAGGATTCTGAGATCTAGGGGGTTATTTTCCCCCATATTATATTGGGAGGATGAATGGCTGACTACCAGCTTTGGCCCTGCAATCTTCAGTTGTTAGTTACCTATGTTGGTAGGCACAATGGTTAGTTTTACACATATATGTGTGTAGAGGTCTGAAATGGATTTTGGTTATTCACACACATAAATTTTGTATATTGTTTCCCATGGACTACTATCTGTGTAACATGTATAGGTTGTGAGGGCTAGAGGATCCTTACTCAGGTGTATGGGTTTTAATGGATTGAGGTATAATACCCGACATATGATACATGTTATGCGAGCTGTGGTGGCTCCTAGAAACTACGTGGTTACGTTATGTGGATTTGGTGGTTCTGTTGCATGAGGTGCATGTTGTGGTGCTTCGCTCAAGTGTCTGCGTGGAAGCCATTTTTTGGAGAGAGATGCTTAGGACGTGCGATGTTGGGGCAAAGCGGCAAACCAGTGGGTAAGTAGTTGTGGGGTACCCTTGATATTCTTTATTATATGATATACTATTATATGTGTTACATGGTGAGAGTATCCATGGTGAGGTTGGGAACTTAGTATACCTTTTTAGGTGACGAGTTAGTTTCACTTGTGGTTTATTGTGCTTTAGCATGTTCACTTTACTTTTGCATGAGTGGATTCTGGGTGGATCCTACTGAGTATACTATTATACTAACCCTATGTATATATAAACTCTTTTCAGGTCACTTGGAGCAGGTTGGAGATTAGGTTGGTGTTTACTAGCTTGGGGTTGCAGGAGCTGTTCGGGACTGTGGTTGCTTCTATTTTACTTTTTTTGGGTACTTGCTATTTTTTCCCTTATAGTTGTAGTAGTTTTTCATGACATTTCATATGTGTACTTGGGTTTTAATTTATATTTGTATCTGAGTTCGAGTTGGTTAGTATATATCTTATCTCTCTCTTCTACAATTGTTCTCTTAGAGGGTAATGCCTCCCATTTGTGTGTTTTCTATACCCTCGGTGCTTGTCGCCAACCCGGGGCCTACTAGATGCGGTACTCGGGGGGTCATTCTCTCCCTTCTCACATTGTCTACCTAGTAGGGGTACACTTTGTGGGGAGGGGGTCATGACAGAGTGGTATCAGAGTTCTGGTTGAGGGATTCGATGGAGTTTGGAGTTAGGCACATGTGAGGTCGCATGGGTTGGTAGGGAAAAAATGTCCTTCATGTTTAGAAATGTGATGTAAGCACTAGAGACCAGCTGAGACATAGGTGTTTAGGTCCCCCTACGATTTGATGTACGGAACATTAATTTTATAATGGATATTAAACGTGGTGATACTAGTTGTAGGGTAGAGAAATAGGAAAGGATCAAGCATCATTCTTTTTAGTGCATGTGTTTGAATGGGTAGTCCTTTGGATAGGGTAACCTGAAATCAATAAAAGAAAGCAATTAATTAATTAATGTTGAGTCTTCCATATTCAAGGTTTAGGAGCTCTAATGTTTTTTTATTTTACAAGTATGGATCCAGGTCGACGTCCTCATTAGGTTTGCGGAGATGTTTTCCATAAGGTTGTTCCAGTAGATCACCACAGAGTATAGGTTGACGACGATGAAACTTCGAGGAAGACACTACAAGAGTTTCATCACCAGAGTCTACAGAACTACGAGGGATCCATTTCAGATGTAGTCATGGAAGACTGGTTAGAGGAGGTCGATATAGGATTCAGTTCGATCCATGCTTAGAGAGAGCACAGGGTGTCCATGGTTTTGACGATGCTGCGTGGAGAATCGAGGCAGGGGTGGTTCTTGTTCCTTGGGGATTGTGAGGAGTTAGTGATGGGAGGATTTCCAAGAAAAGTTTAGAGTTGAGTTTCATTCATCGATGGTGAAGGTGTCCAGTCTGAAGGAGCTTCTTACCCTTCGACATGGGAGCTCCAGTGTTCGAGTGTTTGGAATCCGTTTTAGGAACCTTTTTTGATATGCTTCGGACCTGCTTCCAAATGAGGAGGCCCAGGGGAAACATTTTGAGGAGGAATTGCGTCCATAGATCGAGTTCCAGGTCCCAAAATTTATATTGAAAATATAACTTGATGTGCTGGCGAGGGAAGAGGTCATCAAGAGGACTTTTTCCAGGACCGGATCATCACTGGAGGGGAATCGTCATGATTCTTCACGAAGAAGAACAGTGGTCCAAGGTTCCCATTTTTTAGGGTAGAAGAGTTTCTGTTCATTCAAGGGTAGGTCTCAGCCCTTCACATCTCATTTCTCTTGAGGTAGAAACTCTCAGGCCTATGCTAAAGGATCAGGTGCATGTTTTTCCTGTGGTGGTTGTGGTCAACAGAAGTGGGAGTGCCCATCCTTTTAGATCAGTCATCGTGAACCAGGTGCTAATCTTCAGGTTCCTCTGTTGAGGCAGCTCCAGCTGAGGCAACTGCAGGAGGTCGCACCATCATTAGACTAGCAGAGGGTAGATGGGGAAGGTAGAGGGAATCCCCATGATTCTCCCCATTCTCAGAGAGTAGATAGAGGCCATGGTGGTTGTCGACATAAATTTTATAGTGGTCGTGGAGGAGGTCGTGGTCAGCATCATGATCTATCATTTCCAGCTCTAGGTGAGCCAGACATCGTTTGAGGTACCCTTTTCTTGTTTTCTACCTTGGTGTATTCCTTGTTTGATTTAGAAGATACACACTATTTCATATCACCAACCCTTGTCCATGCATTGCTACATGAGGTAGAGAGGCTTCCAGTTCCCTTGGCGTTGACTACGCCAATTGGAGGTCGAGCTGACTTGTTTGAAGTATGTAGAGATTGTGAGCTAGTGTTGGGGCAGCACCATTCTTGGGAATATTTATTCTATTTACAAATACAACCATATGATTTCATTCTCATCATGGATTGGTTTTATTCTGTGTAGGCTATCATGGATTTCTTCAGAAATAAGGTCATTTTCTTTGGTGCAGAAGGAGAGACGATTGTGTTTATTGGCGACCAAGATCCTCGGATGGGTCATAGGCATGCTCCATCCTTATCATCCATGTTGGATGAGATGATGTTGATTTTATCAATGGTTCAGTAGTTGGTGTTCCTTGGGGTCTTAGAAGAGTACCCTGATGCCTTTCCTGAAGAGGTTGTGGCAATACCCCCTCGAAGAGAGATTGAGTTTGGGATCAATCTAGAACTAGGAGAATCTTAAATCTCTATGTCCCCATATAAGATCTCCCCTTATACGTTATGAGAGCTACATATATAGCTTGATGGTCTGTTACAATGTAGTTTTGTTCGGCCAAGTGTGTCACTGTGGGGAGCACCACTTTTGTTCGTGAAGAAGGATGACGGTAGTTTGCGGTTGTGTGTTGATTATCATCGCTTAAACAAAGTGACAATAAATAATCACTCTCCTCTTCCATGGATTGATGATTTATTCGATCAACTAAAGGGTGAAAGTTTTTTCTCAAAGATAGACATGTGGTCAGGAAATCATCAGATGCGTGTGAAGGATGAGGATATCTTAAAGGCTTCTTTCTATTGTCATGAAGGGAATTATGAGTTCATTGTAATGTCGTTCGGCATGACGAATTCTCCAACTGTGTTCATGAAATTGATGAATTCTCTATTCTATGAGTTCCTCGACACTTTCTTAGGGGTTTTCATTGAATACATCCTTGTGTACTTTACATCTGAGGAGGAGCATGAAGAGCATCTAGATGATGATTTGAAAGTTCTTCACCAACATCATCTGTTTGGGTAGTTGTCGAGGTGTGATTTTTGGAATCGATAAGTCTATTTCATAGGTAATGTTATGTCCCAGTAGAGAGTAGTATTAGATCCATTTAAGATAGAAGCAGTTGTGTCCTTTACAGCCCCCAATACGGTGTCAGAGGTGCGATGCTTCCTTGGTCTCGTAGGACACTAAAAGAGTTTTGTAGACAATTTATTACGAGGTGAGACTCCTTTGACAACTTTGACCGTGAAGGATCGGTCATTAATATATACTGATCAGTGTCAGGAAGCTTTTGAGTATCTAAAGTAGAGTTATTAAGTGATCATGTTCTTTGTCTTCCAGTTGAGGGAGTTCAGTTTGATGTTTTCTATGATGCTTCGCATCTGGGGTTAGATTGTGTTTCCATGAAGAAGAAGTCATTTGTTTATTATGGGTCTCAGAAGTTTCATACCCATGAATGTAACCATTCCACCCATTATCTTTATTTGGAAGATATGGTGTTTGATCTAAAGTTGTGGTCACACTACCTAATTGGATAACACTTTGTGGTTTTCACTGATCATAAGAGTTTGAGGAATGTTTTCTCCCAATGTGACTTGAACTTAGGACATCATCGGTGGATTGATCCCTTACAGGAATACAAATTTTAAATATCATATAAACCTAGAAATGGTAATGTTGTAGCTGATGCACTAAGTCGAAAGTCACGTAGTGATTCTTTGCATGAATCTGGTGATTCCTAGAGAGTAATGGAAGAGTTGTCAACATTACATTATTATATAGTAGAATATGGGGGTTGATGTTGTCTTTTTCAGATGATGGTACAATCATCCCTGGTGCATATGGTGGAAGAGGCCCAGTTGGGGGCTATAGAGGTGGAGGTCTGGATAGACTTAGTTGTTTGTAGCGAGGCCCCTGATGGTTGGTCGGAGGATAAACAACACTGAGTGTTTTATCATGGAAGGATTTTTGTTCCTTTGACGATGCGTGAGATGGTTCTCATAGAGTTTTATAGTTTCCCTATAGTGGTGCCTCCTGGAATGGAAACGATGTATCAAGACATGAGGAGCAAGTATTGGTGGTCAGGGCTGAAGAGTGTGGTTGCAGAGTTTGTGTCTCGCTGTATGATCTTCCAGAAAGTGAAGGCCAAACACCGTGTTCCTGGTGGTCTTCTCAAGACATTAATGATTCCTCAGTGGAAGTGTGAGGTCATCTCAATGGACTTTGTTACTGTATTACCTCGATCTCTGGGAGGAAATGGTGCTTTTTGGGTGGCAGTGGATTGTTTAAAAAAATCATCACACTTCATAGCGATCAAGGAGTCGTGCTCAGTGGATGTTTTGTCGAGGCAGTATCTGGAGGAGGTGGTGAGAATTCATGTAGTCCCAAGGATGTTAATTTTTTATTGAGATCTGCCTTTTACCTCTAGGGTGTGGAGAGGCCTCCAACATGCTTTCAGTTCTCAACTATGCCTTTGCACTACTTTTCATTCTCAAATGGATGGTCAGACAGAGAGAACCATCAAAACTCATGAAGACATGTTACGCTCATGTGTTCTTGATTTTAGAGGATTATGGATGAGGCACTTACACTTGGTAGAGTTTGCTTACAATAATAGTTTCCACCCCCACCATCGGTATGGTTCCATTTGAAGCCTTGTATGGCCGACCATTACGTTCTCCATTATGGTGGACCAGGGTCGCAGAGTCAACAATTCTCAGACCGAAACTAGTTTAGAATGCAACAGAGATGGTTAGGGTGATTCGTGAGAGGATGTAGACAACACAAGATCATCAGAAATCATGTACTGATCAAAGGAGTATAAACTTAGTGTTTAATTTTGGGGATCACATGTTTCTGAAGGTGACTCCCCGTCATGGGCAGTGAAGGTTTGGTCGTGGGAGTAATCTTTCCCCCCGTTTTGTTGGTTCTTTCTAGGTGATATATCATGTTGGAGCTTTGGTGTATCGAGTAGCACTTCTCCCGCAGATGAGTCAGATACATGATGTTTTCCATGTATCACAGATCCGTCGTTATCTTCATGATGACTCTCACGTCATTGATTGTGGAGAGATCAATGTTGATGATGATGCGACCTTTAAAGAATAACCTGTGGAGATCCAAGACTGCAAGGAGAAGGAGTTGTGTAGGCATTATATCCCCTTGGTTCATGTCTTGTGGTGACACGGTATCATGGAGGAGAGCACCCGGGAACGTGATTCACAGATACATGCTCAGTACCCAGAGTTTTTGATGTTTAAAACTTTTCATTTAACGATGTCCCCTTTGTGGTAAAACCTTTTCATGTTTATAATATGAACTTTTGTTTTGTTTATTCTTGTAGTCTACTCTCTTTTGAGAGGTATCTGGATGGGTGGTTGTTCGGACCTCATTTCATTTTCCCTTTAGGTGGGTTTTGAATTCTTGAGGATGAGAATGTTCTGAGAGGTATCTGATGTAATGTCATAGTCCTCTCTTTTCCATTCCTTTGTGAAAATGTTTTTTTTTGAGTGTTTCGAGAGGTCAAGGTGACTTATCCCCAACACATTTTCAATTTTCCACTACTGTGAACAGTTCCAATGATAGACCATTGTGAACTGTGCATCGGTAAACATAGGTGAACAGTTCTAATGCTAAACCGTTATGAACAGTGTAATAGTGACCTTCTGTGAATAGTTCCAATGGTAGACCATTATGAACAGTGAAACAGTTACCATAGGTGAACAATGTCAAAATTAACCTTCTATGATCAGTGCTATGATAACCTTAGGTGAACAGTGTCAACATTAACCTTCAGTGAATAGTGCAACGGTAACCTTAGGTGAACAGTGTCAACATTAACCTTCTATGAACAGATTTAATGGTAGACCTTCTGTGAATAGTGCAATGGTAACCTTAAGTGAACAGTGTCAGCAATACCCTTCTGTGAACAGTGCAACGGTAACCTTAGATGAACAGTGTTTCTTGAATGGTGAGGTTCCAATGGAGAAGTTCATGAATAGTGTTCCAGAACGCTGAGGTTCCAATAGTGAGGTTCATCAACAGTGTTTCCAGAACAGTGAGGTTCCAATGATGATTTTCATGAACAGTGTTTCCATAACAATGAGGTTCCAATGGTGAGGTTTATTAACAGTGTTTCCAGAACGATGATGTTCCAACAGTGAGGTTCCAATGGTGAGGTTCCAATGGTGAGGTTTCAATGGTGAGGTTAATAAACCGTGTTTTCAAAATAGTTTGGTTCCAATGGTGAGGTTCATGAACAGTGTTTCTAGAATGGTTTGGTTCCAACAGTGAGGTTCATGAACAATGTTTCTAGAACGGTGAGGTTCCAATGTTGAATAGTGTTTCCAGCTTCCTACTGTTTCACCCCTTTGATGAATCCTTTGTAGTAAAATTCATTTAAAACCTCATTTTAAGGACTCTAAAGCCGATTCAAAGGCCATAACTCCTATATTAATTATCCCTAAGGCTTGGGAGGTTTTTACTTGGTCAAAATTCATGGTTTAATAAAAAGAGCTTTTAATGGGAAACTAAGCATATCTTAAACCGTCGCTCTGTTAAATCTTCTAAAGGGTTGGGATAACTTATTCCTATATTATATCTCCTTGTTCTTGGGTGTGAGATGCTCACACATACCATTCCTTCTTAATATGATTTTCACAATCAAACGTTCCTCCTCGGATTAGTTCCGCTCTGTTTTGATGCAGCCAAGTTGTATCGATCAATCTTCAATATATGGTATGTTTTATCGTCATTCTTTTGGGGTTCATCATCTCTTGTTTCTCTTTTCCATATTATAACATTTTATCTATGTGCTTCTAATTGAGTATTCTTGGGTTTGGTTGGTGTGGTCGTACCGTGGCATCCTCGGGTGGATACAGTTTTTGTGAGAGGAGGATCGTGACCCGTTGTGTCGACTATTCTCTTATAAAGAATGTCATAAACCATTTGAGGTTGGGGATTCATCGCTTCTCTCTTCCTATGAATTACACTATATCGTTAACATGTTTTATCCCACAGGAAGATAATGGAATTAACTTAATAAATATTTGATCTAGATAAATAAATTGATTTTGATTTTATGTTATTGCCTCTTGTTTTTCTAGATAGTGTGATATCTGTGCTTGCATGATTAGCTATTCGCTCTTGACCAAAATTGGTAACGAACATAAACTATAATTAATTTATAATTGTTTGGTTAAAAGATAAAGAGGAATGTAAATGAATATGGTTCTCCTTGTTGTAATTTGATGTTAATCAAATTGGCACAGTAAGCTTGTTTAATTATTATTGATAACTTAAAGACAAGGTTTCCCGAATTTTTAACCTATGAATAATAAATTGGTTAATTCAAGAGGGATTAAAGAACCGATTGTTTGATAATTCTTTGAAGAGTTCTAAGTTACCCTCTGGATTGTTAAAGGGCTGAGAGCCCAATTGTTAAGATGTCTGTTTTCCTGCTTCTTGTGTTATGATGTGAGCTGGGATGGCTGTCGTGGAATGTGGGGGCATGGAGACCATTGGTTGTGGTAGCAGATGATGCCTACAATGTTGATATGCATCAGTTTATGCATTTGGGTGTCGGGGAGGACACAAGGGATGATGGAAGAGGATGGATGTGATTGTTGGATGCTTTCTCATTCTTATTGGTTGATTATCTTCTTTACTTTTCCCCACTGTGCAAGGCAGCTGGTCTTACTTACTCTTCTTTAAAAAGAGGCGAAGAAGTGTGGGGTATGCCACATTATTTCTTTTTTTAGCTTCTAAAGGTAGGATATGTATACACTCCTACTATAGGCGGCAAAGACTCGATGGGTAGCACATCTACTCACCGTGTTGATCCCCCTTTGTTTAGTAGCATAAAATGTTTTTCTATAATTCCTGGGAATATGGTAAACTAATTCTGTAATGAATAATTGAATAAATGATTTTAACCCTTGGGGTTGGAGTTGTTGGAACATATTGAAGGTTGTAATTTTAAAGGGACACTGGACATCGGGTGTGATGATAATGAAGTTTAATATGGAATTGTAAATGATTAATTAATGTTTAAATAATTAATTAACATAAAGTGGAACTGATAAAAATGGAATTATTTAATCTATTAAATCACTTTAAATAGTTGTGTGCTTATAGGATACCCCGTATTAGAAGTAGCAGCCCAGATTCTGAGAGACATTAGTTGCAATTGAGTCTAATACTAGGTTATGTCAATAGTTTGGTTGTGAGATATAGTATATCCTATAATTTTTGTGTTTATATATGCTACTAATCCTTGTTAGTAAGGGAAAATGACACCTCGTGGATTTTGAGCCCTGGGGGTGCTTTCCCCAACATTCCGATTAGAGGATGAATGGCGGACTACCCCCTTTTCCCTGCACTCTTCTCTTCGAAATTACATGTACTGGTAGGTAGAGCGGTTAGTTTTCCATATATATGTGTGTAGTGGGATGTAATGGCATGGGGTTATTCATGCATATATATTCTGGATATAGTTTCCCATGTACTACTATAGGTGTAACGTGTATAGGCCATGATGTCTTGAGGATCCTTACTCGGTGTATGGGCTGTAATGGCTCGATGTATAATACCAGATACATGATGCATGTTATGCGGGTTGTGGTGGATCCTAGAAACTACCTGTTTACTTTTCTTAGGTGGATGTGGTGGTTTTGTTGCATGAGATTCATGTTGTGGTGCTTCGCTCAGGTGTCTCTGGGCAAGCCTTTTTTAGAGAGAGATGCTTGGGACGTGCGACGTTGGGGAAATGTGGAAAACCAGTAGTGAAGTAGTAGCGGGGTACCCATGATATTCATTATTATAATATATACTCCTGTATGTGTTACTTGGTGAGAGTATCCATGGTTAGGTTGGGAACACAGTATACCTTTTTAGGTGATGAGTTAGTTTCACTTGTTGTTCACTATGCTTTACCATGCTTTATTTACTTTTGCACAAGAGGCTTCAGGGAGGATCCTTCTTAGTATACTGTTATACTCACCCTATGTATATATAAAGTATTTTTTAGGTCACATGGGGAAGGTTGGAGATCAGGCTGGTGTTTAATAGCTTGGGGTTGTAGGAGATGTTTGAGCTTGTGGTTGCGGTTGTTTTACTTTTTTTTTGGGTACTTGTAGTTTTTCCTCTTTCGTTTGTAGTAGTTCTACATGAAATTTCATATGTGTACTTGGGTTTTAATTTATATTTCTATTTCAGTTGGAGTTGGTTAGTGTCTATCTTATCTCTCTCTTCTTCTTGTGTTCTCTTAGAGGGTAAAGCCTCCCATTTGTGTGTTTGTTATACCCTCGGTGCAAGTTGCCAACCTAGAGCCCACTGGAGGTGGGATTCGGGGGTCATTATCTCCCATCTCAAATTGCTCGCTCAGGAGGGTTACACTTTGTGGGGAGTGGGTTGTGAAAATTTATCTGTTTCTCAAGGAACTTGTGAAGTATATTATATTTGAAATGAAAGGATATTCTGTTGGGAATAATGTAATTCACAAAAAAAATATGTTGTAATTAGTGTTTTTAAATGTAATGTAAGACACAAAAATGCATAGAGTCTACCAAAATAACTAAAATATTTGATCATTCATTATTTTATTCCATCTATCTTATGTTATTAAAAAAATCAGTCAACAGTTTGAAGATACTCAGGTTGGGGTCACAACACATTAAGGTATTATGTAAAATATAAATATTATCATTGTGATCTTCCTTACACATAGAATATATAACAATATTGACTATAAATTCTCACACAAACTTGTCATGTTAATATCTATAAAATCTATTCACTAAATACGTAATGATAACATTAGAATTATTAAGAGAATAGGTAATTAATATAAATTCCTAGTGTTTATACCTTAAACTAAAATGCAGTCTTGGGAATGTCTTCACTTTTGAGAATCAACAAATAGTACCCAGATCTAGAATCAATCATGTAAAATATTGAGATCCTTGTAATTAGCCAAAAAAATCATTATGGGGATATTGATTCATATTATTGATCTTGATCTAGAAAAGTTCCCAATAATCAATGTAGATCCACATTTTTCCACATTTTTTTGACAGAAAAGTACATGTGTGCCCCAAGGTGATACACATTGATGAATTAATCCATTATCAATATCCACTAGAGTTACTTATTATATTATAGCAACTCAATTGAGGATATTCTATATTAATTATTTGAAATTGGTGTAGCACCGGGTTTGAGTTCTGCTAACAACATGACATCATCATTTAGAGGAATATTTGGAAACGATTTTAGAATCCATCGACAAACTCCCATAAAATAGAAATATCATTTATGTTGAGTTTATCCCAACCCATCAAAGATAAATAACCACCGTGAATAAGAATATATTTTCACACGATTCATTTGATTTCCCTAGAAATTCTATATTTATCATGGAATACATAGACAATCATAGGTTGGTTTGAAACATCAAATTAGACATCCATTCCACAAATATTATTATGGGCATTATATAAACAATGTGAATCCATTAACAAAATCAAATAAAATTCCAAAATAGGACGAATAAAAAGATATATAGGAAGAAAATTCCCACAAACATTAGTTGGTGATGATTCATCGACATCTTAATCAATTATCAAAACATTCATAGTTTTTTCTTCAATTTCATCACCTTGTTGTTGAGGTTCCAATGTAATACACTTGTAAAAATGATAAGATGTAAAATACTAGGTAAATTCATAACTATATAAGACATTATACGTTATACAGTGGATTCTTGGAGTATGTTTAACCACTATGTTATTTTACCCCACATTAGAAATAGTGATAACATGGGATTTACCTTATTCACTAGGATGAAGAGAATACTAATGTCAAGAATCATCACAAACCCTCAGATTCCTACATGGGTGAGCATAATTCTTGCACTCCCTTCAATTATAGAATTGGATTGTTGGTAGTTTATTCTATGGTTATTTATCTCTATTTTAATCATATGATCAATTCTTCTAATTTCATTAACATTTGATTGTACGATGGAATTATTTTTCACACATAAAACATTTTTCATTCCCCTTAAGACAGTTCTTATTTTCTTCTTTCAAAATTTCTAGAATAAATAAAAACTCATAATCTCCCCTCCGTTGTTTTTTATTTGACTTTTTATTGAATTATATCTTAAATTTCCTATCAAAACCAATAGTTTTATTGATTAATCCTATTATTTTTTTCAACCTTCGTATAACAAATAATTATTTCTTTTTAGCTACTGAAGACTCTTATTTCAAACACCATTCATAGAAATTTTTTATTTCAATGAATAAGTGATCAATTTTAATTTCTATTCCGAAATAATACAATAATTTTACCTCATAACTCTTATAAAATTTTCCTCATTTGTACAAATATATTCATTATCCTTCTTATTAATCTCAAGTAATTACTTCTCTATAATTGAATATAGAATAAGAGGAAGGTGCGTATTGAAACATAATATCCTAATATAATCACACTATATGGACTCAACTTCAAACTTATACCTTTTATTCTCAATAAGATCCCACCATTGTTCCTCTTAATCATCGAAATGATAAAAAAAGAAGATTAACTACTAATTCATTAAGAACCGGAGAATACGAAATATATTTTCAATGGTAATGATCCATTGGTATCTAAATAGTGTATTGGAGTACCCATTAATTGAATGTGTAAATTCCCACATGAAATACATGGTAATATGTTATTCCTTACATAGCTCATATATAATCATGATATGATTGTTGTCTTGACAAATATTCATAATAATAGAAAAATTATTATCATTCCAACTCTGATAACATTTATTTTATTATGTGGAAAACCATTTCATTATCCATAACATTAAATGTTAACACGATTCATTATTTTTTCATCCATTGATTGAAACCGCAAAAAATATTTTTAGAAAAAATAATAATATTGTGAAATCATATTACAATCAAAATAATTAATAGTATTTTTTAACCATGACACACTATTTTCAATGTATGACACGTTAGGATTAACCAAAGTCATCCATGGTAATTATAAATTCAAATTCTTTGTAATGTATATTGATGAAAATGTGAATAATGATGATCATATCCATCAAGAGTGTAAAATTGAGTGTGTAGTAATGGTCCATTCACCCCAAAGTAGAATGATATATAAGATATACATGACCAAATATAGTTATGTTTACTATAATTGTGATTGTTCTCCTATACATAGATTTATTATAAGGGTTCTCACAAGATTTTCCTCACCCACATTTCCAAAAGTTATTAATCATCTTCTTTGATACCAACTATAGTGACCCATACTTTTGGAAAATAAATATTACATCATTTTTTATGAATATGAAAAAAATTTCAGGATAATATACATATGGTGACCCTCGGGTTTTGTGTAATTAGAAACAAGGATATGTAATAAAATTGGTTATTAAAGGATAAATTTTATTTCACATTTAGTTGCATATAATTAAAAACCATATTTGAAAAAACATAAATAAATACTTTCTCAATAACATGGGGATGGTAAACATAAGAAAAGTTATGCTTAGATGATCAGTAAAGGTATACATAATTGATATAAATAAATGATCTTAAGATGGTATACAATATGAATAAGGGTATGATAACACAATATAAACATTAGAAAATTATTCCCATCATATCATACTTAATAGTCATGAAACATGGAATAATGTTTTATTAGTCAAAATAAATAACACATAAGTGTGTGGAATCATAAATAAAAAATAATAAGACATGAAAATATATCATTAGCATAAGACATGCATTTTGGGAATTCACATTACCATAGAAAAGCATTTCCATATTCAAGGCTCACTGCCAATTCTATTATAGTGGATTAGAATAACTATCAATTATATCATTTCTTTACTCGTGGTTCACTCCCATGACTATATTATTTGATAAAGACTCTTACTGAAATGGATTCAATAACTATTTAATTCATTATTTATTCCTGATATATCCTTATTTACCAAATTCATTGGAGGGATATATAATAATGTTACCTGTTGTTACATAATGAAAACCATATATATGTGTCCCATAAGTAAATAGAATAGTATTCATATCCTTAACCATTGAAAGGATATGACTTTAAAAATAATTTCATCATAATAATAATAAAAATCACAAAGAATCTATAAATATAGTGAAAATTGATTTTATCCCTATAAAATAAAAGTAACATCAAAGTAAGTTGTTATATATAAAAATACCTTTAAAATATCACTAGACCACTTCTTTGGTAAAACCCATTTTTATTTGAAATGAAATACTTAGAATATAAAAACTTCTATAAGATTTAGTGAAAAATTTTATTTCAAAAAAATGAAACAAAATAATAAATTACTAATTAAATAAACTATTATTCATTATTGTGGGTAAAATATTTATATGGAATTTGTTAATATCAAAATTACTTTCATGTTTTCCATAAAAAATCAAAAGCGCCATGATTCATATCCCATAAAAAGATTAATTTTTATACCTTCGAAAATAATTTCAATGATAGTTATATAATTATTCTAAAAGATTTATTTTTTGTAATATTAAAAACATTATTGGTATCATTTTTTAAAAAATATGGTCATGGAAGAAAATAATGACATCCAAAGAGAGGATTGAAGTCAGTTTTATTTAAAAACATTATTTTAGTATATAGTGAACATAATGAGAGGAAAATAAAATTAAAACATGTCATATCTTGAAATAAATATATTATAGTAAATTAGAGAAAATATTGGAGATATATATATCATAAAATGTTATCCTCTAAATATTTAAGCATAAAAAATCTTGACAAAATTGTTATTTTAACATAAAAACCCTACCTCCAGTGTTTCTTTCCTAAAAAGTGACATAAAATCTTCTATTGAAAATTTAAATATATTAAAATTCATTAAAAGAACTATTATCAAACCCATAATACCTTTAATTATTTACTTATAACATCTAATCATCCATTCAGTGACATTATTTTGTTATCATCTTCATTTCTGGTGTTAACTACATCGTTTTTCAGGAATGTTTCTATTTAGTGGATATGGTATTTGACCTTTGATAATTGTTCAATTTTATAAATAATTTTAAACTTGATATATTTATATATATCATATATATTCATTATAAAAAAATTTATAGACATTGATATAATGAAATAATGAAAAATTAATTAGATCACTATGTGGAGATGGTAGTCTATATACATACATCAGTGAGGTTTGTATTTTTAAATTAAGGGATAAAATGTAATTTAAATATTAATTAATAATTATATAGGAATTATTATAAACATATATATCATATAAAAAGAATTAATATATCATAATAACCAACCATGAATTATAGAGGTGGAAATTGAGTCGTATCTCTACGTGGAGGCGATAGTCCACATTTACATACAAACAATAATTTTATCTCTTTTTGGATTGTTAATAGGTGGTAAATGGTTATAAAATCATAAAAATAATATCTAATTATATTTATGATACTTTATTAGTATTTTTATTATGTATACAAAAAATTATCATGAATTTTAAGAAGAAATAAATTTAAAAGTGCTTGGTTAGTATTTATGCCTCTTCTTTGAGGGTCCTCTTATGGCTCACTCACTAAACCATGAAACAGTGGTCGTAGAAGAATACCAGAATATATATGATTAATGTAAGTATTATATGAATGTTTTTAGTTGGTATTTTTTATATATAAGTCCCAAATGTTTTGAATAATGGTGGATTATTGGTTCCCTTTTATAGGTGAGGAGAGGGGCACACGTGGAATTTCTTAAAATATTTCAATTATCATAGGTCACTATCGTGGGAATGTGTCTAAAAATGGAAAGGTATATAAATTTACGGAAATATATTCTTGAAATATCTTACAAAAGTAATAATTTTATAGTTTTGGGTGTAAATCATTCCCTTATCTCACAATTTAACACCTGGTAAACTCATTTTAACCATAACCGTGGTAACCAAATTTTAATATTTTTTATAATCAATTTAAAAATAAATAAATTTTTCCCAATAAGATTTTATTAATTATTATTATTCAAAATATGATATCAATTTTATGATATTAAATTCATATATTTTTAGGATTTGATTTTAATTTAGTGTCCATACCGCAATGAAAATATATTTTAAAGAAATGAATTTTTAAGCATAAAACATCATTTAATTCCAATCCATGCCTTGTAAGAACCATAAAATTAATGTTAAAACAGTTTATTTAATATATAATATATAAATTCACTTTAACAATTTATATTAAATATATTTGTTAATATAAAATAACATTACACACCTAAAAATAGTTTTATTGAAAAATGTTTTTTAATCCCAAAAAATAACTAATACAAAAACCAAGTATAAATATTGTTAATATTTAATTAATTATATTATTTATTATTAATGTATTATTAATTTAATTTAATTTTATTTTTAATATTAATATATCATTTATTTGAAAATAGATGATTTTTTTTATAAATCGATATTTTTCACTATTCAATAGAAAATACATTATTTTAGAAAAATATAAAACTATTACCATCATATAATGTTGAATTGTGATATTTATAATTATATTAATTCAATAAAATTAAATTTCAAAAAATGGTAGAAATTATTTATGAATTTGTCATGGAAAAATGTGATAAAAACCATTGACTCAGGGTTGCGCAATAGGAAAGATATAATATAATATTAAATTATGATTGTACTGTTCATGTAGACATGGGGTTTTGAAAAATGAAATCTATAAAGTACATCAGATATTATTGCAATGTAAATTAATTTAAAATATTAGGGTACAATGAATCCACTATGTGAATCTATAAATTTTATTTATGGGAATGGTTAGGAACTCAATCTACTCTATGAATTTTTCAATTATGTTATATTGATCATGGAGTTTGAAATGATTTTCTATTATTTTTTATATTCCTCTGTCTTATGACACAACTTTATGTTATGAAAAAAAATTTGTTATATTTTCATTGATTATGATTATTGACACATTTCATATGTCATTCCTAAGTCTATGTGTCTCACATTATGATTTTTGAACCATGTTTCATTGGGAATTATTTTCTTGTGTAATGTCGATGAACTTTGATGATGATCTCATACCAATATGTTCATCTAATTATAACTTATAATATTATATTATTATCAACTATGTACACCCATTGTTGAGCATCTATGCTCACCCCTGTTTATGTTTATATTCCTGACAATATGAAGAAGATATTATGTATGAAATTTATTGAAGGGTGTCATATGTAAATATTATTTGTGGGAGATTTCTATGACTTTTTTTAAAATAAATTGGTTATTAATATAGTCTCTAAAGGAATTGAACATAATAGTTCCAGGTGTCATTTATATGATATGTAATTTATATTCATATAAAAATGAAGTATGCTATATTTTTGTTTTTTTTTGAGTCGTATTAGTTGGTGTCAAAGTCTGTTTTAGTTAATTGTGTGGTTTAATTTAGGAATAATATAATATTTGAACTTAAAATAAGATACGATGAATCAAATGTGGTGTATAATGAACATTAAATTCCATAGTTAAAATAATTTAAGGGATCTTATGATTTATTTTTCTTATCACATGATTTATTACTCTAGTTATTATAACATGATAATAAAAATTCATATTTTTTTTATTAATTTTATGTATAAAACTTAGTTAAATTTGGTAAAAAAATCATTGCAACATGAAATGTAAAGATTCCCCCAATGAGAAATCAAACTGATTGAGGGATCGTGTAAAAACTTTCATAGGGATGATCACCCAAATTTATTTATCTACTAACAATGAAACAAGCCATATAAAACACTTCAAAGGTCCATATATGGAACAAATATCTATTAAGTCCATCATGCATATATATCCAACCTCCATTAGTGGGTCTTTTGATCCATTAATTTCCATGATGTGTATCAATACAATTGAAAATACATTTTCCATAATTCAATGATAAGGGCATGAAATGGATATTTTTTCATTTATTTCTTATATGGTGAGACATATCAATGGTTCTCCCTAATTAAGAATATGATGATAGAGGAATAAATTGATTCCAAGGATTTGGAAAAGATTAAAATCATATTTCTGAATAAACCTTTTCGGAAAACTCATCACATTATAATGAAGAGATAATTACTGAAGACAATACCAAAGAATGATGAATCCATTTGTACCTGATGAAGATCATATTTTTATACCTTTTATTAAATAATTCAATGTTTTGTATCCCATTTAAATGTAGCATGTTCCTTAAGTGGCTGTGAAATGAGATTCACATTCATATTTCTTAGCATCATGGTGTTATGACTTAACCATAAAGATTCACATCATGATACATGAAACCAAAGTCCCACATTTTTTTTAGAGGGGTTTGGGAATTATTTATAATCAATATGATTCCCACTCCCCATCACATGGTATTTTAACAACGAACCCCTAATAGAAAAACTGTTCAAGAGGACTCCTAAAGTAGATAATATTGAGATATTAGGGGATACTATTAGTTTCCTACAATAAGTACTAGATAATGGGTAATGCCTTTGCCTCTAGGAAATTTTCTAAGGGGGTAGATAAGAACAAATAAATTCAGAAAAAACCATAGGTGGTCATGACAAGGGTTTAACAGACCTTCTTCATGGCATCAGGGGGCCATAGTGTGACCATAGTGTGTCAACCCATGAACATGAAACCCATGTACGACATCAGTAATATAGGGGTTTAGGCATGATATATATGTCCACTGAGCCCCCAACCCCATCACAAGGAATTTTTATAAGAAATGTGTGAAAGAAAAACTACTCTATATGAATCATAGAGTGAAAAATATTTTGGTGGTCATAGATACTACCAGGGTCCTATAAATGTTTTAATCCCTTAGTTTTTTATTTCAAGGGTAATTGTCAGATTATTAGGATTTTGGGATAATTTTTGATTTATTGTGAAAATTTCATAATTGATTATTTTTACTTAGTTTTATAAATAAATAATAAAATTCTATAAAATGATTTAATTGACTAAAAATATTTTTATGATTCCATTTTTTTTGTTGTATTTTTCATTCAACTAGACCTAAATCTAAACATAACAATAGATGGACCAAGTAAAGCATACAAGTGGGTCCTTAATGTCATTATATAATTTGAATGAATGTAAATAATGATCAAAAATGTAAAAAATTACATGTTCAAATGATATTATACATTAAATAAATATATATATGAGGTTTATAAAGATTTAACATAACTATAAATACTCGATAATCAAATATTTTCAAGGATAAAAGTTCTTGAGAAACCAATAAATGAAATTTTAAGCATCTTGTATGTCAAAATGGTTTTTCTATTAATTTTGTTCATATTTTTCTATACAAGTTAAAATAATATTAAATTTTTCTAGGGAATTTTTTTGAAACATAATAACTAAATTGTAGAAAATCAACTTCTTATATATGGACATTTAATGGGCCAATCAAGTGCTAACTTTTTAAAGATATAAATTGTTAGAAATATTCATCACTAATTCCTTCTAAATTGTTTCCTCCAATTAATTTCAAAATAGATTTAATTTTCCATAGTAATGTGGAGTTTTCATATTCTAACATTGTTATTAATTTTTATGTATTAGTTTTCCCCCTTTGATTTCTTATTCATTGAAATTTTTCATTTTGTTTTTTTGCCTCCATGAATCACATCTCTCTGAAAAATAGAGAACTAAATACGACTTTTTTTCAAAGGTATAGAGCACTGTTATTATATGATTGCTTATATTATAATTATTGTCATTATTTTAGTCATATATTTTGGTAGTAATTAATATTTTTAGGGTATTTATACACTCGTTTTTAAACAATTCTATCTTCTTCTTCTAATTTATATTTATTTCTCAATATAAAATTTTCAATATTTCTTATAGTGGGATATTATTGAGTGGGTCATATGTGGTAAAGGAGTCTCATATATATAGTTTGAGATATTATTATCCTAAATACAAATGTATTGGCTTCAAGTTGATAAATTTCAAATGGAAGGGTTTTGAGTGATAATTATTGTTTTGAAATTTTAATTTAATATTGAGATTTTTTTAGAAGAATTAGATGATTCATTGTGAATTCTCTATAATAATAGATATATTTTAGTAATTTAATTTTATTTTCATTTATTTTTATTATTTTACATTTATATATTTTAATATATATTAATATTATTTAAACCCCCAACTATATTATTATATCATTTAGGAATATATTTTGTAGTATATTTTAGTATATAATTGTGTCAACAGAACTATAGTGTTCTGTAGGTAGTCTCCTCACAAGATTTATCCTAGGGTGTGAACATTGAAACATTTATAGGAAAATAAGTAAATTTTTGGTGGGTATTTATAATAAATACCACCCCTCATTACCTATGAATCTAACAACAGAAGCCTTTTATGGTACACTTCTTGTCTTACCATTGAGATCGAATGCAAAATCGACCATTAATTTAATGGATTAAAACCATATCCAAAGTATATTAACTATAAAGGTTATTTATAGCTAATAATAAATTATTTGATGTTCTCTCAAGGTGGAAGTTAATATTTTAGACTCCCATTATTCACACACTTATTGGGACAATAATGGAATATATTATTTTCATAGAAACTGAAATGGTAAAAAATATGGATGAAAGAATATTCATATTTTTAAAAGATAATTTTTTTAAATATTTATTGGGTAGTTTACTAAATGGAAAAAAATAATTGATTATTGTGTGTAAGAGAATCCAATCTAGAACATGAATGCCTAAGAGATATGAAGATGAAATAAATAAATAAATATAATAAATGTTTTTTCAATTGAACCACCAAAATTTATATGATTCAACTATAAGAAGTATACACATTACACTAATGATTTGAAAAATAAAATGGTTAATGATAATAATCAACATCAGAAACATTCAAATCCTAGGTAAAAAGGTAAATCCAATTCAATCACTACTACATAAGTGCATTATGGGAAAAGATTAGAGAATGTTGATATCATCAAACAATCTAGAAAAAATATTTACATTTTCCCTATTTATTTCTAATCCATTATACCTCTATATTTTTATAAGAGAATTAAATAACGAACCATATTAATAGATATAAAATTATGCATGAAAAATCCTAGTGTTGTTTAAATTATATCCCAAATATACTCTCGTTTTCTAATTAAAGATTATTGAAATAAATATAATTAAAATATTATTATTCTCCCTTAATCAAAATTTAATACTAAGTTTTTCATAAAATTTATCTATCTATAG
Organism: Viscum album; assembly: GCA_963277665.1. Classification (NCBI taxonomy): domain Eukaryota; kingdom Viridiplantae; phylum Streptophyta; class Magnoliopsida; order Santalales; family Viscaceae; genus Viscum; species Viscum album. Next base: position 1,298,579,869 of record OY728136.1, read on the forward strand.
ACATCTCAAATTAATTTTTGTGAAAATAAAGTCATATTTCATATCCAAAATAAACTCATGATTGTCTATTAGTGACAGGAAAACTATGAACCCCTAATGGAAGTTACTTACCCTTTATAGGTATTGGTAGCTAATACGGAGGGATATATTGCACAAATGGTTGGGTAAAAATCAATATTTACAATATTTTTATTATTTAGGAATTTGTTGATGTATTTATATAATTACTTCAAAATCTTCCCTTATATCTTGAGTTCATGTTTTCAATATAACTCATCCATGGTGTCATCCCCATATCAAATACCCTATATAAAATATCATCAATTTAATTATATTAATTAATAAAAAATAAAAGTGTTTATAGATAATTATTTTGTATTTACAAGTGCTTCACAATGTGGTGAAGTAGTTCTATTTTTTAAAAATAAACATGGATTAATGTGACAATTCATTGGTTATCATTAACTTAAACAAACCATAATAAGGATAAAATTTTAACTATCCTATATTTATGAATTATTTGATTAACTATGAGGGTATAAATAATAAAAAAATTAAAAATTAAATATATATGACATCAAATATGGGTGAACAGATAGAATGTACCTAAGACAACCTTCTATAAAAGACAATAACAATATTAATTCATATATATTACCTCTAGTTTTTAAAATTATCCCTTTATCTTAATGTATATGATGAATATAGTCTTCCTATATTAACAAGATTAAATTTTCATTTTATTAATATATGATATTCTCATATACTCCCAGAGAATGGAATAGTATAATAAACTTTTAAGGGTTATTCTAAATACCTTTGGAAAGGAAAAATTGTCTGGGAAATTTTGTATGTGTCAGTTATAGCAACATAAATTATCATTCTTATGTCATGTAATCAAAAGTGATGATATATATATATATATATATTATAAAGATTGAGTGATTGAAGAATCAACTAGAACAACTATTGTAATAGTGATCCATAGTTTTATTGGATTGGTTGGATACTACCATCACACCATGGTAAATTTATCATTAATGTCAAATATAATAATCTAGGTAAATTAGAAGGCATTCAATATCCTTTTTATATATGAATATGAAGAAAATATCAAGGATCTTAAGATAATTTTATTCATTGAACATGTACTCACACCTATTTGTAGTGGATAAGGGTTTGTCATATATAGTGATATATTAATGAATAGATTAGGATTTTCCACAAGAAAATGACATAGTTTAAGTGTATTTCACATATCAATTAATGTTCCATGTGAAAAATTACCTTATTATTTATTTGGATCTAGCAGATGGAAATTTGAATTAAGGATATAGAAGAATTATATGTCTGATCAAAAGTGTGATATATATACCAACCACCAAAGAATAAAGTATATAGTAATAGATAATTAGTTAAATATGTTACAAAGAATATTGTTGGATTTGATCAAGAAATATAATTACTCAATACTTTACCAACTTTGGATGGAAATCAAGATAGATGATGCTCTGAGTAAGATGGATCAGGTTACCTTATTGATGAAGAGGATTGAAAGAAACCAAATATACATGGATTTGAAAAGTATTGACCATGAAATTATAGGATATGTGTATAAATCACATACTTCATAAGTGATTGTTCATAAATACATCCATGTAAATATCATAGAATTTTATAAGGAATATATAGAGATAGGTTACAAGGTATGGAACATTCTAGATTTAATCCTTCACAGTGAAGGAATTATAAAATTTCAGAAATGGATATGTTTCCCTTGAATAGCATAATTTCAGAAGGAATTATTAGATTATACACACAACTGGTCCTTCTCTATCCATCCTAAAATTATAAATATGTATAAAGATCTCAAGGAGTAATTATAGTGGTAAAATAATAAGAGGGGTATTTCAAATAATATATATTGATTCATAGTATTCCAATAATTTAGTAAATAATGAAAAAATTAAAATGGGATAATGAAACCATTACACATAAATTTATGGAAATTGGTGAAAATATATTAGGTTTTTGTTCAAGGTAGTCCTAGTAATTATAAAGGTCGTACTACCATTTGAGTTTTAGTTGATCACCTTTCAATGTTAGCACATGTCATTGTTATTCTATAATATTTATCTATCCACCATCATTACATGGTATTCGTAATGGAATTAGTAAATCTATATGTTGTCACATTTTCCATTATATCAAATTAGGATATGAGTTCTACCTTGAAGTTACAAAGATGTATTAAAAAATTAATACACAGTTTATATTTATCCCCAGTTTTCATTCTCAAACTGGGAGTAAATATGAAATTATTGTTCAATCTCTAGAAGTTATGATGAAATATTTTAAAATGGGTATCAAATGAGGTTTATATAAACACCCTCCCCTTTTATAGTTTTAATATAAAAAATATTCCATTATTTCGTTCTAATGGAATATTGGGATGATTTTTATTGAATAGATTTCATATTTATAACATTTTTGAATGAATTGGGAGAATGTTAGAATATGGGATTAGTTATTTGTCAAGAAATTGTAGTGGAAATTCAAACCATTTAATAGAACATTTAAACCACATAGAGTTGAAAGAAGTTATATGGTTATAATCATCAATGAGATTTAGAGATTGAGTTCAGAGACATTGTGATCCTTTGAATACCACCATCAAATAGGTTTATGAGATATAGGGAGAAGGGATATTTTTGAACTTATACACTACACATTTAGAAATCATCTATGAGGTGATGATGATAATTTATCATCTTTCACTTTTATTGAACCTATCCTAAGGGAATGGTGTGTTTTATATATCAAATTCAGGGATATACAATACTAATCCACTTTATTTTTGGAGATCAATGGTGGTAGATCTGTTATATTATTTTTCTTAAGAGGAATAACCAATAGAAATATTAAATAATATATATGAATTAATATGAAACAAGAGAACATAAATGGTTAATGTTATCTATTTTAATCATACAGTTGACGAATAAATGTGGGAACATGAATATTTAATTGGGAAACATTTCCCTTATTCTTTTTATTTGTGTAACAAAATTTTGGGGGATAATTTATTTTAAGAACTAGGAATATAATACCTCATGATTTTAGTGAATATTTCCTTTTAAATAAATCATGTATTGTTTATATATTATGATATGTGTAAAACTAAACCAAATGAACATAGATTTATTGTGATAGAATATTAAAATACAAAATAAAACATAATTAGTAAAAGTACTAATGGAAGGAAATGACATCTAAATAAAACTACTAATAGGTTGAAATTGTCATCAACATAATCTAACATGAAGATTATACCATATATGATAAATATGGTATGAATAAATCGTGTTTGAAATATATTAAACATGTGGATAATAAAATTATAGATTATATTAGGTTATTTTAGAGATGTATCTAAGTCTATATACAATAATATAATACAATCATTGTATATGTAGTCATTGGTTATAAAGTCATTGGATATATGGTGGTTTGACATATGGTCATTGGTTATATTGTTGTTGGATATTTGGTTACTAGATAAAATTTTATACAACAATTAATCTGATTTTTTTAATTAACATAAAATAAAAAAAATAAAATAATTTACATATAATAAATAAGTCTAAAAGTAAATAAAAACATAATACCTTATTATAAATATATGTATTCATCTAATTATCATAACTATTATCCTTATAGAATGAATTTATAAATTTATAAAACTCAAAAAAATATTCTAATACCAATGGATTGAAAAAAATAATGGTGATATGATAAATAAATAATTTTTATGGTATTTGATTAAAATAATTTAATGTTATGAAAAAGATAATTTTCAAGGAATTTATCTTTACAAAGTGTGGTGTATATTAGTTTTAATAAATTAAATTTATCAATTTTAGTGGATGACTGTAAAAATATTCTATGTCTTAATGTATAAAATATATTAGGACTTATTTAATTAGTAATCGATATGAAAACAATTATGAATACTAATTGTTTAAAAAGTCAATATTCAATAAAATCAAAATTATAAATATATTTGTTATTTAATTTAAATGTTAAATTTACAATATTTAGAAATTTTACTATATTAAATGTATTCAAAAAATTTAATTTAATCATTGAAATTATAGAAGAAATTAAATTTCATATTTGAGAATAATAAAAAGTTAGTAAGGTAAAAGTCAGTCACTATCATAAAATATAAAATCACATAAAGGGTTTTAATTAAGGGTAAAAAACACAAAATATCATAAAAAGTATTCTATATGTTAGTGTATTAGAGAATTATCAACCTACCCCAATACCTTTTTTATTTATTTTCCACTTTTAACGCACTTTCAATGTAATAATATATTCCTTAACCATTAATTAATGTGTCTTTTTTAAAATCTCACTCATGACCACCTATAAAAAGACCCCAGATATCCCCACATAAACCAAGAAATATACTTCTATTTTCTCATCAGTACGTTCTAAAATTTTCTCCCAAACAATCCAATCACACTTTAGGGATCCTCTAGTTGTAATAATGAGTTCTAAATCCCTTATTTATTGGAGTTTCTCGAAGAGGATATTCAAGTCATAAACCTAATTGTTTTGATGTACATAACCATTATTCTCTATCTCCTTCATCCAATTTTCCCATAATATTATTTTTCACTCTAACAACATGTTATTTAAATTATTTAGATGTATTAAATGACTTATTTTTAGTATAAAATAAAATTTTATTAGTCATGTAATGGTTTCAAATAGTTTTTTTGTCGGTTTTTCCACCTATGCGAATGACGTTATAACAATTAAGTCATTAATGGATAATAAAACATAAATAATGGTAATATATTATAAAAATTATTAATTTAAGATATTTTTATAAATATGGAATGATAATATTCCAAACTATATTCACCAATAAGTTCCATTAATATTTAATTGAATAATCATAGAAAGATAATATTAATGTATTTCATTCGAACCATCATTATTATTTCAATAAAATGACTATGGGACAACATAAATATGTCACGCACTTATAATAAATATTTATGAAAATTATTTAGATCCAGAATCCATGATCAAAGAGATAATATTAGAACTTCCAAACTGAATCCTATAAAAATAAATAGAACAATTAATACCATAATAATAATTTTAACAATAAAAAATTAATATGTGTGTAGTATTATATTTTATAATGTAGGTATTATGATAAAAACATGATTTATTTAATTATATATATTATTAATAAACCTGTATTTGTTTTATTTGATATTAAATCATCTTTATGGAATTTGGGATTAAAGGTAAAATTTTAATTTCCTACAATAACCTAAATGTAGGTGATCTTTAAACCAGTTGAAATATTTATTTAAAGTATTGTTATATTAAAAAATTTCGGATTCTTTATATTTTAGTGTTTAAACCTGTTAAAATATGATTGAGCATACAGAAATAGTGATTTGGGTAAACCATGGGTCGACTATGTGTAATGAGACATAATGGAGGTGTGGGGATAGTTATATTTTGTTGGGAATCCGGTCTTGAGATGTGGCTAGGATCAAGGTATTAATTACATTCCATTCTAAGTAGTTTTTATGTTTTAAGAGGTTTCTAGTTAATTTGATCACATTGAATTGTTTTGGAATGATTATTTGTGTTTCGTATTGTAGACTTTTTTTTTCTTCAAAAACTAGCTAATTTTAAAACCTTATGCACAGAAACCTAATAATTATAAAACCTTATGTACTAATATATATTATATATATAAGTTACATATGTAAATGAAATATAGTCTATTAAGATGAAAAAATTATATATGAAGATAAATTTGTACAAAATATTTTTCATTAATATGAAAAAAAATTATTTATGATAATAAAATATTACATTTGAGACATAATATATTGAATATTTATTTAATTTTTATTTTCAGAGGGAAATATATATATTTAATATATGTTACATATGATAAAAATATATTAAACATTGAATACGAATATTAAATATTAAATCATGGTTCAGGGAAAAATATTTCATATGGGATTTCCCTTGAGTAGAAAACCATGCTCATGTGGAATGATAATATAGATATATTTTCTCTTTTGGGAAAAACATTACACATTAAATAAAATTTTGAATATTTTTTTTAGATAATGAAAAAACCTTATGTTTAAATAATATATTACTCAT